>JAUIMM010001336.1:2450000-3050000 GCA_031769625.1 Taudactylus pleione
GTGTGTATATATATATATATATATATATATATATATATAATGTCCTGGAAGTGGCAGCACTCTTCAATACAGATCAACAGCATTCCTGGTGCTCATCCTCACAATATGATAGACATAGCCAGAAGAAATGGATGTCACTCAGGATGTCAAGATGTGGTAATTTTTGACATCCTGAGTGACATCCATTTCTTCTGGCTATTTATATATATATATATATATATACATACTCATCCTCCAGACGCGGCGCTCGTGGTACTTGATTCCAACTTTAATCCATATAATGCACACAGCAACGTTTCAGTGCAGTGAGCAACAATACATAAATGAATAGCGGAATGTACTATTCGCACCTCATCTGGTGTGCTGTAATAGACACAGCATCATAATTAGATTATCAGTTACTATAAATGCATCATAGTAGCTAAACAGGTTGCATCTTACTTGTAAAACGATAACTGTATTATGTTATGTATCAATATCTTAAATAGCCAATATATACATTACATATAGCGCAAACTCATTAATATATTGTGCAATTCAACGGAGATATAAAATACATATAGACACCATGCCATCTATTTACATAAATGATATACAGTATAAACTATAAATTGATCCTGGCATGAATGTATTGACAATTATATATTCACAGCTATATAGTAGAATATCTCAATACCTATATGATATCGGTCATATTAATAATGATCGCCTCTGCTTGCACTTGTACTTATGGACATCTATACTTGAATTGTTATTACTGTCTTAATTAATAGTTTAGCTACATTGTAGAAGCTGCCCTAACTTCATAGAAAGTTATGGAGCCCCAGGTGGTCATTGAGCCCCTTGGTTACAAGGGTCCCCAATCTATAGGTCCACCGGCTCTCTAGCTGAAGTAATTTAAGGGCTCGGCCACCAACCCTAACCATGTTAGGGACGTGATCAATAATGCGGTATTGCAACGCTATCTGCGTTGCGCTACCGCATGATTGACCACGTCCCTAACATGTTTGTCAACCTGCCAGAGTTTCAGCTGGGTTGGGTATCAGCACGCCAGGGTTTCAAGGAGGCAGTGGACAGCCGGGCCGCTGGCAGGCAGCACTGCAGCAGGGACCAGCAGGCTGTCCACCGGTGCCATTGTTAATCCAGCCCTGGGTGCAGGGGGTTGCTTGCTGGGCTGGCGGGCCCCCTAAGCTGCTGGGCCTCATAGCAAGCGCACCCCTTGCACTCTCTATAGTTACTCCACTGCTGTACATGTTTCCACTATCAAACTATGCAGACAACGTGGTAAGCTAGCCAAGGAATGGCATATATGGTTGTCCTGCTAGACCTAGGCTTTTAGAACAATAATACTACATATATTTTACATTAATTGGTAAACTGAAAGGTGTACAGCAAGCTGGGTAGCAGCAGTGAAAGTCACTTGAAGAAATATCATGAATGACATAGGAGATTGCCTTATTTAGTAACTGTTCTTATTAAGTACTGTAACTATTGGTTTATACCTTTACATCTTTTCATTGCCAGGACAGTTCTATATTGGAAGAGCTGTCTTGCCTGATAAGTATAGCCGCATACCGGAAATAAAAATGGCAGTATGCAGGTAAATAGGGGCAGGATGTATCGCAA
Organism: Taudactylus pleione; assembly: GCA_031769625.1. Lineage (NCBI taxonomy): Eukaryota > Metazoa > Chordata > Amphibia > Anura > Myobatrachidae > Taudactylus > Taudactylus pleione. The sequence continues at coordinate 2,451,627 of JAUIMM010001336.1, forward strand.
TCTAATTGCATTACTTGATCTACTGGGCACAAGCTTTGTAAAATTATAGGTTCCAGAGCTTTATGTATGCTTAACCATGGCAGCCCAATAGAATCCTATGGAGACTGCTGTACCAAGGGTCCGCAGCAGATATTGGAGATATTGGGACAGCTGGGCCACAGGTCTATAGAGATTTCTCCGATATCTGGTGCAGAACTATTTAATACATATAGGATCTATATGCATTGTGGTAAACCTCAGAAAACTGCCATATTACAAAGGTCCGCAGCAGACGTCTCCAATAGGATTCCATACCTCCCAACATGACCCTCTCCAGGAGGGACACAATGCTCTGGTCCTGGACTTCCCTGGTAATTTATGATTGGTGGCGGCTCCAGAGGCCGGGCTGCAGCACAGTCCAAAATTCAAATAGGGGAGTCACACCAACTGCCAGTGAGTCCCTGCCAGTGATGTTTGGCAGCGTGTGAAATGACAGTTGGTGTGGTTCCCCTATTTGAAATTTGGACTGTACTGCAGCCTCACCTCTTACCAGGGAAGTCCAGGACCAGAGCATTGTGTCCCTCCTGGAGAGGGGTCATGTTGGGAGGTATGGGATTCTTTGGGGCTGTGAAGTTACTACATGCATCGAGCTCTGGAAAAAGTAACTTTCTGGAACTTGTGCCTGTTAGAACAAGTATAGCGATTTTAGCACTTTTTTTTTTGCTTGATACATCCCGTCCTGTCTTACCATAGATTGATGAACATCAAGGCTTTTAGAGGTACCTTTGAAACTCTTTCCAGTTTTATGTAAATAAACATTTTTTTTATTTTAAGTCTTCTGAAACCTCTTTGGTTTGAGGCATATTCACATCAGGCAATGCTGCCTGTGAACTGCAAACTCAAAATTTGTGAGTGGTTTTATAGGGAAGGTCAACTCTAACCAACACCTCCAATTGTGTCTCATTGATTGGACTCCTTGATAACTAACTCCTGAAGCCACTTAGAACCCAGGGAGTCACATAGAATGTTAAAAACCATGGGGATTATTCATAGAGAAGTGAAGAGCCCTGCTTAGCTGAAAACAGGGATTTTCACTGCTTTTGGCAATTCATACAGGGGGTTACCATGGAGAAGATTATTTCTTCTCCAGCTGCACCCCCGCTTCATGTATGAATCCCATCACCATACTTTTGTATGGGGAGTGCGACTCATAGAAGAACGGAAAGCTCAGCTTTCCATTCCTCTGCAGTGTACAGATTGATGGCATAATCTGTACTGCGAAAAGAACAGAGCAAGGAAGTTGCATACTTCCCTGCTCTCTGCCCGAAACCCAGCACTGGCTCCGCCCCCTTTTGCCTAGCATCCATTGCAGCAGGTCTGACCTGACCTGCTGCTCTCAGATGCTGGCGCATGCACATTGGGAAGCAGAAGTATCGGGCATCCAATATGTCTGTATTCTCATTGCGTCCAGGGATCGCAGAGGGGCCATAACTGCACGAAGACGTCGGACAGGTAAGTCTACATGAATGGCTACTAAGCATCCCTATATATCGCACCGATGTGATGCGAAATAAAGTATAGTGATATTTTTCGTTAGCCACTTCATCTTCTTAATGAATAGACCCCCATGTTTTCACAGTGTCAGATTATAGACAGGGCAGCTGGAGTATTCGTCCAGGGACCTACATACACTGGGTCCCCCCACAATATACATGTCTAGATAATTGTGTAGAGCAAGTATACACATTTGTACACCCCATAATTCTGGTAGATATACTACTGTTTTTGAGTCTGACTGAACATAGGCACCTAAGTATGCTTTTTACTGTGCATATTTTATACATACTGTATATTCAGACTGCAAATGTGTCCTCCTCTAAATGAGCCTTCTGGTATACATTAATATGTACACAACTGCATGGGATGCAGCTGTGTAATGCAGGCCACTGGTTAGGAGTAAACGAAATGTCAGGGAATGACACATCCTGGCATATACCAAAAGAGCATTTGCACATTTCAGTCTGTGGAAATAAGTTAAGTAAAAGCTTTTTGCATTTCCGTAAAAATAAAGTAATGTACTTACACTGCATAATGTCTGTTAATTACAGAAAATGTAAAAAATACTGTAGGCTTTAAAACCATAAAAGAGTAAATGTTGCAAATGTTATTTTTAAAGAAATCTGTGATTGAAAACTGTCCTACTTAAGGATATGAACACCACATTTTCACATTTATTTTATTAAAATGTGACAATTCTTTAAACATGCAGCCATATTAAAAAAACACTTTAGCTCCCAAATATCATTATGTATAAATCAGACAAAATGGTGTAATCATGCAGGGGTTTTTTTCGATTGTATTAGCCATTTCCCTTTTACCGACAGAATCCAAAATCAGATAAATTATTTGTAAAGGAAAAAAGCGCGAATATACAGTCTACTAACTCTTTTATACAACTACAGGTTTTTTAAATGTACTCCAACATATCATAACATGTCAGAATGGTGGGCCTGATTCAGAGATTGACGTAATGCCGAGATTTACGCAGATTAAGAGATTGTTAGCCATTTCGCATGCGTGTAAGCCGCACTGAGCTCGCACAGCGAATGAATTACAATTACACTCACACAAAGGACTCACTGGCACAGTATTTGGGAGAAGTAACAGGGGGTGGTTAGAGAAATTAGCCATTGCATCCTTGCTGTTTACTGTTTAGAAATAGCAACAACACAGCCCCTCTCACCTAAATGGTTAATAAACCCCTCAGTCAGTAATCTGACACCACAATTAATTCAGTACCCACAAGATCTTAAAAGTGTGAGGGCTAGAACGTATGCTGGACCCATCTAGGGGTTTAATTATGCTCAGCCAGAGTTACCTGGCTTGCACTTCAATTCTAAAACCTTCCAGGAAAGCTCAGCTGTCCCAGCTTTTGTTCCTACTGATGACAGTCTAAGAAGTCTTTTACAAATGTGAAAAATAATTGGTATTGGTAGTGTATATATTTAATGTGTTATTGGGCATAAGCAGTTAATAATTTGTGCTTACTTGGTCTGTGCATGCACAACCTAATAAGGCTGTACATTTGCAGTAAACATGAAGAATGTGAAGATCGACTTTACATGCAGTTCAGGTAAGCATAGCGCCATCTAGTCATGGTAGCAGGTATGCGTCAAATCTGGAAACCTGATCCAGCCGCCTAAAGTCATTGCAAAAATGTATGGCTCCTGATGACATTGGGACCAACACAATAGAACTCAATGTTGGAGCATCTCTTTCACCTCTTGCTGGACTGCTTGCTGCTGCGCATCAGGGATGTGATACGGTCACTGCTTTACAACCACTCCTTCAGGTGTATTTATCTAGTGCTCTATTAAGACAGTGCGGCCTGGCAGGGAGAAAACACATCCTGATTATTGCGAACTAAGGATTCCGCTTCTTTTCGCTGTTTTGTTGACAAGGTGTCCTCCAGTGGAACTTCTGTATTGGATATAACATCTCTGCAAATATTTTGTCTGGCCGTAACCAGGCAAAGTGTTGCGGACTTCATTCCTCAGACTTTAATTGCACAGAGGTTCCCTCTCCAAAGAGGACTGGCCGTGCTTTTCCACTCTTCTCCCTTTCCAGAAGTAGGGCCTTGGAGACTTTATATTGGCGTTGTCTCTGTGGTTCCATTAAGACCTTAACAAATCCTGGAAAATTGTGTCCCAATATGATAGGATAGGAGAACTTAGGACCAACTGCGGCAACCACCTCATACAGGTGCCCCTTTATGGTGAGGTTCACTTAAACCCGGGAGAAGTTTTCTGTGGATCCATGAACGCAGAGTACTTCAACTAACCCTGGCACATTTTCTACTGCCCTGGGCTGGACAGCCAGGTTAGCTCACTCCCTGAGTCTATAATAGCTGGGATTTCTTGGCCATTCAGCAACACAGATTCCCACATTAACCAGGGTCAGGAATCTAGGGGTACCATTGTGCAAATTTGTGGGGTACATAGCACCCATACTAGCAACCCCACACTCCATATGCTCTGTTTTTCTGGGACAGACCGACCTTATATGACCTGGCTCTCTGCACTCATAGCAAATGAGCCTGGCATTTCCAGTGGTGTTTCCATAAGGAGGGTGACAGTTGGGGTCACAGGCCAATGGGGTGCCATCTTAACGGGTCGCTCATTCCCTGGTTTCTTTTCTGGCATTTTTGTCATATTTCCTGTGGTCTCATACTGCTCCAATACTGTAATTAATTCCTCTAAATTCTGAGGATCAGCATGTATGACTCAGTGCTGTATAGTCTGCCCTAGGGTTCTTATACATTGGTCAATAACCACTGTCTTTACAATCTGAGCAGCAGTGCAGTCTTCTGGCTGGAGCCAACTCTGCCCCTGTCAGGCGAGTTCTGTAATATGCTTCTGAATAGGGACCTCTGGTAGTAGAGACCATTCGAGGAAGCCCTGCGCTTCCCCAGAAGGAGTGAGACCTGTCCTGGCCAGAATAGCACTTTTGACTAGGTCATATTTCTCTGCATCCGCAGCGGACAAATCAGCATAGGCTTTCAGAGCATCACCAGTGAGATAGGGGGCAAGTGTATCAGCCCAAGTATCTACTGGCCACTTTAAACACTGTGCAACCCTCTCAAATATCAGCAAATACGCCTCTGGGTCATCTGAGGCAGACATTTTATTCAAATGCCCTGCAGCATTTGCTGTGCCCATTGATTGGTTCACTAATTGTAACATTTGTTCCTCTGTCTTTTGGTGAGAGGCCAACAAATTTACTATAGTGTGAAAAACTTCCTCCATTTTTACAGTGAGAGGTATATGTACAAGTGTAGGTGCTTTTATATAAGAGCAATGACAAGCCAGTATACACAAATATATATCTCTTTCCTTCAGTAAATGACTGTTTTTCATGTTTAACACAGAAAATGAAAACACTGCTTTTTTCTCTTCTAGCACTGCAGTGCTTAATTAGACCTCAGTAATATGTGTATCTTGCTCTTGTTCAGTCAACAGGTGAACTTAATTAGACAGCATACTAGCTGGTGAAGATACTAATCAGCATTTGTTATATCTCAAGCACCTTAGTAAAAACAAAGCAAAGTCACTTTTTTTTCTCAGTACACATAAACAGAACTGAACTTTTGTACAATGCATTGCAAGTTACAGTGTCCTTAATAGAACTGCGGTTTCTCTGGTTCGCCAACCATACTCACGTATACCAAACATTTTGCCTACTCAGCTCCTTTGCTACGCCATAGGTGTCTAGCAATTGTGCTGCGACACAGCAGTGCAGAGTCCCCGTACAGGCCATCATATGTAACACAGGGTTTAGAAATGAGGACTCCAGACAGGCAGGTACTTGGTAAAGCAGTGGTTTTTAACAGCAGCAAACACTGCACCTTAGCATAGGTGAGCATAGGCCTGGATATAGACAGGCACATAACAGAAAATAAGCAAGCAACATAAAAGTAAATGTCTCAGCAGCTGTAAAATCTATGGACCCCCCAGGTCCTGGCACCCTAATGCTAACCACCCTCAGCCTATCGCCTGGCCAGTTTGTCCAGCATCAGAAGCAAGGAGCATCAGGTGTGTGGGAGTTTTAAACCCTTCCTGTGCTCCAGTGATTATTCCAGCTGGGTCTGTGTACATGTGGAAACCTGGAATGCCACACCTCCACTGTTAATGCAGAATGCACAGGTTTCACTCCAGCCTCCCCTGGAGGGAGTTGATCCCACAGGAATGTGGGCAGTTCAGGTTAGAGACAACCCCTCTCACTACAAAAGTTAGAACAGTACCAAAGAGTAATAGATTAAAATGATAACTTTTTTTAGAAAGTGCACCAAGAACTGAAATCATACCGCAATGTCTTTGTAATGAATCCATTTCAGATGATGAGATCTTAATAGATGCAAAGTAAATGCATTAAATCAACGGGTTTCAACTCCAATCCTGAAGAGGTTAGGTTTATTTTGTCAACATTCATAATGTCGATGAAATATCGACATGATTATAATGTTGACAAACTGGTGTGTTCCTGCAGTGCGCATTCTTTTACCTGGTAACAGTTTCTGCAGCTCCAGTGGTGTCTTTTGGTTCTGGCAGTCAGCTGATCCAGAGTTCCAGTGGCAGTGAGTAACACTAACCACTAATCTTAACCCCTAAATCTAACCCACTCTCTAGTGCCTAATCCCTAATCCTCCACTCCCGTAGCTGGAATTGGTATGAAATACTGGCGGCCGGTTCGAGTCCCGGCAGCGGCAGCCCGACATCAGCAGAGATCCCGACAGCGGAAGCCAGACAGCGCTGGAAATCCCGATCATGGATAGGTAAGTATTGTCTAACCTAACCCCCCTAACCCTAACCCTCCTTAGGGGTGCATAACCCTAACCTCCCCCACAAGTGCCTAACCCTAATCCCCCCTCTAAGTGCCTAACCCTAACCACCCCCTTCCCCGCTGCCTAGACCCCGGGGGGTGCCTAACCCTAAGTCCCCCCCCGCGGTGACTAACCCTAACCCTCCCTCCCCCTAGCCTAACCCTAACCCTCCCGGGGGGGTGCCTATCCCTAAGTTCCCCCTGGGAGCCCTAAACCTAACCCTCCCCCCCACAGCTGTCCGCTCGCAGCGCCCGGCATCACTACGATCGGGATGCCCGGCGCCGGTCTCCTGGCGTCGGGGAAATGCCGGGCGTCTACATCTAGATGCCCGGCATTTCACCCTTGCCGGAATATGACAGTCGGGAAGCCAGCTGCTGGTATTTAGGCAGTCGGCTTCCCGATTGCATACCCCGCAGCTTAACCCTAACAATCCCCCTAGTGCATAACCCCAACCTTCTCATCATGCAGCCTAACCCTAACCATCCATTCACATGTTTTGAGTTGACATTTCAGCAATGTTGACATCATAACTAATCTTTCGGCAGCTGCCGGGCTCAGTACACCCCATCCTCCTCCTATCAGCTGGGCTAAAAAAGGGAGCAATCCTAAAAGGATCACCCACATGTGGCTGCTGGAAACCAATTGAGTCAGGCACTGCCAGGGGGCAGCTATGATCGAAGATAACAATAGGATAGCCCACCATCCTGAGCTAAATGCACTGCAGCAGTTCCATCTCCCCCTGTTCTCACCCCCTCCCAGCCAGCAGTGAGTCATGGGCTATCTTTTCTAAAAATGTCCTCAAAATTATTAATTTTTTAAATGAACAAATAATGTAAATAAGAGCTGTTTCTCCCTTATTCTGTATAATTTTATTAACAAATCTGCATATTTGTACATAAGGTTATACTTAATCAGGTTTTAAAGATATTTTATTTACATAATTTGATCATATAAAAATCGACAATTTTGAAACAAATTTGGAAAATTATTAGACAGTTGAGTGGATAAGAATAAGATTTTGCACTATTTTCTACTGTGTTTATACATCCACATATCAACATTTCTTTTTTCATGTTCATTCGTTGCTCTATTGTTTTTCAAGCCATGATCACACCTGCAAAGAATTGTTGCCATATATCCAAAATCTGGGACTGGGTCGCTGCGTCTCAATACTTACCTGGTTGAGTTGTTTCTGATTAATACTGGGAAAAGCAACAACCTCAGCTGACTCAGTATATGGCATTATCTTTTTCACAAAATAATAGTTTCTGTTTCATACAAATTGTCTGGCATTTAACGGGATTTGAAAATCCCCATTAAAATGCCTAAGTTTTATAAATAACGCTTAATTGTTCCACTGTCAGAATTGTCAGACACATATATTAGTTACTAATTAGTTACTAGACATTTATATTACATATCAGTCAGTAATGGTTTCACTACACTAGTAAGATAATTCCTGTTCCTCTGCTAATATATGTGACAGGTTATCTTAATTCTCTTTTAAAGCTGTAGGACAATATTAAATGTATAATATGTTGCAGGTGAATCTTTGTACTTCAAAGCAGGGCCGTGTCTAAGGAACTGATCCCTGTATGATCAAATTACAGTGTTTGTTGTGACATGGAGCATAATTATATAATTTGCATAAATATGCAAGTATGATAATAGGGATCACAATAAACATAAAAATCAAATGGATTGTCTATTAGGCTGCACTGTCATAACACATTAGAAGTAACTTGCAATAAACAAAGGCATTATTTTAGATTAAGGGAAAAAAATTCTAATGACTAACCCCTCATCTCCTTTTATCTAGAGATGTGCGCCAACCCTCGTGTTTTGGTTTTGGTTTTGGATCTGGATCTCCCCTGGTTTTGGATCTGAATCTGGTTTTGGATTTTTTTCCTTGGTGTTTTGTTTTCATGTTTTGGTTTTGGATCTGGATTTTTTCTTTAAAAATCATAAAAACAGCTAAAATCACATAAAATGGGCCTGTTTTTGTTCCTACAGTATACCGTATATACTCGAGTATAAGTAGACCCGAATATAAGCCGAGGTACCTAATTTTACCACAAAAAACTGGGAAAACTTATTGACTCGAGTATAAGCCTAGGGTGGGAAATGCAGCAGCTACTGGTAGTAATCCCCCCTCTTGTACTGTCCCCAGTAGTAATCCCCCCCTGGTAGTGCCCCCAGTAGTAATCCCCCCATGGTAGTGCCCCAGTAGTAATATCCCCCCCTGGTAGTGCCCCCAGTAGTAATTTCCCCCCCTGGTAGTGCCCCCAGTAGTAATACCCCCCCTGGTAGTGCCCCAGTAGCAATACCCCCCCTGGAAGTGCCCCCAGTATTAATCCCCCCTCTGGTAGTGCCCCCAGTAGCAATATCCCCCCCTGGTAGTGCCCCCAGTATTACCCCCCATGGTAGTGCCCCCAGTAGCAACATCCCCCCCTGGTAGTGCTCCCAGTATTAATCCCCCCCTGGTAGTGCCCCCAGTAGCAATATCCCCCCTGGTAGTGCCCCCAGTATTAACCCCCCTGGTAGTGCCCCCAGTAGCAACATCCCCCCTGGTAGTGCCCCCAGTATTCCCCCCCTCCCTGGTAGTGCCTCCAGTAGCAACATACCCCCCTGGTAGTTCCCCCATTATTAATCCCCCCCCTCTGGTAGTGCCCCCAGTAGCGATATCCCCCCCTGGTAGTACCCCCAGGTAGTAGCCCCCCCAGTAGAAAGAAATTAAAAAAAAAAAACACTTACCTGTAACCCCGCTCCTGGTCCCGACGCTGCTACAGGCTCCTCCTCCGCTTTGCATAATGGGAGAGACGTCATCATGACGACGTCTCTCCCATTAACCACTGCGGGAGCCGGAAGATGGCTCCCGCAGTGGGAGCAGCAGTAGCCGCTGAGAGTCTGACAGACTCTCAGCGGCTGCTGATTACACCAAACACATAGCTGCCGGCTCCGGCGGCTGTGTGTTTAGCAGTGTGTAGTGCTGACCGAACTCCGTCCGGTCAGCGCTACACACGTGGTGCTGGCTGTGTCACAGTGACACAGTCTGCACCGCGGCCCGCATGGTACGCTACTCAGCAGCGTACCATGCGGGCATGACTCGAGTATAAGCCGAGGGGGTGCTTTTTCAGCACAAAAAATGTGCTGAAAAACTCGGCTTATACTCGAGTATATACGGTAATTAACCTCAATAACATTTATTTCCAGTAATTTCCAATCAATTTTGACCACCTCACAATATTATTTGCTTAATCTAGTTAAGGCCAAAAGGTTGAATCCAGCTAGCTGGCTGACTAAGCTAAGTGACACAGTTGGCTGCACTAACATGTGGCAGTTCAGTTTCTAATTTCCAACACAGATACAGTGTGTTATACAGTGTGGGTTGGATACACCAATAGTGCACTTACTGTGACAGCAGTGTCGGGAGAGCGGGGTTGCTGACGGTGTCCTCAGTACATGGAATGGCAGTGCTGGCAGTGTCCTCAGTGAAGGGTACCGGTGATGTCGGCAGTGCGGGGGTGCCAGCAGTGTCTTTAGTGCAGATTTGCTGGCTGTGTCGGCAGTGCGGGGGTGCAGCAATGTGTTAGTGCAGGTTTGCTGGCTGTGTCGGCAGTGCGGGGGTGCCAGCGGTGTCTTTAGTGCAGGTTTGCTGGCTGTGTCAGCAGTGCGGGGGTGCCAGCGGTGTCTTGGTGCAGGTTTGCTGGCTGTGTCGGCAGTGCGGGGGTGCCAGTGCTGTCTTAGTGCAGGTTTGCTGGCTGTGTCGGCAGTGCAGGGGTGCTAGCGGTGTCTTTAGTGCAGGTTTGCGGGCTGTGTCGGCAGTGCGGGGGTGCCAGCGCTGTCCTCATTGCATGTTTATTGACTGTGTCGCCAGTGCAGGGGAGTTCTCAATGCAGGGGTCGGCGGTGTCAGCAGAGCGGGGGTTTCAGCGATGTCTTCAGTGCAGGTTTGCTGACTGTGTCGGCAGTGCAGGGGTGTTCTCAATGCAGGGTGTCAGCGGTTTCGGCAGAACGGGGGTGCCAGCGGTGTCCTCAGTGCAGGTTTGATGACTGTGTCGGCAATGCAGGGGTGCTGGTGGTGTCCTCACTGTGGGAGTGTCGGCAGTGTGGGGGTAGCTGACGGTGTCCTCAGTACGTTGGGCAGCAGTGCAGGAGTGTCGGCAGCGATGGTGTCAGCAGCGGGGGATGCTGCCAATGGGGGTACAGGCGGGGGTGCCGGCGGTAGCAGGGGTGCCGGCGGTGTCAGGCGGCGGGTAATGGCGGCGCCATCTTTTTTTCCTCCTTTGTAGTGTTTTAAATGGGCTTAACGCTGATATCTCAGCCAATCAGTGTTAAGCCCGCTGAAAACAAAACCTTGCGACTCGACAGAGGGGTCGCGAGATTTTGGCTTGGGGCAGGGATCCGGGGCAGGCAGGGAGATCCGAGCTGCGCTCGGATCGCCCTGGATCCCCAACATTCGGGTGGGTCTGGTTCTCAGGGAACCGGACGCACTCATCTCTTCTTTTATCAACTAGGATAAAGGCAGAGTTCCTACACCTGGAATTACAACTATCCTACCTCAGAGGTTCTCAAACTCGGTCCTCAGGGCTCCAAACAGTGCATGTTTTCCATGTCTCCTCACAAAATCACAAGTTAAATAATTAGCTCCACCTGTGAAACTTTTAAAATGTATCAGTGAGTAATGAGTACACTTGTGCACCTGCTGGGTGACCTGGAAAAAGTGAACCTTGTGGGATCCTGAGAATCGAGTTTGAGAACCACTGTCCTACCTGATACCTGGATCTTCAAATATTGAATTCTCCACATATTAAATTCAAAATCCTTTAAGTGATACCCCTATCAGACTATCAGCAAAACACTGGGTTATTGCATTTGACCACACAGCAACCCGGGATTTTGCCTATACCCTTTTTCCGACAAAATCCCTGGGATTTTTTACCCAGCATTTTGCCGGGTCGTACCTGGCTTAGATCCCGTTTCCACTGCACCCTCTTTCCGGGTCGCCTCCGTTTCCACTGAACCCGGGTTAGCCCAGCAAAACCTGTGGATGTCATTAAAAATGGCCTCTGGGTGAATACATCAGCAGCCAGTGCCCTGGAAGGACCAATCAACTGCTCTTGCAATTATGCGGATAAGAGCTGTTTCCACTGCAGTGTTACTGTGTATTACCCACTAAAAAAAACCTGCTCGATACCCAGGAACAAATCCTGGGTCAGTAGACCCGGGATTTTTTCCTTGGAGCCAATTCCACTGAGCTGCGTCCTGGGTAAACATAGCAATTAACCGGGTTTTTTAGGCAGCGGAAAAGGGGTACTAGTCTCAAAGGCTCGACCCGGATTTTCAACCCGAGTATATCCCTTTCAGACATAAGAACTGGAAAATAAATGCGTACGCCCCGGGTCTATCAACCTGGGAAATTCACAGGTCTCAGTCTGAGACCCCCATTCACACTACACCAAAGACCTGGGAAATTACAGGGTCGGATACGTTCACACTGAACCTGTGTTTGCCCTGGAATTTGGTGTGGATTTAAAGGGCACGCTTTGTTTTTTGTTCACAGTAATGACATAATATAAAAATGAGTATTTTTAGATTAAAGGCCACAAAGTTTGTTTGCTTCCAATGTTTTTTTTTATTGAAAACCAATAAATTTTTTACATTACAACAATATAAGAAAATTATGAATATAGGCTCTAGAAAGTTTCATCCTATACAAAGACAAAATTTTCACATAAAAATGTTGAACATAAATTAGTTTGCTCTCCAGTCATCTGGTACGGGCACCTGCAGTTGATGTCATCTGCAGGCACACCAAACAGCCAATGAGAAAATTTTCTTAAAACCCAGGTCTAAAAAACCAGGTTGGATGCATTTTCGCACCTGGGAAAAATCCTGGGTCGTTTCTGTTCACACATAGCAAAAACCCAGGTTGATGCACATTCACAGGCAAAAATCTGGGTTTTTGCTCTGTCTTAAAGGGGTATTAATTTCAAAGGTTGAACCCGGGATCTACCCTGGTTGCGGGGAAGTGTAAATGGGTAACCCGGCTCATCTGACCTTGGACCCATTTACTGCATAGGTAGAGCCGGCGCTTTGAGAACATCTACCTGTGTACAGTGACGTGGCCAACCTGGGAATAAGCCGCCTGTCTGAAAAGGGATCTGAACCAGGTTACATTTGGGTTGGACCCGCTTTCAAAATCCCGGGTACAACCTGGCATTTTGATCTGAAAGGGGTATAAGTGAATGCAATGTGCATCAATAGCAGCTTAATACCCCTTTTCCACCTAAATTCCGGGTCTGACTCGGAGTTGGAACAAAGTTCCTATCCGGATCAGACCCGGAATTTTGCCGGCGCCAACTCGGGATATTCCCGAGTCAGTGCCGCTCACACCGCAGTTGGGTCTGCATAGATGACGTCATCTCCAAGCGCCACTGAAGGCGGACCAATCGGCCGGCTAGCAGCGCACTCCAGGTCATCGTGACCCGGAGTGCGCTGTTCTCATAGCAGGGTTTAACGGGTTACGCCCATGTTAAACCCTGCTAGTTACCTGGGTTGGATTGCCGGGTCACTCGACCCGGCGATCCAACTTTCTCCCCTTTTACACCAGGGAGCTGCCCGGGTTAACCCTTCAAAAACCCGGGTTTTAGCTCCGGTGTAAAAGGGGTATAAATAAATATCAGATTAAGGAGAGCTGGGTTCCTCAACTTTTTAGCAAGATCAGGTGTGTGCATTCGGTACAGCAATGGTTCTCAGACTCCAACCATTACAGTCCAGGTTTTAAAGATATCTATGCTTGAGCACAGGTAACTTAGGCCCTCATTCAGAGCCGTACGCTCTGAGCAGAGCGCACGCTCTGAATGAGGGCCGCCCTCCTAAAAAATGGAGCGTCCTCCTGGACGCTCGTATAGCTGTGGGTCACCACCCACAGCCTATATGAGAGTGCAGTTTGATGGCCGCGATGGTCGTGACCATCGCGACCATCGAAACTGCGAGCCGGAGCCTGCAGTTGAGGTTTTCAACCGCAAGCCCCGGAGTGATTTTGGCTCTATCAGAGCCAAAATCACTCCCACTGACATCACTAGTGATGTCAGTGGGCCGGCTTCTGACGGGAGGCGTTCCCATGGGAACGCCCCCGTCAGGGAGGCACGCCCACCAAAGGGGGCATGCTGTCAGTCAACATCGACAGCACGCCCCCTTTGAAGAGACACTACGAGTGAAGGAAAATCCTTCGCTCGTCGCGTCTGGCGCATGCGCACGACGGAGCTCCCTCCGTCATGCGCATGCTCAGTGCAGAACATCGACCCACTTGCGAGCAGACAGCCGCTCGCAAGTGGGTCTGAATCAGGCCCTTAATTTCTACCTCAGTCATTTTGATTTAACCATCAGGGCTGAAGCATGGATGTCCTTAAACCCTGCACTGTAATGGTGGAGTTTGGGAACCTCTGCAGTACAGTAAACATGTTAAAAATAATAGAAATAGATGTGTATAAGGCGCAGACTTAGAGTTAATTATGCTAATTCTTCTCAAAAATACATCATATTTTATTTCTAGGTGGATAAGCAATAAATAGTATGGTTTGACAGTAATACTTAAAATATTGGTTGTAAAATGAATTCAAATTCCTGAGCATTAATGCACATAAGCGGATAAGACTATTCCATAAGAAGTACAGTACATGTATATAAAAACAATTGATATAAATAATAAATGTACAGTGAAAAATAATTTATAATTGGATATTTCACTCTCCTCAGAGGATATGTAACAATAGTCCGATTTATGTATCCATAGTCTGTATTAGAAAAATGCAAGATAGTAACTCCTTGGTTTTAAAGTCCCGGTGTGCGCACCTCGAGTTCCGGGGTTTGAAAGAAATCATGGCCTGCCAGGGATTCCGATTCAAAGTGAGTTTCAAGCCCGGCTATTGGTGACAGAGTTCCGATTTGTGTGGATCTCAGGGTGGTGTTGCTGCAGTACGTATGTGGGTAAGTGTCCCCCCACCCCGCCTGTGTGTGCCAAGTGGTGGTTCTCCCTGTTGATGCGGGATCCTCTTGCCTCCTGTTATAGTGGGTACACACTACACGATATGCTCCCTTAGCGATATCGTGTAGTGTTGTCCCCGGCAGGCTGTGCTCAATGTCGTTCATGACATTGAGCACAGCCGCTGAACGATATCATTAACGATATCATTCAGCGCCGGGCTCTCTCCCCCATTCCCTGACATGCAGCAACCTGACGAGATCGTCAGGTTGGCCTGCATGTCAGCCCGATGAACAATGATGATGAACGACCCGCGGGAATGCGCGTCGTCGTCATCGTTCATCTTTTTGGTGTTAAAAATGGACGATAAAGTGGACAACTGAATGATAACGATATCGTTATCGTTCAGTCGTCCACTTTATCGCCCAGTGTGTACGCACCATAACTGCTTGTGGAGTTCCTTGTTCATGTCGGCAGTCCGGACCAGTGAGCGAGGATTTCAGAGGGGACGTCCGGCAGTGAGTGTGCAAGATCTTCCTCGCCGGACGTTGTCTTCCAATGTACTGCACTACACAGGGAGGGGCGTAGCCAATGCGTTTTGCCTGTCCAATCAACTGCGGGCTTCGTCAGGGCTATGTATGGATGTCTGTTCCTGGAGTTCCTTATAAAGGGCCTGCCGTGGCTCTTCCTTTCCTTTTGGTCTTTAACGCTTTCGTTACTTGTTTGTAATCAGCGAGCAGGTGATAATAACAGGTGTTGGTCTTATACATCTGATATAGTAAAAATTTGTGAATAAAATTGCTGAATATTTTAGAGACGAGAAGGTTCATTATGTGAATAAAGAAGTGTTACTATTTTTAATGTTTACTTGTAATTTTAATGGAATGAGTTCCATTCAAGTTGCTAGATATGGAAACTATGTTAATATTAGGGATGAGCGGGTTCGGACTTCTGAAATCCGAACCCCCCCCCGAGCGCCTCCGACCCAAGTCGGGAACCGAGTCCGGCTCGAGTTTTCCCGCCTGACTTGGAATTGAAATCAAGGCAAAACGTCATCATCCCGCCTTCCGGATCTTGCGGGTTTTGGATTCTATAAAAGGTCCCCACGTTGGTGCCATTTCTCACTGCAGCTGTGGACAGTGAAGAGGGAGGGTGGGAGTTAGGGCGGGCTGGGCTGTGTTGTGCTGTGCTGCTGTTGTCCATAGGGGCTGTGTCCACTCCTCCAAAGTCCAGAGGGGCTGGCTGGGCTGTGTTGTGCTGCTGTTGTCCATAGGGGATGGCTGGACTGTGTTGTGCTGCTGTTGTCCATAGGGGCTGGCTGGGCTGTGTTGTGAAGTCAGTTGTCCATAGGGGCTGTGTCCACTCGAAAAGTCTATAGGGGCTGGCTGGGCTGTGTTGTGCAGTGTCCCATAAAGGCTGTAGTCCTAAAGGGATGCTGTAGTGTTGTCCAGAGGGTGATCTGTCCATCAGGGGTGCTCCCCCCAAGTGCAAAAAAAACATTTATTTCTGTGTTTGTGAATTTTGTGCACTGTAGCTGCACGTG
The DNA here is from genome assembly GCA_031769625.1 of Taudactylus pleione. Lineage (NCBI taxonomy): Eukaryota > Metazoa > Chordata > Amphibia > Anura > Myobatrachidae > Taudactylus > Taudactylus pleione. The sequence goes on from JAUIMM010001336.1 coordinate 2,467,514, forward strand.
CATCAACAAAGGAGCAGCGCCAAGCGTGCGCCTGTGTCGTAAAGGGCCGGCTGGCTCATCTCTTAAAAGGTGGTGTAACCCCAAAGTGCACTTCAAAAAAAATAAAAAATTCTTCTTTTCTGTGTTGTGAATTGTGTGCACTGTAGCCGCACGTGCATCAACAAAGGAGCAGCGCCAAGCGTGCGCCTGTGTCATAACTCTGTTAAAGGGTGGTGTAACCCCCAAAGTGCACTCCCAAAAAATTTTTTCATTCTACTTTTCTGTGTTGTGAATTGTGTGCGCTCTAGCCGCATGTCCATCAACAAAGGAGCAGCGCCAAGCGTGCGCCTGTGTCATAAGTCTGTTAAAGGGTGGTGTAAATAACCCCAAAAGTGCACTCCAAAAAAAAGAAAAAAAATGTTTTTTCTGTGTTTGTGTGTGAATTGTGTGTGCAGTAGCCGCACGTGCATCAACAAAGAAGCAGCATCAAGCGTGCGCCTGTGTCATAAGTAAAGGGCCAGCTAGCTCATCTGTTAAAGGGTGGTGTAACCCCCAAAGTGCACTTCAATAAAATTAAAAAAAACTTTTTTTCTGTGTTTGTGTGTGAAATGTATGCACAGTAGCCGCACGAGCATCAACAAATGAGCAGCGCCAAGCGTGCGCCTGTGTCATAAGTCTGTTAAAGGGTGGTGTAACCTCCAAAGTGTGCTCCACAAAAAATAAACAATTCTTTTTTTCTGTGTTTGTGTGTGAAATGTATGCGCAGTAGCCGCACGTGCATTAAGAAAGGAGCAGAGCCAAGCGTGCGCCTGTGTCATAAGTAAAGGGCCAGCTGGCTCGTCTGTTAAAGGGTGGTGTAACCCCTAAAGTGCACTTCAAAAAAAAATTCTTCTTTTCTGTGTTGTGAATTGTGTGCGCTGTAGCTGCAGTGAATCAACAAAGGAGCAGCGCCAAGTGTGCGCCTGTGTTATAAGTCTGTTAAAGGGTGGTATAACCCTAAAAGTGCACTTAAAAAAAAAAAAATTCTTCTTTCCTGTGTTGTGAATTGTGTGCACTGTAGCTGCACGTGCATCAACAAAGGAGCAGCGCCAAGCATGCACCTGTGTTATAAGTCTGTTAAAGGGTGGTATAACCCTCAAAGTGCACTTCAAAAAAAATAAAAAATTCTTCTTTCCTGTTTTGTGAATTGTGTGCTCTGTAGCTGCATGTGCATCAACAAAGGAGCAGCGCCAAGCATGCGCCTGTGTCATAAGTCTGTTAAAGGGTGGTGTAACCTCCAAAGTGTGCTCCACAAAAAATAAACAATTCTTTTTTTCTGTGTTTGTGTGTGAAATGCAAAATTTTCTGAAAAATGACAGGGATGTGTAGGAGACGCTTTGGGTGGCCCGAAAAATTTCTGGCCACTTTTGCCATTCAGCGGCTGCGTGCCGAAGACTGGAGCACCAGCAAACACTCTTGAACCTGCCCCATCATCACCTGAAACAAGAGGTTGTGACGCGGTGGAACTCAACCCTCTATATGCTTCAGAGGATGGAGGAGCAGCAGAAGGCCATTCAAGCCTATACATCAACCTATGACATAGGCAAAGGAGGGGGTATGCACCTGACTCAAGCGCAGTGGAGAATGATTTCTGTGTTGTGCAAGGTTCTCCAGCCCTTCGAACTTGCCACATGTGAAGTCAGTTCAGACACTGCCAGCTTGAGTCAGGTCATTCCCCTCATCAGGCTTTTGCAGAAGCAGCCGGAGAAAGTTAAGGAGGAGCTAAGACAGAGCAATTCTGCTCGGCATATGGGACTTGTGGATGAAGCCCTTCATTCACTTTGCCAGGATTCCAGGGTGGTCAATCTGTTGAAATCAGACCACTTCAATTTGGGCCACCATGCTTGATCCTAGGTTTAAAGCCTATGTGGTGCCTCTCTTTCTGGCTGACATAAGCCTGCAGAGGTGCAAAGACCTGCTGGTGAAAACACTGTCAGTTGAAGCGGAACGTGACATGTCAAAAGCTCCTTCTTCATTTTCTCCCGCAACTGGGGCTGCCAGGAAACAACTTAGGTATCCTAAGCAACTCGCTGGCGGTGATGCAGGGCAGGCAGAGCCAAGTTTGGACATATGATCTGTACTGAAGGACCTGGAAACTATTTCTGACTCGTCTACTGTCACTGCATATGATACTGTCACCATTGACAGAATGGTGGAGGATTACATCGGTGACAGCATCCAAGTAGGCATGTCAGACAGTCCGTACCTGTACTGGCAGGAAAAAGAGGCAATTTGGAGGCCCCTGTACAAACTGGCTCTATTTTACCTGAGTTGCCCCCTCCCCCTCCAGTGTGTACGCCGAAAGAGTGTTTAGTGCAGCCGGGAACCTTGTCAGCGAAAGGCGTAGGAGGTTGCTTCCATAAAATGTGGAGAAGATGATGTTCATAAAAATGAATTATCAACTCTTCCAGAGGGACCAGCCTCCAGAACGTACAGAGGGACCTGTGGTGGTGGATTCCAGTGGGGACGATGTAATACTCTGTGAGGATGGGGATGTACACAACACTGAAGAGGGTGAGGATTCGGTGGATGAGGAGGATGAGACGACATCTTGCCTCCGTAGAGCCAGTTTGTGCAGGGACAGATTAATTGTCAGCTTGTTTTGTAGGGGCCCAAATGAACCAATCATTTCAGCCACAATCGTGTGGCAGACCCTGGCGCTGAAATGATTGGTTTGTTAAAGGGTGCATGTCCTGTTTATACAACATAAGGGTGGGTGAGAGGGCCCAAGGACAATTCCATCTTACACTTCTTTTTTTTCTTTGCATTATGTACTGTTTGGGGCCTAGTTTTTCAGACTGCCATCCTGTCTGCCACTGCAGTGTCACTCCTAGATGGGCCACGTGTTTGTGCCGTCCACTCGTGTCGCTTAGCATAGTCATCCAGCTACCTTGGTGCAACCTTTTGTACTAAAAACAATATTGTGAGGTGTGAGGTGTTCAGAATAAATGGGTAATGAGTGGAAATTAAGGTTATTGAGGTTAATAATAGCATAGGAGCAGAAAAACCCACAAATTCTGTGATTTTTAGCTGTTTTTATGCTTTTTATCATAAAAATACAGATCCAAAACACAAAACCCAGAACCCAAAACACGGAAGGGTGGTTTTGGCAAAACCAATCCAGATCCAAAACATGAAGAAAGATCCAGATCCAAAACCAAAACACGAAAAGTGGCCGTTGCACACCCCTAGTTAATATAAATAAAAGTTGGGGGATAAAGGACTCCTGGGTCAGAATATGTGAGGACAGTTAACTAAATATGGCACTTAGAATGTAGGCAATCTGTATTCATATTCTATGCATATGTGGATGATGTGATATGCTAATTTGGTCTTTTGGTCTTAATATATGATGCTGGAAGTTGTAGGTGAGGGTGATCAATAAATAACAGCTCTAAATGCTGCCTCCTTTGGATTCTATATTTCATATACAGTAGATAGGAGTTTTGAAATGAAGATTCTTTTATTTGGGTTTCTTTTTGATACCATTCTTAATGTTGCATTTTCAGCAAATTCTTCTTTTTGATAAATTGGTTTATTCTTTCTCTACCTCTGAGATTGAATTATCTGTGGCGTCGTAACATCGCAATTTAGGAAGACAAGACACTGTTAAAGAGGTGTAGCTATATAACCTGATGTTCTTGAGAGGTCTCCCATCTCATTACTTGTCAGGCCCTTCCCTGTTTAGAGTCCAAGTTCGGAAGTGGTTGGGCGGTGTCAGGGAGGTATGTAAGTAGTGACCCCTATAGTGTCTTATTGTCTCCCAAAATAATTGTTAATGTAAATCGATGCTTGTAATTTAAATTTTGAGAATTATATATTTACTCTTTCAGGAAATAGGAAAGTTCGAAGTCGATATTAAGTCCTCTTGGTTTGAGTGTCTTGAGTTCGTGAATCCATTTGGATTCTTCTTGCAACATTATTTTTATATAGTCCCCTCCTCTCCAGGGTTTATTTATTTTTTTTGATTGCATGAAAATGTAGAGTGCTTGGGTCCCATTATGGACATTTTTGTAATGATTCGATACACTGTGGGCCTCAAATCTTTTCTTGATGTTGTTAATATGTTCTCTTATTCATAAGTTTAGATTCCTTTTTGTGCGGCCTACATACTGGAGGCCGCAAGGGCAGGTTAGGAGGTAGATTACCACTTTGTTTTTACCCAAAATATCCTATTATTTCAGATGAAATAATAGGATAGGGAGAAAAAAAACATCGGCGAAAAACAGGGACAATCGCCGAAAAATCCTGTTTCTCTCGCCGCTAATTGGATACCCCCCTTAGTAGTGTATCCAATTGTATCTATGATATAATGTTCCCTAGCTGTTGAATGTTCATGAAGCAGTAAATGTTGCCTCATATTATTGGAAACAGACATAGGGTCTCATTCAGACCTGGTCGCAAGCGCTGAGCGCTCTCAACCTGGTCGATGTTAAGGCCCTGCGCATGTGCAGCGGCCGCACTGCGCGTGCGCAAGCCCTGGAGCGAGAGAGAAATTCTCTCGCTCCGGAGCTCACTACAAAAGGGGCAGCTGTTGATGTTAATCGACAGCTCGCCCCGTTTTGTAGGCGGGGCGGGGGGTGGCTACACAAACGGATGTGTTCCTAACGGAACGCCTGCCGTTTTGTGGGTGGCCGCACTGACATCAGCAGTTATGTCAGTGGGGAGCTTCCTGTTCGATCAGAGCAGGAAGGTCCCTGGGGCTTGCGATTGCCGAGACCCAACCTTAGCGTCTCGTCGCAAGCCCTGATGGTCGTGATAGTCTTGACCATCGTGACCATCACCCTGGTTGGTCACTAAAGCTGTGGGTGGTAACCCACAGCTTAGCTAGCGACCAGGAGGCAGCGCTAAAAAAAACAAGCGGCCGCCCTCATTCAGAACGAGCGATCGCTTCTTGCGAGCGCCTCTGAATGAGGGCCATAGTGCCCTCACATATACTGATAAATGACAAAACATACTGAACCTTTCTCTCTTAATAAACTTTAAGAAATAATAAACAATTTAAATTATTGGTGGTCTTTTAAATGAATGCAAATTTATTTATTTAATAATTTGCTGCATAATAGTCATTAAATGGGTAGCATTACTGACAAGCAGCATTGGGGCCATATATTTCATTCTTATCAGAGCACCATTTGCAAGGAATTAGAGTGTTTTTCCCATATTACTGTGGGTTTCCTTTCGACTAGATTTCTCCTATAAATCAAAAAGTATACTGGTTGTTTAGATGGTTTCCTGTAAAATTGACCTCAGTGAATATGTGCCTGCAGTTTTCAAGCTCAGCTGCAGCAAGACTGCATAAGAATAACAGATGGCCAAATAGGATTCAGGGACATTAAATCCTGACGCTGGGTCTTAAATATAAAAACAGTAAAAAATTGCTTATAAAGGAGTTAAGCTGAGAGGCTATGGGCCTCATTTATCAACAAGTTTTATCATCCACAACGAGTGACAAATCTCATTACGTATGATAATGGTGCTCCAGCCAATCAGCTCCCAACTGTCATCTGTTTCATCTCTCCATTTTTACTTGTCCTATGTATTTCTTTCTACATTTTCTCTTTCTTCCTTCTGCTTCTCTTCACTTTCCAGTATCCCTTGTTTCCATTGCTTTAACCTTTGTGTCTTGCCTTCCTTCAGCATGTATTGCCTTTTCCTCCACCACGGGCAGGCCCCCACACAGGATGTAGCACTATTTCTAAGGTGGGGCAGATTGGTAATTTAAGTCTTTGGGTGCAAACCATATGAACACGTACTTAAGGAGAAGAGACATAAGCTGGATCCCAAGTCAATGGAGTGTATCATGCTTGGCTACTGCAAAGAAAGTAAAGGATACAGACTATGGAACATTACAAACAAAAAACTTAGAAAATCCAGGGCATGGTGTTCCAAGAAATAGCAAAATCTCATTTGAAGCAGAAGAGCGGCAGTACAAGTTTGTTGCGCTGGATATATTGACAGCATATAAATATAATAACATCTGTTTTGTGGACATAATGCTTTTAAAAAGAATAATCCTACATACCTGCTTAATGTTAAGTTAGAAATATATAGATAGACTCTTTCTCATAAAGAATGGAATTATGCATTTGCATACTGTAGATTCATATTATGTCTCTGAATACTTCTGAACTCACTGAGTGTTCTAATTGAACAGATAGTGATCCTTTATCATAAATGACACAATGCCATGTTCCAACAACAATCGAAATTACTTTAAAGGTGATAACCTAGGTTACATTTAACTATTTGTGTGAACATTGGTGCCCTAATTTGATGAATACACAGAATAGAGCCTTCACTTTAATGGTGCAACTTTGCAGCATTGCTAGGTGGTTACAAAAGCAATGTGTATCTCATAAATGGGATTGGTTTTCTCTCACCAAATAAATGTCATCCAGAATACAGCTTCCATACAAATATACTGCAACTGTGTCTTTATTCTTATGTTGTGGCTGATGAGTGTCCTATTGAACTGGCCACCTGCTGTGGTGTCAATCTGTTGATGTGCGTACAAAGGCGCACTATAGGCTCATCATTGACCAAACCATCAGACATTACATCTGAGTCGCACTGTGCATGCATCAACTTTCACAGTGAGGATTTGACCGCAGTGTGAATCACAGTCAGGGAATGTTTGTGGGAGGTAACGGGGGAGTGGCAACAAAAATCAGGCGTGTCTCGACAGTCTGGGGGCATGTCGCAGACTACAACTGCAATCCTCAGTTCCAGCAGCCATTCTGAGTAACCATAGGGTAACTCAGAACTTCAATAATCGACTGACCTGCATCTGATGCTGTGTCTTTATATGCAATTGATTGGATTTGCAAAGCCCCGTTGGATGCCTGAATACAAATCAGCGTGAGATTCGCATATTTTCACACAGCCACTGATTAGAAATTCCCAGCAGTAGTGCCATTAGAGTCCATCTCTGGTAACCATCAGAATGCATGTGCATTGCATTTTGACACATATGCAGAGGGAAACCATCGACCACTTGTGCCTGATGGCTTTCCTGCATCCACCTCTGAATCACCCCCTTTGTCTTTATTACTGGAGCTGAATGGTGCACTACAAGTCTCAGACTCTGTGCAGTTTCACTGTTGATGGTACTAGGTTGCAAGTTTCTCTGTATCCTCTGATGATGGAACTGGAACTTTATCTCTCTCTCTCTCTCACTCTCTCTCTCCCCCCCCCTTGCTGCTGTAACTTGATTTCCACAGCCAACAGCCTTCTTTCTCAAGGGCTAACAGCTCTCTCTGCATGGCTCACATGGCTGTTCCTCATAGGCTCCAACCCATGGGTCGCTTAAAACACCCCCTTCCGATTTGCGGGCTCCCCTCTCTGCATCCCAGAACATCATGGGGAATGTAGTTTTCCTGCAGCCATGCTGACAGAGTAAGTAATACCACGCAACAGCAGGGTTGTACAGATATAGAGCCTGATTCACTGCGGATCGCTATTACGATCGCAGCTGCGATTACACACGGAGGTTCGCTGAGAAAATATGCTAATGAATGCAATCGTAAAGCCATCACACAGCCAGCATAGAGACGCTCACTACCGCTATCTCACATCCGTAATACCGTCCAGACCTGTGTATACATTGGTAACATCAAGTGACATAGGCCCCTCACGCAGAATTACAGCAGGTCTGACCTTACTTACTCATGACCTTAAATTGCTAACCTCGTTGCACGCAGTGAGTACACAAGCTGCGTATGACGTCTTAGTGGCTAATTTATACACACCCATGCAACGGTGTTCAAACGGACAGGCTCGCCTGCATTTCTCTGACCACTCTCACGTCACCCCCCCCCTCCCAGACGCTGACCTCCTGTCACTCACTCTGCGATGGCTTTCTTTCTGTGTGAGTGGTCGCAGAGTGACCGCAATGCGAACTCACGCACGCGCACTGCGAAGCATATGCATGCGAAGTACGCACCATCGGCCGATCTGCATACACTGTTGCAGTTGCGAACCATGATGAGTGAGGCCCATAATTTGTTAAGTTAAATATTTATTCCTGAATGAAGAATTACACGCGTATTATATACATATTTCACTAATTTTGTCAGTTGATAAAAACAGTTTTATTTATACCAAAACTAAAGAGGGTGTGAATTTGCATTTTAAGTGTTTGGTTATTTAGCTGTTCAATCAAGAGATACTCCAGACATAAAGCTAGAAGCTACATAAAGTTTCTGAATCTTCCTCAATAGACAGCAGTGTTAAGATTCTGAAATGAGGAGTACTGCGGATATATCATAATTAGTTTATAAAGAACAGAAGAGATTGTTTGTTTTGTCAAACTGAGTACTTTTCTTATTGCAATACACAATATTAGTGTGTAATATCATAGTTTCTACAAGCTGAGATATATTAGAATTTCTTCTATTTCCTCCATGTCCTTAGATGCGAATATTGGGCCTGATTTAGAGATGGACACTAATATGATCACAGCTGCGATTCACACGTAACGCAGCTGCAAAAAATGGTAATGTCGATGACGCATACCTGTGTAAATATCGGTAACATTGCCTCACATAGGCAGCCATCTTGCTCTTGTGGCAGGTTTGGCCAGCTGCAGCCTTGGGTGCTCTCCTGACACGCAGAGCTGCATATGTACCCTGCATTTTTCTGATCACTCCTTGTTACCACCCCCAAACGTACAACCTGTCACTCACTTTGCAGTGGATTCCTATGTGCATTCGCGATCGCAGTGCAATCACTGTGCGTGTGCAGTGCGGCTTATACACATGAGCAATGGCAAACAACCGCTCGATCTTCGTGAGAATCGCAATAGTGTCCATCTTTGAATCAGGCTCATTGTTCCAAAACACATCCAACTTACACCCACACCTACAATAACATACATGACACCAAACAGTAGAGGGAAAATGGCAACAGATTTTTATTAAAAAAGCTGAGATTTCCACCAATTTCACCTCTTTGATGCAGAGGATGACTGAGGCTCATCCTCCAAACATACACCCAGACTGCTTGTTCCCCACAGTGATAGGTAGAGTACCCCTTCAAAAAATAAGCATGTCCCCACTATTACAGACGAATGGTGGGGACTTCCTATAGTATAGCAGCTGGGAGTGTTTTGGAGGTAATGGCGGAGTGTCCACTGTGGAAAATGTCAGTTTGTTGTAGAGTATATGGGTGGGAGGAGTATATGGGTGGGCCCTGTCACCCCCATAATGACACCTGCTACAGTGGGTACCTATGTTTGAAAGAGGGGATTCTTTTAAATGATGTGGCTCACTAGTAGCTATTGTCTGATAATCACCAGACATTGAGGTCTGATTTGGATAAATGAATTCCTACTTTTCATTATATATCGCATCAGCTCGATGCGATATAAGCTTAGCTAAATAGCAATTCATGTAAACATGCCAGATCCTGTTTTCAGCTGCGGTCTGGGAAACAAGGAATCGGCAGCCAGGTTCGTTCTGTGCATGCGCCAGGGCGCAGTGCAGGAGAGGCTGCAGTGGCTGTTGGGATGTCAAAGGGCAGAGCCAGCACAGTGTGCCAGGCAGAAGACAAGAAAGTAAGCAACTTCCCTGCCCACTTCGTCACGGTGTTCAGACTACGCCATCCTGAGATGGTGAATCTGTACACACAGGAGAAGTGGAAAGCAGATGAGAAAACGCAGGAGGGCACTACGAGCCTCATTTATCAACGGGTTTTATCAATCATGACGAGTGGTAAAACTCATTACATATGATAATGGTGCTCCAGCCAATCAGCTCCCAACTGTCATCTGTTTGAAAAATGACAGTTGGGACCTGATTGGCGAGCACCATTTATCATATGCAATGAGTTTTAGCACTCATTGTGATTGATAATACTCCTTGATAAATGAGGCCCTACATGTCCTATCACAGCCATAATTACACCTGTAAATGTAGGGTCACCCAAATGTGAAAGAGGGGTAATCCCTATGTCAAATTATGTGGCCCCTTAGCAGCAATATCACCCAGTGTACACAGTCTAACACTGTCTTGAAATGACAGTTAGAAGCTGATTGGTTGCTTTGGGCAACTACTCCAACTTATCTCTCTCTTAGCTTGACCTAAAGACCAGATCTCCCCCATCTTGAGTCAAATGAAAAAGGGGTCCTCTCATTTAATAACTTAACAAGCATGGTCACATTGATGTGACCGTAGTCAGCTGTGCTCTAACTGACACGATCACAACCAATGCAACTGCGCCACCCCAATGTGTCCCCTGCCTTTTAAAGAGGAGATCTATTCTGCACATTTCCTCTGGCTCACCAGAACCCCAGGCAGTGATGCAGCAGTCCGTGAATGCCAGCATCACTGCTGAAATAGCTCCTCAGAAAGCCGTGCGAACGGCATTCTGGAGCACATGTGCCGGGACAAAATTGCGAGCAGGGGAATTTTGTTCCCCCCTGATAATCTCTGCAAGTGCAGAAATCAGCTGCAGCAGTGGGGACTGGTCATCAGTCTCCCTTGACACATGCTCCACTGCGCTCTGCATGTGTGGAGAGGAGGGGTAATGCCCTATGGGGGTGGGGGGAATACCCCTGGGGGGCACTTACAGTGGGGAATGGGTTTCAAAAAAGTAATTTGACACTGGAGGGGGTAAAATATTAATAATAATAAAATATACACTGGTCACATGGGGTGCAAAAAACAGACCACTGGGAGGACTATTGCCAATGGAGGGTGGGAGGTAAGTTTACAACTGGGGCCAATGGACATGTGGGGGTACAAGATACCCCCTAGGCATTTTTTTTTTAGAAAATATTTGCATATATTTTTGAAAAATACCTTTTTAAGGTCTATCCAATTCCAATTTTTTGGTGGAAAAAATCATCAGTTAAGTGGTTAATGCAGTATGTTGTATTTTTTCAAATAAATGGTATGCCTTCTTGGGATAAATATAAAAAAGGTCATCATTGTCAAGTGCAGAATTTTTTGTATACACTTAGAAGAATGTTTATTTTTATTTTGCAAAGGTGGATTAATGTTGAAACAAGAAACAGAAAATACAGTGTTTCCATTTATAAAAAAAATCATGTTTACTTTAGATTTATCTTTTTTAGAAATTTCAATAACAAACACTTTTTTTTGCCCACTTTGGTTAAATTTTATTCAACGTGTTAGTTAGAATAAGTAAAAAGATGAATGGGATTTGCTGAAAATACAAACTGCTGAAAAAAACAAGGTATAAATTGTGTGACTACTGCATAACGAAATCAGTTATATTGATTTTGGAATGTAATGAGTGCTAACGTCAAAAAAATGATCTCCGCACAGTGGTGACAAAAACCCTCAGTAGCGAGAGAGTTAAGGGATGGGGCATACCAAGGCAACTCACTGCCCACTAGGCCATGTCCAGTGTCAGAACTGTTTAAATTTGGTTAAGGGCTTGGCATAACTCTAGCCTCCCGTGCCCAAGCTGTGCACTCAAAAGAGCAGAGCGGTGGTCTGTAGGCACTAGTCTGGCGCATACACTGTAAACCCAGTGCTACTTTGCTGGTGGTGGGTAAGACTACAGTGGACTTTTTATGTATAAAGAAACTATAGTAATTTTATGGTTAGAGAAATGTGGTCATTTACTGTGGTGGTCATTTGCTGTGAAGAAAACTTGTTATGTTACAGTATGTTGTCCCATACACACAGTAAATGTATGCTTTCAAATTTCGAACACGTCTAAAAAAGCGACACACATTATTTTGCATAACCACCCCAAAGACACTAGACTGTGACTAATTAGCATATTTGCTCAAAAAGGTATTTTCTACACATTTCAACAATTATAGATTGTAATGATAAATTATCAGGAATTCTCATATGAGAAGGAACGATTGGCTTTATATATGATTAATACATTTATATTGTGAGTGACACACATATTGTAATTTTATTATTAAAAATCTATCCCAGGTGTAAAAAAGGGCAAGCAATTGCTTCTAAAATTTTGACATTGTTGCGTGATTCAACACATACTTCAGAATTTAATTTGAACTATTTAAAATTCAAATTTTCCACCATAATGAAATGTATCATGGATCGATTCAGATATCTTCATATCATTGTATTTAATAATTTGTCGAAAATACACACATGTTGACTTTCTTATAATTCAAGTACACAATCAATTCTCAAAATAGGATTTTAACGTGTAAAGTCATTTTAACAGCACAGCACATCTTGTACGGTTAACAAATAACATAGCATACATATTGTATGGTTAAAAAGAAAAAAAAATCAGCACTGTGTCTATAATTTTCCACCTTTCAAAGACCTGAGGATGTCTTGGCTGCTGGTTGATATAATCGGAGACCATTGCTAGCAATTTTCAAATACTGTAGTGGGGTAGACATACTGTAGCATTACCTAATTAATAGCTTAGCACTAATCCTTTTAAATACTTTTATAGAGATGTAAGGTATCTCCACAAAAGAATGTGGTAAATAATTCATATATATTTTTTTGCTGGCAAAAAAGTAATAGTAAATGAATGAAAACATTTATTTTGTTTATAGTATATATTAAGGTTATAAATCACCATTAAAGGCTGTATATAGTACTGGAAAAAGTGTTAGTAAAAGCTGATAACATGAACTTCCTATGACATACTTTATATTTGATTGCAAAGAAAGGAAATTAAATCCCATGATAATATTTGCTGTATTTATTGCACTGTTATCTGTTGAAACAATAGTGCTGAGTGTAAAGTAAAGTAAATCTAATAAAACTGTCACGGTACATAGGTATTAAAGTAAATATAATAAGTCAGCTATATTTTGTTTGAACTGTTTTCAACAAGGGGCAATAGACACATTATTAAAATACTTTCTATAATTATAATAACACGTCTTTTTGTCTTGTGTCTTGCGGTTAGATACTGTAACTGCATTCATCCTACAGTATGCAGTATACAGTATGCAGTAGATGCTAAGCTATAACAAGCCATAAGTACTCTCCATTACTGTATAACACTGTTGTTCATATGGTGGTCTGTAGACAACACAACTGATTTTTCCTCAAGACCATTAAGTTCCAAGGTAGCCTCATTAAATTTAATCTAACGTGAAACTTTTGTGGTCAATTATATTTTTTTAATATTATACATTGTTTTGGGGCACACACAGTTGGCCCATGGTCCAGTATCATTAAGAATATGTGACATGTATTACTAATTTATTTTAATACTAAGCTCCTACATTGATATTTCACTAAAGGATGACATTTCTGATTTCCATTGATCCTTACCTCTTGCACTACGCTTGTTAAATGTGAATTTCCTTCTCTGTAAATATTTGTAAACCTCTTTTGTATAGACACTTAAAAGTCTTATTTAAGCCTTTACCTCATCTTTCATGTATCATGTTTCCAAATCCATGTAGACACATAAAAATATTTTGTAGGTAAACCAATTTCTTTACCAAACCACTAAATTAAGACTTTAGCCCTAAACTCTAATTTATCCTTTCAAAGATCATTTGACCCATAGTTTGCAGCTTTTTAATTAACTACTCATTGAGAGAGAGCTAATGTAAAATACAATCCTCTCCTCCTACTGTATCTCTGGGCTGTTAATACAATCAGCAAATCGATGTTGCATGTTTTTCCTGGTTTGTCCATTTTTTCTGTTAAAATACTGTGGTACATGCTTCCAAATGTAAATAGGCCCTTCTGGTCAGACCAGGATCCCTTACTAGCCTTGGTCCAATACACCAGTGCCCCATGCACCCCCCTAATGGTAGCCCTGCCAACAGCTCAGGTGAACAGCAAGGGTAGGCAGTGGAAGAAAGTCAGAAATTTACAGTATGTGTCCTGTTCTGAATGATCAGTGGACCAGGTCCTCTCCCAGGCATTGGGGAGGTATCAATGTCAGCCATGTCAGCTGAATAGTTAATTAGCGGTCTCTGCACTCCTCACTGCAATTTTAGACTTCTTAGAGAAGAACTAATGCACATTGCTATAAATTAATACTGGCATACAGAATATGAGTTGTATATGTTCTATAGTACTAAGTACCTTTGAAGGCCTACAATTACATGTAATAAATGCACAGCAAACACAGCAAGATCATATTTTAAAAAAAATAAAGAAAGAAAAAGAAAATAGGGCTCCATAGATTCATGGAAACATGACACATTTTTGCAAAAACCAGTCCTTCTGAATATCCAGAATTGAGTTAAAAAGTTAACTAGTTATATACTTGTAAAATTACCTGGTACTTTTTACATTAAACTTTATCTGAGGTGCATATTATTGTTTAACACTTAAGTGCTTTGAAAGAGCATTGGGATTACTTTTTAGAAGCACTTAATTGACATTTACTCCAATGTTTTGAATTATACTGTTAAATGTTACTCTATATGAGTTCAGATAGTACTTCAAAAATGTCAAACCTTTTACCTGTAAAACATTCTATAAATGATATAAACAAGTGTGACATGTAAATTATACAGTATTATGCAATAGAAAAATATTTCGATGATACATTTCCAGTATTTTTCCCTTGGTATTTTTTGTTTTCTGTCACTGGACATCTGGACAGCCTCTTTAGCATTGGAAAGCCAAATCACATGCAGATGTCCATCTGAATCAGACAAAAAAGCTTCGTAATGCAGAAAAAAAAATGTATTCTATCCAAGACACATGTTCTGTTGGACTTCAATAACCGCTAAGTCCTGAAAGAAACATTATGTTTGGTCCACAAAGAAACTGACATCCTAAGTAACTGAAAATGAGAGCTAAAAAATTATCAAATAAACCAAAGACCATATACAGTGCATACAGTATGTTATAAGCCTCCTTATAAAATAAGGAGGGTGTTATCGTAATATTATTTATTGTAAATGGGCTCATAAATGTTTGTCTAATAACTTTTTTAGTTTATCGGTAACAATATCAGACAGGACGTTTTGGTTTAGTCGCCACGTTATCATCTCCCACAAAACATATATAGAGTATTCAATATTTATACCTCCCAACATTTATAAATGCAAAATCAGGACAAAGTAAGCCCATCTCCTGATGTACCCAATCCCTGCTTCCATTCCACCAATACGCCTGGTTTTGGGTGCATCTCCTCCCACATAAGCTCTGCCCATTTTATGATCCAAGAATAGTGACTGTCCCATCAAAATCAAAATAATTGGAGATATGAATACTTTGAGTAACTGTGTATTTTTTATCACTAAACCTAATTTTACAGGTTTAACTAGCTGTAAAAAAACGTTTGTGACATTATACAAATGTTTGTATATCTATAATTTCCCATACTAATTCAGATGGTCATATTGCATGTGCCCTTGTGATATGCTTTTATCTTTTATCCTTTTTGCCCTCTTTTTTCTACTTTTTTAACTATTTAATTTGTAACAATATGCAGGGACTGTTTTTAAAAAAAAAAAAACAACAACAATATACACAATTGGTGAACCAGTAGCCATGGAGAGGTGTGTGCAGGGTAGAGGAGTGCAAAAGTGTTGGGGCAAATGTACACAACTGAATATTTGGTGTATGAATATAATAATTAACTCTCAACAAATTTGTGAGCCACGGGAGGATTTGCAGGGTGCAGATGGCACTGACTGGATTTACAGTTATGGGGGTCAAGCAATTTTTGGGGGTGCTGCCTTAACACTTCATTGAACCAAACATTGTTTTACTTGTTTTAAAACTTTTTAAGTTACAAATATCAATCAGTTTAATTATCCAAGTAAGGATGTGTTAGTTAATAAACAAATCACATAATTAATAAAGAGTATGCACTTCAATTTATTTTTTCAGGGATACAGTATACAGTGATGTATTTTTGTGGCTAAATAAACAAATATAATGAAACCTTCATGCAGTTTTTATATTCTCTCATACACACACTGGTATACCCTATCCCTCTCTCTCTAATTCCTGGGCATGTAGCAAGTAGGGGTATTTCTGTGTGTGATTTTGTGATGTCATTCATCCATATTGGTATTGTTTAGTTTACACGCTAATAAAGAGAATGTCTTGGGAGGTGCCACCTACAGTACAGGTAACAATAAAATTACAAAAACACAGAAAAAAAAGAGGGTTACCTTTGATAGGTACACTGGCATTACATAGAGAAAATATATAAAATATAATAAGTTTTGGCATTCATTAAATTATTTATTTGAGAAATGGCATGAAGTAAAGTATTAAAAACTGGGTAAACAAAAACAAATATGGGCATCATGTCTGGAAGAATATATAGTATGTGAGTTAAAAACATATACAGTCTACAAATATACTGTACCAGGTGCCAGATCCTACGAGCACAACCTACTGATAAAGGTTGAGTATGCTACACAAAATGCAAAATACCAGTGATGAGATTAACCTTATGGGAAGATTACAAGACAAGGTAACTATATAAATTGTGTGTAAAAATATATGCACACAAATCAGGGTGAAGATAAATATGTGGAAAATGAAATTTAGGACAACTATAGAGACATATTACGGTATGATAGATATCGGAAGCTACTGTAATAAGAACCTAAACCGCAGATATACAGTACAACAGTGTGGTAGTACCTGTCACTAGCATTTTAGATACAGTTATTTATAAATTAAGGGTCTCATTCAGACCCGCTCGCAAGCGCCTATGCGCTCGCAAGCGGGTCGATGGTGGGGCACTGCGCACGCACTCCGGGGCTCGCTACAAAAGGGGCAGCTGTCAATGTTGATCGACAGCTCGCCCCATTTTGTAGGTGTGGTTGGAGGGTGGCCAGACAAACGGAGGCGTTCCTGAAGGAACGCCTGCCATTTGTAGGCGGCCCTACTGACAGGGTAGGGTGCTTCCTGCTCTGTTAGAGCAGGAAGCTGCCTGGGGCTTGCGGTAGATGAGGCCCTACCACAAGGGTCTCGTCGCAAGCCCCAATGGTCACGATAGTATTGACCATCGCGACCATCAACCTGGCCACTCGCTAAAGCTGTGGGTGGTTACCCGCAGCTTAGTGAATGGCCAGGAGGCCGGCTCTTAAAAAGAAGTGGCCGCCCTCATTCAGAGCGAGCACTCACATTTTGATCAGGTTCTATATACAGTTCCTTCTGACATATGCCATAATATGTCTTCTTTAGTTGTTCTATATTTCTTTTTGCATATACCAAAGGGTTGAATTAAAATAGCCCATTAACATGCACTTTGGGGGATATTTTTATGAAGATAGCATCCAATAGCACGAATTCAATAACAAATGGCAAGTCGCGAACATCATAACAATGTTGCATGCAGGACATATGTGAAGTACATGAAAGAGTGGGGAATTCATCCTGAACACCCCCAAAATGTTAAAATAAGATAGCAGTACAGTGTAGAAGGCTATCAGTGGTCATAAGCCTAGTATTGGAGGCAGCTAAATTGCATCAAATGGTTGATTATTGCAACTTTTATAAATGATGGAAAATGATAGCTAGCAAATGTATTTCAGCAATTAAAAGTGTCCAGAGTATTTTGGTGTACATTAAAATAGTTCTAATAGTGATTTTTCAGTACTCATACAGTATATACAAGTAAATTAGGGTTAGCTTTAAAACATTGTTCCAATTAATACAAAATTTTACGAAAGTGGGACTGTCTGGACCTTGGAAAGAGTGTTACCCCTTCTAACAATATTACACTATTGTGTGTTTTTTTTCTTTATTTATACAAAATGAACTGTCAAAGGAGACCCAGGGCAAGATGTAAAAGGTTGTGTGAGTTTTGAAAAAGTGCGAGTATAGAGCTACTGTATATTAGCACATTTTCAGAACTCACCCTATGTAATAGGGCTTGTTATTTTGTTATTAACCCTAGTGGATGCCTACATTGAATGAAGAGGATGTGATCTACGCTAGGAATAGGTGAGTATTGATTTCTGCAATATTCACGTAATTTTTTTTTACTGTTTACTTTTCTTTTTTTTTTCTTTTTTGTCAATTTTTCAATAAAAATTGTTTGAAAAAAAAAGAAAAAAGCCTTCACAGATCTCATTCATTAAAAGGTCTGGGTTTTCATAGGAGAAAACTCACCCAGACTCGCATAATGTAATTGCCTTGACCTAACAAGTTTGTAGGCTATTACATTTGGTGAGTTGTGAGACAAACTTTTACCTTTAAATGTGCGAGAAGGTCTGAGTTTGTCTCACACAAAAAACTCGGATCATATTACATCTTGCCCCAAGTGAGAATTTGGAATGCCGTTGATGAGAATACTGTCAGATGAAACAATCCTTAGCGCAAGTAGTGTCACTGTATTTATCTGTATGTAAAGTACAACATTTTAACTCAAAGATTGAAAACTGGCCTGTTCCACCATGAGATACTAACCTGAATTATAGGTTGTGGCATTCTTAATTCTCTTGTCACCCAAAACCCCACACTAATGCATCTGCTCTACACAATTTCTGAGCATGATTTCACACAATGTGCAATGCCATGATATTTAGGGAGGAATTCAATTAGCCTCGATAATGTGGTCATTTATTGTGTGGTACGTTTTTGCACCCTTCGCGTGTGAATTCCGCTTATCGAGTTGATACACGCACCCATTTTTTTGCACAATTCAATCCCAAAAGTTTTGAAGCAGCATTCGGGCAAAAAATTCTTCCTGCTTTTACCAGCGATAAGTATAGGTGAAAATGGGGAAATCTGTCTGTACCCAAAAAAAAAGACAAAGTGATATAGGATGACAGGTGTATTAGTGAACCTAATAAAAGTATTTGGGGCTCTTAAATTGTGTCAAATGGCTGTTTAATGCATATTTCAAAAACAGTCAAATAATGATCGAAAGCAAGTTTTTTTGGCAAAATAAATGTGTTTTTCAATTTGGGGGTGCATAAAAATGCCTATAAGTATATATTTGTATCATTTAAAGACAAAATACACATATAACACCCACCTGCAATCTTTAAAACACATGTCCCATTCATATAGCACCCCCATATACCTATCCCACATCAATGAAACCATTTTCCTGCATTTTGCACTTTTTCACAGCTAATAGGATCCTGCGATAAGTACAAATTCGCACGATAAGCAATTTTTTGCAGAAAAGCGGCTAATTTGCGGCTTATTGAATGCCTCCTTAGTAGAGATCCTTTAATTTCCCTCCATTTTCCAATTACCACCAATGCTGGTTTGGTACTCTAACTATCTGCAAGGAAGGATGTTGTCTGCACAGGTACAGTATGGGATCTATAATTCAGAATGCTTGGAATTTTGGTTGTCTATATTTTGAAGCATCATACACAAAATCTACTCAAACACAAATAAAACAGACTCTGAGCACTGCCCTTTTCATTAACCTGGTAAGCAATGCTATTCATAATAAATGCAAGTAGAAAAACAATTGTTGATCATGTCTTTTTGTATGGTTACTGAAAAAAATAACAAATGTTGTTTTGTAGGAATATTCTAGTAAAGATAATAGCGGGGTGCCATGGAAGTGCCCAGAGACAGTACAGGACTTAGCAGTGCCCTTGGAGATGTGCTCTGGTGAAGAGGAGGCAGAGCTGTGCCTACAAAAGAGATTCTTCCGTTCGGTTGTGGCAGTCTTGAGTCTGCAAAGATTGAAGCATAGTCAATCAGTTGTCAGCAGTTTAAAAATAGCACCTCCAATCACAGTTCTCTATGTGTGGGACAATCAGCAGCAGCTGCAGCAATCAAATCGCAGCTCTTAACACCATAACTCCATCCCCTCGACTCCTGCTTGTATTATACAGCACTAAAGGGGAATCCAGTTCAGAGGAGAAGGGGAAGCAGCTACTGAAGACTTCTAGCTAGACAAAAGAACAGAAGAGGCGGCTTGCAAAAGAGCTTTTGCTTAGCCTCCACTGCCCAGGCAAAGACTGCGTCCAGCTGTGGAGTGGCACTGACCCCTGCAGGGAAGGGGTAGTGCATATGAGTTTGGCCAGAGCAGGTAAGGCTCCATTGGGGTACCTATATAATATTATTAATACTGGGCCTCCAGGGTATTAGTCCATGAATTCATCAGGCAGCAGTACAGTGGCCTCTAGTATAATTTGGACACTAGGCACCAGTATAAGTCAGGCACTAGGCCCAAGGCCGCTTGTAGGATATCACTGATATAATTAGACTTAGAGGGAGGAGTTCAATAGTTTTGTTGGGGCATCCAAAGTAATGGGTGTCTGTCAGAGCAATTCAACTGTTGCTCTGATTGGGTATCTTTTATGTTTGATGAGACCAAAAGAACCGGGTTTAAATGCGCAGAGTGGCTAAAACCATCTAAAGTCTGTGTGTTAGGGTGCCCAAACCATGGACTTATTGCACATTTCCGCTCACCATCTCAGAGGCTCCTGCCCCTTGAGTAGGCTGCAAAGAGTCAGGATATCTGCAATGAGATTTCCCTTTTATAGTAAGACAGGTGTGGTAGGCGAGCGGGCCAGCATTTTATGGGAGGGGACCACTTTTTTGTATGCTTTGCACTAGGCACAGCGCCCCCTAGTGTCCATGGACAATTCTGACACCTGACAGATAGACTTCCTCAGTCAGGCCTTGCTTGTTTATTCTTTGTATTGATTTTTTTTTCAGTGTATTGCATTGTATTTTTTTAGTCTTGTTGGGGACATAGAGTGTCAGGGTATCTCTTCAGTATTCGGTCAGTGCATACACCCAGTCTGTTAGATTGTTATGTGGTTAGGGTTGGGTGGGTGGCACACACTGTCTAGGCCACATTATTCTATTTGTTGTAGGTTGGATGCAGCTGTTCTTTTCTAGGAACCCTGTGTAAATGTTGTGATGAGACTACAATAAAGGGGAGAAGAGTGACCTTGGTAAGTAGCGTTTATTTTGTGTGTCCTTGTAGGCTATGTTTGTCTGAAGTACGTGGGTGAAAGACTAATATTGTATCCCTGTCCATTTCTACTCTAGGCCAAGTCTGTCTGATGCAAGCTGTTAAGACAGACTCAAGATGTTAACCATAGGTCAGGTTTCAGGCGGGCTTAACTGACAGCTGTCAGCTCGCGTAAGTGCATAAATAGGTATCAGTAAGGGGTCTGAGTTGATTGGTCCAATGCCGATGATCACCTGATATGGCAGCTTGAATAGGCAGCCTCCAATCCTGTCCCTGTCTTGCTGTCATGTCCTAACACCATTCTCCTTCCAGGGAATCCTGCATTCCAGGATCATCTGTGCAACACCTCAGTGGCCTGAAGATGTGAGCAAATGAAGCAAGCTAAGTGTACGACTACACCTGCACCACACCATCCACACCTCTGACATACACCTGCATTGCTATTTTTATTTATTTTTCTTATCTGTCCTGATATTCCGACCTGGGGACCTTTTATGCAAAATTGGTATGTAATGCCGCCGGATCTATGCCCGGGGGATGAAATACAGACACCAGAAGGCCGAAGCATGAAGATCCCGTCTGGGGCAGGTAAGTACCCTCTCCATCCCCTAAACTTAACCCTCCCTTAATTGTGCCTAACCCTAAAACTCCCGGGGTGGTGCCTAACCCTAAGATCCCCCGTGTGTGCCTATACCTAGCTCCCCCTCCCCACACCCTAAACCTAGCCCTCCTGGGGGGTGCCTAACCTTCCCCATGGTGCCTAACCCTAACCCCCCCTCTCCCTAGCCTAACCCTCCATGGGGGGTGCCTAACCCTAAATCCCCCCGGGGTGCCTAAACCTAACCCACCCCCAAACAGCTACATGCTACGATTTCCCGCTTACCTTCGTTCTGGATGCCGGCCGCCGGGATTTCGTTGTCTGGCTAAAGATAGGCATCGGGATTTAGACGCCTATTTTTAGTACCAGGTCAGGTTTCCAGTGTCGGGATTCTGTCAGCCGGCATTCCGGACACCGGTAATTGAACTGCATTCCCTTTTATTCCTGTTTAATGTAAATTAAACTAAAACATTGTCACAAGCCGTGCACTGTGAACGTCGGGTGATTGTTTGCTGAATTCCTCCCCATCAGTTGTCCATCATCCCTGGTCTGTTTTGGATTGGCTCCTGTGGCTATTTCTTGCTGGTGCGAAGGCTGCTCTGATGCCGGTGATAGCGTTGTTTTGTGTTTCTGGTTCTGGCTTAGTCTCCTGTTTGTTCAGTCGAGTACCCAGTCCTCCTGTCAGCTTTGTTTATCCTGCCGTTTGTGTCATCCAGGCGGCACGGTCCGCATACCACCTTCCTGCCGTTTGTGTCATCCAGGCGGCACAGATTGCACTCCTGTGTCCAGAGTGCGCAATCTAGCGTGCATTTGCTTATGTCAACCCAGAGGCACAGGCAGCACCGCAGCGTCCAAAGTACACAACTCAGGGCCTGATTCAGACCCGCTCGCGAGCGCTCGTAAGCGGGTCGATGTTGGTCCAGTGTGCATGCACATGATGGAGCCGACTCCATCGTGCGCATGCGCGAGACCCAGATAGCGACGGGCAAGCCGTCGCTCTGGGTCTCGTACCAAAGGGGGCGTACTGTCGATGTTGAGTGACAGCACACCCCCTTTGGTGGGCGGGCCAGGGGTGTGGCTGGCCAGATGGAGGCGTTCCCATGGGATTGCCTACCATCTGGGGCCAGCCCCACTGACATCACAAGTGATGTCAGTGGGAGTGCTTTCGGCTCTCTAGGGCTTGCGGCAACGAGACCCTACCACAAGGATCTCATCGCAAGCCCAATGGTCGCGATGGTCTTGACCATCGCGACCATCTTCCTGGCCGCTCGCTATAGCTGTAGGCCGCTCTAAAAAAACAGAGGGACGGCCCAGATTCAGAGCGAGCACTCTGTCAGAGCGTCCGGCTCTGTATCAGGCCCTCAGTGTATAGTTGCTTGTGTCAATCCGGCGACACAAGTCGCACTCCTGCATCTAAAGTATGCAATCCAGCATACTGCCGCTTGTGTCAACCCGGCAGCACAATCCGCACTCCCGTCTCTTTAGTACGCAATCCTGTGTACGGCTGCTTGTGTCAACCCAGCAGCACACGTCATACCTCAGCGATTACCAGCCAAGACCTGCCAGCCCACAAGGCTGCTTCATGGTCCAAAGGCCGCAACTTGTTCTTCGGCCCACAGGCCACTACTAGCCAAGCCTTTCCAGTCCACAAGGCTGCTACACGGCCCAAAGGCCGCATCTTGTTCTTCGACCCACAGGCCACTACTAGCCAAGGCTACCCAGCCCACAAGGCTGCTACATGGCCCAAAGGCCACATCTTGTACTTCGGCCCACAGGCCACTACTAGCCAAGGCTTACCAGCCCACAAGGCTGGTAACCCACGTGGTAACCCACGCATCTTGTTTTTCGGCCCACAGGCTGCTATCAGCCAAGACCTACCTGCCCTCAAGGCTTACCCACTGCCCAAAGGCCTCATCGTGTTCTCTGGCCCACTGGCCACAACTAGTCAGGGCTTTACCAGCCCTCAAGGCTGCTACACAGCCGCAGCTGACCAAGTTATCCAGCCCTCAAGGCTGTTGCTGGACTGATTAGTGGAGGTACCTCTATCCATAACAAACATATATGCGAAAATACAGTACAATATACAGTATTGCATTTAATGTTCTCCATTTAGCTAAGAAGGCTGGGGGTTTGAAGCTACAGTAGTTTTAGAAATATTAATAATATATTCGAAAAACATTTCTTTTTAGGCATAATGCTAATGCAATTCTCAAAGTATCGCTAACTCTACAGCAAGCAGGCGCTTTTGGCAAGAAACCTTACAGTACATTTTTCTTTATTCTTTAATAGTTGACACTATCCATCATACGCAGTGTTAAATTGACTTTGGGCTATGTTTAAAAATACAATACCTTATGAACTTTTATTGCAGAACTGAGGAGTGAGAAGGAGCTAAATTAAGAGATTTACCTTCTATAACATTTCCTGACAGTACCGTTGAACCAAGCACTGTGAGGTTTGTGTTTTGGGTTCTCACTCAATGAACAAAGCTCTTTTTATCTGTCAACCAGACATCAAATGAGTTTTTCTCCAGCACCATTGAAGCCTCAGGGAACAATCATTAGCTGTGATATTAATCAACATGGAAATAACTTCCTCTCCTATAGGAATGCTTATGCTTTGCCTCCCTTTGATGGCAGACAAAATTTGCAAGTGGCCCAGATTTCACCTCACTTTAAAATGTAATTTGTATTAGACAGCACACAGCTAATCTATTAATTAATATTTTAGATGAATATGCTACTTGCATGCATGATACTTAATAGCACAACTCATTGTGCTGATAAGATACTGATCAAAATGTTTATGTATTCCTTTTTACTGCTGACAGACAGTATGCAATGAATGTTCCCACAGGCAAGAACAGGCTCTTTAGAACTATTTCTAGGTAAAAGTCTAACGTAGAGATTTATCAAAGTTTTATTACAGTTAGTTGTATGCTGAAATAAAAAGCTGCTTTTCCATTTCAGTTCAGATATTCTACTTAAACAACGAAGCTGGTCTCTAGGGTAGGGTAAATAATGAATTCAGATGACATCTCAATTCTGGTTAAAAAAAAATACAAACACCTAAATTTGGAAATTGAGGCCTGAAAAAAACATCAGTTTACCCATCTGCAAGTTTGAATTCATTATTTATTTTGCTCTTAACAGAACTGGCAGTTTGATTCACCCTCCACCACTGCTCAATTCACTTGATTTCAGGCAATTTATAATGCCAAGAGTTCCGTGACATAATATACAGTATGATATGATGGTGAGGGGAAAACGTGTAATACTCTCTTTATACATAGACAATGGGCATTAACTATTTTCATTAGTTAAATGGGCTTCTTTATCTTTGCTGAAACAGCACCCCTTTGAATATATCAAGTAATAGGGCAATTTCTCGGTTGTCTCAATATACCATGGCCAAAAGTTTTGAGAATGACACAAGTATTGTTTTTCACAAAGTTTGCTGCTTCAGTGTTTTTAGCCGTTTTTGTCAGATGTTACTATGGTATACTGAAGTAAAATTACAAGCAAGTGTTGAAGGCTTTTATTGACAATTGCATTAAGTTTATGCAAAGAGTCAATATTTGCAGTGTTGACCATTCTTTTTCAAGACCTCTGCAATTCACCCTGGCATGTTGTCAATCAACTTCTGGGCCACATACTGACTGATGGCCATCCATTCTTGCCTAATCAATGCTTGGAGTTTGTCAGAATTTGTGGGTTTTTTCTTTGTCCACCAGCCTCTTGAGGATTGACCACAAGTTCTCAATGGGATTAAGGTCTGGGGAGTTTCCTGGCCGTGTACTACTTGATATATACCCCAATTGTCTTCAGCATTGAACAGTAGCAATATCCGTTCTAAAGTACTCTTAAACTCAGCTCAGTAATCGCATAAATTGACTGCCACTCTTTACACTTACAAACTCAGGCATTTCTACTAACTCAAACAAGATAACCATCACACTGTTTCTGCAAACCCAGTCTCTTGCACAAGTCAGGCTTACACAGTATTTGAAATATAGCAGTCTCAGTAGCTCTGCAATTTTCAGTATGTCAGCACCTCTCATAAACTCTAGTAATAGCTCTGTAACAGTTGTCAGTAACTCTCAAACAGTAGGGACCTTTAACAGCTGTTTCACTCACTCAAAGCCTCAATCTCAGCTGCGGCTACCAGTGCTGACACTCTGTCTCCGGCTTTCAGTAAGTCTTAGCTGCACTTCTTCATCGGTCACTCAGCTTTCCATCACTGGGTATTCAGTGGCTTCTGTCACCTCACCACTTGAGTGATAACTCAGGGGCCTATTCATGATGTTAATTATCTGACCCTGATAATTAACATTCTGAGTCGTCGCGGCTGCCGGAGCAATTCATCATTGCTCCATCGTGGTGACAGCTGATGCGATATCAACTGTCCCCGTGAGACAATTCACTGCTCCTTTTTGGGAGGCCACGCATGCGCACAAGAGCCTCGACGTCCGGTGGAAGGAGCCGGACAAGGGCGGAGGGATCTGAAAGGATCCCTCATTGCCACCCGGAACTCCTTCCCATATGGAAGGAGCAGGTTGCGATTCCGGAGCAGGAGCATTCATCATCTGAAGATGGCGAATGCTCCCACAGTCAAACTCTGAAAATATTATATTTTTGGAGCTTGATGTATGGGGACAGTGGGCCATTCCACAAAAGGAAGGTAAGTAGGAGATATCCGTGATATCTCCTGCTTTACTTTCTTGATGAATGGCCTGATAACTTTATTTTTACAAATGCGGTGAAAATGTGCATTTTCACTTGCTTTTGTGAAAATTAAGTAATGATGAATAGGCCCCTCAGTCTCTTGTCTCTCACAGCAGACCTGCATCAGGTCATCACACTCTGCACGCGAACTCAACTGTACATGTATAACCACAAATACACTCTCCTGTTGCTGTATTGTTTCCGTTTCAGCACATAATGGCTCCACCTTGTGGAAGCCTCTTATATTGCAACTTCCATTGGCTCCTGTCAGGTCCAGGGGTATTACAGTTAATTGTCAGCTCATTATACTCTGGTTACAGGATCTAGTGTTCAGAGTGAAAATATGACACTCATGTAGTGTTTAAGGCTTACCCTAGGCAACCACTTAGGTTTGGGTTTACCTATTTGTGGCACTGTCCCTAGGCAAAGATCCCCAACATCCAAGGAGCCAGAAAGGGGCAGAGGGATCCAAAAGGATCCCTCTTCACAACCCAGGACTCCTTCCCATAGCGAAGGATCAGGGTGAGCAGCGAGTGCAGGAGCATTCGCCATCTAAAGATGGTGAATGCTCCCACAGTCAAGCTCTGAAAATATTGTATTTACAGAGCTTGATTAATTCTGTCCCCATACTAGTGTATGGGGACAGCGGGCCATTCCGCAAGAGGAAGGTAAGCAGGAGATATCTGTGATACTAGTATATGGGGACATCGGGCATTCCGCGAGAGAAAGGTAAGCAGGAGATATCTGTGATATCTCCTGCTTTATCTCCTTGATGAATGGCCGGTAACTTAATTTCTACAATTGCAGGTGAAAGTGTTCATTTTCACATGCTTTTGTAGAAATTAAGTTATGATGAATAGACCCCCGAAAAAATAATTTGTTGGTAACATCAATTTAGGGGGGTGGTTTATGAAAATTATTTAGACCATACTTGATCCCCTCTCCAGAGCTATGGAACTGCAAGTACAACTAATGTGTTACCCAAAATTTTGCTTTATTTTACTGTACAGGCAGAATGTGACAAAGCATATCCAAATGTGCTCCTCCAACGTGTTAAGTCTTCGGTTGGTGCTGCTGAAATGCATTTCAATACGACCATCCAGCACTGAAGCTAGTTTGTTATTCCTTCATTTATTATATGAATATTAATTTCTATTATTCTTCTTGGTTACACAAACACAATTTAAAATGCATGAGGCTAATAAAAATGCATGAGGCTAATCACTGCGTGCTCACCATCAGCGTGACCTTTGTGCAGAGGAGGTCACATAACATGGAAGTCGGCTGCTCCTGTTAGATCATGAGAAGTCGGCTGGTGTCCCAAGGCTGTGGAGGTGGTACTTGAGCTTGAGTACCACATAGTCTTGCTAATTTCACTACTGGTAGAATGCATACCAACAGTGAAAAACCAATGCTCGAAACCTTTTCCATCACACTAACATATTTGTCTTAGTTTACTCTATTAGTATCCCATTTCAATTACCATTTTTCTATACTTCTGTGATACTGTTATGAATAATTAGCAATTCCTTTGTTCAACCAACATGATTGGAGCTTGAGCACAAGCTCTGATTGCTTTGCTCTGGGCACATCAACCAGCCTGGGACAATAGAACCAAGCACTTGACCATTCTGCACAATATGGAAAAAGTTGTCCAACAATACACAATAGTTTCACTCAGGAATGTAGCATAGGCAGATCAAGTAAAGCAGGTGCTCTGGGTGCTGGCAGGGGCAGATAAAGGGTTTTACTTATTTATTTTTTCATATTATGTGTCATCGGTAGACTGCGATGCAAATTTGAATGGCGCAAGAATGATGGGAGTGCCCCATTCAAAATGCACTGGCCATGTGCTATCTATTGCTGCATGTATGCAGCATACAGCCACTCTGTTACTATACAGATGCAGCTTTACACATGCTGCACCCCCAGACAGCTGCTATTCCACTTGGTTGCTAAATTCTTTCTCCCCCTTCCCTAACTGTTTAGCTGTCTGAATTACTACAGCCATTTCTCATCTCTGTCATCTCTTTATGTCGGTCTGTCCACCCCTTTGGTCATGGTGTCCAGAGCCGGCCCTAGGCATAGACAAACTAAAAAAATGCTTAGGGCATTTGGAATGTCTAGGGGCATCCAAGCCTGCCTAGGGCCGATGGTGGCTGGGCAGAGACTCTGGCAGCTGCTACTGCCGCTGCATAGTGTCCGCGATCGGAGCTCAGCTGACAGCTCCGATCAGGCATGGCAGCAACAAACAGTGAGCGGGAACAGCCGGCAGCAGTTTGTGGGGGCAGCGCACCTGGACAGTGGCTAGTGGTTAGCGCCCTGCAGACTCTGAGGCGTCACACAATCAGAATGAGCTTCTGCGCATGGGCAGGGGCTCATTCAGGACTATAAGTTAATGGTCACGGGAGGGCTGCTGCACCATGGGCCTTTGTGGAGCTCGGAGTAGTGACTCACACTTCATGGCTCTGGGTTCCGCCTCCAGCAATCATCACACACAGCTGCAGCCTGCCAGCCTGAGATGGGAAAAGCGCTGCCCGCGGTTTGCTGTACCTTGAGTTGGATGGCTCTGCAGGCTTCGCTTAAGTAAAGTAAGTTTGAAACTTGGAGAGGGCTGGGGTGCTGTGGTGCTCTGTGGTGCTCACTGCTGGGAGAGGGGTGCTCTGCTGGGATAGGGGTGGTGGGTGAGGGTGAGTGCTGCCCGCACCCCTTTTCAGGATCTCATGGGGAGGGGGGCACCTCCCAAAATCTTGCCTAGGGCACTAATTTGGCTAGGGCCATCTCTGATGGTGTCTATCTACTTTACCCCTCCTATTATATCTATCCACCCATCTCCTATCATTTACCACTACCAGACACTTATTCTCAATGCCCCGCACTACTCATTGTTCCTCTTGTCCTGTACCTTCTCTAGTCATCACTTCTAATGAACCAGAGGATGACAGATTGTGATTAGCAAAATTACAGAAGTATAATGGCAATACTTGTACCACCACAATACCTATTCTGTTTATAGATTCATTTCCTTTAATCATTAAAAAAAAAATTATGTTTTTAAACTTAAAGCCCAAGTCGGTCAGCTGGTTAAAATATTAGCATGTCAAAATGGTAAGCAACCCACTACCCCAGTTGTATTTTTTACTAAATTGTGGCTATAGGGTTTTTTTTCATGTCTGATAAGTAGGAATAATACAAAAATGTTACATATCACTAGAAAAGGGTTGGGTCATATGCACGCATGCACGGTGAGATTCAAAGATGGTAAGATCAGTTGTACGATTTCCCTTGAAATTCTTCCCTTTAAATTCTTCAGAAGATGTGGTCAAATGGTGTACGATTGATCATTAAGATCATAGGATAAGATGCATAGAAGTGTATAACATCGTACACGATCAGTTGAGATCTCTCTGCAAAACCATCTGATCTGCTCGATTGTACTCGATTAATCTAATAAATAGCGGACATGACGTATGGTGCGTGCGGCCAGGGGGCGTTTTTATCAAATAAACGAGCGTATGTTTTGCTCGCTCGTTCAGACTTAGAGGTGGGAACAGACTGCAATTTGCGAACGGATCATTTGAATAGCCACCCTTTGTTTTTGAACGAACGACCACAAATAGCGAACGGCTCTGAATCAGGCCCATTGTATGAGGTTATAGCTATTGATGTTATTCATAATTATACAAATTATTTTATATTCCACAGAGAGTCCTCTATTTGTACTATATAGTTGTTAAAAGAATTCTGTAAGTTATTATAATAGGATCACACTAAGGGACTGTTCAGTAACATAGCATGATACAGAGGTGTACGCAGTACATCACACATTCACAAATGCAAAAGTATCTAAATGTCAGCTTGAGCATTTCTGTACTTTCATGCGATGGACTGAGCTAACCCTGCAACAACCACTTTGCATATGTGGGCAATGCTCAACTGCACTGGTGTGCCTGATCTCTACGCCATCGATGCACCATCGGTCGCAACATCAACTCCCTGAGCAGCCCCCGGCTGGTGCACAGCCTCCCTTGTAACTGTCTCAAAATATGGCCACGGTGGCTGCGGTACTGCGAAAGAGAACACAGCAATGCCGAAACATGCCCCATGACACCTCCTCTTTTTGTGATCACCCCCCAGTTTAAACCCATGGATCGCAGATGCCATCTGAAGTCATAGTGTACGCATGAACGCCATCACCCACATTGGTTCACGCGTGTGCAGTAAGGGTTTTCTAGACTTTTTGCGTATGCGCAGTGCACCTATCAGGGCCATAGCATGTAGTGCTGCTAAATGTGTGCTTTGGTGAAATAGCCACTTTAAAAAAGGATTGTCCTAACATTGTAACTTTGAGAAGAGTAATGAAAATCCAAAATGTTTCATTCGTTTTTGTATTGCTTTTTTAATGTTCAAAGAGTAAGGAGATCATTCCAGGCATCCAGTCTGTTAGATATACTATTGTGGGTTTTGTATAGGTATGACATTTCTACTTGCCAGGTATGAACATATTGGGCAACTGCAATAGTTTTCTCTGTATGAGAATTACCTATGTAGCCTAGAGCCTGATGCCTGAGGCAGAACAGATGTGAATATATTTGGTAAAATGTATAATTTACATAGCACAAAAAAACAATTCTACACTGTAAAGTGCATTTTCCTAATATCCTAGTTTCTGCAAATACACTGTGTACAGACTACACTGTAAGACAGCTGTGTTCCTTTTATAACAGCAACTTATACACAAAGACTTAAAAATTTCTGTATTTGGCAAAGACATATACACAGTACAGTATGTGTGGATGTGTATAGAGATCAATAAACTATTTGCTTGGACAGTGTGCGCGTGATAGCGTTACGCTTTCACACTGCTTCCAGCTCTATTAGCACGTCTCCTGGCAAGAGAACATTCATAAATTGACGTGAAAATATTTATGTTCACTTGCAAATTTACGTGGAAAAAAAAATATTTATCAAATCCTCATTAAAAATGCAGGCTGTGATAACTATGCCCCTAAGGGGCATATTCATCTTCACTTAAATTTTACAAAAGCAGATGAAAATTAACATTTTCACCTGCAATTGTAAAAATTAAGTGTTCAGCCATTCATCAAGAAGGTAAAGCAGGAGATATCACAGAGATCCTGCTTACCTTCCAATGGCGAATGGCCCGCTGTCCCCATACACTAGTATGGGGATAGAATTCATCAAGCTCCGAAAATATTTATATTTTCAGAGCTTGAGTGCGGGAGTATTCGCCATCTTCAGATGGCATTTGCTCCTGCTCCGGGCTCGCAACCCGGGACTCATTCCCATAGGGAAGGAGCGGGTTGCATAATTATAAATTATAAATTCACAAATAAGCTGTTACTGTCTATGTTTTACACAGGTCTTTTTACATACATGGAAATGTAAGAACTGAAATGTCCTAATGCTTTGCTAGTGTTTAGACCACATTATAGAATATATTTTTGACCTGTAGACCACTTTGAAAAGAGAGCAAAGTCTATTTTGGGGATTTTCTGTCAAATATACACAGTTAAAAATATATATAAACATAAACAACTTCATAAAACCAAAGTCATAGTAATCTCTAACATAGTATAATAAAGTAATGTACTCTGCTTTATCGTTGCGATATATTTCTTTACTAGATGTTTTAAATACCAAACCTTTATTTTTGTCTTTTTAATCATAGTACAAACCTGTGCACAAATGTACAGTACATCATGCATACAAGCATGAGTGCTGTGCATTATATTGTTGGCCCCTTTTGTCAATTTACTGTGCTTAACCCTAATATACTGGACCAAAATCATGTATAATTATGCTTTTCTGTTTGATTGTTAGGAATCCTGTACCTTAATGCAGTAGTGTTTGCGCTCATTTGGCAGTTTTCACAATAAAAATAACTCAATATTGCTGATGTGACAAGTCCTGGTGCACCATAAATGAAGCATCTGCCGCTTCAACTTCCCAGACTTTACACAGTATCAGATTCAGCGCCTGATTCAGAGCTGTAAGCTACAGTACTAGCATCGCTGCTGCATCTTTGGAAACAGAAGCGATAATAAAATATGCTAATGCCGCAGCAGGCATCTGAGGACAAAAGACGCCCCGTGACGGCATCGCAGGTCCAAGTGCTGCATCAGGAGACATAGGGCAAAATTTACTAAGCAGCGGATTCTAAACCCCAGCGGTTTGGCGACGGTTTTGCTATCCGCAGATTTACAAAGGCCAAAACCACTACAAAACCGCCGTCAAAACACATTTTAGAGTAAAATAGAACAGGATTAAGGCTAAAATAACTAGTCAGTGGATTTGGTGTCATTTAGAAACTGCCGTCAAACCACCAGGGATTAGAACCCACCTTCAAACCGCCACCAAACCGCCAGGGCTTAGAACCTGCCACTCAGTAAATTTTGCCCATAGTTTCAGATAATTTACAATAAATTTATACCTGCAGTGGTTTCAAAAGAACAGGGGTTGGCATGGGTGTCAGAACGGGTGGGGGGGAGCAAGGGGATGGCTCGCCTCCCCCCAAACACTTGAAAGACACGGCGGCCATGCATGGCCAGCACCTGTAATTTATAGCAAAAGGCTGCACGGCTCCTGCACTGCACAGAGGAGGAGGTGTCTCTAAATATATAAAGGAAGGAGACATTCTTCAAAGAAAGAGAAGTATTAGAAAAAGAGGACATATTCTAAAACTGGAGGGTGGTAGGTTCATGGGAAGTTTGAAGAAAAATTACTTCACAGAAAGGATAGTGGACAAGTGGAATAGCCTCCCATCAGAGGTGGTAGAGGCTAAGACAGTAGAGCAATTTAAACATGCATGGGATAGACATAAGTAAGGATCAATAAGGGTTGAGGTAACAATATGTTTAAAAATGGGGCAGACTAGATGGGCCAAGTGGTTCTTATCTGCCGTCAAATTCTATGTTTCTACGACACAATAAGACACATACAGGAAGATCACGGTTGCAGCATCGGCCGTATGAGCCTAAAACTACTCAAAATGGCCATAACAGTTCCGTAGATGAGGCAACTAATTCTGCATCAGAAAACACAAATACTGGCCTCACCACTCTCAAAAAATGGGGGTGACATGCTCCATTTTTCGGGGACACTACTCATTCTCACCTACAAACCGACATGTTGTAGCTTAGGGGCATTGTGATTCTAATCACAGAAAGTGACCTGCACATGCTTAGTGCAGATTCTGTCCATGAGCAGATCTCCAACAATCATCATGGTTGTACGCAAAGAAACCATCGGGTTTGTGTACAACCCTGAATCAGGCCCATTGGTTAGTTTGAGCTGAGCCACAAACAAATAGTAAATTTAATAACCCTAATTAAACACTGTGCAGACTTTTCTGATGCACATTCACAAATATTGTCATTATTGAATACAAAGAACTCAAGTTCCTTATACAGCCTTTCATAATTGGTCCGAACCATGCAAAATCATTTGACGACTGAGCTGCATGTTCTCTGCCCGCAATAAATTACCCCTGTTGTTATAATATTGCTTACAATGTGTTCATTGCTTGCTAAAATGCTCCTGGGAGCACTGCAATTTAAAATCTAATAGAATAAAATCAATGACTATGTTATTATTAGCATGTAATTGCTCTGAGAAACGTGTGTGTTCATTTAATGAAAATCAGAAGAATATCATTAAGAGTTATAATGATTAGCAGCCACAGCGTCAACGAATTGGTCATTTTTTCTCACCCCATTATAACCCAGCTGTAGGAAATATGTGTCTTTGAAGATTTTTTACTTAAAAGGAAATATTTTCATAGGTGCATTTTGCCTATACTTTGTATTTCCATAATAGTTCAGATTTACAAATGAATATAACTAATAATTCTGTACCTTTTGGTAGCTATCATGCTGCTCGCTTTGCTGAAATAAATGGAGATATTAAAAACAGAGGTATAAAATAATCATAATAATAGGCTTTAAAAGGAAGAATGCAATCATCCCTAATCATATCAAGGTGAGAAGGTCTTACTTATTCCATACAAACCCTCATCAAGTGTAAGGAAATTTATTTATACAGTATATCTGTATTGATTTACGATTTGTAACTCACCAAGGAGCTACGCTTGAGCTGGGTACACACTTGTCCAATCCTCTGGGAATTCAACTACTGACCAGACTGTGCAATTTTCATCCAATCTGACCTCTGACCTACCAGTTGGTCCAACATTGATAGCGTGTGTACACTCACACAACCTCTGATTTCATCCAATCCTGATTGTCTGGTCTTATCCAAAGATTTTGCCCAATCGTCAATCTGGCCAATATAGAAGTATGTATGCTCCTGCGTCTGGTTTGTCCAATTCTTCTAATTCATCCCTCAGCCGTGAGTGGCAGCCGCTCTGCTACAAAATGGAAGTGTGTGTACGGTGACACAATCCTTTCAGCAGATGGTTCCAGCAGATGCAGTTTGGAGACCTGCAGCTAAATTGGACAGGAGCATACGCGGAATTAGTATGCAATGCCAGCAGCTGATTAGCCGCCGGATGAAATACCAATGCCATAAGACCGAAGGCTCTACATCCTGACTGGGGATGGTAAGTACCCTAACCCTCCCTTAGTGGTGCCTAACCCTAACCTCCCCTCCGCTGGTGCCTGACCAAAACCTCCACTTCCCACACCCTAGATCTAACCCTCCCGGGGGGTGCCTAACCCTAACCTCCCCCTGGTGGAGCCTAACCCCCCCTTCCCCTAGCCTAACCCTCCCCGGGGGTTCTCGGCGTCAGGATATAAATAGGCATCAGTATTTCGAGGCCTATCTTTGATCCCAAATTGGGCTTTCCACGTCAAACACATATATTGAGTGTTGTATCTGTTGTAAACCTAAATTTATTGAGCAGAATCTGGACTGTTAATCACAGAGTGAATTTGTAAAACAAACAACTAGCACCAGGGCAGAATATTAGGGAGTGGTTAAAGAGCGAATTTGTACAAAGTATTCCTTAAAATGCATTTATTTCCGTATAAAAACTACTAAAATATGCAAAGCTCGTGCTGATGATGAAACCCCTTTCTTGGTGTGCTTTACCCCCCCCAGGTCCTGAGCAAAAAACTGCGTTCTCTGATTATAGTGTCCCTACTCTCAGTCCCTACCCATGAATTTCAGCGAGGGGCAACTCCATTCAAATGTATTCCAGAGTGCAGCTGCTCCTCCTGTAACCCAGGTCAGAAGATGTGTAGGGGGTGTGGTGATGATATGGACTAAAATGGAGCTCACATCTACTAATGTGAACAATGAATCCCCAGTCTAACAGGGAGCGTAGCTGTAATTTATACACAACACAGGATGGGATGACGATATAGGCTTGGGTGCTGGTAGAATCTGGAGTGATGTATACATCATCCTCTTCACATAATATTAATTTGTCCCCGCTGGAATCCACCATTACAGGTACCTCAGTAAATTTTTGCACGTAATTGACGGTAAAGGTCTTTCTCATAGAATTTGTATTTCATTTGATGGACATCATCTTTTCCACATTTTGGGGAAGTAGTCTCAGGCCGATCACTGACAAGGTTCCCGGCTGTGCTGAAAACTCTTTCTCAGTACACACTGGCGGGTGGGCAGCTCAAGTAAAGCAAAGGCAGTTTTGTTTGAGGGCCTCCAAGGAGTATATTTACTAAAGTTTCTAAATATGAAGTGTTCATGTTGCCCCTAGCAACCAGGGCCGGCCCTAGCCCAAATTTTTTGGTAAGCGAGTATATTATTTGGTGCCCCCCTATGCAGTGCCCCTTTTACAGTGCCTCCGGTAGTGGTGCTCCTGTACAGTGCCCCTTGTGCCCCCAGTAGTAGTCCCCCTATACAGTGACCCCAGTAGTGGTACCCCCTATGCAGTGCACCTTATATAGTGCCCCCAGTAGTAGTCCCCCCTGTGCAGTGCCCCTTGTGCCCCCAGTAGTAAACCCCTTATATAGTGCCCCAGTAGTACTTCCCCCATGTGGTACCCCCTATGCAGTGCCCCTTATATAGTGACCCCAGTAGTAATCCCCACATGCAGTGCCGCCAATAGTGGTAGCCCTTATGCAGTGCCCTTTAAACGGTGGCCCCAGTTGTAGTTTCCCCCTATGCAGTACCCCCAGTATTGCCCTTTATATAGTGCCCCCAGTAGTGGTCCCCCCCTTGTAGTGCCCCCAGTAGTAGTCCCCCCTCCTGTAGTGCCACTTGTAATAGTCCCACCATTGTTGTGCCCCAAGTGGAGGTTCCCCCCCTTGTAGTTCCCCCAGTAGTAGTCCCCCCTTGTAGTGCCCCCAGTAGTAGCCCCCCTTGTAGTTCCCCAGTAGTAGCCCCCCTTGTAGTGCCCCCAGTAGTAGCCCCCCATTGTAGTGCCCCCAGTAGTAGCCCCCTTGTAGTGCCCCCAATAGTAGTCCCCCCTTGTAGTGCCCCCAGTAGTAGTCCCCCATTGTTGTGCCCCCAGTAGTAGTCCCCCCTTGTAGTGTCCCCAGTAGAGACACGTAATAAAAATAAAAAAAACCTTACCTGAAACCCCGCTCCTGCTCCTGCCGCCGCTATCAGCTCCTCCGTCCATCCTCCCGGGCCGCTTTGCATTATGGAAGAGACGTCATGATGTCTCTCCCATTACCCACTGCGGGAGCCGGAAGATGGCTCCGGCAGTGGGAGCAGCAGCCGATGAGAGTCTGACAGACTCTCATTGGCTGCTAATTACAACAAATACACAGCTCTGTGTTTGGCACTGTGTAGTGCTGACCGAACTCTGTCCGGTCAGCGCTACACACGCGGTGCAGCCTGTGTCACAGAGACACGGTCTGCCCACGGCCCGCATGGTACGCAGCTGAGGTGCCCTCCACTATGTGGCGCCCTACTCAGCTGCGTACCATGCGTAATGGTAGAACCGGCCCTGATAGCAACCAATCAAATGCTGTCTATCATTTTCTAAAATGCAATAGAGAAATGATAACTAAATTAAACTTTAGTAAATATATTATTATACCCCCAAATTGCCTCTTTTTCCTGCCAGTAGTTATTTACATGTATCTCTTTCTCTTCAGATCTGTGGGGGTCATTCAGACCCGCTCGTGGGCGCAGGACGCTCGCAAGCGGGTCGATGTTGCCCCACTGCGCATGCGCACAACGGAGGGAGCTCCGCTGAGCGCATGCGCGAGACCCGGATAGCGACGGGCCCTCCGTTGCTCCGGGTCTCGCACCAAAGGGGGCGTGCTGTCGATGTTGATTGACAGCACGCCCCCTTTGGTGGGCGTGCCGGGGGCATGGCTGCCAGACGGAGGCGTTCCCATGGGAACACCTACCGTCTGAAGCCGGCCACACTGACATCACTAGTGATGTCAGTGGGAGTGATTTTGGCTCTGATAGAGCCAAAATCACTCCAGGGCTTGCGGCAGCGAGACCCTACCACAGGGTCTCTGTCGCAAGCCCGATGGTCGCGATGGTCTTGACCATCACGACCATCATCATGGACGCTCACATAAGCTGTGGGTGGTCACCCACAGCTATGCAAGCGTCCAGGAGGCCGCTCCATTTTCATGGAGGAGGGCCCTGATTCAGAGCGAGCGCTCTGGTCAGAGCATTCGGCTCTGAATCAGGCCCTGTGTCCGTTGGGAAGAAAAACAATGTTTTCATCCCTTCTGGGATGAAAATCCACTCCCAGCAAGCAGGCATGGTGTCCAAGAATTTCCAAGAAGGACACAATGTAAGACCTTAGATCTGAAATGTTGCATTTAATGCTCTGTTCCACTTGTTCACTTATCTGATCTGGCTAAGTGGACAGTGGGAACAACGGCAGTTTGAAGGCCACTAACTAACTAACTAAGTTTTTTTAATGTCCCTGTACAGGTTAGGAAATGCCTTTATGGAAGGTTTGTAAAGGATTATTTAAGTCAATTGTTTTTGGAAAGCACACTTCCTGGTCCCCTTCTGGGATGAAAAGCCACTCCTAGCCGCAGCAGCAGGTGCAGGATTCTCAAGAAAGACACAACGTAAGGCCTTAAATCAGGGGTAGCCAACCTCGTTCTCGAGAGCTACTAACAGTTCATGTTTTCCAGACCTCCAGACCATCTAGCTGGTGTACAGGTGTAGTCATTACTCACCAACACATTTGGAAAGATCCACAGGTGGAGTTAATTATTTATTATTACACTTGTCATTCTGTGAGGAGACCTGGAAAACATGCACTGTTGGTAGCTCTCGAGGACCAGGGTTGGCTACCCTTGCCTTAAATCATAGATCTTACGCTTGTCCACATATCTTTGCTGATTAAGTGGCACTTGGAGGCCACTAACTAACTGTCCCTGTACAGGTTGGGAAATGCTTTTGCATGAAGAAAGCACTACTAGAAGTCTTCCTGGTCCCCTTCTGGGATGAGAAAATCCTCTCCCAGCAGCAGCAGGCATTGTGCTCAAGGATTCTTCTGGGGCAAGGACTGATATGAATGTGTCAAATATTTTTTTGTAAATGTCTCCTCCCCTCCCCTTCTCTCTCATAAATTTTCTTCGGAATCAAAAAATGAAATTAAATTTACAACCAATCAACCCTTCCTGTCCCTGCCCTGCCTTCAACTACATACATACTCCAACTCACTCAGGCCTCTCTTGAATAATAAAAACATTTGTTTCCTGATGTGCCATGGTGGAAGTTGAATTTCCACGTGTTTGTGCCACCCACTGCTGCTGCTTAGCTTAGTCAGCCAGCTAGCTTGGTGCAAATTTTGGGCCTAAACTGGATGAAAACAATATAGTGAGCTGTGAGGTGGTCAAAATTGACTGGAAACGAGTGGAAATAAATGTTATTGAGGTTAATAATACTGTAGGAACAAAAACAGGACCATTTTATGTGATTTTAGCTGTTTTATGATTTTTTAAGAAAAAATCCAGAACCAAAAACAAAACCAAAAAACAAAACACGGAGGTGAGGTTTTGGCAAAACCAATCCAGATCCAAAACCAGGGGAGATCCAGATCCAAAACCAAAACACGGGGGTCGGCGCACATCTCTAATAAATATAAGGGATAATAAAACATAATTGGTAATAAAAAAATAATAAGTAAATCATTATCTACAATAATTAATCTCCAAATATCTCTGCATAGAGGAAGGAGAACCTGTTTCTTCTAACAGATATAAATAAATGTGGGGGATGAAAAGAGGAAGGTAATTGGAATTTAGATCAGGGAATTGAGTTCAACTAACTCATAGGGCATATTCAATTGAGCGCGAGGTTTAGTGAGGAAAAAACCTTGTGCCCCTCGCGCCCAATTTTGGATTATTATGGGTATGCGCGCTCCCGATACCCGCGACATCCAATAAAAAGAAGTGGTTGTGGAGTTTTCAGCTCTGAAAACCCTGCGCCGTGTAAAAGAAATATAAAAAAAATTCTACACTTACCTGCCCGGGGGTCTCCGGTGGTCTCTGGGGCTCCCAGTGGCCTCCCCTCTATCTTCTCACTGGAGAGGACGACTGCTGGGAGTCCCGGGGGCTACTGGGAGGCATAAGGGCTGCTGGGAGAGTTCTCCCAGCGCCCATTACAGGTGGCACACTGACACAGGGGGGACACACATCGGGGGGTCACACACACAACACTCATACACACACACTCACTCATACAGACTTACAAACACTGACACACACTGCATACTCACCGCTGTGCAGACCCAACGCTGGATGCAGAAGTCAGCGCTGCAGAAGGTGAGTAATTAAGAACTAATTAAGCTAATTGGAAACTTCCAATTGCTTATTTAGTCCTCAGGGGGAGTGCCGCTGGGGTCCCAGAGCAAGTCCCTCTGATTTTTTATAAAATTAACGATTTTATTAAAAATCTGACTTGTTCTGGAGGTGCAAGAAAAAAAACCTCCCGGCGCTCAAAATAGAAAAAAACACGCACCTAATGGAATAGCAAAAATTTCGCACCTGCAGGAAAAACCTCGTAGGTGCGGGATTTTTGCTATTCTCGCCCCCAATTGAATATGACCCATTGAGTCCATGTGTGTCTCTTGCTCCCCCTCTTTTTCCATTTCTCTGTCTCTGTTACTTTTTCTTTCCCCCTCTTCCCTAACCCCTCCTCTTTCTCTCTTTTCTGCTCTTTCCACTGTGTCTCTCTTTCTCTTTCTCTCTCATACTGTCTTCATCTTGCTCTCGCCATCTCTTTTCTCATCTTCTTTTTCTCCTCCCCATCTTTCCTATCTCCTTAATTTGTGCTCTCTCCTCCTTTTTTCTGTCTCTCACTTCCTCTTTTTCTCTCTGCCTCCTCTGTTTTCTCTCTGTTGTTTCTCTTTCTGTGCTTCCTTTCCAGTCTCTTAGTAATGTTGTTGCTCTAAAGATAGGTAACTGGTGCACAGAGACTGTGGTCAGAATGGTGTGCTTGGGTAAGCTGCTTTCTATTTGTAGCATATTACTGTAGACCCCTTGGTACTAATAGAAGGTTAATTTCCTACTGTATATAACATACTATGTTACAGGTTGAGTCTCTCATAATCAAATATTCTGAAATACGGAATATTCTGAAATACAGATTTTTTTTTAGCATGACTGAGATAGTGAAACCTTCAGTTTTTGATTTTTCAATGTACACAAACTTTCTTTAAGGCAAAAAATTATTAAAAAATGTTGTATAAAATGACCTTCAGGCTCTGTCTATAAGGTGTATATGAAACATAAGTTAATTTAATGTATGTACATAAACTTTTTTTGACCACAAAATTATTGAAAATATTGTATACAATTACCTGCAGACTGTGTGTATAAGGTGTATATAATACATCAATTCATTCTGGGTTTAGATTTGGGTCCCGTTCCCAAGATATATAATTATGGTATGCAAATATTCCAAAATACATAATATTCTGATATCCAAAATACCCCTGCTACCAAGCATTTTGGATATGGGAGACTCAACCTGTATTCAGATAAATACTAGCATTGCATGGTATCCACCTTGGTAATGAACATTCTTTATTTATAGACAATTTACACTCTCAAAGTTTAACACTCCTCAACATAACCTTCTAGTAGTATTGTTAGTGTGTGCTTATGTTTATTTTTAAAAATATCTGTCCTTATGGCAGCAGCCACATGCATTCATTATGAATGTGCAGCAGATGTGCAGGTGCCTAGTTCTCCTCCTGCAGTTATGTGGACAAACACTGCTTTTGTAAGTGGATGGTGGATCAGTGTGCTGGTGAAGCTGGCCTATGGAGGTGGTGGCAAGTGACCCTCATTGGTGGCAGGTTTAGCCATGATCCACTGTCCAGCTCTCACTGTGCATGTTAGAGACAAACACCTTTTTACAAATACAGTATATAGTAGATAATATAGTCTAAAACACATGTTTATCATCATTAGTATTTATTTAAGGGCTGATGAAACCCTGCCCCTGACACACAATACGCTCCCTTATCACTCAGCCATAAAACAATAACTGCTTACAAGTGTCAATCTCAATTTCTTAAACAGGCTACTCTCAACTTAACCTCGGGGGTTTAAAATGGTCTCAGGCCTATAGTAAGCTTTACACCTCACTTCTCATGTAAGCAAAGTTCAATGAGTGTACAGTATGTCGACAAATCTTTGGCTATGCAAAGATGGATAAGGCTAAATACACCGGTTTTCAGGTTTACCTTTAGCGACTAGTATAGTGTAGATGCAAGGACACACTGATGGTGACTAGTAGCAAATAAAGCTAGGATAGGGAACTGACATACTGCAAGATTTGCATTTCTCCCAGGTGACTATAGGGTGTAAGTTTACTAAGAATCAAGTTTGGGTGAGTTTGGTTGTGTTTAAACTCACTTTGCTTCACCAAAACTCGGGAGTGTTTTCCCTTTTAAAACTCGCAAATTTACTAAGAAGTGAGTTTAGCTGAAAGTGAGTTTTCCGATGGTGAAGCAAAGTGAGTTTTTTCCCCCAAAATTGCGAGTTTAGATGCGAGTTTTCATGTGAGTTTAAGGTGAGTTTAAGGAGAGTTGAAGGTGAGTTTAGGTGAGATCACTCACCCGAGATTGCAGTGTTTCCTCTTCCAAGCAGCCTGCACATATCAGTGAGATATGTGTAAGCTGCTTGTGTGTTAAGACCTGTATAAAAAGGGTACCCCTACGCAAATTTTTTACCCCTATAATTAAAACCAGAACTGGCCCTGCAGCCAGGTGCTGGTACCTAATTTACGGTGGAACCCTATTCATTTTGTTCCCCGTAATTTTAGGTACCAGGACAAGCTGGCAAGTCCGGGGCTGGTTAAGCTTTTAGGGGGGCACCCTACATAATTTTTTTACAAAGAAACAAATATATATTAGGTATTCAGCCATAAACATACACAAATCACACTGATCTGTGTATGTTTCTGCCAAACTCGCAGCTCAGGAGGTGAGTGTTTAAAACTTCAATTTAACTGTGAGTTTGCTACAAACTCACCCGAGATTGTAAACTTGATTCTTAGTAAATTTGTGAGTTTCATCTTTTCCATGTAAAGTACTTCCTAGTTTGGCCGATGGTGAGTTTAGTTGTGTTTGCAAACTCGCATGAGTTTGGACAGTGAGAAGAGAAAACTCACTTCCAAACTCGCACCTGTTTGGGCTTAGTAAATTTGCGAGTTTGAAAAAAAGGCTAAACTCGCATGAGTTTGCAAACACAACCAAACACAACCAAACTCACCCAAGCTCGATTCTTAGTAAATTTACCCCTAGGTGTCAACATGCACTGCTGCCAGGATGCTGGATATGTTGGAAATGTAGATCACCATTGACAAAATGTCACAAATCTATTTTTAATACATTGTAACCCCACACCTACCACTCAGGGGTATGGTGAAAATCTCTATTGGTATTGGCACTAGGGCTGTGTATACCTAGGACGGGGGGTCATATTTATTTTTGCAGCCCTCTCTCATGGGAAATCCAGCAGTTGGTGCCAACGTGCCTAGGGCTAGTAGCATGATAGCGGACCGACCCCCTGTCGGAACACACATTATGTTCTTTTTTTAAGTCTCATTTTTATGCATTTTTTTATAGAGAAGCCTGCACAGATCCTAGGGATCATCAGAGATTTAAAACCATAGCAGATTTGCAACAGGCTTGTGGTGAGATACTGGTTTAGAAAACAAAAGGAATTAAACAGTGAGTTCTTTTTAGACGGTCAAACTGACCTTTAGTAAATA
Source organism: Taudactylus pleione (assembly GCA_031769625.1). Classification (NCBI taxonomy): domain Eukaryota; kingdom Metazoa; phylum Chordata; class Amphibia; order Anura; family Myobatrachidae; genus Taudactylus; species Taudactylus pleione. The sequence goes on from JAUIMM010001336.1 coordinate 2,510,825, forward strand.
CTGTATTTTGGGCTTAGAACCCGATGTCAATCTGCTGCTGGTTTCTATTCTTAAACCTAGCAACCCTGCTGCACAATGTACACTGAATTCTCACCCTAAAAATGTGTGTATTAGCAGAAACAGGTAGCCGCAGTGTCCTCATAAAAGAATGTTATCTGATATTCCATGCAGTACATTCGCTTTAAGTCTCCTTGATTACATGCAGCCAGGAGTGTGCCTACCCTTATTGCATTTTTAATAACCTGCTAGTGTCAGCATATAAGACGTTAACATTGCCCACAATTAGAAATTGCCTGTGTATAGACACTTTCCAAAGATAGCAACATACCAAACATGCTAAAAATTGAATAGTGTGTAATAATGTATATTACATTTCATGACTATGGTACTGTGTGTCCCAAGCCACATATTTCATCCATGTGCTCAGATGAGTTCACTGCAACAATACCTCTAACTTAATAAACAGCCAGATAAATGTACAAAGAATAGGGTTGAAGTATCTATTCTCTAGTAGAAAGGGGATGGGTGCTCTCTCACTAAACAAACATACAATGAGAGGATAATAGCAAAACCAATTTCAGAACTACAAAAAATATAAAACAAGAAATAAATAACTTGAAATAGATGCCATGGTAAAGTTTTGTCTGATTATTTTCCTAGCTAAGGTATTTTTTTCTGAGTGACAGATAATTCATCTTTTTGCCAGTTTCTATCCCCTGGGATCAGTCAAAGCGCAGTTATCAGCTAGACCTACATACAATATTTCCAGCAGGAAGTCAGATGTGATGGGGTCTCAACCCTTCCCTGTAAAAGAGGTGTTTGGGTTAATTATGATGGATGCCACATCACATGTCAAATAGCAGGCACATTTTACATCAGGTATTTTTCTGTAATTTATTAAGTTGAGCAAAAAAAATATCCAGGCTGCCGAGCTATAAGGTCAAGGAGAAAGGGACAAAGTGTAAAATATCCAATTAAGCTCTGGAAAGTTTCACAGAATTACTGTAGGTTGTATGGAATTTAGATTATTTTTTCATGCACCTTCAAGGTCCATTTACGAAATCAGGATGGCATGTTTTAGATAGACAGCAATTTTAATAATACCAACCTACACTTAATTCAATATTAGCAGTTATTGTCAGAAATAAAAGGGACACTTTGTTACTAATATACATAATTAGGCACTGTAGGGAAAATTTTGCATGTGTCAGCTTTGCAGAACATTAAAGACCTGTCACCTATACGCAACCGCACATTACACAGATATCTAAGCAGAAAGCATATACATCAACTATGTTATATTTACTGCATATTATAGCCATATAGGGGATTTTTACCATTTTTGAATATTGCTATTTATTAGAATGATTTTCACCAATTTCACTATGAACAAATGTATTAAAGCAAAACTGTTTAAAAATGACCACAAAAGTAATTTTTTTTAACATGACCAGCCATTAATCGCCATCCTGATTTTTTTCTATAAACAATAGAAATTGCTGGATATATTAACATGTGGTTACACAGACACAGACCACATGTTAACCTGCCAGAAAAAAAAAAGACCAACAAAAGAGATGACTGTGACTGGTGAGATAGCTGAAATTGCAGATACGGTATCTATCTAGGGATTCCCAGGCCAATGTTAAATAGCATTGGCTCCCTCCTCCTCCAGTGGGTACTAGGGTAAAAAGAATAAACAATAAGTACATATTTGTGACCACATTACATTTAAAAAAAATTGTGCCTCCATATTGAATAAAAAATGCCCCCACTTCCCCACCCCCTACAGTTAATTAAATATTACCGCACTTTTTGCAAATAGATGAGCAAGGAAACAGGAGCGAACTTATGGAAATAGTATAGGGTATAGCTAGGACCAAAAAAGATAATGTTTGGTTGTGTTAATGAATTGGAGTGAATTGTAGAAGTGAATTTTGTAGTGTTGTTTTGTCAACTGTTTTTGGTGTGTCACCATACTAACTTTATTTCACCCAATAAAAGTAAAAAATTAAATATAATTAAGTTTGTTGATCTCATTTGGAAACTCTAACTCCTGTGTTTGTGTCTTTATTTTATTTATATGTTTAAGTTATAGATATTTAAGCATTAAAGGGCTTCTAGGTGGAGATAAATGAAAGGGAGTTTAATAACTTGGCATAATAATAATAATAATAATAATAATAATAATAATAATAATAATAATAATAATAATAATAATAATAATAATAATAATTTATACTGCATTTTATTCCTATGAGTTGATCAAAAGAGAACTTTCTTTCCAATACCATCATTGTGAGGGATCTTTTGCAATGTATAAAAGCTGATGTTGGATATTTATACCCCAGTTCTCCAGAAGTCTATACATTAGGGTAAAAGTCATCAATAGGCCCCTAATGATCCCGTTATTTAGGTATCCGACTCTCTGCAAGTTGCAGGATCAGATGCCAAATAACCGGAGCAATTCAACCTGTATTTTCACTAGGAATGTGCAGGCTCGGATAGGTTCGAGTTTGCACGCCGAGTTCGGATTTTTCCCTACAAAAAAACGGAACTCAGAAAGAGGCAAAACGTCATCTTGCATGGACAAACATCATCATTCCTGGACAGGAATGATGATGTTTGTCCATGCAAGATGACGTTTTGCCTCTTTCTGAGTTCCGTTTTTTTGGAGGGAAAAATCCGAACTCGGCGTGCAAACTCGAACCTATCCGAGCCTGCACATCCCTAATTTACACTGATAACTACATTTACACTGCCGGGTTTGACCTGAGTTCCCTCTTGAAAAAACCTGTGAACCAACACCATCTGAAAATGTAGGTTCTCACAGGCAAAATTAATATTACAGTAGGTGGCCACATCAGTCCCCTAATAATGAATGGGCCTGTTACTAAAAACATGTGGCAACAAGCGATACCGCAAGTGTTATTAGTAATGATTAATCAGTGGCGTCACAAGGGGGGTGCAGGCCACACCGGGTAACACCATCAGAGGGGGTGACATCAAAATAGCAGAGCTGCTCTGCTTATTTGGTGTCACCCCCTCGATGGTGTCACCGAGCAGTCACACTTGTGAGAGGCAGGGGAGAGGCTGTTTGCTGTCCAGCAGCTGCTGCTGTGCTGAGCTGGACTTGCTCAGCAGAGCAGCACAGTAGCCCCTAGCCTATCCCCTGCCCATTGACTGCAGAGGACGGGGGCATGACGCATCCCGAAGATTGTTAAACATAAGTGGGCGTGGCTTCACGACACAAAGCCACGCCCCTTCCGTCCATGCGTGCCAGAGGCACGTGAGAATATGGCCCCGGACCGACCACCACACAGGGTGTAATAAAGGTAAGTGACGCCACTGTGATTAATAGATCCCTTAAATTCTTATCAGATATTGCTAGATGCTCTATGGACTACAGTACCTTTTTTAAATGAATTTCAAACACTACAGAATTAGCGTTTTAGCACATAGACAGCAAGTAATTGCAACCTACAGTATTTTGATGAATGGTTCCTAGGTTGTAAAATAAATGCATAATGAGCATTAATAGTCTGAATCGTAAGTAGCGTCAATGTCGGATGCAGTAAAACAATGTTTTTTATATGCGCATACATCTGCGTCACATTGCGCATGTGTTCTGATGGTGTTCGTACAAAGACCCAGCACAGATTTGGATGTACAGTCTTTGAAATATATTAGGCAGTCCTAAGCAGCGACAGTGAGGTAGCGTGGGGGTATCGGTAAACAGACGCACTGAGATATTGCTGAGCCGCTCACATAAGAGGCCATACTCCAACGGAGAAACTGCACCCGTCATAGGGCAGATGCAAGTTTCGATGATACGACCGACAATGGCGTCTAATGATGGGCCAAGCAGTATTTCAGCGCCTAATGACACTGACAGTGGGTGTCTAAGTCCTTGCATATTCGGACGCATGGATGTACATCAGGGATGGGCTTTGTATCGAAATTAGCATAAAGTCGCAGACATGACTGCGTCCGACTCAGAAACAGCCCCTAAAAGTTTAAAATACAATTGGTCAAAAAAAAATTAAAAAATCATATTACACTTTCACTCATAAATACATATTTTTTTTATATAATCAAAGTAAACTGGCCAAGGTATAGATTTTCATGATTGCATGGTCTGTAATTACTGCTCACTATTATGTTATTTGTTTTCAAAGTCTGCATGACATGCAATTAATTACTGTTTATGCTGTATCATAAATATGGTTTAGCCGATTTGTGATTAATTTTAATTTTAGCTTTTAAATAAATGACCATTTCGAATGATGGTGAAAACAACATTTTAACTGTATAATTATTATTGTTATTACAGTTAGTTCAACAATAAAACCACAGCGTGTGGAATTTTAAACATCGCTAAATCACTTTAAAAGTTCAAACTTGTTCATTTATTTATAAGCCAAGATTTTGCTCATTCTACCGTAGTACGTCTTAAACAGCCAAATCAATGATGCTTTTCACAGTATTACCTTTAAAATATTGTTTTAATATTTTAGCATACTGGATGTGTGTGTGAATATTTCATTTTGTAATCCACAGCTTAAGTCTAATGATATATCCTTCTATTTTCCTGTTTTGTTTCTCTCTATGATTGGCTCTCTCTTCATTTTTGTATTTTATCATGCAGTGTTCTGTAATCTCTTTATGAATCTCCCATTTTCACACCGACATCAACACTTTGTAAAATGTATAACCATCTCTGCACAGGGAAACGTAATGCTCTTCTGAGTTTCCTCCGTGCAACAATTGATGGAACCTATCCTTCAGAAGCTACAGAAGCAAGAAGCTTATTAATGTTAGCTGTCTGACAAATCAATTATTCATGCTTTAATCTTCTTGGAGGGACCTTTACCTCTCCATCTTGTTCTCGGAATGAAAGTATATGATGTATTTTGTAGGTGAGTCCATGCAAGAGAAGCAGCAATCATCAAAAAGAGTATTTCAGATTCGGACAGTAAAACAATGAAGTGTATTGGTCTTTTCGTAACGGTGGATTTACTATTGTGAGATGCTAGTGTTTATTTTACACTACAGAGAGCATGTTGAGGCCGATTGGTGCACATGACATCTCTATTAGAGAATGAGGGCATCAATTTTAACCCATTCACTATTTAGTCAGTGTTGAACTCAGTGGCACAAAAATATTTAAGTTTTTAATGTACAGGTTGAGTCTCCCATATCCAAAATCCTTGGGACCAGGGTTATTTTGGATAAAGGAATATTCTGTATTTTGGAATAACTGCAGACCATAATGAAATATCTTGGGAGTAGGACCCAAATATACACACAGAATGCATTTATGTGTTATATACACCTTGTACACACAGCCTGCAGGTAATTTTATACAATATATTCAATAATTTTGTGGCTCAAACAAAGTTTGTGTACAGAAATTAAATTCATTTATGTTTCATATACACCTTATACACATAGACAGAAGGTAATTTTATACAATATTTTTAATAATTTGTGCCTTAGACAAAGTTTGTGTACATTGAACCATCAAAAATCAAAGGTTTCTTTAGCTCAGTTACTCCAAAAAATTTTCGTATTTCGGAATATTCCTTATTTCGGAATATTTGGATATGGGAGACTCAACCTGCATTACTATTTCTAGAAAAAAAATTACTGCATATAATCATGAGAGCAATAGATTAAAAGTCAGTAATGCCTCCACATAAAAAAAAAAGAAATAGCAAAACAATATTGTGCTTGTTTAACTTGTAATCCATGTATTATGAACTTTGGTACTTACTAACATTAAAAAAATTGGCTAAATTTGGCAACCGTGTACTGCAGTGCAGGCTCCATCCCAGCAATTCAGGATCTGGAAATTCCCTGAGTGAAAAGAAGCTCAGATAACTGCAGGATAATTCTTAGTAATGATGTATAATGAGCACTATAGTGTAAGAAAGCATATAATATACAATAATAAAAATATTAAATAATGTTTATAGTAAGGATGAGCACCGACCCCTGTGTTTTGTTTTGGATCTGTATCTCCTTCGTGTTTTGGATCCGGATTTGATTTTGCCAAATCCTCCCTTGCGTGTTTTGGTTTTAGATCTGTATTTTTTTTTTTTTAAATGGATCAAAACTGGTAAAATCACATAATTTGTGTTTTTATTTGTTCCTACAGTATTATTAACCTCAATAACATTAATTTCCACTAATTTCCAGTCAATTTTGACCACCTCACAATATTGTTTTCATCCGGTTTAGGCACAAAATTTGCACCAATCTAGCTGGCTGACTAAGCTAAGTGGCAACAGTGGCGGCACAAACACATGGCAGTTCAGCTTCCAACATGGCACATAAGGAAACATATGTTTTCATTAATCAAGTGGCCTGAGGATGGAGTATGTATGTAATTGAAGCAAGGGACAGGAAGGGTTGATTGGTAGTAAATTTAATTAAATTTTTTGATTCCAAAGCAAATTTATGAGGGAGGAGGGGAGAGCATGGGTGAAGTCCCATTTTTTGCCCACAAAATCAACTTGGTTGTTCAGAATATTTTTTTTTAAATTAAAGGGGCATGCAGGAGATGCTGTCTGTAGCCATAAACATTTCAACATTTATGGACATTTTTGGCATTCAGCAACCGCATGTCAAAGATTGCAGCAGCTGTGGCAGTTCAACTTCCAACATGGCACATCTTGATGTAAGAGGGGTGCGGTGCGGTGCCTGCTGCCATGCAGGTGTACTACCCTATCTTACCTCGCGTCGCACCCTCTCACCTTCAGGCCGTATGATGAACAGACGGTCCTGGTACACCAGACTGGACACGGACATGATTACCTAGAAGGGAGGAGATACTGTGAGAACCGTCCTTCCTCAATGTCGACCGACACACCCTACCGGATTGAGGACCAAACAAAATGGATTTGGGTTTTAAGTGAAGATAATCACTGCCACTTTTGGCCTCAGATCCCGAGTTTCATCTATAGGTACTCACGTGCCAGGTGAAAACTCGACCCAGAAGGAATATAGACAAAAAGAGACAGACAGTGAGAGACAGTACGCACACAGATATTTCTCACAGTGTCCACTCTTGTTCTTTGTCTGCTCACTCGCCTACAGGTCCCAGTAAGGAGATAATCAAACACCACAGCCAAGCAGGGCCTAAACCTAATCTAAGTGTGTCACGCTACTACACATACTACAACAACATTGTCCTCAACCTACCGTGTGTAGTGAAGCATGTTTAACAATAAACCATTCAACTTTTATCCTGCATGGAAAAACAACAACCACGGTAATCACACTACAGTAAAACACTGTACTGTTCATTTAAATGTTTGCTACCTGCCTAACTAGAGCTGGCCAGCTTCTCTTCTAGGTGACTTGGAATTACACAATATTTTACTGAGCCTGACAGTTCTCCACGGGTTACTTGGAGGGTGAGTCGTACAAATTCTCACACCTCTGGTTTCTATAATTATGCAGGGGCCCACCTATTAGTTATGACTACTGTGACCTGGGCCTACTGCCCAGTCACTCTCAAGGGCTCAGTTCCCTGGACCTAATGCCCAGGGTCTTACTAGTGGCTCAGACTTTTAGCCTGCCTACTGCAGGGCACAGAAAGGACTTTGGCCTAATGCCCAGAGTCCCTTTCTATAAGGTGGCCTCAGGCCTTGCCTACTGGTGGGGATACACTGAGTGATCTGGGCCTAATGCCCAGAGCACCTTAATGAGGGCTCAGGCCTATGGGCTTGCCTATCTGCAGGGCTTTTATTAATCAATTGGGCCTAGTGCCCTCCTCTATGTGCACAGGCCTATGGCCTGGCTGATGGCCACGGGTCTAGTGCCCGCCTACTTTCATGATTAGTGACCTGGGTCTAATACCCAGGTCACTTGCACCTAATCGGGGTAATTATTCTCTATAGGACCTAAAGCCCACTTAAAGTGCTCGGGCCCAGTGCCCGCCTATATGCCCACAGGCCTAATGCCTGACTGTGCCCCCATGGGCCTAGTGCCCGACACCTGGTGTTCTTGGGAGGGGTTAATGGTAGGCCTCACAGAGGGCCTACGTGTATGGTGGAAGAGGCTGCGAGGGAGGAGTTTCATTAGCTCTTTAACTTTCCACCCCCACAGTCCTCTCCGGTCCTCAGCCTCATTCTTCTGCCGCTGGACCATTCTGGCCAGTGGCACCACCTCTTCTTTTCTTCCTCCAGCCAGTGCTGCCTATCTTCCTTCTTGATTACAGCGTCTTCTGACCTCTTCCGCGACCACTTGAACTTTAACCGCTATGCTCCTTTTTTCTTCTTCGGGAGGTCTTCTCCCCTCCCTCTCTGCCGCCAAACTTAATCTTCCTACTCTTCGAGTGGGCAGGGCTATGATGCAGCAATTGGCTCCCGCGGAAGATTCCTATTGGCTGCCAGTCCGCAAGCCGTGACTGGCTCGCAGTTGGAGCCTAGTATAAACCAACAAGCGGTCCCGGTGCCGGACTTCCACTGCAACTGACACTTGATCAGTGCTGGGAACAGATACTCCGTCCCAGCACCAGCTTCTCACCACCTCTGCTTACCCAGCACTGGGAGCAGAAACAGCATCCCAGCACCAGCTGCCAATGTGTCCTGCAGGGGGCACATCTCTTCTGTTGTGCCATTGCTAGGATCAGACACTCGGTATATTAAGACCTCCGGCTGAGGTCAGATAAAGTCCGGCAAGGTAGTGTGACAATGTCAATAGTAGGTATCTCTAATGTTTTTTATGAATACACTGCGCTACCACTTACAGTGTCACAATATGTGTTGAATATTACACTGTGTTTCCACTTAGTGTCAAAACATTTTTATGAATACACTGCACTGCCTCTTAGTGTCACAATATGTGTTGAATATTACACTGCGTTTCCACTTACAGTGTCAAATTATATTTTGTGAATACACTGCGCTACCACTTACAGTGTCACAATACGTGTTGAATATTACACTGCGTTTCCACTTAGTGTCAAAACATTTTTTATGAATACACTGCGCTGCCACTTACAGTGCCACCAATATGTGTTGAATATTACACTGCGTTTCCACTTACAGTGTCAAAATATTTTTTATGAATACACTGCACTGCCGCTTACAGTGTCACAATACATGTTGACTATTACACTGCATTTCCAGTTAGTGTCAAAATATTATTTATGAAAACAGTGTGCTGCCACTTAGTGTCAAAATATGTGTTGAATATTACACTGCATTTCCACTTACAGTGTCACAATATTTTTTATGAATATATTACACTGTGGTATTACTGACCAACAGTGTCACTCACAAAGCAATGATCAATAAAAATAACACAGCCCCCTGGACAGAGCACCAGATTGACAACACAGCCCAGCAAAGCAAAGTAAACCCCTTTATGGGCAACACAGCCCCCTGGACAGAGCACAGCACAGCACACCCTGCCTGGATTGGACAACAAAGTCCAGCACAGCACACCCCTGTATTGGACAACACAGCCCAGCACAGCACCTCTGTATTGGATAACACAGCCCAGCACAGCACACTACTGTATTGGCCAACACAGACAAAGCACAGCCCTGACAGCCAGGGACTCAGCAAGCAAATGGCGCTGATCATCGCGGGGAGGGACTTATATACAATTCAAAACCCGTGAGAATCCAACAGCGGGATGATGGCATTTTGCTTCATTTTGGGATCCAAGTTAAGAGGGAAAACCCGAACTGCATATGGATCCAGGCCCGGATCGTGAAGTTCGGGTGGGTCCAGTTCTCTGACAAATTGGTCCCACTCATCTCTAGTTTATAGTCCTTTTGTACATTGTGGGAGTGTGCAAAAATTCTTTGATTTTGAGGTCCATTTTTAGCATCCACTTGGTCCCAATATATACACACTTGTGTCTTGCTGCTTTACCTAACTCACCGTACCTCTGTTTGGTGAGTCCTCAGCTTTTATCTGCTGTAGATCTGGCAATCGCTGTTCTTCACTAGCGGCAATACACTGTTCTGGTCCGGCGCCCCTCCCATTATGTCAGATGTCGGCTGAAGGGTACATGTGTTATGGGTCTATGCGCTAAATAAGAATTTTCAGAATATACATCCTCTCACCTACTGTGAGAGCTGAGTGAAGGGAAGGGCCAGGAAAGGCATGGCCCCCACATAAGATTTTGTACAAGGTCTGGTAATACACTGTTCCACTCCTGCTCCCTCCTATATTTTGACTTCATAATGTTTTTGACTATTGAACACATAACTAGCCCTTCCCACACTAATAACCCCCATACTATTCTATAACCTACAGTAATCTACTTAGCACCCTACATAATAGACACTCTCTCACATGATGCAACCAACTACTAGGATGACCAACTTTCTAAAGGGTCAAACCGGGACGCATACTTACCAGCCCAAAATAGATTACAACAATGCGTTTCTTTCAATATTTCAAATGGAGATAGTGATAGGAGAACTGCATTGGTACCAACACAGTTAAATAGGCTTTCCCATGCTTGTTTAATAGGCTCCACTACTGTATGCTTCAAATAGGGAAGCTATGCTGGAGGTAACCAGCCAGGAAGGGCTTGATAGATAGAGAGAAACGCTATATCCAGTGAAAACAACCATTTACGACAGACAGATATATGACTTTTCTCCCTATAATAGGCATATCTTCTACTAAAAGTGCTGGTAGGGATGATGTTAATGTAAAGATTATAATAATGTGCATAACTGGTGAAATTTCTGTTTCTGGCTTTATTTATAAAGCTGTTCATGTAGAGAAAATCTCAGATTATTTGTACAGTCTCCCTACTTTCAACTGATTTGACCCATACTCAAATAATGAGAAAATAACTGGCCAGCAATTCAGTAAACTGCGGTAAGCTCAGCAAAAGTTGTACTGCACATGCACAAATACAGATGAACGTTGAAGTGTTCTCTAGGCATGTGTGACCTTATTGGCTCACTCATGGCTCACTCATGGCCAGTGTAGAGACAAGTGTCTCACTTAATTGCGTATGTGTTCATGATTGGAGAAGAACCCCACTGAGGGCTTTTTAGAAGTTCGACAGGGGACCAGGGTACTGCAGCACATAAAGCAGGAAGACACTAGAAGGTATTTCTTTTTGAATAACTGCATATAATATAAAATTATTGCCACAATAGCATAAGTTAATTACCCCAATCTAAAAGAAAATTCTTCATAAGTGGAGTCCTATTTGGTCACTAAACCACGTATCTTTCAATTTTTATTAATGAATTAGGTTAAGAATATGTATTTGAAACTTATTTTACACAATCATAGTTAAAAAATCTTCAGAAGGTATTTGTGTATGGTATATTTGGAAATACAGTATAACATAGAGTTCAGCATCACACTCATTGCAGTCCTGGTTGCTTAACGGATTGTTGGGAAGGACCATTCCGGGTGTTGATGACTATTACATCATTGAGAAACAGGAGAAATATTTCCACAATGTGAGACTAGGTTTCCTGACATATAGTATGCCTGCATGAGGATAAAGCAACTGAATCAAAAAAGAATAACCTTTACAGCATGAAAGTCACCTGTATCTTCTGTGTACTCTCTTTTGTTTTTTTGTTTTTTTAGATGGACCTATGTTTGATCTGACACCAAATTGGAATACCCTGATAGAGCTTTCATGAGATAAATACAGGGAGGCACCCAAGACCAGCATGACCTAATTCAATTTATAACTAAAGAAAAGGTCAATTAATTAGGGGAATATTTATAAACAAAATGTAGAACATGTTTGATTTTGGGTGTATGGGACATATGACTATGAGGAGCACAAGAAAGATACCAGTTGGACAGGTACAGTCTTGATGCAGAAGGTAACATGCTTTCAGCAGATGAAGGTAATAGTCGACAGGTACTGTATTTTGTGCAAAGTTTTGGCATAATCAAGGTCTTATATTCTTCCTGAGTGTATTATAAGTGGTTGTCCCATTCCCCAAACTCTGAAGAAGTGTTTAAGAGAAAGAAATACTGACTGCTATGATAAACAAATGACAAAGGTACATTAATACTAATATTCAAAGCAAAAACTAATCCAACAAGAAAATAGTATTAATTTATCAAAATTTGGTTACCAGGATAAAGGGTATAATTTTAGGGAGAAAATCTGACATAACTTGTTGCACCCACAGTAAATACTTTAAATGAAAAAATAAATTCTAGGTAAACATAATTCTCCATTGGATAGACCCAAATAAATAGTTTTCAAAATCTGGTATATATATATTATTCTTTCTTGAAAAAAATTTCCTTTAAGTATCCAATGTTAAGTATTAAATGTTTACTGGTATTTTTAAAAGTCTAACAACCAAATCTATCACCCAGCTATAGAAATTAATATTAGGGATTCAATAAAATACTTCAATACAGAATTGGACAATTTGAAATATGATTGTACTTTCAAATTATACAATAAAGGGGTGAATACTGAATGAAGTACAACAATAAATAATACTTTCTGTACGTTCTTAAATGTATCTTTATTATTTTCATTATATGCATAGTTTTCACATTTATATAATTTCCCATAACTGTGGAGCCCATATCAAGTACCAGTCACATGAACAATTCAGAAATTCCTGACTATTCCATGGCGAAATATACAACCTTACCCCTAAGCATTTACATTGTACCAAAGAAATATTTGAATCTTAGCTTATAAATAGTATCCCAGTGGCTGTTGGAGGTCAGCGTTTTCAGGACTGATCATTGCTTTCATATCAACCACATATGCACTTGTATTATTGGCAGTAGTTTTTTTAATTGTTTGATGGAACTCCATGTTTTCTGTGCAGACTTCTCAATTACTGTATTTTACTTTAATATCTCCTTCCCCTCTTTCACACTGCTCTGCTCCTAAAACCTCCTTCATCAAGTGAAATATCAAAACCTCGACTCCACCACCTTCTCCTTTTTGCATGAATCCCTCCTGTCTCCTATCACTGACCTAGCCTGCCTAAACCAGGCTTTTATCCTATACAACCGTTTTGCACCTGTAACTTTGGTCAGCCTCCTGCAGACCAAGCCCAGTCTCTGGCACCAATCTGAGAAATTCTTCCAATTATGCTCCTGCACTGCTGAAGGCCTATGGAGGAAGTCTAGCTTTCTTGCTGACCTCCTTCACTTCAAATTATTCTCTCTTCCTATACTGTAGTTCCACCCTCACACTTCCCAAACAGACCTTCAAGGTTCTCATCTCCCAATCCTCCAAACCCCAGTGGCTCTGTGCCACTTTTGTCTCCCTTGTCTCCCAACTCTTCCCCTTCCCTCTCCACTTCGGACTTTGCCTCTTTGTTCATTGTCAAAGTAGAATCTATAAGGCATGAAATCTCTTCTATCCAAGCTACTACCCCCATTTCCCCCCATCCTCTCTATACAACTACACATCCTTGTGCTTTTTACTCCCAACTATCAGGGTGGAAATCCAAGCTCTACTCTCTACTTTTCTCCTGTCTAAATAACACCTTCCCTACCACCACTTCTGCTCACTTGACAACCTTTCCTCCTTTGCTAACATTTTTTCCTCCTCCATTAAATATGCCTTCATGTTCCCAGCCTCAAAATAAAACCTTTTAACCCCACCACTCTATCAAACAAAACCATCCAATTTCTATCCTTCCCTTTACCTCTAAAACTGTAGAGGCTTGTCTGCACTGACCTCTCCACCGTTCTCTCTTCATAACTGCCTCCTTGACAGTGGGTACGAGTATTCATGATATCTGGTGCAGCTACAGTATGACTACTTGCACAATGTTCTAAACCCCGGCGGTTTGGTGGCGGTTTGACGGCGGGTTCTAAACCCCGAGGATTTGATGGCGGTTTGGCGGCGGTTTCTAAATGGCAGCCCTGTTATATTCTAAAATTTGTTTTGACTGCAGTTTTGCAGTGGTTTTGGCATTAGTAAATCTGTGGATAGCAAAACCACTGCAAAATCACAGTCAAAACTAATTTTAGAATAGAATAGAACAGGGCTGCCATTTAGAAACCGCCACCAAACCGCCGGGGTTTAGAACCCGCCGCTTAGTAAATTTTGACCTAAGTGTGTATGTGAGTGTATACCAGAACTAGAGGAAGGGCCATTACGTGCACTGATATGGCTGCTGAGCTTTAGATATATGGCACTTCTCTGATATGTATCATGCTATATGCTTGCTGCCATTTATGCATTAATAATTACATTTACTTTTTAATTTAAGATTGGTGTGCAGACTTTTCCTGCATTTACCTTGAAGGATTCTGTACAAATAAAAAAGTCCAGCACCAGTTTGGTGATGGAAGTTTATGGTTTTCTTTATTCTTCTCTAGTATTTTATATATATAGTGCAGTGTGACGTACATTTATATTGCTGTGGAAGAGGCACACTTAATAACACAGGTGATATTGGGTGATATTATAATCCTTGCCCTATATGTACCCTGCAAATCATTTTAGAATGTCGAAGCATGTAAATAATTTAAACGCTCCAGATTAGATGTTGCTCTGTTTCTATGAAAGCTAGTGACCTAAATGGATGAATAAACTGTGCTGTTAGTAGGGATGTATACACAGCGGAAATTGTTATTTGCTTCCCTATCAATATTTAAGAAATAGACAATCAAAGCACTGCATTTATATTATCATAGAATTTGCTTTGCTCTTGTTAAATTTATCATACTACCATCACCAACTTAAAAGAGGGCCTATCGCAGGGGTGTTTTATCTCAATGTGTAGATGCTAATCCATATTATATTAACTTTTGCAATGTGTCTTACTTCTCAATGCAGTCTTATTTACAAGGTTTTTGTATTACTTGCTTCACCAAATGTGATAACACTGAGTTTTTCAAAAGCTGAGAATCATCTAAGCCTTGGAGGAAGATAAAGTGGATGGAGAAAAAAGTACCAACCAAGCAGCTCCTGTAATTTTTCAAACACAAGGCACACCTAACTAGCAGGAACAGCTAACACCAGCAAATTAGGAAATACAATAAGTGTCTTTATGTAGGCTTTGCCCAATCAGCTGAGTCATTTGAGCATACATATGAAAAAAGAGCTTGACTGATCACCTGTGATGCAGAAGCCCTGAGAGCTGTTAAACACAGGGCAGGAGCTGTCTAATTAACTGCTAAGGACTACGGATCATAGAAACCATGGTGGAAAGCAGTTGCTTAGCAACCTCAGTAGACAGAAAAAGTAAACATTGGAAGAGGGCAGTTCAGAACAGAAAAGTATAACATTATCACCAACCCCCCTTTCCTCCTGAGGAGATGCAACTGAACCCTCAATAAGACGTCTTGGATTGTTTCTATGGAATTTCTTTCTTAATTTTTCTACATGGAGATCATTTAGGGGCACTTACGACTATTCTTCAGGGCCATAGCCCTTCCAATGAGCCAGATACTGGAATTGTTTTCTGGCAAATCAAGAATCAAGGATATCTTCTATATGATATTTAGGATGTCAAACAACACAAACAGGAGGCATTTGCATAGAAATATTCCATCAGAATGCTCTGGATCTGAATTCAGGTTTCAGTAATGAGACATTTAACACTGGGGATTTTCATGGATAGTGGCAGATCAAGTTTATAAGCAACTGGATAATGATAAATGGTCCAATATATCTGGGACAGAATTGCCATGAAGGCTGTTGAAGCCAGATTTTATTTCTGGCAAAATAAACTCTATCCTCAACTATGAACTGAAAATGTTGACAATGGTAGACTGAAAATTTGTTTAGCCCTGGCTTCATCTTGAGCTTTCTTGAGGGAGTTTTGTGCCAAATGCCAAATTTTGTTGAACTGGGGTCCAGGCTTACGTATAGAGTAGAATAAGGCAACCCGAGAGTGAAATTTAATGGGCAGAAATACAAATTCAGCCCATGAGAAATTCTCATGCCAGTTGTTAGAAAATTTTGAGCTGTAACATATGAGATATTGTTCAAGTACCTGGTTGATCCGTTCTGTCTGCCAGTTAGATTGGGGATGATATGCTGAGGAAAATGACTTCAATTACTAGACTCTTGCGAAAGGTTTTCAAGAATAATGCTATACAGAGACAATATTTATTGGCCCACTACCACCTAGATGGTGTTATATTATTTGTATAATGGAAGATCAACAATAGATTCCATGGTGATCTGGGACCAAGGATATTGAGGGACCAGGAGAGGTTTGATTGTCTAAAGGGGCATTTCTCAGGGTTTTAACTTGAGTGCAGTTGGGACATGACTTCACAACATCCCAGAGGTCAGTGTAGAGATTGTGCCACCAGGAGGAAAATGTAAGGCGCTGAAGAGTTTTTCTAATGCCAGGATGGCCTGCTTCCTGCACTACTTCTGTCCTTAATCCTTTTGGTACAAATAACTTGGACTGAGAAATTTGAGGGGCGACCTGTTTCTGTGCATTTTGGAGTTTGGAGAAAAGAGTCCTAGATACAGCTGCAATTATTTTGTTGGAGGTATTATGGATTCTGGAGATAAATGATCGGATTGCTGAGGTACAAAACTCTGAGAGAGAGTGCATCTGATTCACGTTCTTTGACCCAGGTGGATAGGTAATAATTAACTTAACTCAGGAAAATAATAGAGACCTTCTAGCTTGTCTGGGATTCAATCTCTTAGCTGATTCGATTTACACAAGATTTTTTATGATCAGTGAATATGGTGACCACATGCATGGCCCCTTCTAACCAATGATTCCACTCTTCTGATGCCTAATTCATTGCCAACATCTCACTATTGCAGAGATCATAATGGCTTTCCACTATTGAGAATATCCTAGAGAAAAATGCAGAAGGATGTAATTTGTAATCTGAAGGTCGCTTTTGAGATACGATGACTTTGGCCCCAATGTATGAGGTCTCTAAAAGCCAATTGGATGAATCCACTTCCTTTCTAGTCAGTATTGTCAGCGGTGCCACCAGAGCAGGAAACTCTGTAAAGCTTTCATGTTTGTGGCCTGCACCCACTCTTGTATTGTTGTTGTCAGGATTTGTCTTTATTTGCAATCACATTTTAACATATAGATGGTAAATTTAGCTGGGTTCACATCTAAGGATTATCTGTCCAACCAGCCAAATAGTTGATTGGTTGGAATGAAAATCTGGTAACGTCTGGGAGTAAATGACGATCAGCAATTTGCTCCTAAATGCCAGAAAACAGATGAAAATGGCTCAGACAAGTTTGTTAAATGTTTGATCTAAACAATTTGTTCAAACAACAGTTTTTGTCCATTTATGTTTTATTAAAATTATACTTTCACGGTGTATGTTTGTTTATTTATGTATTTCTTTAGTTGTGGAACTACAAGTGCCAGCGGGCCCGTAATGCCCCGCATGCTGGTATTTGTGGTTCTCCAAATACCAGCATGCAGGGGAGGCTTGCTGGTACTTGTGGTTCTACAACCAAAGACAATATGGAAACTTTAATTTTACACTTTACACTATCAACCCAGCACCCACCGCCCTAGGGTGCCGGGGATAGCCCCGGGCTATCAGTCTAGGCCTGGGGTGCCCTGGAGAGGGGGACCCCTTTATTGGGGGGGTCCCCAACTCCCCAGGGATCCCCGTCTGGACTGACTAGCAGTCAGGGATAATGCTTTGGCCGGGGAAACCGGTGAAACGTTTTCCCTGGCTGTGGCATTATCCCCCTGCTAGAAAGAGTTCGGTGCTGGTTCTGGAATTTTCAGGGGACCCCTACTCATTTTGTCCCCTGATTTTCCAGAACCAGGACCAGCTCAACAAAGCCCTGTGCTAGTTCTTAATATACAGGGGCCCCCTACGCATTTTGGCCCCTGTATTTTTAGAACCAGAACAAGCTTTATAAACCCCGGGGCTGGTTATGCTTTTGGGGAGGGGGTGCACATCATTTTTTTTTTATTTTAAAACATTTAACATAAGTACACACAGAAACATGTACATATCTCATGGATATGTGCATGTTTCTGTGTTAATCTGACCTGCTCAGGATGTACTCGCTACCTGAAGCAGGTCTATTATTTGGGGACTTTTGGTAATCTTTTTTTTGCGAGTCTGAAACAGACACTCTATTACATTGGGCGAGTTGATTGTTTTCAATGTGAAAACATCTGGATGCGAGTTTGAGAATGGAGAGTTTTAGTAACTCTGAAAAATGCGAGTTTTAGTTAACAGACACCCTATTACATTGGAGAGTTGTGAAAAATTGCGAGTTTAGCACCAAACTCGCAATTTACCAAAACAGACTACCTATTACATTTGGCCCATAGACTTGGTTATTAGAGACATAGCGACAAGTAGTACACTTGGATTTACCACATTTAAAAATGCATTTTGGTCTGTTTTGCAGGGCCGTAGCTAGGGTAGTACGGCCAGTGCCATCGCACAGGGCACCACAGGTCAGGGGGCGCTGTTTGGGCCTGTCAAATTTCTGTTTATTATCATTCTTGCTTGTAGCTTCCTCTTATTTCATCCCAGCATCTACTGGCCTCTCCTATCTCTTCGCTGGCCCTTCCCGATGAGTACATTCCCCTTTTTGGGTGCATTATGTCCCTTTGAAAAATGAGGGGGGCACCAATGCTCTTTCTGGCACAGGGCACCAAAAAGTCTAGTTACGGCTCTGCTGTTTTGTAACCAGTTTGTTGTAGCTGGGTACAAGCAATGTTTTGAGAAACTTGTTTTTATTTATAAATAACCAGATGTCTTTTTGTGATACACTTTTTCAAAATGGCATCATGTTTTAAAATGTCATAATTTTTATTAATAATTTTCTTGATCACAAAGGAAAAACTATTATATTTAGAGATGAAGGCTAGATCTTTATTTGTCTGAACATCTCCAGTACAATGGTCCCCATATTTATATTTAGATTTACTATTACCTTTTAAAAGGGAAAGCCTGTCTATAGCTCTGACATCTTTTAAAGCTTGATTCAAGAGGTCTTCTGGGTATCTCCATTCCTTAAAAGTTGGTACTAAGCTCCTGCGCTGTGATTTTATTTATTCCTTTGTAATAGATTAAATGGGTGAAGCTGATAAGTAACACTCAAGGCTTTGCAGGAATGAGCAGGACTTGCTGAACGGAGTTTACACAGTAACAGTAGAGGATACCGTGGAGCCAATATTCTGAGCGATGCAGTCCAGGTAGAGATACAGGAAACACCAGTGGCGTAACTAGGATATATGGAGCCCAAGGCAAATAAAAAAATGGAGCCCTCCCCAACGTGTGTGCGTGCTGAAGGCATGAGGGCCAAAAAAGTGGGCGTGGTCACATGCCACAAGGGGCATGGCTACTGAAAAATGGGGCATGTCAACATGACACACATCCCTTTCTCGTCACTCTGGAAACGTTCCTTTCCATTACATATGCACCTTTATGCCCCAAGTAGTAGTGCCCCTCTTGCAATGCCCACTGTAGTAGTGCCTCTTATGCAATGTCCCCGGTAGAGGTGCCCTTTATACAGTGCCCCAGTAGTGCACCCTTATACTGTGCCCCCCTATGCAGTGCCCTTTTTACAGTCCCCCCTATGCAGTGCCACCAGTGGTGGTCCCCCAGTAGTGCCCCTTATACAGTGCCCCTAGTAGTGGTCCCCCTTAAGAAGGCCCCCAGTAGTGCCCCTTATACAGTGCCCCCAGTAGTGATCCCCCCTATGCTGTGCCCCTTATACAGTGCCTTCCATAGTGCCCCCCGCAAGTAGTGCATAACAGACAGACAGACACAAAACACTCACTAACTTACCTGAATCCCCGCTCCCGCCATGCCCACCGCTGTCTGTTCCTCCATCCTCCCGCTCGGTACTATGGGAGATATGTCATGGCGTCTCTCCCATCATGCACTGCAGGAGCCGGAAGGCGGAGCTCATGAGTGGGCTCCAACTTGGCTCTGGCAGTGGACGCAGCAGCCAACGAGAGTCCATCTGGCTCTCATTGGCTGCTGAAACACACACATTGCCACCGGGTAGTACGAGTGTACTACCCAGGGTCGGCGGCGATGTGTGTGGAACTGTGTAGTGCGGACCACATTCACTGCGGTCTGCACTACACTGAGTGACTAGGGCGGGCCTGTACAGTGGCCGGTGGTGCCCCCCTCCCGCACTGCCAGTCCCACGGAACCCAGGGCATGAGCCCCCGGTGGCCCTGCCCTAGTTACGCCACTGAGACACACAGAAGTTGCACTGGTACTGGATGAAGCACCTGAATGGATTTATATAGGGCATCCTGGATGTGGAATGGCTGCAAAGATCACATGCAACCGGACTGGAACCAGACTGGCTGAGTAGCGATCACCAGATTTGACAATAGATGGCGGCACCCATGTCTCCAATGCAGAGGATGTCTAGAAAACCTGTCCTGCAGATAGGTGATGAACCATTAGAAAGCGGCAGTGCTTATTACAAAAACAGTACAATTACAGTATATAGCCCAGAAAAGTGACTTTGCTGACTTTGAATTCGCACTTCTCCAGTTTGGCATGCAAAGGGTTTTCCCACTGTTTCTGGGGCACTTGTCATACATAAAAGTGATGATTGTATAATGATGAAGAATACATTTAAGATATCATCAAGATACAAATGTGTTCAAAAACTCTGTAAGTACATCATTAATCAGATCCTGGGAGACTGCTGGGGCATTGCTGAGCACAAAAGGCTTCATAGGATCAGGACTCATAATGACATAATCTACCATGTGTCTCCTTCCTTAATTTAGATCAAGTTAGATTTGCCCCTGTGAGGTCTATTTTGGAGTATATAACATCTTCTTTTAGTTGATTAAATACCTCTGTAAAAAGGGTTAAAGCATATTCATAGTCAATCCTTAGTCTAAATCCCTTGTCTTTTTTAGGCATAAAGAATAATCTAGCCCCTATAGGGGATTTAGAGGACCTAATAAATCTAATCTGAAATTTTATGAGTGGAGAGTGAAAAAGGACATCCTTTGGGTAGTTTAGCACCCGGGTTTAGATCAATAGCACAGTCATAATCTTGATGTGGAGACAGAGCATCGGCAGATTTTTTACATCATCATAGGCCGCAGATGGTGTAGGAAGTTTAACTCCTGAAGAGGTAATAGAATGAAAATGTATGGTCAGACAAGACTGATGACAGGTGTCACTCTATGATGAGATCTAGCCACTGGCCCAATCAATGCTGAGGTTATGGACCATTAACCATGGGTACCCAAGGATAACAAAGTGTCCTGGTGACTGAATGACCTAAAAATAAATAACTTCCTTGGGGAGAGCTCCTAAAGAAAGTTCCAGAGGATGAATTGTAAAATGAATGGGGCCTCAGGAAATTGGTACCCCATCTAAGGATGCAACAGAAATGGAAAATTCCAAGGATTCTTAAAGGAATCACCTGAGATACAATAAATGTCTCATCAATAAAGTTTCCTGCTGCTCCACTGTCCACCAGTGCCGTAGAAAACAAATAGCAACCATTGATTAGGATTTTTAAGGGTACTTGTAGGGAATTTGAACCGATACTGGAACATACCTAGGGGTAACTCCCTCCTATCACCTATGGCGATGCAATTTCTGTTTTTTGGGGACACTGGGCAGCAAAGTGACCTTTTAGTCTGCAATATAAACAAAGATCCTGCAGGCATCATTTGGTCTTCTCCTCCTCAGAAAGTTTATTATGACCTAACTGCATGGACTCTGGATCATTATTAAGAGGGAAGGCATTATGATCCCTACTTGGGCCAGTTAGTTTGCGTTTATGACAATGTTTGTGAAGGCAACAATCCACTTGGCCAGCTTGCATCCAAGTTATTAGGAAAAGGATACTAAACTAAATCATCCTTCAATTTCTCATTCAAAGCTACATGAAACTGACATCTCAATGGTGAATCATTCCATTTAGTTTCATTAGCTCATCTTGCTCTGCAAAACTTCGTCCTTGTTTAAGGTTCCATAAACTTGTATCCGCAGAAGAGGTGCCGTCACAGTCATCGTACAAGGGGCCTAATGCAAAAAATAATTTATTTACCGAGTGAAGTGCCTCTGAGTTAGGATCCAGACTAGATGCCCAGGTTTTAGGGTGTCCACACAGTAGAGATATCACTAGCCCCACATACTGCTGTTCTGAGCCAGAGGAAATTGGCCTGGGGTACAACAGACAGCCTTGCATTAAACTTAAAAAAGATGACCCATCTTCTAAAAAGTTATCTGGCCGTTTAAAAGGGCAGTTCAGAACAGAAAAACATAACATTATTTAATTGCTCAAATCTCTCATTAGTTATACCCCTCTAGTTGGTTCTTCCAACATCCAAGGAGTGTAGTGTACTCTTAAGAATCCTTACTGAAGGGAGAGATTAACTGTGAATGATTGCGACTACTGAAGTGACATCCTCAATATTAAGCAATCTGACATATTTATTTGGATGTATCACATCAGGACTAGTCTCCCTGACACAATGTTCTGTAATTCAGATGACGATCTCAGGATCCTGCTCTGCAATGTTTCCACTCCACTCTCCACTGAAAATTCTCTTCACATTGTTAACCATAGTGATGTCAATTGCACATTTAGATACAGAATATGTGCTTCATTGAACTTGCCTCACTGGATTTTAATCACACAATTGTTAAATAGCTTGTACACAAACATAGATACAAACTTAGGTCCTCATTAGATAAAGCTTTTACTTAAACAGGACTCAAGTTTGTTCTCATCCTCAAGTCTTTTAATTCCCAGTGAGCGGAATTAGGCTTAATACTGGTATGACGATGTTGCCAACTAAAGGTGCAAATCTTGTTAATTATCCCAGCCTCAAAGTCCAGAAGGGCTAGGAAGAGTCCCATCATTTTTAAGCAAGAGGTTGGGCTGTTATCCGTAGTGGGATGCTGTTTCTTTTTAACACTTAAGGGTTTATGTAATGGGTGGCGAGCTGTAGCCGCTGAGAGGATTGTCATTAAGAACTATCTTTAGCATAAAAAGAAGAACAAGGTGTCCTGGGATTAAACGAAGAGACAGAAGGATTTCAGCAAGCCAATGATCTGTGGTTAGATGCCTGGAACACCCTCCCTGCCAAGTTCCTCCAATAACTGTGTGCAAGTGCAGCTAGAAAAATTGAAGAATTGATGCTGCTTTGCAGGCAAAGGGTGGTCACACCAAGTATTGATTTGATTTAGATTTCTCTTCTGTTCATTCAATTTGCAATTTGCAGACCGCCTGTACACACAGCAGGATGTCTCAATATAACTGCAGATATATTGGGTATTGGCTGTGCAGTACAGCCAACCCAATATGTCTGTGAACTACATCATTCACAGACATATCCAGGGCCGTCTCTTCCATTGGGCTTGTTGGGCAGTTGCCCAAGGGCCCAAAGCATCAAGGGGCCCGCCAGCCCCCCTGCAGTGGCAACCAGTTTTTTTCTTTTTTTTAAAGCACCATTGTGTTCTGATTCGCCAGCCCCCCCAATGATGAGCAGACCCCTCCGCGTCATTGACGAGTACTCACCCACCACCGTCAGACGTTACTACACCGTCCTGTCTGCTATATCCGCCTGCGCCAGTCAAAGTCTCTCTGAGAGATGACTGCTGACTGGCTGCCTTGATACACGAGCTGCAGCAGCTCCGCCCAGGCCTGCTGCTGGCTCCCTCTAGTGTGCCGCTGCCACCCGCCGTGCAGTCTGGTGCTGGACTGGTCACTCGAGGATCCGTCGGGTCCGTCGTCCTCCCAGTCTCTCTCAGCCTCCTCAGGAGTCAGGACAGGAGACTCCTCTCCTCTGGCAGACGAGCCACTGCGTCCCGACCGGGTGACCCGGCAGGTAAGAGCCTGGCCCTGTTTTCCGCAACAGGGTTTGACTGGGCAATGGGCATTGCGTCCTCCATTAAGGTTTGGATTTGGGAACGGATGTTACATTCTCTACTCCCACTAAAAAAAAAAAAGTGCAATAAATACCAGGCACCAATACGGGCAGCCAGCAGGCTGTGTCACATTTAACATTTTTTTTTTAGATTTAAACTGATTTTGTTGAAAGTACTACTAAATCTAAAGGTTTAATTTTATTGTAAATTTTTTTCCCGTGAATGGGAGGCCAGGGGCCTGAGTGCATTGCTTTGCCCAGGGCCCACACTGCTGTTAAGACAGCCCTGGACATATCGCTGGTACACGCTGTCCGACGCACCCAAGATATATTGGCCGATCAATTGATCAGCCAATATATCTGTCAGCATTAGGAAATAATAGCTAGATAACCCTGACAAATAAGGTTTGTGTTTATTTACTGGTCTGTGGTATGTCTCTTATGAGAATAGGTGTAACACTTCTGATGTGGTGGGATGTCAGTGAGTGGATCGTACCTGCTGTACTTCTGGAACCTGCTTGGGAGTGGATAGCCGGATGGAACAGGCCCGTTGCTTTTCCAGGCTCCTCCTACAGCGGCAGAGAGACACAGGAGACACCCCCCCTAGAACCTAGCACAGTAATAATACACTTTGAAAGTAACATTAAAGTTTTATTGTGCTGGAGCACTATGTCGCACTAGTATGGTATTGGGTAAAGGTTAGAACATGCAAAGGTTCACAATATCAAGTACAAATAAAATGGCTTTCGTGAACTTAGAATACTCGCTTCTCAGCAACCAATATAAATGGACAATAGCTACTTTACTGTTGGCTAACAATCACAATTAGTGCATCACAACATCAAGCATGACCAGTGCATCACATCACAATTTCTTAATAATTAATTATAACCAACTGTTCTGGTGTAAGGTCTTACTGCAAATAACCAATAAGGAGCACAATGTCCCTCTAGGTGCATCCTTGAATTATTGTCCCTTAATCTTCCCAGTACAGGCTCTCATCAGTGAACATAAACATAAAGGAGGTTCAGGGAATCGCTGTATACTGAGATGTAGGAATGGCTGTTCTGCCACTGTAACTGTGGCCAATCAGAACAAGTACTCTGGTACACTGTTGTTAGAAGTATGATTATTTATTTATTAACAGCTTCTTATATAGTGCAGCATATTCCGTTGCGCTTTACAATTGGAAACATAAATAGAACAAAACTGGGCAATAACAGACAGATGCCCCCAATAGCCTCTCCTAGTTTCCCTCATAAGGCTGGCAGAAATAGGGATGGCCATCGATGTTCCCATAAGTAATTTCCATCAATGCACACAAACCATCTATGGTGAACCATCAGTAGTTTGCACCCCCTTGATGGCCACTGCCAGGGAATGCCAGGCCACGAGCCAATCAAAAATGGGGGAGAGGCTTAGTGGCCGCCTGGGGTGGGGCTCAGCTCCATCCTGTAAAGAGAAAAAAAAATCATCGTTCTCAGTCATTCATCGATGGCAGAGAACCATTGGTTCTCTGCCATAGATGGCAAAACTAGTTGACATCGGCCAGCAACCATTGATGTTTTGAAAACATCGATTCCATCCTTAGGCAGAACCATCTCCAAGGGAACAGCAGCGCCCTAACTCCCAGCCATTAATCACTTCCATGCTGGGAAAAACACTGCTGGTTTGGGGGTATCACATAGGAACTGGGAATTTTATTAAGTTTTTGTCCTGAGCAAATATATATATATATATATATAAAACTTGTTTTGTTACTGGTATTTAACAGCTGAAGAGTTCCTGACTGCCCAACTTGCATGCAACGCCTCAGGCTCTGCTCCAGAGTTGGGATTATGCTGTTATCTGAGCAAACTGGTTTGTATATTGAATTGTATTCTGAGTTTATCTCAGAGGCATTTGTCAACAAATCTCTGCCTCCATTTTATCTCACTCTTAACCAGTAGCGGATTTACCGCTAGGCACCCCAGGCGACCGCTCAGGGCCCGGCGGATCCCAAGGGGCCCGCCAACAGCTGCATTGATTGGAGAGCATTTCTTATTTATGGTGGAATCTGAGCTTCACCAAATATGTCCGAGCTCTGGGCTGGCCGAGGTCTGGGAAGCTGTCAGCGCAATGCACGCCTGCATCCTCCTCTCACATTCTTCTGTTCCTTGTGCGTGTGACCAGTCATGATGCAAGTGCGTATGATGTCACACGCGCAATGAGAGGAGCCGGGTGCGTGCAGAGGAGTGAGCTGCTGTCCCCTGACCCCTGCCAAGGTATGTGTCTCTGATGCCTGTCTGCAGTCTGCAGTGTTTGATGTAAAGTACCAGCCGTGGGGTGGGAGGAGTGGGGGACACACTATCACATTCTGGTGCGGTGCTGTTGTACAGACCCAGACCCTCCAACATGACCCGTTCCATTAGGTACACCTGTGCTGAAACACCTGTGTCATCATTTACCTAGTTCAACACAGGTGACTGCAATCATACATTAGGTGGGAAGTCCAGGAGCAGAATGTTTTGTACCTAATGGAATGGGTCATGTTGGGGGGTAGGCAGACCCGATCTATTGTCTGCCACTGAGAACTGACCTTTGTCTCAGGTTGGGACCCGCTGAGCAGCTATTTTGTTCTTCGGGTTAGGCAGCAAGCCTCCCAAAAATGCTGAGGCAGAGGAAAGTGAAAGAATTTCACTTCCTCTGCCTGTGAATAACGCGGCGCGCACATGTGCGCACCCGCGGGTCACTTGCACGCTCATGTCACATGCACGCCCGCGGTCACGTGGGCATGCGCCTGAGCCGCGAATTTAGATTTTTTTTCTGTCGGCGCTGGTATGGAGGACACAATATCTGTCTATGTGACAGACTCACTGCAAATGTCCTCCATGGCTTGCAGTTATAAGCATTATAAGGGGAAAAGAGCCCACAAAAGGGCAAGACTTTCCCCTCTACTTCCTCCTCTTCAGAGGATATTCATATTAGGAAGAAAAAACGTTTTCCTATCAGAAGTTTTGACACTTCTGATTCTTCTGACTCTGGGGTAGAAAATCCTCCTCAGCACTGTGACAAGTCACCTTCCTGTTCAAATGTAAGTTTAGTCCCAGGGAGACCTGTTCAGGTGTCATTCCCTTATTCCCTGGAATTGTCCGTAGAAGACAACAGGATAGTGCTCGGAGCAAACACATCACCTCTGCCCATAGCTGGCAAGATACCTCTGCCCATAGCCGGCAACACAAAGGTACCCGCCCTCAGCATGTGGGGTCACCTGACAGACAGTCGCACACTTCCCACAGGGACCATGGCCACTTTTCCTAGACTGGGAATCAGAGGAAATTACCAGAACCTCCGCCTCATCCCAATGTGGAGAATATAGCGAGATTCAGATGGCCAGGGTTGCTTTAGCAGGGGAAATACCGCCCACTAAGTTATATTCCACACACTGAGCCTTAAAAAGCAACTCTGAGGTCCAAAAATTTGCACAGCTGGCATTTAGAGCAGCACTTGTCAAAGAAGATGAGTTGGTGTTATGATCCTACACGGGTCTACCAGACATACCTGCACTGTTTGCTCCTAATATTGACCCTGCTCTAGCCTCCATAGTGGGAGAAAAGAGGCGCAACGATTCCACAGACGTACCATGAGACAAATTCAATATAAAATATCCGACGCAGCTGGCCCACTGCTCTTTGTATTAGATAAAGCAGAGCGATAAGGGGAATCCAGCGTCTCTCTGGAATCTCTGGTGGCATCCAAGCTTGCCCTCCTTAAGGCCATTAGCAGAGCAACACTCATAATAGGCCAGACGTTCAATTATATCACCAACACCCGCAGGTTCAGATGACTTACTGGCGCAGGACTCGCAGACCTAGCGCCTAAATCATTAGAATTCCCTAACCTTACTGACGCAGATCTCTTCGACCCTCAGTTTATAGAGTAGGTTAAAATAAGACATAAGGCAAGGAAGTCCTTTTCAGACCTCAAAAAAGTAAATGAGCCCTTCGAGAGGCCCTTTCTTTCTCAAGGGGGTCAGACTTCACGAGCCACAGGTTCGACCCAAGACTTCCAAGGCACAAGAAGACCCCAGAGAGGAGACTTTGTGCACCAATCCAACAATACCCCAAGAGGATTGTAC
Source organism: Taudactylus pleione (assembly GCA_031769625.1). Lineage (NCBI taxonomy): Eukaryota > Metazoa > Chordata > Amphibia > Anura > Myobatrachidae > Taudactylus > Taudactylus pleione. The sequence goes on from JAUIMM010001336.1 coordinate 2,538,727, forward strand.
TCTAAAACTTGGAACAATGCCAAGAGAGGCATTACGGTAAGTTCACCCATTACTTAACTACGGTAAGTTCACCCACTTTCCCTTCTCTCCACAAAACTCTCAAACAATCATATCTAGAGTGGCAAAAGATTACCACAGACAAGTGGTTGCTGAAAATGATCCGTTCAGGGTTAAACCTTCCTCTAATTCCTTTTCCACACCAAGCGGGACATATTCCCCGTCCAAGGAATTGCAGCCCTCTGCTAGACGAGGTACTGACTACAGCCCTCCAACAGGGAAAGATAGAACTGGCAGACATGACGGCAAAAGGCTGGATCAGCAACTTATTTACCATAATAAAGCAAGATGGCTCTATAAGACCGGTATTAAACGTCAAAGTTTTAAATCAATATTTGAAACCAAAACACTTGCACGTGGAAGGTATTCCAGACATTCCTTACCTCCTCACAAAAGACTGCTTCTGCGTAAAGATAGACCTGAAAGAAGCTTTCCATTCCATATCAGTTCATCCGAATCACAGGCGTCTCCTAAGATTTTTTTGGAGAGACTCCTTATTCCAATGGAAAGTTATGGTGTTTGGCCTCTCTTTCACTCCCTACACCTTTACACGGGTCATGAAAGCTGTAGTGTCCCACTTACGTCAGCAAAGCATTCAATGTATCATTTACCTAGACGACATACATATGGTACACTCAGACCACGACACCCTACTGAGACACAAAGACTCAACCCTTTCACTACTAACAGACCTGGGATTCATAATAAACACTCAAAAGTCAGTGTTAGCTCCGACCCGGAAGATAACATTTCTCGGTTTCGATCTAGATACCCATTCTTTCTCCCTGGCAGTCCCTCTAGAAAAATGGCTAGATATGAAAGAGTACATACAAAGGACTTCTCAGAAGCGCAGATTATCCCTCCGCTCCCTAGCAAGGATTATTGTGAAAATGTTTGCATATCCCCTGGTTTCAGACATGTGCTCTTATCATGCAGAGAGCTTCAAATGCTCCTAAGATCTCTGCTTCACGCCCACTATTCCTGGACAGACACTATTTTCCTCTCCAGAAGAGTAAAAAACAGAACTGTTCAAGTGGAACAGTCTCCCTGTACCTCCTCCTCGCCCACTCCTAGACCCAACACCCCATATTACAATCACTACAGGCGCATCACTAAAGGGTTGGGGAGGCTTCTCTCAAGAGAAAGCACTCATGGGCACCTGGTCACCCTAAGAATCCAGTCCCTTCATAAATGTACTAGAACTACGCGCAGCAAAACTGACTCTAAAAGCCCTAGTTCCCGAACACACGAGAAGGGTCTGTATACAGCTATGCCTGGACAATACGACCCCGGTGTCATACATACAGAATGGGGGGTACCAAATCACTGTCCCTATGCAAAGAAGCATTAGAGATATGGGATTGGGCAGTCCAAAGGGACATCATTTTACTGGCAACCTACATCCCAGGAGAGCTCAACAAACTCGCAGACTCACTATCCAGAGAAAGAATCTCCCTGGGATCTGTAGCATTGACAAACCAGGTCTTCCTAAAAATACTCCAAACATTCGGAAACCTAGAAATAGACCTCTTCGCCAGCCCCACGAATGCCCAAGTTCCATGTTTCGTGTCCAGAATATGGACAAAAGGGGTATGGAGAATGGATGCAATGTCTTTCCCTTGGACAGACCTATCTCGACCCTATGCCTTCCCACACCCTGCCCTCCTCTTGAAAGTCCTACAGAAAATCAGGAAGGAGCGAGTACCCAGTATTGTGGTAGTATATCCGATATGGCCATCCAGGGTATGGTTCCCCCTGATCAGCCAATTATGCATAGGACCCAAGATTCCCCTTGAGTTATCCAAGGACTGTTTCCAGGGAACTCCAGACATTCTGGAAACACTTCCCCAGTGCATGTGGATGGCAATATTACTAGGTTGCTAACAGATCCAGCCCTAGCATCCCCCACAAAAGCCCTATCAATGCATCCTTAAGACTCTGAACTAGAGCCGATAATTAAAGAATTTGACCTTTGGCGGTCCCAAGGGTCTTTTTCAGACCAATCCTCTCTATTACATTTAGCCTTAGACTTCTTAGCCTCTAAATATGAATTAGGCCTAGCATCGGCCACTATAAAGTCATATGGTTCTGCCTTAGCCATCATGATCCCAAACCTAACAGATAATAAACTTTACCTTTGTCTGTTAAGGGGTATCTGCATCTCCAGGCCCTTACAACCTAAGTACCCCCATACCTGGGATATCGAACGCTTCCTCTCTGCCCTAGCCTCTTGGGAGACAGAGAACAACATTACCTTGTTATCCCACAAGTTGGCATCCTTGTTAGCTTTAGCGATAGCAGCCAGAGGAGCTGGATTAACCCTTATACATACCTCAGACCCATGGTTATCACGGACTCCTACAGGGTACCACATCATTCTTAAAGGTCATACAAAGACGTCTTCGTTCAATAGCCCAATAGTAGAATTCGATTTGATACATGACACTTCAGAACCTAACCTGTGTGTGGCTTCATGCTTATCATCTTACTTGGCCCTCACAGCACCAATAAGGGACAATATCACACAGCTATTCATCACTTGCAGGAAACTATTTCGCCCAGCAAGATCCTCTACTATTAGAGGATTGATTGTGACATCCATGAGGGAAGCTGGGATAGACACTGACCACTTCAAAAGCCATTCCTTAAGGGGAGCAGCTGCAACAAGAGCAGCAGCTAAAGGCATGCCATTACACTCGATAATGCTAGCAGCAAGGTGGGCCTCAGCCCGTACCTTTGCAAAGCACTATTGGAGACCAACCGATCTACAAAAGATTGAGTTTCTCAGAGAAACCACCAGGTATGTGGTAGTCTACCCACCTGCTGTTGCTAGGTGGCAAGCCTCCCGAAGAACAAAACACTAGTTTGCAGGAATCTATGACCTGCAAACTGGATTTGTTCTAGGGAACAGGATTGCCACCTAGCAACAGCTCCCACCCTACCCTCCCTTTTCTTACTCTCCTTTGCTAGGTCTGTTGTTTCCTCTGGAGACTCTCACTCGATGTCTACTAACCTTACCTTTCTCATCCTTAAGGCGCACCAAGGAACCCAAAAAAGCCTCAAGCAACCATCAATAAAGAACAGAAGTAACCCGGTACTCCGGACAAGATTTCTGACCAAAGTTTGGAATAACTGTTTCCTGTCCAGTTTGGAATCCACCATTCAAACCATTTTTTCCTTCCAGAAAATCATCAGTTACTGTTCAATAAAAATTGTTCTTGTTGTGAAGCATTTACGGTTTCATCCTTTTTTCCCTTTCAAACTAAGGTCAAAAAAGGTCAAAGGCATAAGGTATAAGGTATACAGGTTTACCTTCTCTCACACCATTACACTCTGGGGACTGGATTGTCACCAGCGACCTTCCGAAAAAATCTAAATTCGCGGCTCAGGTGAGCGTGCACGTGACCCGCGGGAGCACACGCGTGCACGCTCCGCGTTATTCACAGGCAGAGGAAGTGAAATTCTTTCACTTTCCTCTGCCTCAGCATTTTCAGGAGGCTTGCTGCCTAACCCACCTGCTGTTGCTAGGTGGCAATCCTGTTCCCTAGAACAAATCCAGTTTGCAGGTCATAGATTCCTGCAAACTAGTGTTTGATGCAGCCTCTCACAAGTCACTCTCCAGCCCTGTCATCAGATGAGGCAGACTTAGGCTCCAGTATCCCTGTGCTACCTTATGGCTCCAAGCCCTAGCACGGCTACACAGCGCAGCTGCCTCTACACCTCATTCAAAGGATGCACCACAGCTCCACATGTACAGTAGCTTACCCGTCCCTCTTTCTCTGATTGGGCAAATCACACAGAGCAGTATCCCTCCGCCACAGTTTTTCTGACAGGGAAAATCACCTAAAGCTGTATCACTCCTCTCCTCTTTATTTGACAGAGAAAATCACAGGAGTCAACCCAAATAGTTTCACAATATATTTCCCATAGCTGTTCTATCTATCTATCTATCTATCTATCTATCTATTTATCTATCTATACATACATACATACATACAGTACATACATAATTATATAGGAGCATAAATCTACAGGTTTGGCAACTGCTAGTAAGTTTAATGGCAAAAATAGAATAGATCTGTGGCGCTGCTCCTTAAATTGTTCAGTCTCAAGGATAGGTGGTACTACTGGAAGTCTTTTTCCTCCTTCTAACAATATGTGTCACTATACTCCTTTTTAGCAAGCAGGTGGCAGCTTAGTCCTTGAAAATGCCAATTGGTAGGTCGGATAATCTAGGAGCAAAGGGGGGAACAAGGACAAGCGCCTGATAGTGTAGTAGTTAAAAATACCATGAATTAAATGTATATATATTCCTATGCACGTACCATAGATATACTTGTATGTTAAGCATATAAGGAAACAATCCTTAGATCGCAGTCAAAAGACGTGACCTACAGCTTATGTTTCTCCGCCCAGGAAATCACCGACCAGATAGCTACAACCTTATTGGAGCAGAATAATTTGCTTCCATAGTGTGGTATATTTTGTAAATATTCAGTTTTAATATACAAAAATACACATATCACACACAAAATAAACAAGAAAAAGTAGCTTATCTTATAAGTCACAGCGATCAATTCCTGTTGGGGTACCTCCAGGTATAGTTAGTATGAGTCCATTCAAAAGTCATATAAGGTAGGTATAGATGATGTATAGGGATGGTATATAGATACACCATCCCTATACATCATCTATACCTACCTTATATGACTTTTGAATGCGATCTAAGGATTGTTTCCTTATATGCTTAACATACAGGTATATCTATGGTACGCGCATAGGAATATATATACATTTAATTCATGGTATTTTTAACTACTACACTATCAGGCGCTTGTCCTTGTTCCCCCCCCCTCATTTGTTCCTAGTAATTTTAAATATTTAAATATAATAAATATTGAGTTGCTTACTTTCACAAATGTATATTTTATACAGCTACCACATTTAGTAACATATTCTTTTAATTTTTAATAATGTGTAATCTTAGTTTATATGACTTCCAAATCTTTCAATAAGCAATATTTATTGACTGAATCACGTGAATAAGATTAATGATAAAATTAAACAATTTGCACTAAAATCATCATTTGAGGCAGATCATAACTTGCAAACAGATGTATTAGCTTGAACAGACCTGGAATAATGTGCAATGACAGCCTTGCTAGCACTAAGGTTTTCTAGCAGAGGTATCAATATTCTACTTTAAAATGACTTTCTAGGCATGCTCTGCCAAACATTACTTTCTGGATTTGCATAGCTTACAAAAGTAGGATTATATATATGGAATTGAAAAAATTTGTCAAAATAAAGTAATGTTGGAGAATCAAAAGGTAAATATTTTATGGATAGCCTATTTAAGTTAAAATGCATATCCATAAAAATGTACTTAGTTTTGCAATACCTGTGCACACCTTTGATGTTTCTATATTTCCCAAGTTATATAACTGTTAGATGAGGTTTGGTGCATACAGATGTGTCCACATACACCTAGGGGTTTAATTACTTAAATGCAGCATTATAGAAGTAGAGGTGTTGCCCATAGCAACCAATCAGATACTACTTATAATTTATCTAGCACCTTCTAGAAGATAATACCTAGAAACTCATTGTATGCTATGGGCAACATCTCCTCTTCTATAAACCCACACTATAATAAATATACCCCCTAGCATCTATAGGCAATATTGCGCAAGACACCTGGCGTGACTGAGACGCCTAAAAAGGAGTAGCATAGCGTAGTTTTCTTTCAATTTTGCATCTTGTTTGCATCACAGATGGAACAAAATACCACTCGAAGTGTACTAAAGAAGCTGGGCTAAAGGCCCCCACACATCAGAGCGATATCGTTCCAACCAGCCAACTAGCTGGCTGGTTGGAACGATAATCTTCCTGTGTGTGGGAGCAAACCATAGTCAGCCGTTTGCTCCCACACGCTGATAAACGTCCAAAAACGGTCGTTCCAACTAGTTGGTGAAAATCAAACTTGTTTGATTTTCACCAACTATCGTTCTAGTGTAGGGGGAAAGTTCCCCCCAACTGAACGATAAGTAGGTGGACACTGGCCGTAGTGTCCGCCTACTTCACCACTTGCCGGCTGTACTGCCCCTGTCAGCGGGCGGACCAGGTCCTCATAACAAGCTGCACCACGCAATCACAGGTTAACACCCCCCTGCGATCACAGCTGCAGCACCCGCGGGTACAAACTCCCCCTCTCCACGCAATCATCGCAGCACCCCCCGCGGGTACAAACTCCCCCTCCCCCCCGCGATCACAGCTGCACCCCCCCGCAGCTTCAGCCCCCCCTCCCTCCGCGATCATAGCTGCAGCACCCGCAGGTACAAACCCCCCTTCCCCCTGCGATCACAGCTGCAGCCCCCTGCGGGTACAACCCCCCTGCCCCCCCGCGATCACAGCTGCAGCACCCACGGGTACAAACCCCCCTCCCCCCGCAATCATAGCTGCACCCCCCCGTGGGTACAAACCCCCACCGTGATTACAGATGCACCCCACCGTGGTTGCCCCCCCTCCCGCGGGTGTACCCCCGCAATCACAAAGGCACCCCCTCCCTGTAGGGGACAGGGGCAGTACAGCCGGTTGCCCCCCCCTTCCGCGGGTGTACCCCCGGAATTACAAAGGCACCCCCTCCCTGAGGTTGCCGACCACCCTCCCTCCCAGATCCCGATACTCACCTGGTCTATCTCCGGTGCATTGATGAAGCCGGAGTGCTCCAGACCTTCCTCCTGTCACTGTGACACCTGCCGGGATGCTGCCTGACTGACCTCCGATCCCTGGGGTACTGTGGATGGCCTCCCTCTTCAGGTTGTTGGACGGTCCTGATGCCCGTTGGTACCATACTGTGTGTGTGTGTGTGTGTGTGTGTGTGTGTGTGTGTGTGTGTGTGTGTGTGTGTGTGTGTGTGTGTGTGTGTGTGTGTGTGTGTATATATATATATATATATGTATATATATTAGGGGTGTGCACCGGCCACTTTTCGTGTTATGTGTTTTGGTTTTGGATCTGGATCTTTCTTCGTGTTTTGGATCTGGATTGGTTTTGCCAAAACCACCCTTCCATGTTTTGGGTTCTGGGTTTTGTGTTTTGGATCTGTATTTTTTTTTAAAAAAGCATAAAAACAGCTAAAATCACAGAATTTGTGGGTTTTTCTGCTCCAATGCTATTACTAACCTCAATAACCTTAATTTCCACTCATTTCCAGTCTATTCTGAACACCTCACACCTCACAATAGTGTTTTTATATCCAAAAGGTTGCACCGAGGTAGCTGGATGACTATGCTAAGAGATACGAGTGGGCGGCACAAACACGTGGTCCATCTAGGAGTGACACTGCAGTGGCAGACAGGATGGCAGTTTGAAAAACTAGGCCCCAAACAGTACATAATTCAAAGAAAAAAAAGAGGTGCAAGATGGAATTGTCCTTGGGTCCTCCCACCCATCCTTATTTTGTATAAACAGGACATGCACACTTTAACAAACCAAACATTTCAGCGCCAGGGTCTGCCACACGACTGTGGCTGAAATGATTGGTTCGTTTGGGCCCCCACAAAACAAGCTGGCAATTAATCTGTCCCTGAACAAACTGGCTCTACGGAGGCAAGATGTCGTCCTCATCCTCCTCATCCACCGATTCCTCACCCTCTTCAGTGTTGTGTACATCCTCATCCTCACAGAGTATTAATTCGTCCCCGCTGGAATCCACAACCACAGGTCCCTTTGTACGTTCTGGAGGCTGGTCTCCCTGAAGAGTTGATAATTCATTTTATGAACATCATCTTCTATACATTTTGTGGAAGCAACCTCCTACTCCTTTCGCTGACAAGGTTCCCGGCTGCACTAAACACTCTTTCGGAGTACACACTGGAGGGGGGGCAACTCAGGTAAAATAGAGCCAGTTTGTACAGGGACCTCCAAATTGCTTCTTTTTCCTGCCACTACAGGTACGGACTGTCTGACATGCCTACTTGGATGCTGTCACCGATGTAATCCTTTAACAGACAGACGCGCGCTTGTCGCTGCTGCTTTAAGGATGCAGGTGCGGCTACAGCCCACACATTTCACAAAGACAGAAAAAAAAGATTTTTTTTATTGTTTGTGGAGCGCACTTTGAGGGTTACACCACCCTTTAACAGACAGACGCACGCTTGTCGCTGCTGCTTTGAGGATGCAGGTGCAGCTACAGCCCACACATTTCACAAAGACAGAAAAAAAAAGAAGAATATTTTTATTGTTTGTGGAGCACACTTTGAGGGTGTCACCACCCTTTAACAGACAGACACACGCTTGTCGCTGCTGCTTTAAGGATGCAGGTGCGGCTACAGCCCACACATATCACAAAGACAGAAAAAAAAGAAGAATATTTTTATTGTTTGTGGAGCGCACTTTGAGGGTTACACCACCCTTTAACAGACAGACGCACGCTTGTCACTGCTGCTTTAAGGATGCAGGTGCGGCTACAGCCCACACATTTCACAAAGACAGAAAAAAAAGAAGAATATTTTTATTGTTTGTGGAGCGCACTTTGAGGGTTACACCACCCTTTAACAGACAGACGCACGCTTGTCGCTGCTGCTTTGAGGACAGTATCATATGCAGTGACAGTAGACTTGTCAGAAATTGTTGGCACGTCCTTCAGTCCGGAACAGATGTCCAAACCGGCCCTTGACTTATGACACAGGTGCACGCTTGGCGCTGCTACTGTGTTGATGCACGTGCGGCTACATCGCACACAAGTCACAAAGACAGAAAAAAAAAAGGTTTTTATTTTTTGGAGCACTTTGAGGGTTACACCACCCTTTAACAGACAGACGCACGTTTGTCGCTGCTGCTTTGAGGATGCAAGTACAGCTACAACCCACACAGTTCACAAAGACAGAAAAAAAAAGAAGAATATTTTTATTGCTTGTGGAGTGCACTTTGAGGGTTACACCACCCTTTAACAGACAGACACACGCTTGTCGCTGCTGCTTTGAGGATGCAGGTGCGGCTATAGCCCACACATTTCACAAAGACTGAAAAAAAAAGAAGAATATTTTTATTGTTTGTGGAGCGCACTTTGAGGGTTACACCACCCTTTAACAGACAGACGCACGCTTGTCGCTGCTGCTTTGAGGATGCAAGTGCGGCTACAGCCCACACAATTCACAAAGAAAGAAAAAAAAGAAGAATATTTTTATTGTTTGTGGAGCGCACTTTGAGGGTTACACCACCCTTTAACAGACAGACGCACGCTTGTCGCTGCTGCTTTGAGGATGCAAGTGCGGCTACAGCCAACACAATTCACAAAGACAGAAAAAAAAGAAGAATATTTTTATTGTTTGTGGAGCGCACTTTGAGGGTAACACCACCCTTTAACAGACAGATGCACGCTTGTCGCTGCTACTTTGAGGATGCAAGTGCAGCTACAGCCCACACAATTCACAAAGACAGAAAAAAAAAGAAGAAGATTTTTATTGTTTGTGGAGCGCACTTTGAGGGTTACACCACCCTTTAACAGACAGACGCATGCTTGTCGCTGCTGCTTTAAGGATGCAGGTGCGGCTACAGCGCACACATTTCACAAAGACAGAAAAAAAAAGAAGAAGATTTTTATTGTTTGTGGAGCGCACTTTGAGGGTTACACCACCCTTTAACAGACAGACGCATGCTTGTCGCTGCTGCTTTAAGGATGCAAGTGCGGCTACAGCCCACACAATTCACAAAGACAGAAAAAAAAAGAAGAATATTTTTATTGTTTGTGGAGCGCACTTTGAGGGTTACACCACCCTTTAACAGACAGACGCATGCTTGTCGCTGCTGCTTTGAGGATGCAAGTGCGGCTACAGCCCACACAATTCACAAAGACAGAAAAAAAAAGAAGAATATTTTTATTGTTTGTGGAGCGCACTTTGAGGGTTACACCACCCTTTAACAGACAGACGCACGCTTGTCGCTGCTACTTTAAGGATGCAGGTGCGGCTACAGCCCACACATTTCACAAAGACAGAAAAAAAAAAGAAGAATATTTTTATTGTTTGTGGAGCGCACTTTGAGGGTTACACCACCCTTAACAGACAGACGCACGCTTGTCGCTGCTGCTTTGAGGATGCAAGTGCGGCTACAGCCCACACAATTCACAAAGACAGAAAAAAAAAGGAGAATATTTTTATTGTTTGTGGAGCGCACTTTGAGGGTTACACCACCCTTTAACAGACAGACGCACGCTTGTCGCTGCTGCTTTAAGGATGCAGGTGCGGCTACAGCCCACACATTTCACAAAGACAGAAAAGAAAAGAAGAATATTTTTACTGTTTGTGGAGCACACTTTGAGGGTGTCACCACCCTTTAACAGACAGACGCACGCTTGTCGCTGCTGCTTTAAGGATGCAGGTGCGGCTACAGCCCACACATTTCACAAAGACAGAAAAGAAAAGAAGAATATTTTTATTGTTTGTGGAGCACACTTTGAGGATGTCACCACCCTTTAACAGACAGACGCACGCTTGTCGCTGCTGCTTTAAGGATGCAGGTGCGGCTACAGCCCACACATTTCACAAAGACAGAAAAAAAAGAAGAATATTTTTATTGTTTGTGGAGCGCACTTTCAGGGTTACACCACCCTTTAACAGACAGATGCACACTTGTCGCTGCTGCTTTGAGGATGCAAGTGCGGCTACAGCCCACACAATTCACAAAGACAGAAAAAAAAGAAGAATATTTTTATTGTTTGTGGAGCACACTTTGAGGGTGTCACCACCCTTTAACAGACAGACGCACGCTTGTCGCTGCTACTTTAAGGATGCAGGTGCGGCTACAGCCCACACATTTCACAAAGACAGGAAAAAAAAGAAGAATATTTTTATTGTTTGTGGAGCGCACTTTGAGGGTTACACCACCCTTTAACAGACAGACGCACGCTTGTCGCTGCTGCTTTGAGGATGCAAGTGCGGCTACAGCACACACAATTCACAAAGACAGAAAAAAAAGAAGAATATTTTTATTGTTTGTGGAGCGCACTTTGAGGGTTACACCACCCTTTAACAGACAGACGCACGCTTGTCGCTGCTGCTTTAAGGATGCAGGTGCAGCTACAGCCCACACATTTCACAAAGACAGAAAAAAAAGAAGAATATTTTTATTGTTTGTGGAGCACACTTTGAGGGTTACACCACCCTTTAACAGACAGACGCATGCTTGTCGCTGCTGCTTTGAGGATGCAGGTGGAATCTAGACAGGATTTGGAACCGGGGACACACTACCTCCATCAATTGTCTAAATCCCACTGCACTAATGGCGGATACCAGACGCACGTCTAACACCAACATAGCAGTCAAGGCCTCAGTTATATGTTTTGCTTCAGGATGACTGCTGTCGTACTTCATCCTCATCGCTAGGGACTGTTGGAGGGTCAATTGTTTAGTAAAAGTAGTGGTGTTCCTACTTCCTCTCTGGGATGATGAACAACTCCCAGCAGCAGCAACAGCACTACGAGGAAGTGGTTCTTGATCTTTCCCTATTTTATTTTTATCGGAGAAAGTTTGGTCCTCCATTTATGTTATATTGATATATACGTGCGGCTAAGGCGCACACAAACACTGAAAACGCTTTGCGCAGCTCCTTTGTTGATGCACGTGCAGCCACAGTGCACACAATTCACAAACACAGAAAATATTTTTTATTTGGTTTGGAGTGAACTTTGGGGGTTACCGCACCCTTTAACGGTCAAGCCAGCTGGCCCTTTACTTATGACACAGGCGCACGCTTGGCACTACTTTCTTGATGCACGTGCTGCTACTGCGCACACAATTCACAAACACAGAAAATATTTTTTTATTTGGTTTGGAGTGTACTTTGGGGGTTACAGCACCCTTTAACGGTCAAGCCAGCTGGCCCTTTACTTATGACACAGGCGCACGCTTGGCACTACTTTGTTGGTGCACGTGCGGCTACTGCGCACACAATTCACAAACACAGAAAATATTTTTTTATTTGGTTTGGACTGGTGCGCACTTTGAGGGTTACACCACCCTTTAACAGACAGACGCACGCTTGTCGCTGCTGCTTTAAGGATGCAGGTGCGGCTACAGCCCACACATTTCACAAAGACAGAAAAGAAAAGAAGAATTTTTTTATTGTTTGTGGAGCACACTTTGAGGGTGTCACCACCCTTTAACAGACAGACGCACGTTTGTCGCTGCTGCTTTAAGGATGCAGGTGCGGCTACAGCCCACACATTTCACAAAGACAGAAAAAGAGAAGAATATTTTTATTGTTTGTGGAGCGCACTTTGAGGGTTACACCACCCTTTAACAGACAGACACACGCTTGTCGCTGCTGCTTTAAGGATGCAGGTGCGGCTACAGCCCACACATTTCACAAAGACAGAAAAAAAAGAAGAATATTTTTATTGTTTGTGGAGCGCACTTTGAGGGTAACACCACCCTTTAACAGACAGACGCACGCTTGTCGCTGCTACTTTGAGGATGCAAGTGCAGCTACAGCCCACACAATTCACAAAGACAGAAAAAAAAAGAAGAATATTTTTATTGTTTGTGGAGCGCACTTTGAGGGTTACACCACCCTTTAACAGACAGACGCATGCTTGTCGCTGCTGCTTTAAGGATGCAGGTGCGGCTACAGCGCACACATTTCACAAAGACAGAAAAAAAAAGAAGAATATTTTTACTGTTTGTGGAGCACACTTTGAGGGTTACACCACCCTTTAACAGACAGATGCACGCTTGTCGCTGCTGCTTTGAGGATGCAAGTGCGGCTACAGCCCACACAATTCACAAAGACAGAAAAAAAAAGAAGAATATTTTTATTGTTTGTGGAGCGCACTTTGAGGGTTACACCACCCTTTAACAGACAGACGCACGCTTGTCGCTGCTGCTTTGAGGATGCAAGTGCGGCTACAGCCCACACAATTCACAAAGACAGAAAAAAAAAGAAGAATATTTTTATTGTTTGTGGAGCGCACTTTGAGGGTTACACCACCCTTTAACAGACAGACGCATGCTTGTCGCTGCTACTTTAAGGATGCAGGTGCGGCTACAGCCCACACATTTCACAAAGACAGAAAAAAAAAAGAAGAATATTTTTATTGTTTGTGGAGCGCACTTTGAGGGTTACACCACCCTTTAACAGACAGACGCACGCTTGTCGCTGCTGCTTTGAGGATGCAAGTGCGGCTACAGCCCACACAATTCACAAAGACAGAAAAAAAAAGGAGAATATTTTTATTGTTTGTGGAGCGCACTTTGAGGGTTACACCACCCTTTAACAGACAGACGCACGCTTGTCGCTGCTGCTTTAAGGATGCAGGTGCGGCTACAGCCCACACATTTCACAAAGACAGAAAAGAAAAGAAGAATATTTTTATTGTTTGTGGAGCACACTTTGAGGGTGTCACCACCCTTTAACAGACAGACGCACGCTTGTCGCTGCTGCTTTAAGGATGCAGGTGCGGCTACAGCCCACACATTTCACAAAGACAGAAAAAAAAGAAGAATATTTTTATTGTTTGTGGAGCGCACTTTGAGGGTTACACCACCCTTTAACAGACAGACACACGCTTGTCGCTGCTGCTTTAAGGATGCAGGTGCGGCTACAGCCCACACATTTCACAAAGACAGAAAAAAAAGAAGAATATTTTTATTGTTTGTGGAGCGCACTTTGAGGGTTACACCACCCTTTAACAGACAGATGCACACTTGTCGCTGCTGCTTTGAGGATGCAAGTGCGGCTACAGCCCACACAATTCACAAAGACAGAAAAAAAAGAAGAATATTTTTATTGTTTGTGGAGCGCACTTTGAGGGTTACACCACCCTTTAACAGACAGACGCACGCTTGTCGCTGCTGCTTTAAGGATGCCGGTGTGGCTACAGCCCACACATTTCACAAAGACAGAAAAAAAAGAAGAATATTTTTATTGTTTGTGGAGCGCACTTTGAGGGTTACACCACCCTTTAACAGACAGATGCACGCTTGTCGCTGCTGCTTTGAGGATGCAGGTGGAATCTAGACGGGATTTGGAACCGGGGACACACTACCTCCATCAATTGTCTAAATCCCACTGCACTAATGGCGGATACCAGACGCACGTCTAACACCAACATAGCAGTCAAGGCCTCAGTTATATGTTTTGCTTCAGGATGACTGCTGTCGTACTTCATCCTCATCGCTAGGGACTGTTGGAGGGTCAATTGTTTAGTAAAAGTAGTGGTGTTCCTACTTCCTCTCTGGGATGATGAACAACTCCCAGCAGCAGCAACAGCACTAGGAGGAAGTGGTTCTTGATCTTTCCCTATTTTATTTTTATCGGAGAAAGTTTGGTCCTCCATTTATGTTATATTGATATATACGTGCGGCTAAGGCGCACACAAACACTGAAAACGCTTTGCGCAGCTCCTTTGTTGATGCACGTGCAGCCACAGTGCACACAATTCACAAACACAGAAAATATTTTTTATTTGGTTTGGAGTGAACTTTGGGGGTTACAGCACCCTTTAACGGTCAAGCCAGCCGGCCCTTTACTTAAGACACAGGCGCACACTTGGCACTACTTTGTTGATGCACGTGCGGCTACTGCGCACACAATTCACAAACACAGAAAATATTTTTTTATTTGGTTTGGACTGGAGTGTACTTTGGGGGTTACAGCACCCTTTAACGGTCAAGCCAGCTGGCCCTTTACTTATGACACAGGCGCACGCTTGGCACTACTTTCTTGATGCACGTGCTGCTACTGCGCACACAATTCACAAACACAGAAAATATTTTTTTATTTGGTTTGGAGTGTACTTTGGGGGTTACAGCACCCTTTAACGGTCAAGCCAGCTGGCCCTTTACTTATGACACAGGCGCATGCTTGGCACTACTTTGTTGATGCACGTGCGGCTTCTGCGCACACAATTCACAAACACAGAAAATATTTTTTTATTTGGTTTGGACTGGAGTGTACTTTTGGGGTTACAGCACCCTTTAACAGTCAAGCCAGCCGGCCCTTTACTTATGACACAGGCGCACGCATGGCACTACTTTGTTGATGCACATGCAGCTACCGCGCACACAATTCACAAACACAGAAAATATTTTTTTATTTGGTTTGGTGTGTACTTTGGGGGTTACAGCACCCTTTAATGGTCAAGCCAGCCGGCCCTTTACTTCTGACACAGGCGCACACTTGGCACTACTTTGTTGATGCACGTGAGGCTACTGCGCACACAATTCACAAACACAGAAAATATTTTTTTATTTGGTTTGGACTGGAGTGTACTTTGGGGGTTACAGCACCCTTTAACGGTCAAGCCAGCTGGCCCTTTACTTATGACACAGGCGCACACTTGGCACTACTTTCTTGATGCACGTGCTGCTACTGCGCACACAATTCACAAACACAGAAAATATTTTTTTATTTGGTTTGGAGTGTACTTTGGGGGTTACAGCACCCTTTAACGGTCATGCCAGCTGGCCCTTTACTTATGACACAGGCGCACGCTTGGCACTACTTTGTTGATGCACGTGCGGCTACTGCGCACACTTTTCACAAACACAGAAAATATTTTTTTATTTGGTTTGGACTGGAGTGTACTTTGGGGGTTACAGCACCCTTTAACGGTCAAGCCAGCCGGCCCTTTACTTATGACACAGGCGCACGCTTGGCACTACTTTGTTGATGCACATTCGGCTACTGTGCACACAATTCACAAACACAGAAAATATTTTTTTATTTGGTTTGGAGTGTACTTTGGGGGTTACAGCACCCTTTAACGGTCAAGCCAGCCAGCCCTTTACTTAAGACACAGGCGCATGCTTGGCACTACTTTGTTGATGCACATGCGGCTACTGCGCACACAATTCACAAACACAGAAAATATTTTTTTATTTGGTTTGGACTGGAGTGTACTTTGGGGGTTACAGCTCCCTTTAACGGTCAAGCCAGCCGGCCCTTTACTTATGACACAGGCGCACGCTTGGCACTACTTTGTTGATGCACGTGCGGCTACTGCGCACACAATTCACAAACACAGAAAATATTTTTTTATTTGGTTTGGACTGGAGTGTACTTTGGGGGTTACAGCACCCTTTAACAGTCAAGCCAGCCGGCCCTTTACTTATGACACAGGCGCACGCTTGGCACTACTTTGTTGATGCACGTGCGGCTACTGCGCACACAATTCACAAACACAGAAAATATTTTTTTATTTGGTTTTGACTGGAGTATACTTTGGGGGTTACAGCACCCTTTAATGGTCAAGCCAGCCGGCCCTTTACTTATGACACAGGCGCACACTTGGCACTACTCTGTTGATGCACGTGTGGCTACTGCGCACACAATTCACAAACACAGAAAATATTTTTTTATTTGGTTTGGAGTGTACTTTGGGGGTTACAGCACCCTTTAACGGTCAAGCCAGCCGGCCCTTTACTTCTGACACAGGCGCACGCTTGGCACTACTTTGTTGATGCACGTGCGGCTACTGCGCACACAATTCACAAACACAGAAAATATTTTTTTATTTGGTTTGGACTGGAGTGTACTTTGGGGGTTACAGCACCCTTTAATGGTCAAGCCAGCCGGCCCTTTACTTATGACACAGGTGCACGCTTGGCACTACTTTGTTGATGCACGTGCGGCTACTGCGCACACAATTCACAAACACAGAAAAAATATTATTTTTTTAGCACTTGGGGGGAGCACCCCTGATGGACAGAGCACCCCCTGGACAACACTACAGCACCCCTTTAGGACTGGGACACTGCACAGGACTTTGGAGTGGACACAGCCCCTATGGAGAACTGACTGCACAACACAGTCCAGCCAGCCCCTATGGACTTTGAAGTAGTGGACACAGCCCCTATTAACAACAGCAGCACAGCACAACACAGCCAGCCCCTATGGACTTTGAAGTAGTGGACACAGCCCCTATGGACAACAGCAGCACAGCGCAGCACAGCACAGCACAACACTACTCTGCACTACACTACACTACACTACACAGCCCAGCCAGCCCTAACTCCCACCCTCCCTCTTCACTGTCCACAGCCGAGTGAGAAAATGGCGCCGACGCGGGTACCTTATATAAGATCCAAAACCCGCGAGACCCGGAAGGCGGGATGATGACGTTTTGCCTCGATTTCAGATCCGAGTCAGACGGGAAAAGTCGAGCCTGACTCGGATCGGCCTCGGATCGGGGGGGCTCGGGGGGGTTTGGATTCAGAAATCCGAACCCGCTCACCCCTAATATATATACACTCACACACACACACATCTATATACATATATACATATATATATATATATATATATATACACATATATCTATATATAGATATATATATATATATATATAGATAGATATATAGATATAGATATAGAGGTTAGGGTTAGGAATGGGATTGAAATGCCGGTGGCTGAAATCCCAACAGCAGATGCCCGACGAAGAAGATCCCGACTGGGGTAAGTAAGTTTACTAATCCTCCCCTCTCCTCCCCCTAACCCTAACCAACCCTCCCCTAGGGGTGCCTAACCTCCCCCCATGGGTGCATAAAGCAAACCCGCCCTCGCCGCACCCTAAACCTAACCCTCCCGGGGGGTGCCTAACCCTAACCTCCCCCCTAGTGCCTAACCATAACCCCCCTTACCCTTGCCTAACCCTAACCTTGAGATACTGTTTGTTTTTTTTGTCCCTAGATGCCTACTTTGGAACGAAGAGGACCCTACTTCGCATAGGAGACGGTGAGTAAGGTTTCTTATCACAGGTCCACTATGGACAATCTACTGGACAAGTGGACCGATGCTACAGGGATACATAGGTGAGTATGAGTACATGTGTGTGTGCATGTATGTGTACATGTGTGAGTGCATGTATGTTTAATAAACTTATACTTTGTACGGTGTGTTTGTCCTGTGTTTATTTTAATTTGCAGTGGAACTACAGGTACCAGCGGGCCCGTAATGTCCCGAATGCTGGTACTTGTGGTTCTCTAAGTACCAGCATGCGCGGGAGGCTTGCTGGGACCTGCAGTTCCACAGCAAAAGACAATATTAGTTCATCTATTTTTTACACACACTATATACAATCAACCTGGCACCCACCGCCCAAGGGTGCCGGAGATAGCCCCAGGCTATCAGCCTGGGCCTGGAGTGCCCTGGAGAGAGGGACCCCTTTATTGGGGGGAGTCCCCAGCTCCCCAGGGATCCCCGGCCTGGGCTGACTAGCGGTCAGGGATAATGTTTCGGCTGGGGGGCCCAATGAAAGGGCTCCCCTGGCTGTGGCATTAGCCCCCCGCTAGAAAAAGTCTGGTGCTGGTTCTGGATAATACAGGGGGACCCTACACATTTTTTCCCCCTGTATTTCCAGAACCAGGACTGGATCAGAGTCCAGTGCTGGTTGCGCAAAATACGGGGGACCCCTACGTCATTTGTCCCCCCGTATTTTGGCAACCAGGGCTGGTTCTGACTAGCCTGGTGCTGGTTGTGCTTAAGTACGGGGGACCCCTATGTCATTTGTTCCCCGTATTTTGCTCACTACAAAAGGGGCGGCTGTCGATGGTGATCGGCAGCTCGCCCCATTTTGTAGGCGTGGCGGGGGAGTGGCTTCACAAATGGAGGCGTTCCTGTAGGAACGCTTGCTGTTTTGTGGGCGCCTGCACTGACATCAGCAGTGATGTCAGTTGGGAGCTTCATGCTCGATCAGAGCCAGGCTTAAGCTCCTCCCCCGTATTTAAGCCCCGCCTCCTGGTGACATCATCTGTCAATCACCAGGAGGAAGCAGGTTGAAAAGGGGCGTGGCCTCGCGGGGAAAAGGGGGCGTGGCCTCGCTGCAGTGCAAAAAAAGTGTCCTTGGAGGGAGAAGAAGGAGTGTGGCCATCTTAGGCTGGGGCCGCGGGACGGGAGGAGGGAGTTCCCGCGGTTCCCTGAGGTTCAGGGGAGGGAGCATGGCTGCTGCCATTAGCCACATCTCATATGTACAGGGGAATGCCCCTGTAATGCAGAAAGGGGCCCCCTGCAAGAAGCCCCTAGGCTATAAGGGGTCTTGAAGCCCCTGGATACAGACAAGGGGGGGGAGTCACCCTTCCCCACAGTCCTGCAAGGGAGCTGCTATATGAGAAGCAGCACTGTTGATAATGAGACTCCCTTATTAGAAGAGGATTGGGGAGTGCTGCAGAGGTAGCAGCTGGAAGCAGAGTGCCTGTTTGAGTGAGGAAGTCACTGCAGAGGAAGTGCTGCCTGATGCTACAGTGGAGGATGAGAGATCTCCTGTGAAGAGACAGCCCATGTGATGAGAGGGTGAGTGTCTGTGATGCGTAGTGCTGGATCCCTGGTTGATAGCCCCTGGAGAAGTGCCCCATAGTGAGGGAGGGCTCAGTGCAAAATGGCAGTGTGGCTAGAGGGGAGTCCTATATAAGAATACTGTGTAACCATGTGCTGAAGTAGAGAAGCCCAGCAGTGAAAGGGTTAATGGTCTGCATGAAGTTGCCAGCATGTCAGATGAAAGGTCCCTGGATAGTGGGACTTGTACTAGAGGCAGAGTCCAGGGATATACAGGACGTTAGTATGCCTGAAGAAAATGTATGCAGGGTGATGGAAGGAGAGAGGGTCCCTGTGTAATGGGATGTGCCGCACGTTAGCAGTCTCTCATGAGGATAGAGATGAGTGCGATGAACTTCGAATCTGGAGTCCCCTGTATGCTGTATGAAGTTTTTATTGGACTGACATGCGTATAACTACTGAGCCCAGCGACACCGGGTATGTGCTACTATTTCACTGCTGTGTCATATGTTTAAGTCTGCGCTGGAGGTGTTTGTTTGGAGTGGAACGTAACTAATCTTCTGTAACCATTAAGCGTAAAATACAGCATTTGCCATCTGCTGCAAGAATTGTGCTGGAGGAAGATGTCGAAGTAGAGCTTGTAACCGTTACGCTTACTGTGCTGGAGGATATGGAGGAATGTAAATAAAGTTTTCCTGTTGCTTCATGAGATGGTCTGGCGCCCAACATTTCTTTATTGCACTGCACCTGTTGTCCACATGTGTTCCCTCCATCAGGTACTTTGTACTAAGCACCCGAGTATTCGGGGGCCCTGCTGGTCATGGATGCCATACCCACGCCATAGCCGGAGCAAAGAAGAGTCACCGTGAAGAGGTGAGAGTCAGTATTCAGGTACTCCATGTAAGTGTACCACAGTACCAGTAGGGTTTCACACTAACACCACCTACTTTTGTGTTGGGCTCTGCCTACAGTTGATTTATTCCAGCCTGATGCCACTTTTTTCATTTTCCAGGGTCTACAATCAGCCCCTGCTTGGCACAAAAAGAGCAGCGGCCATTTACTTGTAGCACATATCTTCTTTATTCTTTTACTCAGTGTTTCCTCCATGGGGGACTCAGAGTTATGATGTCACTGTGTTGAGCCCAACTGGCCTCATGGAGAGTGCTAGGCTCTCAAGGGAGGCAGGGAGATCAGTAAATATGCTGTTTAGGGTTTAGAGCTTTCCCAATTAAGTACAAAATTACTTTAAAACAGGAAATAACCCAATGTTTTGCTATTAAAAGCATTGACTTTTACATTTCAGGCTTAAACAAACTGGGAAGCATCTGTTGCAACCCACCACTTAATAATTAAATCCCCATGTCTGCTATTGGCTTTCCCCCACAGCTCTGTCATCTTGCAGATATCAATCATTTAAACAGAGTAGTGCTAAAAGTTGTTATGGTGCGTACACATGGTACGGTTAAAATGGTAACGATATCGATCATATTGTTATCGTTCATATCGTGCATTTTTCACCCCGCAACAACTTGCGATGCACGGGCAAGTATGGTCGATATCGACCATCGCCTGTGCATATAGGCCAACCTAGTTGATATCGACTAGGTTACTATAGGGACTCCGTTATAGTTGTTGGTGTGTTGGTGGTGTGCTGGATGATCGATATCGATCGTCCAGCCCACCCAGGAGATCGAACAACGATATCGTTATCGTTGTCGATCATCCTGACTGTACGCACCATTACTCTACTATACTAGAGAGTACATCTCGCAAATTAAAACAGATTTATGTTCTATTTGAACATTTTACCAGATAGAGGAGAGGCAACAGGGTGTCAAGGCAGAGAGGAGCAGTCCCAGAAAAGCCAGCGAGGTCAAAGTGAACTTTAGCACATAGGGTTTAGACTTGTATTGCATTGGTTCCAGCTGTATGTAGTTAGGCTACGTTAGAAAGCGGAGGGATTAGTAACAGATTGCATGGGCTCCAGCTTTGTCTTACAATATACTGTACATGTATCATACATTGTTACAAATGAATCAACCTAATGAGCTAACAATAATAACAATCAGTATATATATATATATATATATATATATATATACTGTATATATAAAATCTACTATATAGAGAGAAGGACAGACAGCACTCTGCAGATTTATAATCCGTGAATAAAAGCCCTTTATTTCCAATGGCGTTTTAGGGACTACACCCCCGCCTGCAGGGACATACAATAAACTACACAATACAACCAAACACCTTATATCACCCTCCCCCAGACATTAATTATCCCTATTTGGCTCATCTGTCAGACAGCATCTGCAGAGGTCTGGAATATGTGCTGCAACTCGGTCGCGCGATGGATGTGACATCATCAAGTGGCGCCTGCTCAGGTGTATCAAACAGAGTGGGCTGACGATGCATTCCACCAGTCATCGCATGCATACCAGCATTGGTAATGCCGCTATGCATGACAATCACTGCAAAGGACCGCTCTGTCAGTAGGAGCAGCCCATTGCGGTGGAGGGACTTCTGGGTCTATGACCCAGAAGCCCCTCCGGCATGGGTAACACCGTCAGGAAGATCACACTCTGGGGCTTAGTGCATATGAGAAATGCACATTTTCAAAGTTTGACCACATTTTTCCCATTGATGCATCTTGCCCAATGTGATAAAGGGACAGAGCGACAAATCTTATATTTAAAATTCATTGGTCTGGTTTTTTGTTTGTATGTCTTTCTGGTTATACATTCAGAAGTCTCACAGCAGCCCGGGCGTGAGCTGCTTCCAAGACAGAGTGTGACAGCCCTCACATGCTGCAACCTAGAGGCGCAGCGGACGGAGCGGGTAGCAGACAAGAAGAGAGACTGGACCGCTCACCAGGAGGTGAGTGAAGCTAGACACCAAGGTGGGGATTTATAACTATTATGACTTAGATTAACACGGAAGAGGAGCACTCCTATGAGATTCTGGAGCTAAATAAAATAAAGAGACTTGTAATTTTATTGTACTATTGTCCTCTTTTGCACAATTTATGTACACAGATACAATATCACACACTGATAGCGCGGACCTTCCTTACTTATTTATCAATGCATTCAGACACCCCTGCACTGATTGGGATGAAACCCATGCAAAGTGGTCCAGTTGGATTCTGGACAGGTTTTAGGGGGTTAGGATCCCAGTCAGACCTCCCGTTGGTGTATGCTGGGCAGAACTTTGACTCGGGGAGCCTGTTCAGAGCATTCCGCTGGATGGATTTGGATGAAAACTTCACAGAGTGGTAACATTGGATCCCAGAAGACATACTAAGGGGTTGAGATCCCGACTGGACCTCCCGTTGGTGTATGCTGGGCAGAACTTTGACCAGGGGAGCTTGTTCTAGGCCTTCTACTGGATGGATTTGGATGAAAACTTCACAGAGGGGTGTCAGTTGGTCTGGGATGCCTAATGGAGTGGTTGGGATCCCGGTAGGACCTCACGACGGAGTGTGATGACCCAGGGAGCCTGTTCTGGGCCTTCCACTGGTTGGATTTGGACAACATCACATAATAAAACTTAATAACTTGAAGATTTAAACCTGGGCAACACCAGATACTACAGCTAGTAATCAAATTATTTTATTTAGTAATAAGTTAGGGTTTCTAACCACTAGAGTAGTTTGAATTTATACAAGTATATTTTTACTAAATTGTTTCATACATATATATTTTTTGAGGTTTGAATAAAAAAAATTAATTTTATGATAATAATAAAATGTAACCTTTTTCATTGGTGCAAGTTATCCTCACTTCTCAAATAGACAACCACGCCTTGATATAACGTACAGTAGACACAACACTAATGTTTTCAGTGTTATCAGCTTGAGGGTTCAATCTGCAATCATTCAATTAAAAGCAGTTACATAGTACTGCTTATACAGTACTCCTCATTATCACCTATATTTGTCTAAGCTCTCCAACTCCCATAAAACTAAAGCCTCCTGCAAGTCATGGCAGCATATGCAACAAAACCTAATTAAGTTACAGTTATCTAAACATACTCCTAATGTATTTGTCTATGCTTGTTTGCCACTTCCCTCTCTTATCCAGCTTCTCTAATATAAAAGGAGATGGAAATAACAAAAATATTGATATAGTACATTATAAAAATGCATATCAAGTGCAACAAAAACAGATATACTTCCATTACTAAATGAGCCCCAGTATGAGGAGCAGAGGATTCTGCATAACAGGTAGATATTATGGAGCCTATTTATTAACATTATTTTTACTAAACTAAAGTGAAAATGGTATTTTTATACCCTTTTCACATTACTTTAGCATCACATACATATGCTAAAGGGAAATTGGAGTAGAATTTGTAAAATTCTGCTCCAAACGTTAATTATCAAATATTTTTAGTAAGCAGATTGGATTTCCCATAATTGTAATGGGAAATGTGATCTAGCCAGATTTACTAAAAAATAAACTGTGAATAAATATTGGGGGATGCCCTGGATAATAACGCCATCCATGATTTCCCCCGTTTCCCTGACTCCTGCTCTGCTCTGATAGGCAGAGAAGAGCCAGGAGCCAGCCCCAGTGATCAGCTGTGTGGTCTAAATAGACCACAAACTGATCACTGTAAAAAAAAAAACTTACCTGCATCCAGGGACCGGAGATTGGTGCTTCGGTGATCTCCTCTGTCCGCTCCGGTCAGCTGGTCTTCCAGCTTCTGTACTGTGACCCTGGTCAGCTGCTGCAAGACAAACAGCTGACCGGGGTCACGGATACCAGTTGACCGGAGCCCCAGAGGACATCACCGGAGCACCGATCACTGGAGGTAAGTGTAAGCTAAACAGGGGGCGCGGTTGCGAGGGGGCGTTCCAGTAGCCGGAAGCACATGCGCAGACACATTCTCCCTGTATTTTTTCCAAATACTACAAGCAAGTGTGCGGACGGGATTCGCAGATACAAAGCTTTATCGCAAGCTCTGTCCCTGCAACGGATTTTTGATAAATTCCTGTGATATTTCCTAGATCCGCAATGCAAATTTAGTCGGAAATATCACACTGCAAGCTCATTTTAAATGCAGATTGTAGTAAATAGGGCCTTATGTATTTTCTGTCAATGTCACACCAGTAAAAGAAAATGACTACTGTAACATAAATTAATTCCCACAACACAGAAAGGGATGTTGTTTGTTTTTCTTTATTGTTTGACTATGTTTCCTGCTGTGTCACCACCTACTAAGATTAACCTATTCTGTTTGGGATATTTTTTGTTTATTTGAACCTGGCTTTGAATATTCTGGTCTCTTGGACTGTACTTAGAAGGTGACTCTGGGGTAAATGTGATAGACTGCCCAATGTTTTAAAGTAGCAGTCATTTAAAAGGCAAAAGTAGGCTGATTTTGCCTTTTAAATGAGTGCTACATTAAAACATTGGGCAGTCTCGCACAGAACTCTCCAATGCCTGCAGTCCGCAGGCTATTACATTTACCCCTATGCCTCTGGTGACAAGGTCCCACTCACAATACTGTGTATATCTTATGTTTCTCTTAGAAATAATGAAGTAAGTAATAACAAGGCTATATAAACTGTTTTATATGGTAAGCCAATTCTCTGTCATGTCTGGTGAGGAATTTTAATTATGTTTTATTTATATAATCTCTCTTTGCTTTTAGCACATGTTATCTTGGTAGAAAAATATTATTTCTGTTTACAGCATTGCTAGAAACACTTTGGCCTCTCATAAGCCCTATTTCCATCTGTTTTGTGGATTTATGTTCATTTTCTGCAGCACATGAGCACATGCCATGAATTTCAATCATCTCTCTTCACACACAAACTAACTATGGACTCTACATAATAATAATCTATGTAGGCAAATGCACAAGCTATTGGGTACTTAACAGCATGTTTCTATTTGCAATATATGCATATGTGAGAAATGTTAAGTAATGACATTTATCAATGAGTATTTTTTAGCCTTGACCTTTGACAGTCTCTGGGTTTACTAATCACTAATTATTTTTATTTTTTTATGTAGCTATTTGTGGGAAACTATTTCCAAACATTGGGTATCGAATAAGAAGCTGACTTACCTACTATAGCTTTCTTCTCTTTCATCCTCCCTTTACTCATTTTCTCAGTAATGTTTGTCTCCAGGATCAGATCTTTCTCACGCTGAAGCCATTCCCTCACTCATCATCTATCAACTGGACTATTGCAACCTCCTCTTATCTGGCCTCCCCGATTCCTGCCACTTTCCACTCCATTCCATCCTCAATGGTCCATCTGCTTCTGCCTCCCCTCTCCGCCATGCCTTTCATTGGCTCCCCTTTCCCTAGAGAATTCAAATAAAATGCCTAACACTCATCTTTAAAGACATCCCCCAATTTATCAATGAGTATCAATGAGAACCAGGGTGTTCATTGAAATAAAGTCATTAATATGGTTACCATGATATGATGATCTCTAAACTGCACAGTATTCCTGGAGGCTCAAAGGTTAAAGATTCATTACTCTCAGTGGGATCTGTAACATACTTTTGTCCATGACAATAGAAAGAAAATTCATGAAAGTATTCAGGGTGAAATTAATGTATATTTATCATTCCACATACAGTAGCATGCTAGGCTTGTATTAATCAGCCTGAGACTTCAATTCCCTCCTAGAGAACAGCCAAGAAATATTTTCCCTTTTTTTTCAATACAATTGCCCCCAAGTGTAGAGGATTTGTCTCTGTCATTTCATTGTGCCATTTTGCAAAATTTGCTCTGAAATAATAAAAATTAATATACAGGTAGCAGTTGAATATTTTTGTTATCTAACAAATGTCAGCCCAAGTTCAATCTTGCATATTGTTGAAATGTAGACATGGTGGATTATATCAGTTCTCCTGCATTGTCCTACTTGGCAAGCAGATCCATCTGTAATATTCTTTTAACTCTATTCATAAATAGATTTTAGTATTTATGTAATTTAATATAGATTGTTTTTAGTATTTATGTAATTTAATATAGATAAATCATATACATTAAATTCCACAATGTTTGTATTATATGTTCTGTAGCATTGAAAGCTTATTTATATTATACTAGCGACCCGCCTCGGTTTCACATGGAAGCAATTTTAAATTTACGAGGTCTTATAATATTGCCTTGTAGATGACATTAGTCGTTTTTTCGTACTGACGTCAACACGAAAAGATTTAAGTTTTGATGTGACACGCAAAAGGGTCAATGAGCAAAGCAGTCTTCACTCAGGTAAACTCCAGCCACATTGTCTGTCCCTGTGCTTTATTTTATTGTCATACCAAAGCAGACTCTTACTGGGAATTGGACTCGTTTGAAATTAATGAATAATGTTTCACATAAATGAAATAGGAAAAGTAAAAAACTTAAATTTTGTATGAGTAAACAGAGCTTACATCATTTTTTTGGAAAATACATATCAATCCCTACATGGTATAAAATAAAGTCCAGCGTAAGCCAAAAAAGTGCCCGGACGTCCATTTTTTTTTATTAACTTGCTTCACTAAAATCATCACTGCATTGCTCCCTTTTGTCGTACATTAAGGTTTCATACACCTAAACTTTGACAAATGCTCTATAGAACAGTGAAACTGCATCAAAACCCATTCAGTGATTCCCAAGATTAGCCTAAAAAACAGACAGATGCCTACCAGGGACTTTATTTTATACTATGTATAAATTAAAAATAAATTCCAATGTCTTATGACGAAAGTGAAACATTCTAATTTCTACATCAGCAAATTACCAAATAATTAAAACATTCCAGGAATAAGAATCATGACATAATTTTCCAGGCCCACATTTGGCAATACCATGCCCCCAGTTTAATAGGCTCCACCGGCCACTTTTATCGTGACACAAAATCAGAATGGTCTCATGACAATCTGGACTGTTTGGGGCATGACACTAGCTAAACAGCATATAATTGCTTCTAAGGAGCATATCCATTTGACCGCAAGGTTTGCCCCAGGTATTGTGGTCAATTTTCTATTACCGTTGTTATGCACACTCCCAATACCCATGGAATCCAATAGAAAAAAATCAGTTGCAATTTTTTTTCGGGCAAAACCAAGAGGGAATTTAAATTTTTTCTTTAAAATAGGGGAAAAACTTGTACCCTAAAAATAATGAAAAAATAATATTAGGTAACAGTATGTCCCAAAAAATATATTTTTTTTAAAAATGCATTAAATTGCTTTGTGCATAAAAAACAAATGCTAAAAAGCATTTTTCATTATAGTACAAATGAGCAAAACGTAAAAAAAAGTAGATAAAAAGGTGGTTTTGGGGTAATTTTAGACCAATAAAAAAAGATAATAAAGCAATAATTTTTCCTTTGCTTTCATTAAAGTTGAGGTGCAAAAATGGATGAAAATGTTTAATTTGGGGTAATTTGAGGCCATTATTTGGTTTTAACAACCCTATAATGACAAGTAATTATTAAACTAATTAAGCTAATTGGAAACTTCCAATTGCTTAATTTGTCATTGAGGGGTGTTTTCGGGGTTCTGAAACAAGTCCCATCAATAATGATTTTAGGAAAAATTGGACTTACTCTAAAGCTACGAGAAAAAAGCTGCGTTAATTTCTGTGCCTGATTTTCTTGTAGGGAATTGAATAGCAAAAATTTTGCGACTGCGAGAAAACACAGCTCAGCAAAGTTTTTTTAAATTTCCCCTGCAATTGGATATGTCCCTAAGAATGAATAGAGGCCATTTTAGATTATAAATAATAAAACAAGGATAATTTATGTGCTAATGTCAGGACAGGCAGGGCCGTGGTGCTTTCTGTGACTAGCTCAGAGGTGCCATTTTTTACAGGCTAGCAGGAGCAACTGTACCACTGGGGACAAGGTATAAGTAGATCTATAAGGTGGATAAGATGAAAAATAGCTATTAAATAATTAAATTATGCATACACTTATATCCCACAATAAAACTTTTCAAAAGTATTCTTAGGTTTAAGTTTTGCCATAATGTCTACAATATTACTTGGACATTACCGACAATGTCACTTGACCACCAAGCATTTTTATTTTCCTGGCATCAAAATTAAGTCTTAATAAATTAAAAGTAGCATGAACACCTGTTGTAATTACACTGCCCTAAAAGTGTACAATACCAAGGAATAAAAAGTTCTGCTTTATACCTTGCTTGAAGCAGTAGGCTTAAACATAAAACAAAATAAATAATTTTCATAGATGCCCTTCTACAAATTAGAAAATACAAACACCAGCTAAACATATATTGCCTTGCAGGGGGTTTTTTATGTGTTTTTAACTTAAAACTTAAAAAATTCAGGCTATTTTGCTTTCAAAACTTCATGGATTCTCATCACCTCCGGGCACCAAGCAGTTTTGTTAATAACTGTAAATCCTTTCAGCCTTTGGTAAGCGAGCAAGTGCTTGTGTGATTGACAGGGTACTAAAAGTGTTAATGAGACAGACCAGCAAATTCCTAGATCAATAACTGCCGATGAAAGAAAAACAATTCTTGTTCCTATATTTTCTGTGAAATTGCTCAATGCAGTTAAATATACTTTACCAGTAGAGATTTTTAGATCAGACTTTTTATTAACAAAAATACCTTTATGGTGGAATGTACAGATTTGTCCTCATACACTGTAGCTTCAGTGGCACCAAACAGCCTCTCTAGGTACCTGATTAAGTAGCATTCACAAGTGCGATTACAAATGCACAACGACCAATTGTTCATCGCGCATGCATATAAGCTGCACTGAGCATACGCAGCGATCACACTGCAACTACGGACGTACTGAGAAATCCATCGCAAAGTGAGTGACAGGCCATCAGCGTTTGAAGGTGATGACGGATGGGTGGTCGGAAGAACGCAGGCAGTATCCTGGGTGTGCATAAATTAGCCACTGCGATTACATATGCAGCATTAGAGCTCATGTGTCGACTTGCTGCGTGACTGACCGAAGTGCATCGATGGTAGCGATGTTTATACAGAAAAGCGACATAGGATGGATATGAGAAAGCAGTAGTGGGCGTCTTTATGCCGGTTGAGCTTTGGGAAGCATTAGCATATTTTCGCAGCTGTGTTCCGTGTGATTTCGCAGTTGCGGTACTGAATCAGGCCCTAGGTGCGCAAGGACCCGAGCAACTTGGCTGCACTGAGTATCTTACACACTAGGGTTTATTTTTGTTGGGAGCCAGTAAACCTAACCAGTATTTATATATGGTGTGACTCCATGTAAACCTAACCGGTATTTATATGTGGTGTATACAAAGTACTACAATGCAGCGGCCGTGGCTTTTTCTCATGGCAAGATCCGTTGTATAAGTTTGAAATTAATTATTTCCTGTGCGGTTAAAGTCGCAGCCCATCATCTCTAGTACACTGTGAGTGGCTCCATCATCTCTAGTACACTGTGAGTGGCTCCATCATCTTTAGTACACTGTGAGTGGCTCCATCTTCTCTAGTACACTGTGAGTGGCTCCATCTTCTCTAGTACACTGTGAGTGGCTCCATCATCTCTAGTACACTGTGAATGACTGCATCATCTCTAGTTAGTACACTGTGAGTGGCTCCATAAACTCTAGTACACTGTGAGTGACTCCATCATCTCTACTGCACTGTGAGTGGCTACATCATCTCTAGCACATTGTGAGTGGCTCCATCATCTCTAGTACACTGTGAGTGTATTTTTCGCTGCATTTGCAATGCGAATAAGACACAAAATTTAAAGAAACACATTACACCTCTCGCAGCAGCTCAGTAAAGTGGTGTGTCTCGCACCGTAAGGCGTACTGAGGCTAATTGTATGAGGACACATCTACAGCATATCTGAGATGAGCGGGTTTGGATTTCAGAGCTCTGAACCCACCCGAATTTAGCAGATCCGAGTTGGATCCAAGCAGGCTCAGGGTTTCCCACCTGACTCGGATCTCAAAACCGAGGCAAAACCATAGAGTCAGAAATCTCGCGGTTCACGAGTTTACATCTCTATGATCAATGTAGTATATACTGTAGGGACCACGCGGCGGATGCCATTTCACTCCGGCTGTGGAGACTGAACAGGGAGGGTGGGTAGTGTAGGGCTGGGAGAGTTGCTGGTGTTGTTTGGTGTTGTGCTGTCTGCTGTGTCCTGGGCTGGTGCACTGCTGACCCATTCTGGGCTGGTGCTGTCTGCTGTGTCCTGGGCTGGTGGTCATGTGCTGTCTGCTGTGTCCTGGGCTGGTGCTGCTGATCCATTCTGGGCTGTGCTGTCTGTTGAGTCCATCTGGGCTGGTGCAGAATACATCTGGGCTCTGCTGCATCCATCTGGGCCCAAGTTCTGGACTCAAAAAAAAAATTGTCAAAAAAAACCCAATAAAAGTGTCTTTTCATGTAAGATATTTATGTGTGTGCATGCGTGTTAGGCTTAACCGCATAAGATCCAGCCTGCAATGCAAGTTGCAACCTAGTGCTGCCCAACTCCAGTCGTGATCAATCGGTGCTCTGGGCTCAAGTTCTGGAGCTAAAAAAAGAAAAATCAATTGTCTTTTTTTTTATCTTTTACTGTCTGTGTGTGTGCGTGCGTGTTAGGCTTAACCGCATAAGATCCAGCCAGCAACTCAAGTTGCAACCTAGTGCTGCCCGACTCCAGTCGTGATCAATCTGTGCTCTGGGCACAAGTTCTGGAGCTGAAAATATATATATATATAGTCTTTTTTTGTCAAATATTTTTTTTATGTGCGTGTCAGCCACACCTGGCTGTCACTGTCATTGGCGTAGGTGTGCAGGGTGCTGTGCTCCTGTCTGTCGAGGGGCTGCTGCCCAAAATAATAAATAAACAATTTTTATTGTTTGCGTGTCAGCCACACCTGGCTGTCACTGTCATCAGCTTAGGTGCACAGGGGTGCTGTGCTCCTGTCTGTCAAGGGGCTGCTGCCCAAAATAATAAATAAACAATTTTTATTGTTTGTGTGTCAGCCACACCTGGCTGTCACTGTCATCGGCGTAGGTGCGCAGGGGTGCTGTGCTCCTGTCTGTCGAGGGGCTGCTGCCCAAAATAATAAACAATTTTTATTGTTTGCGTGTCAGCCTCACCTGGCTGTCACTGTCATCGGCGTAGGTGCACAGGGGTGCTGTGCTCCTGTCTGTCGAGGGGCTGCTGCCCAAAATAATAAATAAACTATTTTTACTGTGTGCATGTTAGCCACACCTGTCATTTGCATAACTGCGCAGGGGTGCTGTGCTGCTGTCTGTCAAGGGGCTGCATGAATATTGCAATGAAAACTTTTTTAAGTTATTTGGTTACAAAAAGTCATTTTTTTTTATCTTAAACTTAGCAGAAATGTTATCATAACAGCTTATAAAGTTATATGCTCTAAAAAACTAAAGCCTATATTTATTTACAAACCTATATAGAGTAGACATCCTAAATTCTAAAACTGTTCTATTCAAAAACATAAACAAAAAGCAAAGATTATAGGTCTAGTGTGTTATAGTGTGTTATTAGAACAAGTAGAACAGAGCATTAAATGCAACATTTTAAGGTTTATGTTTTACGTTGTCTGGAGATCATTTAGAAAGCAGAAAAAGAGCTCCACCATAAGCGGCAGATGACTAAACTCACACACAAAGGTTTAATAGAAATAGATACAACACCAGATCAGATGTTTACCCTGGAGGTAAATGTATGATTCATCATTGTGTCCCAAAGACCAAGATTGTGCAAATTCTGCCAAAAGAGAGACTGACACCACCGTAAACATAAGAGTCACCTTCTGGATGTGAATTGTCTCATTTGCATGGGGAAAACCCAACCCTGAGATGAGATGGATCTTAGCCAATGGACAACATTGAAATCACCATTAAAAAGTCACAATGGAAGACTACAGTGTGAAGAATCTTTCTTCACAGGTAGGAGAGGCCTCAGAGAACATGAAAACAGATGCTCTAGGTGCTGAACTTCAAGGGATTTCTCCATCATGTTCTGCAGTGTGGAAAGGTTTCATTCACATGTTTTCTATAAAGCAGTTCAAAGTTACAGCCTTCAAAGTGTCTGGCTATAACACCCACCTTTGCCAGGAATTACCAAAGATTATTACAAGCAAAGGATTCATCTGTCCGGAATCTGTCTGAGAATTCATGGATCATATTTGGCCTGAATGCACTAAGACATCCAGTGATTCTGTCACTGTGTTCTGTAGCCGACTTTATTCCTACCTGAATCGCAAACTGAAATTCGGGAATAGTAAGCACAGACCACATGGAGGCCTTTGTTATTCCGCTGCCTGCATGCCAACCAATACCTCCCAGACTACACCCACTGGGGGGACCAGGTCTTCATACTGACCATCCCCATCTGTTGTTAGGCCTTCTTCCAAACCATCCATCCTGGACTTCCTGTCCAAAAAGGGTGAGCAGGGTACAGAAACAGGAGCTAGATGTCCCCAATGACATTTTTTTTCATCTATAATAGATGTTGTGGAGAGATAAGAGCTTCAGATGTTGGAACAGGGGCTTCCACCTATTTGACTTCCATCCAGAGAACAGCTCTGTTCCTCAGGAAGTGTCTATGCTTGAGCTGATAGGTAGTCTCTGTCTGTTGGTAAACACCCTTCAGGAGATGGCAACCAAAAATAACAACAACTATAATAATAACCACTGATAATGATAACCAGCCTGATCCCTTAACAGCAACATACCCCATATGGCCAACTCATAAAATGACACCCAGTTTGCAGCCTCCTCTTCCTTATGACACTAATCCAGTCGCCATGGTTGATCAATCAGCCATGTATGGTCCACCCAATTTTTGGCCTTCTACATTCTAACATATTCACATATCTAAGAAGTGGACAGTGGGAACAATGGCAATTTGAAGACCACTAACTAACTCTGTTTTTTTTAATGTCCCTGTACAGGTTGGGAAATTCCTTTACAGAACAGAAGGTTTGCAATAGATTATTTAAGTCAATTGTTTATTTTTTTTTGGAAAGCACACTTCCTGGTCCCCTTCTGGGATGAAAAAAATCCACTCCCAGCAACCAGGCATGGCGATCAAGAAAGAATTCCCAAGAAAGCCACAACGTAAGACTTAAACCTTAAATCTGAAATGTTGCATTTAATGCTCTGTTCTGCTTGTTCACATATCTCATATGGTTAAGTGGACAGTGGGAACAATGGCAGTTTGAAGGCCACTAACTAAATCTAAATCTAACAGAAGGTTTGCAAAGGATTATTTAAGCAATTGTTTTTTGGAAGCACTCTTCATGGTCCCCTTCTGGGATGAAAATCCACTCCTAGCCACAGAAGCAGGCACAGTATTCTCAAGAAAGACACAACGTTAGGCCTTAAATCAGGGGTAGCTAACCTCGGTCCTTGAGAGCTCACGTTTCCCAGATGACCTAGCTGGTGCACAGGTGTATTCATTACTCACCAAAACATTTAGAAAGATCCACAGGTGGAGTTAGTTATTATAGTTTTGATTCTGTGAGGAGACCTGGAAAACAGGCACTGTTGGTAGCTCTCGAGTACCAGGGTTGGCTACCCCTGCCCTTAAATCATAGATCTTACACTTGTCCACATATCTGTGCTGGTTAAGTGGCACTTTGAGGCCACTAATTAACTATGTTTTTTTTATGTCCCTGTACAGGTTGGGAAATGCCTTTATAGAAGGTTTGCAAAGCATTATTTAAGTCAATTGTTTATTTATTTTTGGAAGGCACTCTTCCTGGTCCCCTTCTGGGATGAGAAAATCAACTCCCAGCAGCAGCCATGCTCAAGGATTCTTCTGTGGCAAGGACTGATGTAAATATACTGTATCACATTTTTTTTTAAAATGCTTCCTCCCCTCCCCTTCTTCCTCATAAATTTTCTTTTGAATCAAAATACTAAATTAAATTTACTACCAATCAACTCTTCCTGTCCCTGCCCTAGCTTCAACTACATACATACTCCAACTCCCACAGGCCTCTCTTGAATAATAAAAGTGTTTCCTGATGTGCCATGTTTGAAGTTGAACTGCCATGTGTTTGTGCTGCCCACTGCTGCAGCTTAGCTTAGTCAGCCAGCTATCTTGGTGCAAATTTTGGGCCTAAACAAGATTAACAAATCAATATTGTGAGCTGTGAGGTTGTCAAAATTGACTGGAAATGAGTGAAAATAAATGTTATTGAGGTTATTAATACTGTAGGAACAAAAAAGGCCCATTTTATGTGATTTTAGCTGTTTTTATTATTTTTTTAAGAAAAAATCCACCACCAAAACAAAACACAGAAGTGAGGTTTTGGCAAAACCAATCCAAATCTAAAACCAGGGGAGAACCAGATACAAAACCAAAACACGGGGGTCGGCGCACATCTCTAGTTTTTTTATGTTCAGCTTACATAAGCAGGACATCTATGAGTTGATGCCCTAGTACAGCAACTTCTTGGAGACCCAGACAACACTCCCCCTCCAAACTGTCTCTTTCCCGTTAGCTAACAGCTATGGACAGTCCAACAACAGCTATTAGTTACCAACAACATGCCTCTCCCTGCTCTCTGCTATGCTGCCAGCCTGTGCAACAAGAATTTATCATATATTATAAATATAATAAAGCAGACACAGGCCCGGATACTGTGTGCTCACCCACACCTTCTTACCACCATTGTTCTTAAAGAAATAAATGTTCATAGATGGCGGGTGCTGCAGCAAAATAGATTTTAATGTGTTATGTCATAAAATAAAACATGTAAAAATAGGTCCTAGGGACATTTATTTGGATGTAGGAACCTATGTTTAAGCTGACAGCGAACGCACGTCAGGTTGACACACAGCACAGCATGTCTTATGTTTTATAATGCTGAATATCCCCAATTACATCTAAATGTCTAATGTTAATTAACTACATTCAAATAAATATCCATGGGACCTATTTTGGTGTTAAAATGGAGTCCTCCCTCCCAAGGATCAACCAATCCTGGGCTGAAATTGCTCTTACAAAAAAGGGAGTAGAGTCTGCACAGGTTCACAAGTAAATAAATAATATTAAATTAATTCAATTTGATTTACTAAAAACCAATATAGAAGGTCTTGTAATATATGTTTAATAATGAAATGATACTGGGTTGGTGGTGCGCCCACAGGATTTGTGCAGTACACAATGAAAAGAAAGGGGAATTTTTTGCAAAGAACAAAAAATCAAGGTTAAAGACAAATATGCCTATGTGGGGCACTCTTAAAGAACAAATTAACTATCAAAAGTAAATGGTAAGTAAATAGTAAGATTAAAACTTAGCGTTTAATGCACAGCCTAAAATAAATTCTCTCATTTGAAGCATATAATAATGTATACATAAATATAAATCTCCCACGGTCTATTATGGGCAAAAATTACCAAGTAGAATTTTGCCAGATGAGCAATGTACACGGAATTTATGCTAATTAAGCAATATACAAGTAAACATTGTAACGAATAAACATATCTTAGAAAAATAAAAAAATATGGTGAAAATATAATAAATACAACGGATCTCACACACTGTTAAATCAGTTGAAATTCTCAGGGAGATAACTGTAGAACATCAATGTGTAAAGGACTACAGTGCTTGAATACACTCTTCTAGAGACAGAAAAAATTAATATTAATACACTGCAGCCAGATAACCAAGATCTCAAAAATATTCCTAAATCTGAATTTATTCTGAAAAGGAATTCATTAACAATGGTAGAACAAAACCTCAAGTGGCCTAAAAAAAATTTAAAGCATAAATCTCAGGCTGTGAATCAAACAGATAATATAATGACTCTCATGTATTGACAGGCAGGATGCACTGTATCACATATAGGATAAATAATATGCATTAGATGACATCCTAAATGATGAGAAAAAATATATATTATATCTAGCAATACATAAACTGACATGTGCAAATAATCATGTTAGTCTGCATTACATTGCAAACATATCAAATAGATATTGGTATCCTAAGAATATCTGCAGAAGATGAAAAAAGTAAGTTTGGGGTATAGAAAATGTGTAGTCATTTCTACTTTCCCCCATCAAAGTAAAATGGGGGATGAGATAGTGCAAACAACGTATTAGCCCAAATGAAACAACAGCCAGCGCTTCTGCTGTCTGAGATAGGGTAGAGTCTCTCCCCTGTTACTATAAAAGCATTGCAGGGGGAGTCATCTGCTGGACACTCAGATGAGAGAGCGCCCTGAGCAAGAGAAAAGTACCTGACAAAAGATTGTTCGGAGCTGCAGTACAGTGTGTGGCAGGTAGATATCCAGCTTCTGTCAGCAGCAGAATGAACAGGACACGCGTTTTGCCGACAGGGCTTGGTCACTTGATCGTCGGAGTGTGCTGCTGCTTGCTATGAAATAGGGGATACTTGCCCAATCATGCGAATGTGCCTATGATTGACTTTACAAGGAGCCAATCATAGAAGGATGTAAGAATAACCAATCGTAGCCGCTTCATGGGTCCAGAGGGAAAAATTAGCATATGTAAACAAATACCCAGTGTATAATAAAACCTCTGGATACATACCATTAGACCAAAATTACAGATATTTAGTGATAAAATAGGACAAAGGGAAATAATTAATAACACTTATAAGTGTGTTAAACTTTATTAATAAGCACTGTATAAATCACCAAAGCGGAGACACATCATGAATACAAAGTGTCTAGCAGAAAAATATACTGAGTGATAGATCTAACATTAGGGAAAAGATAAATACATAATAGTGGCAAATTTATAGAAAAATGACAAAAATCAGAGAAAAAGAAATGTAAAATCAATAAAATGGCTATAAGGTATAAAAACTTGTATGGTTACAGAAAACACTATAAGAGTAATAAAATATATAAAGTGAATAAAAAATATATGGATAAAATAAATGGTGAGAAGCTAAAATAAATGCTGACATAGAAAGAGGTGCATATTTCAAATAAGTACAATAATTATTGGCATAATATTGACAAAATGATAAAAATTAATAAAATATAGTGATCGTAATGAAATAGTAAAATGTCAACATAATTGATAGTGAAAATGAGTGCAAACTTTGAAAACACTAAATAAACAGCAATACAACTGTGTGTCTGTAGTGTTGCAAAAAATGACGTTTGTGAAATGTGGTAGTGTATGAAAATATTAAGAGTAAAGAACATAGTAAAATAATGCTTAAAAATAAAAATATATATATATAAAAGAGTGCATAATATAATTAGTGAAACAAGGAAATAAAATAATAATGTGAGTGATAAAGAAAATAGTATTATAAAATTATAATCACATATAAAGATGTGAAATCGGGCAAAAGGATAAAGAAATGTGATAATGTGAACATAAAAGAGATTGCAAGAGCTAAATATAGACTAAGGAAGGCGTCAGTCATTCTGTGAGAAAGACACCATAATTTATATTTTCATTCATGCCTTCAGGCATTAAAGTCCCTAGACGAAAGATCCACTCGCTCTCTTTTTTTCTGGAGGGTCTTATTTATATCTCCTCTCAATCCAAGTTTAATTTTGTCCAAACAAAAGACTTTAAGATCCTCTGTCCGACCAGAATGTACACGATGGAAGTGTCTGGCCACAGTTGTTAGCTGTTTCATTTTTTCTAAAATCTGTTTCAGCATTGCGTATGTTACCTAGATCTTCCAAAATTCTAACTTTCATCATCCTTGTTGTCATGCCTATATATCTTTTGTCGCATGAGCAGGTGATGCAATAGATGATATTTGTGGTTCTACAATTGAAAAACTCCTTGAAAATAATTCTTTGGCCAAAGTTGTCTGTAATAAAATCTACATTGGTAACATGTAAGCAAATTTTGCATTTCTCACAAGGAAAACTGCCAACTGTAGTAGGTGTTTTAGTTGGATATGTGATAAGGTGGCTCCTGACTAGGCAGTCTTTAAGATTAGGTGCTCTACGCCAGCTCATCTTGACCCTATCATCCAAACTGGTAGCTAAATCATTATCTGATAATAGGATATGCCAGTATTTCTGTAGGGAGTTACGAGCTTCTTTCCAGTTATTACAGAAATCACCAACAAATCAAATAACATTAGTTGATTCTTTTGGAGGTCTTTAATCAAAGATCAAAGTTTCTCGCTGAGTTCTTGATATTTCCCTAAATGCTTTTTTAATTGATCTTTTACTAAAACCTCTCTCCTGGAGTCTGGATGTAAAATCTTTACTCTGAGTCTCAAACGATGATTCATCTGAACAGTTGTGACGTAATCGCAAAAATTCACCTTTGGGGATGTCATTGATAGTGGGAGGAAAATGAGAGCTACTGTTATGTAGTAGACTATTTGTTGAAGTTTCTTTCCTATAAATCTCTGAGCAGATTTTATCATTGGTTCATTTAAAGATCCTCAGGTCTAGGAAAGCAATACTAGTACTACTACTATTACATGTAAGTTTCAAGTTAATGTTGTTATTGTTGAGATGTTCAACAAAAAGACCCAGTTCATCTTTGGATCCATCCCAAATCATCAGAATGTCGTCTATGTAACGCATCCAGCTAATGATATGTTGGGTATGGTTTTTATTACAATCTTGAAATACATGCTCTTGCTCCCACCACCCCAAAAAGAGGTTCGCATATGTGGGTGCACAGGCAGCCCCCATAGCTGTCCCTCTTATTTGAATATGGAAACGGTTATAAAAGGTGAAATAGTTGAAATTTAGAACAAATTCTAAAAGTTCCAAGAGAAATTCTTGGAAATCACCCAATCCTTCCATACTGAGAAAGTACTGACATGTTGTCGAAGATGAACATCCAGAAAAATACTGGCCTTCTCCAGGAGTCCCCCATTGCCCGAGACTATTGGCCTCCCTGGTGGATTCTCAAGGTTTTTATGGACTTTGGTAGGAGATAAAATGTTGGGATTCTAGGATGTGTTACCCACAGATAATCATGCTCCATTTTCTTGATTGTGCCATTATAGAAGGCCCTATTAATGATCCTTAAATAGCATGTTTTTAAATTTTTAGGAGGATCAAATAAAGTTGTCTGGTAACAGGAGATATCTTGTAACTGTCTATTGGCCTCTTTAAGATATTGTTTCAATGGCCAAATTACGATGTTTCCACCCTTATCTGAGGGTTTGATTACAACACCCTCCCAATTCCTGATCTGGTCCTCAGCTAGTCTATGTAAGAAAGTGAGATTATGATTTACATTCTCATTGACATTTGTAGATTTTATCAAAGTCACGGGATACAAGTCTCAAAAAGACACCAACTTTGGGACATAAGGTCTCAGGAGGAAAAAAGATAGAGCGCTTCTTACATATTGGTCTCTGATGGGAAAGTTGTGGAATGGTTTCCTGATCCAATTCTATCAGGGCTTCAAGTGCCTCTTGTTCAGGTTGGGAGATATTATCAATATCTGTACTGAGAGGCATCTCTTCAAATTTATCCTGTTTAGATTTATGAAATTTAGTTAGTAACAGTTTCCTGCCGAAAAGTTTCAAATTTGTTTCCTATTTAAACCTATCAAAAGAATGAGTAGGAGAAAAGGAAAGACCCTTACTTAAAACATGATTTTGGGCATCATTAAGAGTATGTTCAGACAAATTGATGATCTTAAGAGATGACAAGGAAATTTCTACTTCTTGCGTGTCCTTGTGGAATATTGACTCAGGGATTGTGTCTCCCATCTTTCTCTTCCTCTTACCCCCCCCACTTCATTTTGGATGTATGGGGCATCCATGGCTGCCCCTGGTTTCTTCTAAAAAAAACTATGGGCAGGTTGGTTTTTGGAAAGAGAGTTTCAATCTCCAAAGTCATCAATATCAGATACATCAGTCTCTGATGAGGATGGAGTATGATCTAGTGGTCCAATATTTCTTTTTTTTTTATCCAGCTCCAAAACCAAAACACGAAAACAAAACACAGAGGTGAGGTTTTGGCAAAACCAATCCAAATCCAAAACCAGGGGAGAACCAGATCCAAAACCAAAACACGGGGGTCGGCGCACATCTCTAGTTTTTTTATGTTCAGCTTACATAAGCAGGACATCTATGAGTTGATGCCCTAGTACAGCAACTTCTTGGAGACCCTGACAACACTCCCCCACCAAACTGTCTCTTTCCCGTTAGCTAACAGCTATGGACAGTCCAACAACAGCTATTAGTTACCGACAACATACCTCTCCCTGATCTCTGCTATGCTGCCAGCCTGTGCAACAAGAATTTATCATATATTATAAATATAATAAAGCAGACACAGGCCCGGATACTGTGTGCTCACCCACACCTTCTTATCACCATTGTTCTTAAAGAAATAAATGTTCATAGATGGCGGGTGCTGCAGGAAAATAGATTTTAATGTGTTATGTCATAAAATAAAACATGTAAAAATAGGTCCTAGGGACATTTATTTGGATGTAGGAACCTATGTTTAAGCTGACAGCGAAACGCATGTCAGGTTGACACGCAGTACAGCATGTCTTGTGTTTTATAATGCTGTATAGCCCCAATTACATCTAAATGTCTAATGTTACTGTAACTACATTCAAATAAATATCCATGGGACCTATTTTGGAGTTAAAATGGAGTCCTCCCTCCCAAGGATCAACCAATCCTGGGCTGAAATGGCTCTTCCCCACACCTCTGATGGTGGTAAGTTCAGGGGTAATGGTTTAAAGATAGAAATAATATTGTTCTTAACAGTGGGATTACAGGTCCCTGCAAGCCCCTGCTGCACTTGTATATCCACATGCACACTCACACTACATACTTATCTCCTCCCTGGAGGAGGTCGGTCCCCTTCTCCAGGTAGAATCCCAGGTTTTCTTAAACTAAAAAAATGGAAAACATGATGCCATGGACACAGAAGCTCCTGTAAGTGCTTCCTGGAGAATGACAAGTCCGCCATGTGGGTTCCTGCACTGTAGCCATTTTATTTTAATAAGATCTGGGATTCTACCTGGAGAAGAGGACCGACCTCCTCCAGGGAGAAGGTAAGTATGGAGTGTGAGAGTATGTGAGTGAGTGCGTGTGTACTAAAGGTGTGTGTATACTGTGTTTTTTTTACAGTGGTGATGCAAGTGTTAGCAGCCTGCCAACCCTGGGCTGACCAATTTAGGGCTGGTGAATATTTTGGCAGCGGGACCCCACACTGTGTGTCCTCCTGCATAACCACCTCTCCTGGTTCAGCCTGGTGCTGGTTATAGGAAAACAGGGGGAACCCCATGCTGGTTATTACTAGAGATGTACGCCAGACCATTTTTGCTGGTTTTGGTTCTAATTCATCATCTGGTTTTGTTTTTAGCAAAACGCAGTGACTGGTTTTGGATTTTGATTTTTTCCAAAAAGTTGGCAAAAAAGCTAATTTTGGCCTTTTTTTGTTCCTAGAGTATTATTAACGTCAATAATATTAATTTCCAGTAATTTCCACTCACAGCTCACAATATTGTTCACCAATATAGGCCAAAGGCTGGCTGGCTAAACTAAGCAATAGCAGCAGCACAAATACACGTCAGTTATTTCTGTTTAAAAATGTTTTGCAAATTAGTAATGTATTAGCAATAACCAATCAAACCAACTCACAAGTACTTTCAATAGAAAACAATCCAACACAGAAATTTACTAAGAATCGTGCATGGAATATCACTGCTCTAAAGTAGGAGTGAGCGGGTTCGGATTTCAGAAATCCGAACCCCCCCCCCGATCCGAGTCATATCCGAGTCAGGCTCGACTTTTCCCGCCTGACTCAGATCTCGCAGGTTTTGGATTCTTTAAAAGGTCCCCGCGTCGGCGCCATTTCTCACTCCGGCTGTGGACAGTGAAGAGAGAGGGTGGGAGCTAGGGCTGGCTGGGCTGTGTTGTGTTGCTGTTGTCCATAGGGGCTGTGACCACTCAATCCATAGGGGCTGACTGGGCTGTGTTGTGCTGCTGTTGTCCATAGGGGCTGGCTGGGCTGTGTTGTGCTGCTGTTGTACATAGGGGCTGGCTGGGCTGTGTTGTGCTGCAGTTGTCCATAGGGGCTGGCTGTGCTGTGTTGTGCTGCTGTCATAGGGGCTGGCTGGGCTGTGTTATGCAGTCAGTTGTCCATAGGGGCTGTGTCCACTCCAAAGTCTATAGGGGCTGGCTGGACTGTGTTGTGCGGTGTCCCATAAAGGCTGTACTCCTAGAGGGGTGATGTAGTGTTGTCCAGGGGGTGATCTGTGCATCAGGGGTGCTCCCCCAAAGTGCACTCCAAAATAAAATATATATTTTTTCTGTGTTTGTGAATTGTGTGCGCAGTAGCCGCATGTGTATCAACAAAGTAACAGCAAGCGTGCGCCTGTGTCATAAGTAAAGGGCCGGCTGGCTTGACCATTAAAGGGTGCTGTAACCCCCAAAGTGCACTCCAAACAAAATAAAAAATTATTTTCTGTGTTTGTGAATTGTGTGCACTGTGACTGCACGTGCATCAACAAAGGAGCAGCACCAAGCGTGCGCCTGTGTCCCATAAGTAAAAGCCTGGCTGGCTTGTCTGTTAAAGGGTGCTGTAACCCCAAAGTGCACTCCAAACAAAATAAAAAATTATTTTCTGTGTTTGTGAATTGTGTGCACTGTGGCCGCACGTGCATCAACAAAGTAGCGCCAAGCGTGTGCCTGTGTCATAAGTAAAGGGCCGGCTGGCTCATCTTGTAAAGGGTGGTGTAACCCCCAAAGTGCACTTCAAACAAAATAAAAAAATATTTTCTGTGTTTGTGAATTGTGTGCACTGCGGCTGCACGTGCATCAACAAAGGAGCAGCGCCAAGCATGCGCCTGTGTCCTTTTAAGTCTGTTAAAGGGTGGTGTAACCCCCAAAGTGCGCTCCA
Organism: Taudactylus pleione; assembly: GCA_031769625.1. Classification (NCBI taxonomy): domain Eukaryota; kingdom Metazoa; phylum Chordata; class Amphibia; order Anura; family Myobatrachidae; genus Taudactylus; species Taudactylus pleione. The sequence goes on from JAUIMM010001336.1 coordinate 2,581,848, forward strand.
CAAAAAATAAACAATTCTTTTTTTTCTGTGTTTGTGTGTGAAATGTATGCGCAGTAGCCGCACCTGCATCCTCAAAGCAGCAGCGACAAGCGTGCGTCTGTCTGTTAAAGGGTGGTGTAACCCCCAAAGTGCACTCCGAAAAATATAAAAAATTCTTCTTTTTTTCTGTCTTTGTGAACTGTGTGGGCTGTAGCTGCACCTGCATCCTCAAAGCAGCAGCGACAAGCGTGCATCTGTCCGTTAAAGGGTGGTGTAACCCCCAAAGTGCGCTCCAACCAAAATAAAATAATCTTCTTTTTTTCTGTGTTTGTGTACAAAATGTATGCGCAGTAGCCGCACCTGCTTCCTCAAAGCAGCAGCGACAAGCGTGCGTCTGTCTGTTAAAGGGTGGTGTAACTCCCAAAGTGCGCTCCACAAAAAATAAAAATAAAATTTGTTTCTGTTTTTGTGAATTGTGTGGGCTATAGCTGCACCTGCATCCTCTCAGCAGCAGCGACAAGTGTGCGTCTGTCTGTTAAAGGGTGGTGTAACCCCCAAAGTGCGCTCCAACCAAAATAAAATAATCTTTTTTTCTGTGTTTGTGTGTGAAATGTATGCGCAGTAGCCGCAACTGCATCCTCAAAGCAGCAGCAATAAGCGTGCGTCTGTCTGTTAAAGGGTGGTGTAACTCCCAAAGTGCGCTCCACTAAAAAAAAAAATGCTTCTTTTTTTCTGTCTTTGTGAATTGTGTGGGCTGTAGCTGCACCTGCATCCTCAAAGCAGCAGCGACAAGCGTGCGTCTCTCTGTTAAAGGGCGGTATATCCCCCAAAGTGCACTCGAACAAAAATAAAATTATCTTTTTTTCTGTGTTTGTGTGTGAAATGTATGCGCATTAGCCACACCTGCATCCTCAAAGCAGCAGTGACAAGCATGCATCTGTCTGTTAAAGGGTGGTGTAACCCCCAAAGTGCGCTCCACTAAAACTAAAAAATTCTTTTTTTTCTGTCTTTGGGAATTGTGTGGGCTGTAGCCACACCTGCATCCTCAAAGCAGCAGTGACAAGCGTGCATCAGTCTGTTAAAGGGTGGTGTAACCCCCAAAGTGCACTCGAACAAAAATAAAATAATCTTTTTTTCTGTGTTTGTGTGTGAAATGTATGCGCAGTAGCCGCACATGCATCCTCAAAGCAGCAGCAACAAGCGTGCGTCTGTCTGTTAAAGGGTGGTGTAACTCCCAAAGTGCGCTCCACTAAAAATAAGAAATGCTTCTTTTTTTTCTGTCTTTGTGAATTGTGTGGGCTGTAGCCACACCTGCATCCTCAAAGCAGCAGCGACAAGCATGCATAGGTCTGTTAAAGGGTGGTGTAACCCCCAAAGTGCACTCGAACAAAAATAAAACATTTTCTTCTGTGTTTGTGAATTGTGTGCACTGTACGTGCATCAACAAAGGAGCCGCACCAAGCGTGCGCCTGTGTCCCATAAGTCTGTTAAAGGGTGGTGTAACCCCCAAAGTGCACTACACAAAAAATAAACAATTCTTTTTTTCTGTGTTTATGTGCGAAATGTATGCGCAGTAGCTGCACATGCATCAACACAGCAGCAGCGCCAAGCGTGCACCTGTATCATAAGTCAAGGGCCGGTTTGGACATCTGGTCCGGACTGAAGGACGTGCCAACAATTTCTGACATATCTACTGTCACTGCATATGATACTGTCACCATTGACAGAATGGTGGAGGATTACATTGGTGACAGCATCCAAGTCGTGTGGCAGACCCTGGCGCTGAAATGATTGGTTTGTTAAAGTGTGCATGTCCTGTTCATACAACATAATCCCAAGGACAAATCCATCTTGCACCTCTTTTTTTTCTTTGCATTATGTACTGTTTGGGGCCTAGTTTTTCAAACTGCCATCCTGTCTGCCACTGCAGTGTCAATCCTAGATGGGCCACGTGTTTGTGCTGCCCACTCGTGTCGCTTAGCATAGTCATCCAGCTACCTCGGTGCAACCTTTTGGACATAAAAACACTATTGTGAGGTGTGAGGTGTTCAGAATAGACTGGAAATTAGTGGAAATTAAGGTTATTGAGGTTAATAATAGCATAGGAGCTGAAAAACCCACAAATTCTGTGATTTTAGCTGTTTTTATACTTTTTTTAAAAAAAATACAGATCCAAAACACAAAACCCAGAACCCAAAACACGGAAGGGTGGTTTTGGCAAAACCAATCCAGATCCAAAACACGAAGAAAGATCCAGATCCAAAACCAAAACACGAAAAGTGGGCGGTGCACACCCCTACTCTAAAGTAGTAGTAGTTAACAAACAGCAAAGGAAAAAAAAACCTAAGCCATTTGTAAAGTAGCAACTGCAGACGTGGATGCCCCCTACATAAATGCACATGCACCCAGAACATTCTGAGTGCCCAATCTGTACCTCCCTCCTGGGGGACCTGAGCCACTGATGACTGGCACTCTGTGTCCATGGAAAGCCCCGATCAATCAGCCTTTTTGTTGAGCAATTCGGGTCGGACACAGTGCGGGTCGGATACAGCGCGGGTCTATTACAGTGCGGGATACAGTGTGGGTTGGATACCGTGTGGGTTGGATACCGTGTGGGTCGGATACAGTGCTGGTCAGAGACAGTGCGGCTTAGGTTACAGTGCAGGTGTGTGTATGTTAAAGTGCAGGTTGGATACACCAATAGTGCACTTACCGTGACAGAGGGTGCCGGCATTGTCCTTAATGCGGGGGTGCCGGTGGTGTTGGCCGTGTGGGGAGAGGGGGGTGGCGGTGTCTTCTTCGATGTGGGAGTGCTGGTGGTGTTGGCAGTGCAGGAGTGGTGATAGTGTTCTCAGCGTGGGGGTGTTGGCAGTGCAGGAGTGACGGTGGTGTTGGCAGTTTGATGGTATCGGTAGTGTCTGTTGTGCGTGTGTCAGCAGTGCGGGGGTGTCGGCGGTGTCAGCAGTGCAGGAGTGCTGGCAGTGTCCTCAGTGCAGAAGCTCCGGTGATTTCGGCAGTGCGGCGGTGCTGGCCATGTCCTTATTGAGGAGTTGCCGGTGGTGTTGGCAGTGCGGGGGTGTCGGCAGTGTGCTGGTGTGCCGCTGATGTCCTCCGTGCTGGGGCACAGGTGGTGTCTGCAGTACAGGGGTGGTGACGGTATCCTCAGTGGGGGAGTGCTGGCGGTGTTGACAGTGCAGGAGTGCTGGTAGTGTTCTCAGTGTGGGGGTGCCAGCAGTGCAGGGATGCCGGCAGTGTCCTCAGTGCAGGAGTGCTGGCGGTGTCCTCAGTGCAGAAGTGCTGGCAGTGTCCTCAGTGTCTGTAGTGCTGGGGTCCTGACAGTGTTAGCACACCGACAGTGTTGGCACTGCGGGTGGTGATGTCCTCGTTGCAGTGGGGGCCGCCATTTTGCATCCATATGCCCCATTTAAGTCTATGGGGTAGCGCTGATTGACTGAGAGCTGTAACAGATGGCTCTCACAGCCAATCAGCGGTCAGCCCATTGACTTTAATGGGACTTTTGAAATTGCAGCCTGAGCCAAAACTGTGAGATCTGACAGTGGGATCTCAAGGTTTGCTAGGGATCCGAGGCAGACAGGGTAATCGAGCTGCAGGTCAGATCGCCTCGGATCCCAAAAGTTTGGAATCCGAACCGTTCATCTCTAGTTATTACTCCAATTTATTATAATAAAACATGCACAGAGGTCCAGGGCTGGTTTTGTTTTTTTAGGGGGGGGAACCCCATGCTATTTTATTTCTTAATTTTTAATGCTTTCTTTACACTACACACAGAAACACTGCACATATCACAGTGATCTGTGCAGTGCTTCGGCAGAACAGGCAGCTCACAGGCACTATGGAGTTTATTTTCTAAGCTGTATTTGGAGATCAAGTGAACGGTGATAAGGTTCCAGTCAATCAGCTCCTACCTGTCATTTTTCAAACACAGCCTGTGACATGGCAGTTAGGAGCTGATTGGCTGGTACTTTACCACTGTTTACTTTATCTCCTAACACAGCTTAGTAAATAGACCCCTATGACTGAACTCGCACATGATCAAACACAATGGCATAGAAAATATGAGAGTTTAGCAGTAATCTCCCACACTTTTTAAACTCGGAAAATGTAAAAGAGCCTGAGAACAAGCAAACTCGCATGTTTTTCAAACTCAAAAAACTCTCACGATTTAAACTCTCATCCAGGTGTTTTCCCATTTTGAAAATACAACTTGATCAATGTAATAGTGTGAGAGTTTACTGCTAACCTTTCACATTTTCTAAACTCTCAACCTATTACATTTGGCCCTATGTCTTCAATTCAGTCAAGGTGGATCCCTAGAGGGCCTTTTGTAATCAACGATTATATCGGTCAATCGATCACTGCGTGAGTGCCCCCTATAGGAATATTGTCCAAAATACAACCATTGCATTTCGACTATTGCAGACTTTTTCAAGAAAGGTCTTACAGGTGGAATTTGACTGCCTTTATGTCCATTACTTGATTGGATCACTGGTAAGGGTTGTCTTTAGAAAACACTTACTGTACATGTAAATATGTGCTGCTAATTCATTTGTTATGATCATTGACAGAGTTAACTGGAGTTTGTTGCATACAAAAATGTATTGTTGAACAAAATGTACTGATAACTGTATTTAGGGTGTAATATGATGTTCAAAATCCATATCAGGATGTATTCAGAAAAGATCCAGATCGATGTCTGTATCATTCATAGGCAACGTGTGAAACTCCAGCTGCCGTGGAACTACATATTCCAGAATGCTCTTCCAGGGTCTTGTTGTTAGGACATGCTACAACTGTGGCATGGCATGCTCGGATGTGAAGTTCCATAGAAGTTGGATTGCCACACAATGCCTACTCCTGGTCTATATTAAGCTGTCTGATCTTCACTGTACTGGGCTTTGTTCCTGTTTTTTTTTTTTTCAGTAAATTCTACTCCTAAAACCCAGACTTTAAAACCACACCGGCTTAACATATACTTTGATCTGCAATCTTTTATTTTTTTTTAATCGCTTTATTTATTGACAGTTGAAAAAGAATACAGCATTCAAAAATAAAGAACAGTCATATATCATATACATTATATTGTACATAATGCATTAAACCCAGTAAAGAATATTTACAGCGTAATTATTCTTCAACCATTCATTTTATTAATATAAAACCAAATATTTAGAAACAATGAGATCATAACAGATAAATGAGTTATAAACTGGAAATGGGTAGTAGGGGGGAATTGGAGGGAAGGAAAGAGAAAAGAAAATAAAGGGGGGGATGGCAGCACAATGTACACTACATGTCCAGAGAAGACCAGCTTTATTCCAATCTGGGCAACGGTCTGTGGTATGTAGAGTACCAGGGATCCCGGGTTACATGCAGTTTCAGCACAATGTCATGGAGCAGAGCAGTTATACACTCCATAGATGCCAAGTACAGCATTTTATGAATTAGGGCTTGCATTGATGGAGCACTAGGTGGTTTCAAGTTCAAAGCAATCAATAGTTTAGCAGCATTGTAAATGTGGCCACACAGTTTATTCTGTGACTTAGAAAGAGATCTGAGGGGCTTGCAAAGAATCATATGTAAAGATTCCCTAGGGAGGAGGTAACTATCACTTTACTAAAGATGTATCTTCGTCCCAGTATTTAGATATCATGGGGCAATCCCACCATACATTTAGGTAAGTGCCTATGTGACCTCAGTGTCTGCAACAAAGGTTCGAAGTTCCCGGAAAGATGTGGTGTAGCCTTTCAGGGACCAAACACCAGTGCGAGTATACTTTAAAAGAATTTTCTTTTAGATTAGTATTAATGGAGGATTTAGCCACCCACTGTCTAATATCTGCCCAATCACCATCTTCCAAGCAAATTCCCAGATTTTGCTTCCAGGACTGCTCAGATGATTCCTTGAACTCCAGTGGTAAGGGGGCTAGGAGCTAATATAATATTGATATAGAACAGCCAGGGTTATAAAAACACTGGTGCTCAAATGGAGTGAGACCCAGCCATTTACGAGTTTTACTAAGGGAACAAATGAAACTGTAAGTATGCAAATTGATGGCTAGTGGACATGCAATATTTTTCACACAGGTCTACATAATTACCGGCGCAAAGTTGTCCTGAATAAGTAAGATTCTAGTTATCCTGACCGACACCCATGGGCGCACGTAAGAGGACATACAGCCCAGTGGAGAACCAGGATGACATCACAGAAGGGTCAGGAGGGACGGGTAGGGCACCAATTCCAGGCAATTGTTCAGTTTATCCCATACCTGTAGGACAGCACGCACACAATGGACTTCTTGAACCGAGGATGGTCTCAAAGCCATGGAACGAAACTAACTGAGTGAGCACCCACCAGGTCATTTTCAAGTGATAGACATTTTTTATACCCCTCCTCCTTGTGCCAAGATATCATATGGCTCAACTGCATCGCAGAGGTGAGGGGACTAGGAGCGAATAAAATATTGATATAGAACAGCCAGGGTTATAAAAACACTGGTGCTCAAATGAAGTGAGACCCAGCCATGTACGAGTCTTACTAAGGGAATGAATGAAACTGCAAATCTGTAAGTATGCAAATTGATGGCTAGTGGACATGCAATATTTTTCACACAGGTCTACATAATTACCGGGCGCAAAGTTGTCCTGAATAAGTAAGATTCTAGTTATCCTGACCGACACCCATGAGCGCACGTAAGAGGACATACAGCCCAGTGGAGAACCAGGATGACATCACAGAAGGGTCAGGAGGGACGGGTAGGGCACCAATTCCAGGCATTTGTTCAGTTTATCCCATACCTGTAGGACAGCACGCACACAATGGACTTCTTGAACCGAGGATGGTCTCAAAGCCATGGAACGAAACTAACTGAGTGAGCACCCACCAGGTCATTTTCAAGTGATAGACATTTGGACAAACAAGCCCTACGATGTCTAGGCTTTTTATTGGACCAAACAAATAAGCCACGCAGTGACTGTATTTCATTAAGATAGGAGGCCGGGACTGTAATTGGAATTGTCTGAAAAAGACATAATAATCTAGGTAAAATATTAATCTTAAATTTACCTGGCCTGTCCAAGATATACAAAGGGTCCCCCACCATAGCAAATCGTTTTTAACTGTGTGAAGTAGAGGGACATAATCAGCCTGGTATAATTGATCATATGTCTTTGTGATCGTTATACCTAAATATTTAACTTAGGGTGCCAAATTATTTAAAAATTGAGCTCTTTAAGTTTTCTTTTTGTAGAAGAAGGAAGATTTAGTACCGTTTACCTTGTGCCCCAAGCATTCACCATAAACATTCACTTCAGCCATCAAATTTGAAAGAGAAGCTAGGGGTAATGTCAAGGTCAAGAGCACATCATCTGCAAACAATTATAATTTATACTGTGAACCCTGGGCCTGATTCAGAGCTGGACAATCTGACAAGAGCGCTCGCTCTGAATCAGGGCCCTCCTACCTGTTATTGGAGCGGCCTCCTGGCCGCTCGCATAGCTGTGGGTGACCACCCACAGCTTATGCGAGCGGCCAAAAAGATGGTCGCGATGGTCAAGACCATCGCGACTATCGGGCTTGCGACGAGACCCTGCAGTAGGGTCTCGCTGCCGCAAGCCCAGGAGTGCTTTTGGCTCTATCAGAGCCAAAAACACTCCCACTGACATCACTAGTGATGTCAGAGGGGCCGGCCCCAGACGGTAGACGTCTCCATCTGGGCAGCCACGCCCCCGGCATGCCCACCAAAGGCAGCGTGCTGTCACTCACCATCGACAGCACGCCCCATTTGGTGCGAGACCCAGAGCGACGGCTTGGCCATCGCTATTCGGGTCTCGCACATGCGCACGACGGAGCTCCCTCCGTCGTGCGCATGCGCACTAGGGCACCATCGACACACTTGCGAGCGCTCAGCGCTTGCGAGCGGGTCAAAACCATGCCCCCTGTCTGCAATCTTTTCTAAATACATCCTGACATGAATTAAGAACAATACATACAAATAAATAAATACAATAGGACATTTTGGACACACTGTGTGGACCTATCTATAGAGACCTTCAAACTACAGTATGGGCCTGATTCGGACTTGGGAATAAAGTAAGATATAGCAAGTAACTGTGAACCTGGACAAACCATGTTGCAATGGGAATCGGTATGTAATGTCGGAGGACTAGATACCGACGCTGGAAGCCCTAACCGTCAGGATCCTGACTGGGGCTGGTAAGTACCCTAACCCTCCCCACTCCCCCCCATAACCATTCCTTAGTGGTGCCTAACCCTAACCTCCTCTCGGTGGTGCCTAACCCTAACCTTCCCCCAATGGTGCCTAACCCTAACCTCCCTCTGGTGATTAAAAGAATACAATAAAGTTCCAGCGCTCCCTACTAGACCAATTGTCCAAAAATTCGGAAAAGTCAACTTATTCCAATCTTCATGGATTTTCCCACATCTAGAGTAATTCTTCTCTTATTCCCCACAATGGTGTCCAATGGAACATGATTCAAGGGTACATAAAAAGAGAGAAATATATGCCAAATATAGTGAAGTACCGCTTTAATTTCACAACATATTCATTAAAAATATATAAATATCCACCAGCACTGAGGGTATAGACAGCGTACCAGATGTGGAGGTGTATATGTACACCAGCAAACATATGTGTTAACAGGGAGCACTCCCGGGAAAAGCACCTGTATTCACATCCACTGATGTACTCCAAGTCCCTCCGTATCCAAATCAGCTCCTTCCCTCTGTCCACCAACACGTTTCAACTGTTACAGTCTTTTTCAAGGTGTGCTGGTTTTATAGAATCTGAGCCCTTTTATACCTGGTCCTCTCCTGTCATTGGTTAATGACAGGAAGTAACCAAAAAAATGTATACACATGCATTCTGCTAAAGTGACCTTTTAATGGGCACAATCCTATTCACTCTTACTCCATTTTTGAATGGGAGATGGTAGTGCCGTGGTTATTAAGATAAAAAAACCTTAGTGTAACCACTTCCTTGTGGAATGCACCAGAAGTATTATGGGTAATCACGTGTGACACATCACGTCACCTGACTCGGGAACCAATAACACATCCCGCTCAGGTGCCTGCCCGTCCGAGTCTCCTCCCTTCCATGTAACACTCGTGGCAGACCCGGAAGTATGCGGGTCACCTGCGGGTGTACTGTCTCCGTTTGGAATGCAAACTCCTCTTCCGAACCCGGAAGTATGTGTCCCTAGCGCATTTTATTATTATCTCCCTCTGGTAATGCCTATCCCTAACCCCCACTTCCTGCATCCTATACCGAACCCTCCCGGGGGGGTGCCTAATCCTAACCTCCCCCCAGTTGCGCCTAACCCCCCTTCCCCTAGCCTAACCCTTCCCATGGGGTGCCTAACCCTAAGTCCCCCCGGGGGTGCCTAATACTAACCCCCCCCAGCGGCTAATAGTCCCCGCTTACCTCCATTCAGGATCCCGGGCGTCAGGATTTCGGCATCTGGCTAAAGCAAGCCATTGGTATTTAGATGCCTATTTTTAGTACATAGTCGGGATTTCAACGTCCGGCATTCCGGACGCCAGTAAATAAATTGCAACCCGTTGCAATGCAAGGTGAGCAAACACATACATTGTTTTTGCATTAGGGGTAAATACTGGCTGCTTTTGCAATGTATATTTCACTTTATATTTCACCTTAAACACAGCCCTGCCAAATGTAAACCTCTCTGCACATCATCCCCCCCCCCCCCTCAGTGCAGCAAGGTGTTACCAAGATGCTCAGTAACTTGCTCTTTCTTACTCTATTCCGAGATCTGAATCAGGCCCACTATGTTTGTAATATGCATATATGATTTCACTACAGTATATACACTTTTTTGTGTCTGGCTGTTCTCATATCTTGACAAAGGGCCTGATTTAGAGATGTCCCGCTAATGTCACTGCTGCTGCAAATTTGTACGCAGTGGATGTGCAAAAAATATGCAGTGGTCGGGATTTTTATTGAGACGCCCACCTGCAGGTTCGCAAGTCCTGCATACAAAGATGAAGCCTCGGTTGCAGATAAATTGATTATCAGGGTTCTGAGTAACCCTACGGTTGTTCAGGGTGGCCACTGGAACTGAGATGATAGAGCCATTTTTACTGCATACAAGATCTCAGTAGCAGGCTGAGACATACCCCGAAAATGGTCACAATGTGCCTGCATTTGAGTCACCACCCAGTCCCCACAACCCCTGGTGCCACCCACAAATGGTCCCTGCCTGTCAATCAATTTGCAAATAAAACCTCACTGTGAGGAACAAGAATAATGAAACTTGACACATGCAGTGTGACTCAGACGCATGCACAGTGTGACTCAGACGCATGCACAGATTGACTCAGACGCATGCACAGTGTGACTCAGACGCATGCACAGTGTGACTCAGATGCATGCACAGAGTGACTCAGACGCATGCACAGATTGACTCAGACGCATGCACGGTGTGACTCAGACGCATGCACAGTGTGACTCAGACGCATGCACAGATTGACTCAGACGCATGCACAGTGTGACTCAGACGCATGCACAGTGTGACTCAGATGCCTGCACAGAGTGACTCAGACGCATGCACAGTGTGACTCAGTCACATGCACAGTGTGATTCAGACGCATGCACAGAGTGACTCAGACGCAGGCACAGAGTGACTCAGATGCACACACAGTGTGACTCAGGTGCATGCGCAGATCCCTTCTGCAATGCATCCATTTCTGGGTCAGGCAGTGAAATTACTAACAGAAAGTCAGTTGTTTATACAAAAATATCACTCACCACGGGGGGAGTGGCTTAACTGCCTGACGGTGCAGACGTGTTGTTCTGAAGCTCCTGCTTATAAGGAACTTTTGGCTACTATATTGGGGTTACCCCTGTCCCCTACACACCGCACAGCATCGTATCCCCACCAGGGAATACCGTAGGAACATTTATACACCATCTCCATACTGTCGAAGGGAGTTATCACATTAGGGCTGACTGTGGTCTACCTGGTGCCTCTACTCACTGCCTCATGTGTTTTCCATCCTGATGGTTTCACGGCCAGTTACTACAAGACCTTTCAACGTCAGCTTATACCCAACTTGTCGGTCTTATTTAGTGATATTCTACGGGGAACCCCCCCTCTCTAAATCAGCTCTTGAGGCTAAAATTATAGTAATACCTAAAGAGGGTAAAGATATATTGAATTGTGCTAACTATCATCCCATATCTTTGCTTAATGTGGATACTAAGTTATACGCTAAAATTCTGGCCCTACGTTTGAACACTGTATTGCCTCAACTTATACATAATGACCAGGTGGGATTTATTCCAAGTAGACATGCACGGGATAATACAAGGTGCATAATTAGCCTTACACATTCGATAAACTCTCTGCATACTCCTGCTCTTATGCTTTCTCTGGACGCAGAGAAGGCGTTCGATAGGATTAGCTGGCCCTTCTTGTTTGAGACCTTGCGACATTTTGTATTTGGAGGCGACTTCCTCACTGGGATTCAGGCCTTGTACTCAGGGTGTCTGTAAATGGTCTTGCTTCTTGCCAATTGGAGATCACAAATGGCACTAGGCAGGGGTTCCCTCTTTCACCCCTGATATTTGCCTTGACCATCGAACCCTTGGCGGCCTATGTTCGCGCTTCAGGAGATATTACGGGGATTGTTGTGGGTGAGTCCAAGTACAAGATTTTGTTGTTCGCTGATGACGTCCTACTTTCCCTTTCTTCACCCCATACTTCTCTACCAAATTTATTCCGTGTTCTCACTACATATGGCTGTTTGTCGGGCTATAAAATCAATTGGTCCAAGACTGAAGCCTTGCCTTTTCATATTGATCCGGCCTGCTTGTCACTCTTACAAACCAACTACAAATTCTCTTGGCAGACTACCTGGGTGTGTTTGTTACAAACCACTATAACACTCTCTATAGCGAGAATTGTATACCTTTGTTATCATCCATCAAAGCGGACCTGCACAGATGGCAATCCCTCATTATTTCTTGGTTAGGTCGTATAGTGGTCCGCAAAATTAATATACTCCCACGTCTCCTATACCTGTTTCAAACTTTACCAGTTAAAGTCCCTGAGTGAAGTTTTGGCTTAATTACAAACATGGTTTCTCTGTTTTGTATGGAGGAACAAAGTGCCCAGAACGAGATTCTCGTCTCTAAGGAGACGTGTAATGGAGGGAGGATGGAGTTTCTCGGACATCCATTTATACTACTACGCTTCCCATCTGAGTCAAGCTGTTGCGTGGTTTGCCCCCATATCCACTCTTTGCTGGCTCCAATTAGAGACGGATTTAGGTTGCGCTACCTCAGTGGCCTCCCAATTGCTATTATCCTCCAAATCCAGACTTCCCTAGATTTGGGATCACTGTACCCATTGCTTTAAACTTCTATCATCTCCCTCTTCTCTCACCCCTATATGGGACAACCCTGCCTTCCCACCAGGCCAATCCAAGGTACGTGCTCGTCCTTGGGTAAATAAGAATATGCGCTTTGTTATAGATATGATGGATAATAATGTTTGTATGCTGCTACCAGATATTATATCTAAATATAAATTCCCTGAAGTGAACCCTTTTCTTTGCTTTCAATTGAGGCACTTTGTATCCTCTCTGGCTAACCCTATACCACTTTGCCCTCTGTCAACACTTGAATCTCTGTGTTATCGAAAACCCCCTAACTCAGGGCATTGTATCCATCATTTTTTCACTACTCTTGTCGAGTGGGCAGTCTCCTTCCCCAATGTTTGAATTACAGTGGGAAAAAGACCTAGATCTACCACCAGATGAGCAGACTTGGTCTAATATATATACCTCGATCTCAAAAACATCTATTTCAACCCAAGTGAAGGAGAATGCCTACAAGATTTTCTACAGGTGGTACCTGGTCCCTACTAGATTATATAAGATGTTTCCTTCTGTTTCCCCTCAGTGCTGGAGAGGTTGCGGTACCTTGGGTTCCTTTATTCATATCTGGTGGACTTGCCCCAAAATAGCGCGTTACTGGGATATGATAGCAAACTTATTAAGTAAGGTATTTAACACTCCCATAATTAAAGACCCTTGGTCTTTTCTTTTGGACTTGCCAATAGCAATATTAGAGACAATCTCCAATAAGTTGGTGGTTCAAATGCTGAACGCTGCCAGATGCCTTGTTGCACTATACTGGAAACGTTTAGACACTCCTCCTCTCCGCCTAGTTACTGATAGAATTTGGCATTTGGCGAGTATGGAAAAGATCACTGCGTATCTTAATAATAGATCATCTAATTTCGTACAGATTTGGAATCCTTGGTATAATTATCAAAACCCCTCACAGAGCTCCCATTCGCTGGGTGGTCTTTTGGTCCTTCTGTTTTGATCAACTGCTTCTACATATTCACTTACCTTCTCTCTTTCTACTCTATAGGCGTTTTCTACAGACTCTTCTGATTTTTTCTTACTACCGTTTTCTCATACTACTATCGGGTTTGCGATGTACCAGCGAGGCCTCCTACCCCACCCCCCACCCTTTCTCCCTCTTTTCTTCTCTTCTATTTTGTGTCTTTTTTTCTTCTCCTTTGCAGCTAATGATATATAATTGATTACAATATTTTGTTATATCATATACGATCTTCTATGATTAATATATCCTTCAGATGTCTATTTTGTCTCACAATGTTTTCCCGTTTTTTCATCTGAAGGCTTATGTTATGTATGTCTTATATGCTTTAATTAAAAACTAAACTATTAAAAAAATATATCACTCACCCATACTGGAAAACTCTCCCTCATTGTCAGGGAGACTCCCTGAAATAGTAGCAATCTCCCTGTCTCCCTGAAGAGTCTAGCAATCTTCCTCATTTCATCCTTACCCCCATTATGAAGCTGTTATATTAAAAAACAGAGATATATACATTCCAATGGGATAATTAGTGTCATTTCCTTGCATTGGTTATTATAAGGCACAATGATACCTATGAATTTCTGAAAAGTATTAGTGTGTTTTCATCACAAACAGATCTTACTAACTGCTTTTGGGCTGGTTTACATTTGGATGTAAGTCAGGTTTAGGACACAAAGAAAAAGGAAAGCGCTGCGGCAATAATATAATGTAATTTTTATAGAAATTGTTAAAACAGATACATATGTTCAATTGGTAAATTCAATTAATTAAAAACAGCAACAACAACAGAAATCTCCCACAGGTTAGGCAATTGAGCTCAATGAAATCTATAATAAAGATCTTGTGTGCACACAGATATATAGTCAATAGGACCAAGCAATAGTACAATTAAAAATTGTTGTAAAAATTGATATATATATCGTGCCTACAGTGGATAATTGTTAATGTTGCAAAGCAAGACAGGTTAGAATCATAGGCAGATTCCCATAATAGGCACAGTTGTTAATAATGGCAGCAGACCCCGGCAATGAGTTAGTATGGATTAGATGTTGTTAGTGACATATAGCAGTTCAGAGTAGCAGACAGAGGAAAATGGTGACCTCAAAATAGTCTCAGAATTGAATAATAAAACACCTCTATTAATGCATGGGAGCAATCCACAGATTCCTAGGTGCTTATATTAAATTCAGTATTAAGGCAAAAATGTCTTGATAGGCTGATACCGGCGTCCCGGTCAGCTAATATAAATATTGATAATTCACCAATAAAATCCCTCAATAGGGGTACCTTACTGTTGCCCCTGAGTGGGTGATGCTGAGAGTTCCGAGCGAGGCCAGAGTCGGGAACAGCCGCTCACAATTGGGTGCCCTCACACATGGGGATCCGTTCACCAGCAGGGCTAACGGTGGAGCCGTGGCCGCCTAGGCAGGTAAAGCCACACTGCGGGTGTCCAGCCATCCTAGCTCGCAGTCTCTGAGTCAGCTGGTCTCTATGTGATGACGCAGACGATATCTTCCGTCTCACCACTCCAGAGGTCTGCTTATCTGCCTGTCCACTGAGCTGTCCACTGAGCTGCCATTCAACACGAGTGCACACTGGATGGCTGGACACCCGCAGTGTGGCTTTACCTGCCTAGGCGGCCACGGCTCCACCATTAGCCCTGCTGGTGAACGGATCCCCATGTGTGAGGGCACCCAATTGTGAGCGGCTGTTCCCGACTCTGGCCTCGTTCGGAACTCTCAGCATCACCCACTCAGGGGAAGCTGTAAGGTATGCCGAAGACGCGCGTTTCACCGATAGCTGCTTTCTCTAGGCCTAGAGAAAGCAGCTATCGGCGAAACGCGCGTCGGCGGCATCCACGCTGCCGCCGGTTAGAGGCACAATTGAATGCCAAGCACGTTACAAGCACTTAAAAATGTGTACATGTCATACCCAATATTTGTGAATTTTTTGTATTAGGGAATGAGCGCTATAACCCTGAGGTTTCAGGAGTGAGCAGAAGTGTTATAACGGAATAATGCAAGCGCACAGGGATTTGGTGAAGATATGCATATTATGTGTATATAACAACTATTACTATAGCACCAAATACTGA
Organism: Taudactylus pleione; assembly: GCA_031769625.1. NCBI lineage: Eukaryota > Metazoa > Chordata > Amphibia > Anura > Myobatrachidae > Taudactylus > Taudactylus pleione. The sequence goes on from JAUIMM010001336.1 coordinate 2,597,336, forward strand.
GAATGGTAATTGTAAACTGAATTGGAAGAGACTTTACTATTGAATAACATAGTGTCTGCAAAGTATCTTTATTGAGGGATGTTACAGCTTTGTTACAAATACTAAAAGCAACATATACCAGCAGCATGAGAATGCTACTATTTAGAAGCCACATTACATGTATATGCATATAAGAAGTATTAACTGCTGAATGTAAGCTAATTTATATTGGGATTAATTATAATACCCATATCACATTGCAGAACTTGAGAAAACCTAACAACAACAGTATAAGAATTACTTTTCTCGTATATTCCCCATTAAACAAAAATCTAACATATACTAGTGTCAGGTTAATTCCATATATATTACCCTAATCACAATCTTGTGTAGGTGCAGCTATACGTTATATCAACGCTCTGCAGCAATACAGCAACTACGAGTATCTCTGACAAACTACACATGATAAATATTGGGTATCATATTGAAAACGTGTGATAGACCGACGACAGGAGGAATTTTAAACCACTTAGTAATTTTTTCTTACATATGTATACACCTTTTTCATTTTCTTTTATTTTAATCATATTTCGCCATTATTTTTGGACACCACTATTATTTTAAAAAACCTAAATAAAAGTTATATTTTATAAGAATTTGGAGTTATGATAGAATATTAGGATATTTGGTATCCCATCAGTGCACCAGATAAAATCTTATCTTTTCTTGTGTTTTTTTCAACATCTAATCAATACTAACTCATTGCCGGGGTCTGCTGCCATTATTAACAACTGTGCCTATTATGGGAATCTGCCTATGATTCTAACCTGTCTTGCTTTGCGACCTTAACAATTATCCACTGTAGGCACGATATATATATCAATTTTTACAACAATTTTTAATTGTATTATTGCTTGGTCCTATTGACTATATATCTGTGTGCACAGAAGATCTTTATTGTAGATTTCATTGAGCTCAATTGCCTAACCTGTGGGAGATTTCTATTGTTGTTGCTGTTTTTAATTAATTGAATTTACCAATTGAACATATGTATCTGTTTTAACAATTTCTATAAAAATTACATTATATTATTGCCGCAGCGCTTTCCTTTTTCTTTGTTTCTATCACTTTTTGGAGGAATCAGCTCCACCGTTTTTTGGGTTAGCTGCATTAATACATTTATACTTAGCTCGCTTTGGTTGGATATACTCATCACCTCTTAGCGCCTGGTATTTTTTCTTTTTTTCAGGTTTAGGACACGCCTCTCAGATTTATCAGTACACTCCCACTGTAACACGCGCTCATATGTGCTGCTTTCGCAATCTCCCTGAAATGTTTTTTTAAAAGTAGGCAAGTATGCACTCACCGCAATCATAACTTTACATTAAACATTACATTTTCAAGTCCTGGCACGCTCCTGAAATATAAATTATATAGTGGGCCTTTTAAAATTGAATGAAAATGTGAAAGCTGTCATTATAACAATCTGTGACATTTTGAAAATAAGTTTGTTTGATACTTTAAAAGGAAAATTTTACATTCTGGAATAACCTTAAGCAAGACATATTTATTTATTGCTAGTTATTTATATAGCGCAACATATTTCGCATGTTGTACAGAGAATATTTGGCCATTCACATCAGTCCCTGCCCCAGTGGAGCTTACAGTTTATGGGCTCAATTCAGACCCACTCGCTAGGAAGCGTTCTCTCGTAGCTGGCGATGTTTTGCAATGTGCGCATGCGTATGCATCGCAGTGCGCAAACCAGTCCAAACGATCGGGAAGCGGTTGCTCGCAGAGTATAGACAGCTCAGCTGATTGAGTGACAGGACAAGCCATTTGTGGGTGGTAACAGGGGCAGGCCACTAGAAATGGGGGAGTTGAGGTACGAACGCAGGCGTGCCTGAGCATCTTAACGCTGTTGCAGAGGCGTATATCATTATCAGGCAGCGTCATAGTACACATCACCTGGTTGAATTTTACACTGAAGTGCTCGCAGTGCTTTCTGTAGAGTATAGTCAACCTCAAGTGCTGTGTTCGCATCCGATGGTACCCGATGTGTCGACGGTTGCATACACTTCCTGATGATGTGCGCAAGTGGGCGTCTTAAGACAGGCTGGTGGGCGTCTGCATACACAAAGTGATCGCACACCAAGACATAGTGGGCGTGCTTATGCCTTGCCGTGCGATCGTTTGCCTTGCCATCACTTCGCCGAATTTGCATACGCTTTGAGCGAGCGTACGCATCTAGCGAGTGGGTCTGAATCAAGCCCTATATTCCCTATCACATGCTCACACACATACACACTAGGGTTAATTTTTGTTGGAAGCCAATTAACCTTTCTGTATATTTTTGGATTGTGGGAGGAAACCTGAGAACCGGGAGGAAACCCACGCAAACACGGAGAATATACAAACTCCACACAATAAGCGCCATGGTGGGAATTGAACCCATAACCTCAGTGCTGTGAGGCAGTAATGCTAATATTTGACATTAAAATCATGGTTTCTTGTAGCCACCTAGAGAAAATAGATATACCATATTCTTCTTTTGCATATTTATAAGACACTACCTGAAGCACCTGGCATTGCCCGGGTTTAAATCTTCAAGTTATTAAGTTTTATTATGTGATGTCATCCAAATCCATTCAGGGTAAGGCACAGAACAGGCTCCCTAGGTCAAAGTTCTGTCTGGTGCACTCCACCATGAGGGACCCCATTCACTCCATTGGGCATCCCACACCAATTGCCACCCCTCTGTGAAGTTTTCATCCAAATCCATCTAGTAGATGGCCCAGAACAAGCTCCCCATGTCAAAGTTCTGCCCAGTGTACAACCCCCCAGTATTTCTACTGGGATCCAATGTTACCACTCTGTGAAGTTTTCGTGCAAAACTTTCCAGTGGAATGCTCAGAACAGGCTCTCTGGGTCAAAGTTCTGCCCAGCTTGAGTCAGCATAAATGCACACTACCTCCCAGAAGAAGGACCGCGTTGGAGGCATCCTATCCACACAGCCAGCAAATCCTGCACTTTTTTTGTACTGGTTTGTGATTGATCATCCACTACCATCCGCTGAACCAGGTACACAGACTGCTGAACCAGGTACACAGGAAGCAGAACATTGCGGCCGCACCAGACGGTGCACAGACGGCAGGACTATATGACGCGTTCAGCGTTGAAGACAAGCTGAGTCTCCGTAGTGTGGAGGGGGTGCCCTGCAAAGTGTTGAACAACATGAACTGGAGCTACTCCCTCCCCTGAAAGCTATATAACCTAGGGACAGGGTCCAGCAGTGCATGACTTCACCAAGGCACACCATCACTCGATTAGTTCCAGTTAGATAGCACAGTCTGGGGTCCCTTGTTTTACACCCAAGCACCCATTCCCCTTCTGCCCCTGAAGATAACCCAGGCAACAATATCAACCATCAATATCATAGTGACTTTGGTGAACGGATTGCTAGTACAACTTGATAGGGGACCACGGGACGCCATGTATAACCCCCCCAGAATCCACAACAGACTTCACCTTATATGTGGAACACACAGCAACTATAAGCAATACAACATACTTTGCTATCTATTTTTCTTTAATATTTGGACATTGTACTGTGCATTGCAGTGACGTTTTTACTTATAAGATTTATATGGTATTAGACCAGATTTAACTGGATGAAAATACCATTTTGGTTTGAATATTGCTTGTTTGTTTTATTTACATCAATAAAATATTCTGATACCATTATGATCATTTTCATATCAGATTCTTGAATGTTGCTTATGTTCATATCTTATAGGATTGTACCAGATTTTTTCCATACTCAAAACATAGGGGTATATAGAGGGAACTTATAGATTTTAGACTCCCGATAATAAGGCAGATCACACTAAGGGCCTCATTCAGACCCGCTCGCAAGCGCTGAGCGCTCGCAAGCGGGTCGATGTTGAGGCCCTGCGCACGCGCAGCGGCCGCACTGTGCATGCGCAAGCCCAGGAGCGAGAGAGAAATTCTCTTGCTATGGGGCTCACTACAAAAGGGGTGGCTGTCGATGGTGATCGACAGCTCGCACCGTTTTGTAGGCGGGGTGGCTGGCCAAACGGAGGCATTTCCGAAGGAATGCCTGCCGTTTGGGGGCGGCCCCACTGACATCACTCGTGATGTTAGTGGTGGGCTTCCGGCTCTATTAGAGCCAAAAGCTCACTGGGGCTTGCGGCAGACAAGACCCTACCACAAGGGTCTCGTCGCAAGCCCCGATGGTCGCGATGGTCTTGACCATCGCGACCATCAACCTGGCCACTTGCTAAATCTGTGGGTGGTCACCCACAGCTTAACGAGCGGCCAGGAGGCTGGCTCTTTACAGAGAAGCGGCCACCCTCATTCAGAGCAAATGCTCGCATTTTGCGAGCGGCTCTGAATGAGGTCCTAAGTCAGGAAAGGAGCAGTGCACAGTAAAATCTTTATTATTATTCTATTTGCTGTTTAGGTTTCTGCGTATTTGATGTGAAGGTTATATACTGTATGTATAAATATATTTTTGCTGGAAGGAAACTCCACCATAAATACAGTATGCTTTACTTGACACTGGAAATAGCTACATAAGATTAATTCATTAATAATTGATCCATACTTCACAAACCATGGTGCCACAGGTTCCAATATCATCATTTTCTGATGTGAATGTTTGTTCCCCAAAGAAAAAACAAAGGTGAAAAGAATAAAGTAGTTTCAAATCCTTTGCCTGGAGTCATCAGATGGGAAGAATCCTTCCAATTATTGATCTGCACATCTGGCTGCTAGAAAAAGTCCATTCTTTTGATTCTTCTGGGAAAATTGCTAAATAACTCAATAATTTCTTCTATTTAGTAACCACCTGAAGACTGTCATCATCAACATCCATGTGATGCTAGTCTATTGCTCTCAGGGTCATTTACCAAGGGCAACACACATACGTTACTGAGTATATGGCTCACTGATCCTGTGGTCAATATCACTGCGCCTTCATACTGCAAGATAGCTGGGGCACTTCAGAGGGCAATGGTTACCATCATGCAGAGATTAAGCCTCTACCCTGTGATACACCCAACATGTGTATGTAGATACAATATTTTTATGTGCCTAATGGATATTTAAATTGACTGAAATAGGATTAACTGGTTAAAAATACAGACATTCCTTTAATGTGCACACAGTGAGCATGTTTGCTTGTTTTTTTTGCCCTTGCTTACTGGCATGGGTGTAACTACCTTAAGTTAGAGAAGAGCGGTTCGGATTCTGTGGAATCCGAACCGCTCCGAACATTGGGGATCCGAGTCCAACTGAACCTTCTTCGGGTGTTCACCGCCTGACTCGGATCCCCATTCGGGGCCAAACGGCGGCCGCCTGATGTCGGATTCTCACTAGAGAATCCGACATCAGGGCTCCTATTGTGTAGGGCAGAGCGCTGTGATAGCGCTCCGCCCTACACAAACACAAACACACAGCCGCCAGCGGCAGCTGTGTGTTTGTTACAGCAGCCAATGAGAGTCACACGGACTCTCATTGGCTGCTGCACGGAAGGAGCCAGCTGGAGCTCACACATGAGCTCCGTCTTCCGGCTCCCTCCTCAGCGTGTGACAGCAGAGCGGATGGCGCGGGATGCGGGGATACAGGTAAGTTTTAATTTTTTTATTTTTTATTTGTGCAAGGGCCGGGGGCGCTACTGGGGGTGTCTGCTACTGGGGGGGTCTGCTACTGGGGGTGCGGGGGGGCCATACTACTGGGGGGGTCTGCACTACTGGTGGGGGTCTGCTACTGGGGGGGGCTATACTACTTGGGGGGCCATACTACTGAGGGGCCTGCTACTGGGGGGGGGCTATACTACTGGGGGGGCCATACTACTGAGGGGCCTGCTACTGGGGGGGCTATACTACTGGGGGGGTCTGCTACTGGGGGGGCCATACTACTGGGGGGCCTGCTACTGGGGGGGCCATACTACTGGTGGGGGCATACTACTGGGGGGGCTTACTACTACTGGGGGGGCCTGCTACTGGGGCAGCCTACTACAGGGGGGGCCATACTACAGGGGGGGCCCATACTACAGGGGGGGCTACTACTGGGGCAGCCTACTACTGGGGGGGGCCTACTACTGGGGCAGCCTACTCCTGGGGGGGGCCATACTACTGGGGGGGCATACTACTGGGTGGCATGTTAATGGGGGGCATACTGCTGGGGGGGCCTGCTAATGGGGGGCATACTACTGGGGAGGCCTGCTAATGGGGGGCATACTACTGGGTGGCATGCTAATGGGGGGCATACTACTGGGGGGGCCTGCTAATGGGGAGCATACTACTGGAGGGCATTCTACTGGGGGCACTGCATAGTGGACCCTACTACTAAGGGGACTGCATAGGGGGCACCACTGCTGGGGGCATTGTGTAAGGGACACCGCTACTGTGGGCATTGTGTAAAAGGGTCACTACTGTGGGCATTGTGTAAAAGGGTCACTACTGTGGGCATTGTGTAAAAGGGGCACTACTGTGTGTTGTAACATAAATAAGAGACACTACTTTATGGTGTAATGTGAATCAGGCCCTATGTGCGGTTTAATGTGAATAAGATTGTGCACTGTGACTCCTTGGGCCGTAGCCCACTATGTAAACAAGTACTGTGATTCTGCTGGCCGTACCCCACTGGGTGGGTGCACTACTTTTCATTTCTGCCACTGCTGTGTGGCAATGTGTCATAGATGTGCTTTATACTGTGGTGTCTGTGTCGTTGTGCCGCTGCTTTGTCGCTTAGTAATAGTAACCAGTCAGCTCACTGCAACCTTTGGCCAATAATGTTGAAAACAATATTATAAGCTGTGATATGGTCTAAATTGACTGGAAATTAATGTTATTGAGGTTAATAATACTCTAGGAAGAAAAAAAAGACCAATTTATGTGATTTTAGCTTTTTTTGTCAATTTTTGTAAAAAAATCCAAATCCAAAGCCAGTCACCGCAGTTTGGCAAATTCAAATCCAATTCCAAAGCCGGACGACGAATTAGAACCAAATCCAAATCCAGCAAAAATGGTCCGGCGCACATCCCTACCTTAAGTGCAACTGCTATGGGACCCAGAGCTAATGGGGGGACCATCTTCCTTGCAACTGCTATAGGGCACAGAGCTGAGGTGGGCCCATCTTCCTTGTCAAAGTTACATGTGTTATGTACTTTTTTCACCATTGGGTGGTACATAGGGGCCCTTACATACCTTTGCTATGGGGCCTTCAAATACCTAGTTACGTCCCTGCTTACTGTGTTGGTAAACCAATTGTTCCGATGTCTAAACAGTTATCTATCATACAGTTACAACACACACAAGACACATGTGTGTATAAACAGCTGTAAATAATTATTATTCATAGTTTTATATATATACAATGCCACAATCCGGCACTCCAGTGGTTAAAGTAATAGCTGGGCTGGGTGCTGTCGAAGCTGAATAATTGGCTGAGACAAGTTCAGTTTAAAATTTAATCGCAGCGACGCCATCTTGCGAATGGCCGCAAGACTCCATTTTAGAAATGCAATTGCAAGACGCCATTTTGCGAATGGCCGCCTAAGCGCCATTTTAGGTGAACTCACAATATAGTACATGTGGCGATATTTATATTAGCACAATGCGATCGCTTCTTTCATCATTTCTCATACACACAATAATACTCACAAGAGCGCTATTAACTAGTCGCATATTAGCGAATGCATAAGACTTTATATGAAACCGCTGAAAAAGTAGCTTTATGCGCATGCATCTGTCCCAAGTTAACTAGCGTCCTTATACCAAACCCTGAACACCCACACATTTCATATTCACTCATAAGGTTCAATAAGCATCAAATGTATGATTCAAGTTGGTTTAGTTAGTTTAAATGCTGAGAAATAAAGGTTTTTGATAACTAAGGTATTATACATGATAAGCAAGGTGTGTTTGGTCTTGTTCTGATGCGTACGTTTTTTACAGCATCCCGGTGTTATCGGTGGAGAGATCGCATCATGCAAACTCAAGTTACGGATCACAGAACTTACAAGCAACAAAATGTTTAGCTGTTGGAATGTTAAAGGAGGCGTTATTAGAAAGATTCCCCTGCTGTTAGAGGCAGGGGGAGTCTATTTGAACCAGCCTGTTAAATGTGCAGTAACATATGCTTCTCCTCTGGGAACCAATGACATCAGCAGGAAATTTCCCCTTTGTCCTGTTTTAGTCTGGGGGGGATAAATACATGTGCCCGAATACTGTTTTTTTAGTCCATGCTGAATGCTGTATGTACTGAGGGTCTCTAGTCTGAGGTCTATCTCTGGGTCCGGAGGCGCAGCGTATGTATACTGTACTTGGGGTCTGTATAATTTCCTTTTACGCCTAAATTGTGTATGTATCAATTGCGTGTAACTGACTGTACTTTTACCTGAATAATACTTGTGCGTTGGAACCACAGATTCCACTCCTGTCTTTATTTGCGGTCAGACTGCGTACGCAAATTAGCGTTATTCTTAGAGGTTTATAGGAAGAATTTTAGAAGGTATAGGCAGGGGTATATAAAGGTTCTGATCCAGTTTCGTTAGTTGGGGTATTGTAAAGAAGTCACTTACCTGCTCACACGGTACATACAGTCATCGATATTTCAGCAAAGGGTGGAGTGGCCACATGCAGGATTTGCCTGCAACCGCTTTGTGCTGAAAGATCGCTATCCATCTCCGTGTGAACTAAGGAAGCTGACTAGAATCCAGGGACAAGAGAGGAAAAAGTTTGTTTTCCTCTGTTGATAGAACCTTGCGTGTAGAGGGGTGCCGCAGTATTGCGTACGTGGCTAAAATGCATTTTTGCATACGCAGTTAAAAAGTCATTATACGGTTGTGTGGTAGTCGCATAATTGTGTATGCGGCTGGTCGCACAATAGCGTAAACGCACTTCCGGTTCTGCTGCCACGTGTTTGAACAAAGCTATTGAGGTTTACATTTTTTTCTATTACCAATATCTGGGTTAAACGTGTATTTTTCTGCGCAGGAAAAAAGTGTGTAACAGTGAATACTTGTTGAACAAAGTTAAGGGTATCGTATGATCCTTAAGGGCTAGGTGCAAGGGTTAGCCTAGCCGCTCTGTAAGCAGCTTTACCATTCTATACACAGTAGCAGGTGTACATGTTGTCTTTGTTGTATAGAGGTGCGTGAGAGTGGCCGACATATAAACTCTCATAGGTCTGGAAGTTACCTTACTAAAGCTTATCCGGGTGTGAAAGTTGCCTGTTTCAAATCTTATCCAGGTGTGGAATTTGCCTTACTAAATCTTATCCAGATGTGTGGGCACCGCCGACTTAAATCGTCCACAGGTAAGTGAAAGTATCTTGATTGTCTTTCACCAGTTTAAATTTTTATTGAAAAGCGTAGGAGTTGTCTCAGAATGGGAGCCACGCAAACAGTAGAGATGTTAGGCAATGATGTGCTGCTAATGGAGGCTCCGATTGGATCGGCCCATCATATTATGCATACTAACTACGGTACTTATGCAATAAGGTATTGTCATTTATGGTTTAATATGACGAGGAAGAGTGTTAGACCGTTTCCCAGAATTGGTAGTTTTGACAAAAGTGTGTTAGACAATGTCCAGGATCACATCAGTATGGTTCGATCCCGAGAGAAAAAGATTAAGTATTTTGAATGTTTAAAACTATGGCAACATGAAGGGGATGCTTGGCTTAAGAATGTGCAAACGACGCAAACTAGCGTTGGGAGCGCATTGCCAGAAAATACATCCGCGACGCTGAGTTGCAATACGGATGAGCCACAAATTGGTGCACGTGCGGCAATGTAGCATCATGGAGAGTATTGCCAGCAGTTCACGCTCACCTCCCCCACCTTATGTGGATGGAGGTGCAAGTACAGTTACCAAAAATACTCATAAAAATGTAACAAGTAATTTGTACCCCCTCTTAAGTAACCATAAAGAAAATGTTTATGATGTAGATGATGAGCCTATTGTAATGTCTGCCATTTCCCATGCTGTGCAAATGATAGATGCTGCATCACCACAATCACGGGTAGTGCCGCCATCTCCATCGGTAACAGCAAGGGAAGTGTTAATACACTCTGCACCCATTGAGGAAGTTGTTCATACCATACGTAGCAGCAGCAGATTAAACCCCCAGCCAGGTAAGCAGGTCAGAGGTACAGTAGCAACGCTGCTGGTCTGCATCCCATTCGGACAAAAACTGTTCCGAATGGAAATGCGGATGCAAACGGTGTAGTGCCCACGAGGGAAGTAGTAATGCATTGTCCATGGACAAGGGCAGAACTAAATTCCATCATAAATGATTTCCCTGATCCAAAAAAGGAATTAGCCAAATGTCAAAGATTTTTGAGAAATTTGGGTAGTTCTCATGAGCCCACTAATAAAGATTGGCATGTGGTGTTAAGGGCCTGTCTACCACGCAATACCGTGACAACATTTATCATGGATTGTGTATTGGATGGCGACATTCCCTTAACAGACCAAGTAAACCAAGGTAACATTTCCCGCATTGTGACTCAATTGGGTGTATATTTTCCAGTAGTAGTTAACTGGAACAAAATCTTCACAATCAAACAAAAGGAGAGTGAAACTGCAGAAGACTATTGCAACAGGGCTCTGCAGGCTATCGCCCAGTACACTGGGATAGAAGATATTAAAGATAGCATTCACCACAGGGGAATGATAGTCACGATATTGATGGACGGTTTAAAAGAGAATTTAAAAACTCAGGTTCAGATCTCACAGACTGGCTGGAGGGGACTTACAATAGATAACCTCATATAGTCTGCCATAGAACATGACAAAAACATCTCAAAAAAGAGGGAGACCCAGAGCGAAAAATTAATGGCTGTCAGTATCCAAGCTCTGGAGGGAATGATGGTAACATCACAGCCAACAGACACGCTTGCACTTGCACACATACTCATGTCAGAACAAGTTGCTCTCACTAACCCCACTCAACAACAAACACAACTCTATCCCACTAACCCAATGCAACCACAGGTCCCAGGATATCCACCTACTTCTTATCCCCCACAATACCCTTACCCTCCCTATCCTTACCCATATCCACCACCTTTACCCTCTGCTCAAACTTCACAACAACACATGCTTTCACCTGAATCACGGACATGTTTTAATTGCAAACAAACAGGACACTTAAGTCGAAACTGCACAGTAAAAAGAGTATGGACCCCACATCAGGGCAAACCTAGATAACCCCATAAGGGATATGCACAGAGGCCAGCAAATGTTCAGCAAGCACCAGCTCCAATTGTAGCCGTAAATGCTTTATTGGAGAATGGTAGCCAACGCTAGGGGTCAGGTCATACCTGTAGTCTACAGATAGTCAGGTTAACAGGAAGTACTAGGGAAGAACCGGTCTTGATGGTTGATGTAGCTAGTACTGAATATCCTTTTCTTGTAGACACAGGGGCGACCAAGTCAGTGATGATATCTCCCATTAATTTACAGGTGACCAACGAGACAATACCAACAATGGGTGTGACAGGTAAAGTGGAACGTTATCCATTAACAAAGTCCGTAGAGGTTAGTATTGGGCCGTTGCATACCAGACATTCTTTTCTTCTGGCTGCCGCGGCTCCTACTAACCTGCTGGGCAGAGACTTGTTATGTAAAATGGGATGTGTCATATATTGCACTCCTGATGGTGTATATTTAGATATCCCAGAGAGAATGGTATACGAGGAGCGGGATATGTTAGACACTCCTCAAAGAATAATGTATCACTCTACCGTTTTAAAAGAAAATCCATCACAAGTAGATGAAATGTTGTCCCAAATTCCAGATTCCCTTTGGACAAAAGATGGACAGGACACTGGATTAATGGCAAACGTAAGCCCAGTAATGGTAAACTTAAAAGGCGGTAGGCAAGCTCCAAAAATTCCCCAGTACCCACTAAAACAGGAAGTAGAACTAGGGGTGTTTCCAATAATTGAGCGATTATTGCAACAGGGAATTTTAGTTCGTACAGCTAGTGTAGCCAACAGTCCCATCTTTCCAGAAAAGAAGAGTGGTGGGAGGGGTTATAGGCTGGTGCAAGACCTTAGAGGTGTTAATAAGGTAGTAGAGAGCCAATTCCCTGTAGTGCCAAATCCAGCTGTCATCCTGATGCAGATCCCACCAAATGCAACCCATTTCACTGTCGTTGACCTCTGTTCTGCTTTCTTCTCTGTGCCTCTCCACCCTGACTGTCAGTATCTATTCGCATTCACATACAGAGGTGTGCAATATACATGGACACGATTGCCCCAAGGTTTCATAGACAGCCCCAGTATTTTCTCCCAGGCATTGCATGACTGTTTACAAGCTTTTCAACCTGCCAATGGATCAGTTCTAATTCAATATGTGGACGATTTATTACTATGTTCTGACTCTTTTATGTCATGTGTGAATGATACTAAACTTTTGTTACTTCATCTCTCGCATACAGGACACAAAGTGGCTAAGGACAAGTTACAGCCGTGCCAGCCCAGAGTAAAATATTTGGGACACTGCCTAACCCAGGGGTTACGACATCTCACAAATGATAGAATCCAGGCCATACAAAACATGACACTGCCGCAGAATCAGCAGAAAATTTGTACCTTCTTGGGAATGTGTGGATATTGCCGAATGTGGATCCGAGGTTTTTCTATTTTGGCCTTGCCTTTACAGTAACTAGTCTCTTCCTCAAAGCCCGATCGCGTCATACACACTGAGGAATCAGAACAGGCTTTTCTTAATCTTAAGGATAGTCTGACAAAAGCTCCTGCATTGGGAATACCCGATTATGAAAAACCTTTTGATTTATATTGTACGGAAGCCGATGGTTGTGCTGCAGGTGTCCTTACACAAAAACATGGTGATGCCAGTAGGCCTGTAGCATACTACAGTGCCAATTGGACACGGTAGCAAGATCACTCCCCACCTGTTTGAGAAGTGTAGCAGCTACCACTTTATTGGTGAGTAAAAGTGAGGACGTAGTATTCGGCCATGATATGATTGTCTACACTCCCCATGCTGTATCTGCTCTGTTGAACTCAGCTCAAACCAGACACGTCTCCTCGGCTAGGTTCACCAAATGGGAACTAGCTCTAATCGCTCCTGCAAATATTACTGTCAAACGTTGCAGTACACTGAATCCAGCAACATACCTACCATATGTACAACATGATGTACAAAGGGTGGAAGGAGAAGAGTTGCTGGCGGGAGGTGAGTTCGGCAGACATGATGATACTCATGATTGTATGACATATCTGAATCAGACCTTTACTGCTAGACCTGACATACATGATACACCTTTAGAGAATGTGGATGTAACTTTCTATATGGATGGGAGTTGTCATAGACAAACAGACACAGGTGAATTATGTACAGGTTATGCTGTTATAAATGACACAGACATCATGGAAGCTAAACCTCTCGGTCCTCCTCACTCAGCCCAGGTGGCAGAGTTAGTAGCACTCACTAGAGCATGTGAACTGGCAGCAGGCAAATCTGCTAATATTTACACTGACTCGAGGTACGCGTTCGGGGTGGTGCACGATTTTGGGGCTCTATGGCGTCTGAGAAATTTTATGACAGCAGCAGGCACACCAGTTGCACATTCCCGACACATAAAACATCTCTTAGAATCAATCCAACTGCCCAAAGCAGTGGCAGTAATTAAATGCAAAGCCCACACATGTGAGGATGACCCGGTGTCACTGGGCAACAACAGAGCCGATGAAGCTGCAAAATGGGCAGCAGGGTTAAAAGTGTCTTCCCCAATTGAAACAATTATGTCATTCCAAACCATTGATATGCTGATATTAATTGAGATGCAAAATTTGTGTTCAATTCAGGAAAAATCCATTTGGAAGTCCAAGGGGTGTGGGCAAGAGTCCTCTGGGCTCTGGAGGGACGGACATGGTAAGCCAGTAGCCCCCAAGGCATATTACTCCAGCCTGGCTGAGGCAGCACACGGTCTAACTCACCTAGGTAAACAGGGTATGTGCAAGTTGGTGAGGGCATACTGGTGCGCACCAGGTTTTTCTTCACAAGCAAAAAAGATAGCAATGTCCTGTCTGACCTGCTTGAGAAAGAACATAGGGAAAGCGATCCCTACCGAACCGTCCCACATTCCACCGACTGATGGACCTTTCCAGGTGATACAAATTGATTTCATCCAATTACCACCCTGCAGGAACCTTAAGTATGTATTAGTGTGCACAGAAGTATTTTCCAATTGGGTTGAGGCCTACCCAGCGGCCACTAATACTGCTGTGTTTACTGCCAAGAAAATAGTTCAGGAATTTGTATGCAGGTACGGTATCCCTAGAATCATCGAGAGTGATAGGGGTACCCATTTCACAGGTGATGTTTTTCAAAATATGTGTAAGCTGATGGGTATTAATAGCCGACTTCATACCCCCTACCGACCGCAAGCCAGTGCCAAGGTGGAGAGAATGAACGGGACTATTAAAAATAAATTAAGTAAAATTATGGCAGAAATTGTACTAGGATGGCCAGAAGCGTTACCTTTGGTCCTACATAGCATAAGGACCACTCCTAGACCTCCTCTGAATCTGTCTCCATTTGAAATACTATTCGGCAGATAACCTCATTTGATTATAAGTCCCCAGGAAGACTTGAAGGGTAACAACGAGGTAACTGTAAAGTATCTTATATCAATGAGTAGGCAGTTAAAGCAACAGCAGCAGAAACTGAAATTGTTGTCTAATGATATGCCTGAAACTAACTGTCATGATGTTGAACCAGGAGAATATGTAATGATCAGAAATTTCTTGCATTCAGGTTGTTTGACTGATCGGTGGGAAGGTCCATACCAGGTGGTGCTGACGAGTACTACATCTTTGAAGGTGGCCGAGAGAGATACCTGGGTCCATTCCACTCACTGCAAAAAGGTCAATCAACCGGTGGAGAAACAAGTCGGAGACAAGGCTGATAGTGTGGACCTGTCGCTCGCGAGCTTGTTCCGGGAGGATTGAAAAGGTCGTAGTGAGATACCTGAACCGAGAGAAATTTTTGCAGGACTTGTTGTTAAAATGGACGGGCCTGCTGTGTTCATTCTCATATTCTCTTTTAGAGTGTTCACCATCCTGGTCGGTTCGGGAATATCCAGTTTCTGTGATGGGGGACCGATTGAGGAAACGGGAGCTGATGGCAGTGCTGATGGAGTGGAGAAAAGAGGAGTGCAATGCCAATCAGGGGAGTGTCTTTCCAATCTTAGTACTGTTATTGTTAAAAGAGCTGTCATTCCTGATACTCGGGGAAGGTGTGGAGGGTAATCGTCTGAAGATTCCTGTATTTGTGAGCTTTGTGGGGCCCTAGTTGATGAGAACTGTATCCAACAGTGCCAACCTAAATATAATCCGTACTGGGGTGGGTATCCTCTAGAGGATTATCATAGCATGGTAGGCAAAGTGTTAAATCAAACTGATTGCTGGGTGTGTTCACATGTGCCACAGGGACAGCATAATGTAGGGTTGGTGCCATTTCCGCTGAATACCACGGAAATTTTAGAATTACACAAAGGGAAAACATTGGATGGAAAATTCCTCTCATCCAAACCACCTCATTTCAAACTCTATCAATTCCAAGTAGATAGATCACTTTTGTGTTTAAACATAACCAACCCCAATAAACCCGGAGGTTGGGAAGTGACGGGGAATAATCAGATGATGACCTTCTCACAAAGAGCTGATAATGAGTCCATAAACTATGATCTGTTATGCTCAATTAAATCAAGTGGGAAACATTTTAGGTACCGGTATACATTGAGTTCCACCAAAGAAATTATTGGTAAAGTACCAGATGGTTATTGTGCTAAAATAATACAACCAGAAACTTGCATATACCAGATGGAAGAGCCTGAGATAGGATTGTTTGCAAGAGAAATGTGTTTAATGATAATGATGCATACCATTCCTTATGTTCTCCCTGATAATGTATATTTTATATGTGGAAGAAAAGCGTATAAATGGCTCTCCCCGAGTTCCGAAGGTTTGTGTTATCTGGGAAGAGTAGTCCCAGAAGTTATGACCCTCACACATGTTGAAATGTTGGGAATACATAAAAACACACCGTCACCATATCTTCACACACAATATGAACACAGAAGCAAGAGAAATATGATACCTGGTGATATGCAAAAAGCCGCTCAGTTAATCAGTGAGACAACTGGCTTCCAAGTTTTAGTCACCCTGGATCCCACCAGAATTGCTGGGGGTACATTAAATTTTAGATATATCCAGGAACTTGCTAAATTAATAGATAATATCACCGAGATGTACGATGACACATTCAGGTACACAGGGAGAGAATTGCAAGCGTACAAGAAAGAACTAGTGCAACACAGGCTAGTGTTGAATTATTTAACTGCTGTTACTGGAGGGTATTGCGTAACGTTAGCCACCCAATTTGGAGTAAAATGTTGCAATTATGTCACCAATGATACCAGCGACCCTAAGGAGGTGATAGACCAGAAGATGGATGAGATTCTGCAGCTAAAGTGGGAATTTCCTAAGAACCATAACGCATCAGTGGCTGAAGCAGAGGAAAAGATAGAAGGATGGGTGTCATGGCTGAACCCAGTGAAATGGTTCTCAGGTCTAGGGGAATGGGTCCAGGAAGTGATCGCCAGCGTAGGCAAATTCTTGATCCTTATACTGATTGTCATCATAGTAATTGGCATATGCGTCCGGTGTGTTCCTATTGTGTTGAAGTGTGGAAAAGGTAAAAACAGAGTGAAACGAAAGAATGAAACTATGATGGTGGTCAGAAATGACAATATGTATACCGAGGTAGATACAGAACTGCATTACAACCCTGAGCTAGGAAGTACCATCATTTAAATGTATAATATTTAGACATGCATAGAATATATTATTGAAATGTTATTCATAGAACACCTCAGATAATGTCAAGTCTCAATTCCCCTTCAAGACTGCTTTTATAAGACTGGTGCATTCCCACACCTTTCACATGATCTTCTAAGATCTGCGGTGTGCGTATAATAGTAGTTTTATGTCCCCACCCAGAGACACGTTATTGATGGAGTAAGAACCACCTTGTGCCATCCCATAATAACACTAAATAATATGTAAATGTAAGCCTAAATTAAATTCTAATAGCAGATTGTGATAGCATGTTGTTTGCTATCAAAGGGTGGACTGTCGAAGCTGAATAATTGGCTGAGACAAGTTCAGTTTAAAATTTAATCGCAGTGACACTATCTTGCGAATGGCTGCAAGATTCCATTTTAGAAATGCGATCGCAAGACGCCATTTTGCGAATGGCCACCTAAGCGCCATTTTAGGTGAACTCACAATATAGTACATGTGGCGATATTTATATTAGCACAATGCGATCGCTTCTTTCATCATTTCTCATACACACAATAATACTCACAAGAGCGCTATTAACTAGTCGCATATTAGCGAATGCATAAGACTTTATATGAAACCGCTGAAAAAGTAGTTTTATGCGCACGCATCTGTCCCAAGTTAACTAGCATCCTTATACCAAACCCTGAACACCCACACATTTCATATTCACTCATAAGGTTCAATAAGCATGAAATGTATGATTTAAGTTGGTTTAGTTAGTTTAAATGCTGAGAAATAAAGGTTTTTGATAACTAAGGTATTATACATGATAAGCAAGGTGTGTTTGGTCTTGTTCTGATGCGTACGTTTTTTACAGCATCCCGGTGTTATCGGTGGAGAGATCGCATCATGCAAACTCAAGTTACGGATCACAGAACTTACAAGCAACAAAATGTTTAGCTGTTGGAATGTTACAGGAGGCGTTATTAGAAAGATTCCCCTGCTGTTAGAGGCAGGGGGAGTCTATTTGAACCAGCCTGCTAAATGTGCGGTAACATATGCTTCTCCTCTGGGAACCAATGATATCAGCAGGAAATTTCCCCTTTGTCCTGTTTTAGTCTGGGGGGGATAAATACATGTGCCCGAATACTGTTTTTTTAGTCCATGCTGAATGCTGTATGTACTGAGGGTCTCTAGTCTGAGGTCTATCTCTGGGTCCGGAGGCGCAGCGTATGTATACTGTACTTGGGGTCTGTATAATTTCCTTTTACGCCTAAATTGTGTATGTATCAATTGCGTGTAACTGACTGTACTTTTACCTGAATAATACTTGTGCGTTGGAACCACAGATTCCACTCCTGTCTTTATTTGCGGTCAGACTGCGTACACAAATTAGCGTTATTCTTAGAGGTTTATAGGAAGGATTTTAGAAGGTATAGGCAGGGGTATATAAAGGTTCTGATCCAGTTTTGTTACTGCCATCCACAGTCTGCCCCACAGTGAGACACGCTGTCATACAATAGCCCACAGGCAGCACTCCGGACGATATAAATGGGATACAATTAACTAGCCTTTAAATGCAAAGTTTCAGCACCTTTATTAGCAAGCTAATAATAAAGCTTGACAAAAGCTTTATTATTAGCGCTTTTGTCAAGCTAAGATAAAAAAACATACATACCATAACAGCTTAAATAGCAAAATCCCACATGCACATAAACGCCCTCACTTCTTCCGGCGCCCTGAGGCTGTCTCACCGGAAATGACGTCAGTGCTCTCCCGTTACCATAGTGATATAACAAACACCCAACAAATGCAGGGATTGAATGTCCTCAATACGTGCATTGGAACATAACAAAACACGATACATTGGCAACAAATAGAAAATACATACATAGACAAATACATCAAAATACAGATAATATGAATAACAAAATAAAAACATAAGCTGATGACTCTAACTAAACGGCTGACCGCTGGAGCCTATGCTATGATAAAAAGGTAAATTAACACAAGCCTCGAGGTAACATACTAGATAATATCAATAACGCCTCTGTAAGTGTGATACTTAAACCCTCAGATTTCACATTTCTAAAAAATGTCCCTGATTATATAAAAATTTATCATAAAAGTGAAAAGACATGTATTAATGTAATTAAGTGCTAACTAATATAGTACATTCGTTAAAGATCAAAATTAATAAAAAAGAAAAAGTGACAAGAGTAATTCATATAAAATAATATATCAGTGAATAGTATACTATTCACTGAATGTGAAATCTATACTTGAAATGTGTTAGGATATCCATGGAACCTTAGGCATAATCAATATTTATAAATAGTTTTATTTATAATAAAATAATAACTGGCACAATTAAAACTATTATAATATATGGAAAGGAAACATCTTATGAGAATGAATTTATATTCTGAGATAATCTTTTAGAACAAATTCTTTTTATTATGGTTCTGTTCAAATGTAAGATTATTAAAAACTGATATTTGAACATATGCTGCAGCAAATAGGAGCCCAATACACCATATTCATCTAATTAACTAGATAATGGGTTAATTTAAATAGAGACGGCATAATGCACTCCGATTTTTGCAAATACTTGAGTATTACATTATATTATCCCGAATGGGGGGAGATGAGACAGAGTAATGTACTTAAATTAAGAAAGCTAGCAATAAGCAGAAAATTAATCAGTTTAGCCATTTAACATACTAATGATTAACTGACGCTCTAAAGAAAGGACATCAGTATAGAACCTATAGAGGAATCTATCAGAGAGAAGAATAAGGAAGGGAAATTCAAACCAACCTATAGTGCACTCGGAGATGGGATAAAAGCCAGATACGGCAGGCATTCGGGTTGCACTGCCTTGAAAAAACAGCCTACTGGCGAAAAGCGAGTCGGCACACCACGCTGCCACCGATCTATGGCACAATTGTATGCCAAACACGTTGTATAAAATGCTTGATATAATATAATATGCGATACCGGACTTATTGGAGAATCGTATGTGTAGTGGGCATGAGCCATGTGCACTGCGTGCTGACAGCATAAAACGGAGTATCGCATGCACACGGGGATACTGCATGTATCTACCAGCCAACCCAACAATATTTAGGGAACTCAGTGAATTGCAAATATAATAAAGTAATAACGGAGATATACAAACAACTATGTGCAAGATATTTGACACTGGAGATAGCCCTAAAATGTAATACATTTATTACACACTCTTTTCTTTAAATCTCTATATATATTAATAAACATTTCGCCTTTCTTTTTGGATCTAATTGAAACCTTTTAAAACTAACCTAATAAAAGTTATGTTTTATACTGCAATAATTAATCTGGAGAAACAATTGGATGCGAAGTAAGCATTACCCTGTTAGTGCACCAGACATAAATCTTATCTTTCTCTTTTGTTGTTCTGGTGTTAAAGAGTGTTTATTTTTTTAAAGGTGCAATATGCATTTGCAGCTAAATCACTGTGCTAGCCACTGAAACACTGTACTAGCACCCAAAAAACTGTCACTAGGAAATTGTCATCAGTTCCTGAAAATAGATTGAGGTGAGTCAAACAGACACCCTCAGTTCCTGGCGCTCAGAAGAACACTAACAGGGTAAATTATTGAATTGATAAAATGAAAAAATCATTAATAATTGTAAAATATTACAGGTCACAGCACTGCAAAAGCTTGTGTCAGTTGCTATTCTGACATTACTACACCTACTGAACAAAAGAAAAAAAAGTTGCGCTGCTGTGGCTGTATAATTGATAAGTACTTGATTGATTTGAAAAAACACCTAAACCTCTCTGAATCATATGAAAGATTTATTGAACAAACAATAACATATAATAAGTTAGAATGTATCTCTTGAATACAGATAAAATCACAATATTGTTGCAACAACTCTAAGGACCATTAAAAGTTTTTTTATGGCATGTAATAGTTCCACTAATATCCTTGAATTTTACTAAAGTCAATTGGTAAGATAGGATTCAAATGCTCACCACCATATTTTCACATAGTTGATAAAAAGTGTCCAGCAGTAGTGTGGTATATGGGGACGTCTGGCTGCCACTTGTAGTGCGCCGGAGCTTGTGCTGAAACCAGCGTGTGGCTGTGTAGGAATCCCCCACTGCAGCGTGGCAACATCCAGTGGAGCCGCAAATACCTCTCAGCACACAAGGCCAGAAAGTAGCTGTGAGGCGACCGGTGTCCGTCTGACACCCGGGTCTGCAAGCGGTCTCCTGATTCCCAGCAGCAGCAAATATAAACAGCAAGTGCCACGTCCTGGCTGTCAGCTTTAGATGAATCCAATGCGGTCTGGAGCTCACGTCTCACTGCTTGGAGATGTAACCAGCAGTGATGAGCGGCAGCAAGTGAAGAGTTGCAGAACACTGACCACAATGTGTGGTTAACCCCTTCGACGCATATTGCTCCCCTCTTGGAGCTTTTTCAAGATAGGGGTATCGAGTCACAATTCCTCCTTTAAATAGTTCCTGAAAAGACAGATTCTGTACTTCTCATCCAGCGGTATTGAGGCGTAGTGGTATAGTCACTGCACATCACACTTGGCAGTTAGGGTTTGAATCCCAGGGTAAACATTTTTTTTTTTTGCTCCAATTCTAATATAATATTATCAGTACTATAATTTTAATAATAAAACTTTTTAGAATAAAATAATATTTAATCTAGAGGGTGTGAACAGCGTGTACAGTATGTGGGGATCAGAGTCAATGAGGATGGTGTGTGTGTGTTTTTCATAGAGACATACTGTAGAAATTACCACTTAAAAATATACCATCATACTGTATTTCATATACTGGAGCCATAAAATCACATTTTAGATAAATGACATATAACTTAGTGCTTGGAAATATAGCACCATATTTCATATGGTGAAAAAAAAACTGTTGCTATATTTCTAACTGGAAACTAGAACTCTATAATTGAAGCTGTCAGTTTCCATTCATTTTCACTATGTAAAAGGTAAAAGACAGCAGCTTCTATCTGTAGGTGTTATAGCATAGGGATAAGGTGACTGCACATCACATCCAGGGTGTGAGTCTCGGTGTAAACACACTTTTTTTGCTCCAAAAATAAATTTATATGATTCAGTAATATGATATCAATAATATCAATTTCTAGCTGGAACTAGAACTCTATAAGATGTTCAGCATGCAGGAAAGTGATATACTTGTGAGCAAGGTAAGACCAAGAGTTGGTGACAGGGTGCGGGGAAGTAGAGTGTGTGTAGAAAGGCTGGTGCTGTGTTTTGGGTAGGGGAGGAGGCACACAGAGCCAATTATGGGGATGGAGGGAGGATAGCTGCTTGGAGTGTGTGCACTAGACATAGGATATCAAGAGAAAACATTGGAACTGAAGTACCAATGTTTTTATCATTGACTACAAAGATTGTTTAGACCTAAAAATTGGTTCTGGAACATCAATGGCACCCCCGCACTGCCGACACCGCTGGTACCCTTCACTGAGGACACTGCCAGGAATGCAGCACTGCCATCCATTGTACTGAGGACACTGTCAGCAACCCCTGCACTGCTGACACTGCCAGTACCCTTCACTGAGGACACTGCCAGCACCGCAGCACTGCCATCCCATGTACTAAGGACATCGTCAGCAACCCCTGCACTGCTGACATAGCCAGCAAACCTGCACTAAAGACACCGCTGGCACCCCTGCACTGCCAACACCACTGGTATGCTTCACTGAGGACACTGCCAGCACTACAGCACAGCCATTCCATGTACTGAGGACACCATCAGCAACCCCTGCATTGCTGACACAGCCAGAAAACCTGCACTGAAGACACCACTGGCACCCCCACTGCTGACACCGCCAGTACCCTTCACTGAGGACACTGCCAGCACCACAGCACTGCCATCCCATGTACTGAAGACACCATCAGGAACCCCAGCACTGCCGACACAGCCAGCAAACCTGCACTAAAGACACTGCTGGCACCCCCGCACTGCCAACACTGCCGGAACCCATCACTAAGGACACTGCCAGCACTGCAGCACTGCCATCCCATGTACTGAGGACACCGTAGCAACCCCCACACTGCCGACACAGGCAGCAAACCTGCACATTTTAGATAAACAACACTGAAGACACCACTGGCACTGCCGACATCACCGGTATCCTTTACTAAGGACACTGCCAACACTGCAGCACTGCCATCCTATGTACTGAGGACACTGTCAGCAGCCCCCGCACTGCCAACACAGCCAGCAAACCTGCACTTAAGACACCACTGGCACTGTCGACATCACCGGTACCCTTCATTGAGGACACTGCCTTTCCATGTTTTGAGAACACCATCAGCAACCCCCGCACTGCTAGCACAGCCAGAAAACCTAAAGACACTGCTGGCACTGCCTACATCGCCTGTACCCTTCACTGAGGACACTGCCAGCACCGCAGCACCACCATTCTATGTACTGAAGACACCGTGAGCAACCCCTGCACTGCCGACACAGCCAGCAAACCTGCACTGAAGACACCACTTGCACTGCCGAAGACTATGGTACCCTGCACTGAGGAAACACTGCCAACACCACAGCACTGCCATTCCATGTACTGAAGACACCGTCCGCAACCCTTGCACTGCCAACACAACCACTAAACCTGCACTGCTAAACACAAAGATTGGTTAGACCTAAAAATTGGTCAGGGTACCGGTGGTGTCGGCAGTGTGGGGATATTATATTACTGAATCATATAAGTAAATTTTTGGAGCAAAAAAAAAAGTGTTTACACCTAGACACAAACCCTAAACACCTGGTGTGATGTGCAGTCACCTTACCCCTATGCTATAACACCTACAGGTAGAAGCTGCTGTCTTTTACCTTTTACATAGTGAAAATGAACTGAAACTGACAACTTCTATTATAGAGTTCTAGTTTCCAGTTAGAAATATAGCAACAGTTTTTTTTTGTCAGCATATGAAATATGGTGCTATATTTCCAAGCGCTATTTTCTATATCATTTATCTAAAATGTGATTTTATGGCTCCAGTATATGAAATATGGAGCCATATTTCCAAGCGCTATTTTCTATGTTGTTTATCTAAAATGTGCAGGTTTGCTGCCTGTGTCGGCAGTGTGGGGGTTGCTGACGGTGTCCTCAGTACATGCAATGGCAGTGCTAGCAGTGTCGTCAGTACAGGCAATGTCGGCAGTGCCAGCAGTGTCTACTTTAGTGCAGGTTTTCTGGCTGTGTCGGCAGTGTAGGGGTTGCTGACTGTCCTGGCAGTGCTGCGTTGCTGGCAGTGTACACAGTGACGGGTACTGGAGATTTTGGCACTGAAAGTGGTGTCTTCAGTGCAGGTTTGCTGGCTGTGTCAGCAGCGCAAAGTTTGCTGATGGTGTCCTCTGTACATGGAATTGTAGTGTTGCGGTACTGGCAGTGTCCTCAGTGAAGGGTACCGGCAGTGCCAGCAGTGTCTTCCTTGCAGGTTTGCTGGCTGTGTTGGCAGTGCAGGGGTTGCTGACGGTGTCCTCAGTACATGGAATGGCAGTGCTGCGTTGCCGGCAGTGTCCCCAGTGACGGGTACTGGCGGTGTCAGCAGTGCGGGGGTGCCAGCGGTATCTTTAGTGCAGGTTTTCTGGCTGTGTTGGCAGTGCGGGGGTTGCTGACGGTGTCCTCAGTACATGGGATGGCAGTGTTGTGGTGCTGGCAGTGTCCTCAGTGAAGGGTACCAGCAGTGTCGGCAGTTTGGGGGTGCCAGCAGTGTCTTCAGTACAGGTTTGCTGGCTGTGTCGGCAGTGCAGGGGTTGCTGATGGTGTCCTCAGTACATGGAATGGCAGTGCTGTAGTGATGGCAGTGTCCTCAGTGAAGGGTACCGGCAATGCGGGGGTGCCATTGATGTTCCAGAACCAATGTTAAGGTCTAAACAATCTTTGTAGTCAATGTTAAAAACATTGGAACTTCAGTTCCAATGTTTTCTTTTGATATCCTATGTCTAGTGCACACACTCCAAGCAGCTATCTTCCCCCCATCCCCATAATTGGGTCTGTGTGCTCCCCTCCCCCATTCATAGCAATTTGACAGCAGCAGCTCTCCTCCTCCCTCCCCCTCTCTGATCATAGCTGCAGTGGCTGTGTGCCTCCTCCCCTACCCAAAACACAGCAACAGCCTTTCTACACACACTCCACTTCCCCACACTCTCCCACCAACCCTTGGTCTTACCTTGCTCACAAGTATATCATTTTCCTGCTTGCTGAACATTTATAGAGTTCTAGTTTCCAGATAGAAATATAGGAACAGGTTTTTGTTAGCATATGAAATATGGTGCTATATTTCCAAGCGCAAATTTCTATGTAATTTATCTAAAATGTGATTTTATGGCTCCAGTATATGAAATACAGTATGGTGCTATATTTTCAAGTGGTAATTTCTACGGTATGTCTCTATGAAATAGACACACAAACATACCATCCTCACTGACTCTGATCCCCACATACTGTACACGCTGTTCACACCATCTAGACGAAATATGATTCTATTCTAGAAAGTATTATTGTTATTAAAATTATATTATTGATATTATATTAGTGAATCATATAAATTTATTTTTGGAGCAAAAAAAAAAGTGTTTACACCAAGACTCAAACCCTAAACGCCTGATGTGATGTGCAGTCACCTTACCCCTATGCTATAACACCTACGGGTAGAAGCTGCTGTCTTACTTTTTACATAGTGAAAATGAACTGAAACTGACAGCTTCTATTATAGAGTTCTAGTTTCCAGCTAGAAATATAGCAACAGTTAGCATATGAAATATGGTGCTATATTTCCAAGTGCTATTTTCTACTGTATGTCATTTATCTTAGAATGTTATTTATGGCTCCAGTATATGAAATATGGTGCTATATTTCAAAGTGCTATTTTCTATTCTGTAGGACCTTTTACTGCACAGTATATGTAGCCAAAGTATGCAGGGCATTTTGTAAGCCTGTCTGTCACTGCAATGGGAGGCAGCTTACTGTACAGGATCTTCCTCTCCAGCTTTCTACTTATGCAACCGCAATATACTTTTCTAAAAATGCCACCTGCTGTCTGAAAAGTGGTACTACACTATATTTCAGCCTCCTTACAAATGTCCCGACATGTATATCTTGGCGGGGCTGGATATCTGATGCCATGAATGGCAGGCCATGGCTCAATTTTCACAAAGGTGTATGTGGACACATCTGTATGTACTTACGTACACCATCCGGTCTTGCTTTGTTACGGCATTAACATGTACCTACATCCTAGCATGCCGAGTTTTAGCTTTGGTGAGGCACCTCTGTATCACATCCTTTTTATAACCCCGTTCACTGAATTTCATAGTCATCTCAGTCAGTTGCTGTTCCATTCTCACATTATAAATGTTGTTTCAGTGAGACCGGTAGACTCTCCAGTAGATGAATAGGATGGAAACTGGTGGCATGTAGGATGATATTTCTATCAGTAGCTTTCATATATAGGGTAGTCCCCAACATGTCTCCATCTTATAGATCAAAAGATCTAAAAAATTCATCTTAGCCACATCAATTTGGTAAGTGAATCTCACAGAATTGTCTAGACAGTTCAAGTGGGTCATCATGTGAATACAACTCTCTTTAGTGTCACTCCAAATTAGAAATATATCGTCTATAAATCGTTTATAGAACAGTATTTTGTCATGGAACAGCGGGAATATCTCAGTGGATTCATACTTCACCATGTAGACATTAGCATAGGCCGGGGCAAGATTGGAACCCATCGCTGTTCCAGAACGTTGCAGGTAATAATCCTTACCAAACATGAAAGAATAATTATACAAAATCAATTCCACCAGCTCCAATACCAAATCAATAGGGGCATGTTCTAATCTCACATTACCCATCCAATTCCTAATCAAGGAGGTACGTAGGGCATCCAAACCTCCTTTATGTGGAATTATTGTGTACAATGAACACACGTCCATTGTCATTAAGTATACACCAGATGTATACTATTGTGACTAATGTTTACATTTTATCACTATATATGTTTGTTTGTATATTATATTATTATATTATATTATATTGTATGTTATATTTGTCTAGTTGCGTGTCATATGTTTTCATTTATATCCTGACTCCAGCCTCCGCCTTTCTGAGGACCATCAGTTTGAGTGGCTGCTAGTTTAAGCAGTATATTTATGGACATAATGGTTTATGGTTTATTATACATGCATTGTATCATTGCTTATCAACTGTACACTAATATATGTTGTTTTCATGGCCATCACCGTCTCTTGTGTGTGACGTCAGCTATGTGCCTGCTGTGGTCGGGAGACCGGCGTCTGGCTAGTACCCTAGCAACTGGTTGAGACACAGCGTGCTACACATGTCTGGTGTAGTGATGCGTGCATCACTTCCGGGACATGCCCCACATATGGGTCTGACCAGATGTGCGGCAGTGCAGATAAGGTGATATAAATGGGAACTTATGCTTTATATGTATGGCGATGCTATGGGTGACACACGTGTTTAGGTGGATCAATTACTCTCTGAATGTATGATGGCAATCTTGACAAAGGTCCTTCAGGATCGAAACGTCAATTAAGTGATTTTTTATTCACCCATGTGACCTGTTGGGAGTAAAAGACTAAGCATACAGCTTTGGTGAGTGCCCTCTGTTCTTTGTATATAAGGACTATTTCTGGATCGATATTGGGACTATGATGGTGGTCTTGGGAGGTAGCACCCCTCTGTCGAATTTGCTGTGACGTGAGTGCAGGACCCTTGGATTTATATATATATATATATAGAGAGAGAGAGAGGGAGAGGGAGAGAGAGAGCAAACATTGTACACAGCGCAAATCAGTCCCTCCCCAAGAGGAGCTTACAATCTATGGGCATGATTCGGATTTGTATGCAAACCCGATGGTTTACGTACAAATCTGATGGTGGGGTGCCAATGTCGCACAATCGATAGAAGCACCAAAATGTTGACAAAACGTCAGTGGCAGAGATCCGAATGGACGAGGTCTGCTCATGCACAGCACTCAACCATCAATGGCTAAACAATTGATGATTTTCTACCAATGGTTTAAAACCACCGACCATCGATGGTACATCATTTGATGGCCATCACTAATGTAGACCACATATGCTGGACAGTTTATTTTTTATACTGCAAGTTAGATTTGAGCCATGACATGCCCTTGCCACAGCTAAATCTCTGAACATATTAATTCAGCCTCCCTGCCAGGTGTAAAGTTATGTGCTCATTTCCTTTGCTTCAAACTCTCAATCAGTCCCATTGTATTATCATTCCTCTCAAATCAGGAAGGTTCCTATTTAGGAAAGCAGAAGTAGAACAATCTGTCAGCCATCCCTGCCTCTGAAGGACTCTCCACATCATACACCTGCTGTCTCCATATCCTGGACACTCCTTACTGAACCCCCTGCTTGCAAAGTGTAACTACTTTGCTTGGTCCTCTTATGAATTGCTTTTTGCTTTTCAAAACACTTCTGACTATGAGGCCTATTCATCATAACTTAAAATTCAATGGAGGTAATTAGGTATAGAACTTGCATGGTGTTCCACCTAATTACCGAAGGAATTCATCAATCCTCCTCTCCATAACTCTCTATTTCGAAAAGCTGTCATTTTTGTGATGATAGCTTTTCGAGAAATAGATAGTTTTCCCTCTCTACACTAACTTACCACAGCTGTAATCAGTGCTGCACATGCGCTGTTACATTCGTAAAACCAGCGCATGCGCACCGCTGCCTACAACTGCGGTAATTTTGTGTGTCCCCCCAACCTCCCCCCTGTCACGCACTTTCCTGCCCACTGCAGCGCCTCTGGCTCCTGTGTCTGCTCTGACACGTGTTCTCCTAGCAGACCACAGTACAGTTTAGGAGAAAAAAATAACTTTTTTTTTTCTAAACTTTATTGTGTTCTGCTGGGAGAACACAGTGTCTGAGCAGACACCGGAGCCAGAGGAGAGACCAAAGTGCCGGAGGAAGACACTGGGGGACCTGCACACACTGACACAGGTAAGTGTTACCTGCTATTCGCCACCTCACAGTGGCGGATAGTAACTACATGAAATTCCGAAAATACATAATTTTCGGAATTTGATGAATAGCATAATTTCCATATCCCCATACTAATGTACGGGGAGTGTGGAAATTAACGCTGGGGAACTTATCCAGGAGATATTAGTGATATCTCCTGTGTTAAGTCTCTTCATGAATACTAAAATAACGGTAATTACGGAAAATGTCCTGAAAAATGTTATTTTAGTGTTGATGAATAGGCCCCTATATCATTTCTGTGCCAATATCAAGTTGCTTATATACCCTTGAACTTCCTGCTTGCAATACCAGTGCTTTCTAGCTTAGTTTCACATCTATGCACCTTTAACACTGATTATTTTAGGATTTTATTCCTGCACCCATGACATCTCCCGATTATTCCTCTTATTGCACTATTGTAGTTGTGCTTATATCTTAACTGACACTGGCCCTCATTCAGAGCCGTACGCTCTGAGCAGAGCGCACGCTCTGAATGAGGGCCGGGCTCCATTTTCATGGAGCGTCCTCCTGGACGCTCGTATAGCTGTGGGTCACCACCCACAGGCTATACGAGCGTGCTTTGTGATGGCCGCGATGGTCGAGACCATCGCGACCATCGAAATTGCGAGCCGGAGCCTGCGGTTGAGGTTTTCAACCGCAAGCTCCGGAGTGATTTTGGCTCTATCAGAGCCAAAATCACTCCCACTGACATCACTAGTGATGTCAGTGGGCCAGCTTCTGATGGGAGGCTTTCCCGTGGGAACGCCCCCGTCAGGGAGGCACGTCCACCAAAGGGGGCGTGCTGTCAATCAACATTGACAGCACGCCCCCTTTGATCGGACACAACGAGCGAAGGACTTTCCTTCGCTCGTCGCGTCTGGCACATGCGCACGACGGAGCTCCCTCCGTCGTGCGCATGCTCAGTGCATAACATCGACCCACTTGCGAGCGGACAGCCGCTCGTGAGTGGGTCTGAATCAGGCCCACTGTTCTATTACCTGTATTTTTTTGTTTTTGTTGTTTTACACTGCTTCTATACCACACTGTCTCATTTCCCACTTCCAGCTATCTTCTACCTGTTTCCCTAATCTACACCATGTCCCTCTTTTTTTCAACTCCCCCCCCAATTCAGCAGCTACACAATCCTTTATTCTACCACCTGTTCCCATCTATTCCCCTAGTCTTCTCTTTCTCCTCCTCCCTGTTTCCCCTCCTCCTTCTATTTTCATTCACCTCTCTCCCACCATGGTCCTACTACCCCACTACTAAGCTTCCTCCATGCTCTCCCTGTCAGCTTACCTCCCACCGACTCACGTCACACTAAACTTCTTCCCTTTCCACCACCATCAACTTCCCTTCTTTGTCAGGAGCCTGCACCATCCCTATGTGCTCTTCTTCTCAGTCCTACAAATCGATCTCACCTCCACCAACCCTGATAATCTTATACACATCTCTCCCATTAACTCAGTCCCTCTCTCCTGTGCCCTCTGGAATGCCAGATCTGTCTGTAATAAACTGGTCCCCACTCATGACCTCTTCATCTCCACCTCCTTGGATCTCCTAGCCATCACTGAATCCTGGATTTCCCACTAAATCTCCTCTGGGGATCTCATATTCTATCAGGGGGGCACAATGGTGGTGGAGTTGGGGACCTCCTATCCTCTGGTTGCTCCTACCAACTCATACCATCAGAACCATTCTTTTCATTGTCTGCATTTGAGGTTCATTCTATTTGCCTGTTCCAACCTGTTCACCTTGGTGTAGCTGTCATCTATTGTTCCCCTGGCCCTAGCTCCAAATTCATTGACAACTTTATTTCTTGGTTCCCACACTTCCTTTCTTCAGACCTCTTCTCCCTTATCTCAGGTGACTTCAAAATCCCTATTGATGCCTCACTGACCCCTCTGCCTCTAAATTCCTTATCCTTACTTCATCACTTGGTCTTCATCACTTGATGTCTCTCAATGGACCTCCTCACTCTCCCATATGAGTTGGCACTCATTGATCTGGTCTTCGTTCACCATTGTGATGTCTCTGATTTTGTCACAACCTGGGTCTGTTTCCCCTGTCCCTGGGTCACTTACAGATTCTGCCAGCAATCTCTGTCATGTCCTAGACACGCAGGTTTCTGTAATTCCCGGCCTGCAACATCAGAGCCTGCACTAGAGTATAGCAATGACAAGTCCCGATCATCTGACTGTAGCGGCCAATCGAGTGACAGCCTGAGCCTTCCCAAACCACCTGACTCTACTCAGCCTATCCCGAGTAACCCAGGGGTATATCTACCAGCTGCTGGCTCTACCAAATTGCCAGTACAATGTCTAACCTCAGTCTCTACTGAGTAAGCTATGCTGTGCTCCTATTGCATTCCTGAATTTCTGTTTGTGCAGTTTTGTTCCTGTTTGCTGCACGAAATCCTGCAAGTATTCTACACCTGGGGCAGCTATTCCACTGGCTGCACAGGTAATCTCAGCCTGTTCCAGTTACTTGAACCAATACCATGCCTGTGTATATACCATCCATGCTGCACATGTTAGCCAAGAAGTGCTGTGTATTGAAGTTATTTTTGACTCCTCCCACTTCTTCAAACCACATTCAGTACCTTTGGCAGACCCACCATTTCCATCTCAGAAATATCTCCAGGATCAGACCCTTTCTTACTCTGGAGGCAACAAATACCCTTATCCACTCACTGGTCATCTCCTGACTGGAATACTATAACCTCCTCTTATCTGGCATCCCTGACTTCAACCTCTCTCCACTCCAATCTGTCCTCAATGCTGCTGCACGGCTAACCTTCTTCTACAACATACTATATCTTCTTTTCCTCTCCTACAAGCTCTACACTGGTTCCCCTTTCCTCTCAGATGCCAATTTAATCTCCTCACACTTACTTACAAAGCCCTGCCCTAATCCTCTCCCATTTACATCTTGGGCCTTATCTTCCTTTACTCTCCCACCCGCCCACTTCACTCAATAAATCACTGCCACCTCTCCACCTGACTACTTCTTCCCAGTCTTGCCTCCAAGACTTTGCCCGTGCTGTTCCTGTCCTCTGGAACTCTCTCCCTCTCCCTATCAGACTCTTCACCTCTCTACAAAATCTCAAACAATTTCTCAAGATTCACTTTTTCATCCTAACCCACTGCTCAATCCCCCTGATCACTATCTCACCCCTCTGTGTCACCCCTGTCTGTCTGCCCCTCTCCTTTAGACTATAAGCACTTGCAAGCATGGGTCTCTTCCCTCATGTGCTTTCCCTTTATTCACTTATACCATCATCTCCTCCTCATGATCTACAATTGCACCTATCCATTAGATATTATGACTACTGATGCAGCAGTGTTTATAAACCATGTGCAATCTGCAATGTTCTGTACTGTAAGTGACTTTGTTTCTTGTTTTGTTCATACTGTTTCTTTGTACCTTGTAAGGCGCTGCGGACCCTTTGTGGTGCTATATAAATAAAGGATAATAGTAATTTTACCCACAAACCACTTTTAGGTGATCCCAACTAATAAAAAGCACAGACTCCAATATTCCCCAAAACACTGTAATACCCTATTGATGTGCTTTTGATATTCTCTTGTCATAACATGATGAGTGCATTTAGCTATTTCCCAACAGGCAAATCTATCTATACATAATATATGAAGATTTTCTCAAAGGAAAGAGATGAGAAAAATGTTATTTTCAAAAAATGAATAGTTACAGTATGTTAATGTTGGAAGCGGATTCCGTTCACATGGTTACATTTCTACTGTCGATGTGGTTCAACATCTCAACTGGGACTATCGAAATGTTCACAATGACGATTTCTGAAATGTCGCCATTTTGAAATGTTGCCATTCTCTGAATACCAGCAGTCAAGGTTAGGTGTTACAGGGAGGGTTAGGGTTAGCCTGCAGGGGGAGGAGTAGGAGTTAGGTCAGAGGTTCCCAAACACAGTCCTCAAGACTCCCCAACAGTTCAGGTTTTAGAGATATCCATGGTTCAGCACAGGTGACTTGATTAGTACCTCAATCAATTTGATTTAACCACCTGTGCTAAACCATGGATATCTCTAAAACCTGAACTGTTGGGGAGCCTTGAGGACCGTGTTTGGGAACCTCTGGGTTAGGTACTAGGGGAATAATACTTACCAGAACTGCTGCTTGTCAGATGTCTGCGACGGAACTGCTGCACATGTGACTGCGAACCTGGAAGAAGATGCTGGAGCTGCTGCTGCCGCAGGACCAAGTAAGTGACTGCCATGTCATGTCAATATGTCATCCGTGTAGCCATGAATGTCAACATGATTACATGTTGGCATAATTGTCAATGTTGGCGTCCTGATGCACGTTGACATAATAAATGCCAATCTGACATACAACACCCATTAGAAGTTGCAAAGCAGAGAAAGATCAAAGCTAATCTTTATTTGAAAAACCAGGAAATGTAAACCCACAATATGCTATGAATAAATATTAAAATATATATCCTTTATTTTTTATAGTCACTGGTAGACAAAGCAGTCACAATTCCCAACTTGCCAAATCTCAGCATTAAAATTACCTTGTATATTACAAGCAGAACCCTCAATCAATCATGTTATAGTTTCATCAAAATAACGTTGTTTCATTCTGTGCTTATTATATTTTCTTCATCAACCTCCTGCAGTGCTACCAGATGTAAACTCATGTTTTGCTTTATATGCCTGCATTTAAAAGTTGTTGAAAAGTTTAAATTGAAAAAGTTTAGTCATGTCGCTTAATGTTTAATGTGTGCATTGTTGCAGAATATTATTTCATGACATATAGCCAATACTGTGGATTTAGGGTAAATTCCTGTTAGTTCCACACTCAGGACTCACTGATCAGACACAAATGCTGCTTGTCAATATACAGAATGCACTGCATGAGTTTATAAGTTATGAAATACTGTATATCCAAGACAATGTTCTATTCTACATTAAGGCAATGGGCCATTTACAGCAGCTAGTTCATTTAACTTACTTATTTAACTAAATGGTAGGTAGACTGATATTTAATGAGCATTTTCCAAAATTCTATCAGGAGCACAGATCCGCAAAGATGGCAATGTAGCCGATTAAGGGGAAGGGGCGCTAGGGAGTGGCGTAACTACGGCCCCCGTAGCCCCCACGGTGGCTTGGGGGCGACAGGGGCCGCTGCTTCACCACTGTAACTGTGAATGCTTGCCTCTGAAGTGATCAGAGGCTAAGGAAGCCTCCGATCGCTTCAGAGGCCAGCTTTCCCAGTGATGCAGTGCGCGGGTGACGTCATGACGTCATCTGCGACGTGAGGAGACAGCACGGCCGCACCTCCCTGGTTCAAGTTAGATCCAGTCAGCACAGCAGCGGGAGCAACAGCTCAAACAACAGGCGTGTGGAGTTAGGTAAGTACTGGGATCAGGTAAGTACTGGGGTGGGACATTACTTTAAGGGGCACAACTACAGGGACACTACTTTAAGGGGCACAACTACAGGGGGCACGGCATATGGGCACAACTATGGGGGCACTGTATATGGGCATAGCTACAGGGGGCACTGCATATGGGCTCAACTACAGGGGGCACTGTAAATGGGCACAACTACAGGGGGCACTGCAAATGGGCACAACTACAGGGGGCACTTCAGATGAGCTCAACTACAGGGGGCACTGCATATGGGCTCAGCTACAAGGGGCACTGCATATGGGCTCACTTACAGGGGGCACGGCATATGGGCACAACTACAGGGGACACTGCATATGGGCACAACTACAAGGGGCACTGCATGTGGGCTCACTTAAAGGGGGCACTGCATATGGGCTTAACTACAGGGGGCACTGCATATGGGCACAACTGCAGGGGGCACTGCATATGGGCACAACTACAGGGGACACTGCATATGGGCACAACTACAGGGGGCATTGCATATGGGCACAACTACAGGGACACTGCATATGGGCACAGCTACAGAGGGCCCTGCATAAGGGGCACTACTACAGGGGGCACTGCATATGGGGCACTGCATATGGGGCACTGCTACAGGGGCATTGCATAAGGGGCACTGCTACAAGAGGCATTGCATAAGGGGAACTGCTACAAGGGGGCATTGCATAAGGGGCACTACTACAGGGGGCATTGCATAAGGGGCACTGCTACAGGGGGCATTGCATAAGGGGCATTGCTTAAGGGGCACTGCTACAGGGGGCATTGCATAATGGGCACTACTACAGGGGGCATTGCAGAAGGGATACTGCTACATGGGGCCCTGCATAATGGGCACTACTACTGGGGGCATTTGCATAAGGGGCATTGCATAAGGGGCACTGCTGCCCAGGGCATTGCATAATGGGCACTACTACAGGGGGCATTGCATAAGGGGCACCAGTACAGGGGGCATTGCATAAGGGGCACTAGTACAGGGGGCATTGCATAAGAGGCACTGCTACAGGGGTACTGCTACAATGGGCATTGCATAAGGGGCACTGTTACAGAGGGCATTGCAGAAGGGGCACTGCTACAGGGGGCCCTGCATAATGGGCACTACTACTGGGGGAATTTGCATAAGGGGCACTGCTACAGGGGGCATTGTATAAGGGGCACTGCTACAGGGAGCATTGCATAATGGGCACTACTACAGGGGACATTGCATAAGGGGCACTAGTACAGGGGGCATTACATAAGGGGCACAACTACAGGGGGACTAACTTGATACATGCAGTTTACAGGTTATAAACTATGTTCTGGTTCTAAACGGACATAGAAACTGTGCAACCTGTCTTGAGCTGAGGTGACAGACTGGAAAGAAAAGATCGGTGGGTTGTTGAAGTAGATCTGTCAGGGTAGGATGTAACGGGCATTACTGTGTGGCATAATGTGTATGGGGCATTACTGTGCGGCACAATGTGCTTTTAGGGGTATTACTTAGTGTGGCATAATGTGTTATAAAGGGCATTACTGTGTGGCATTATGTGTTATAAGGGGCATAATGTGTAAGGGGAATTACTGTGTGGCATAATGTGTTGCAAGAGGCATTACAGTGCGGCATAATGTGTTATAGGGGCATTACGGCATGGCATAATTTGTTATAAGGGCATTACTGTGTTATTATGTGTTATATGTGGCATTATTGTGTGGCATAATGTGAAAGGGGCATTAAAGTGTGGTATAATGTGTTATTGGGGAATTAAGGTGTGGCATAATTTGTTATAAGGGCATTACGGTGTGGTATAATGTGTTATAAGGGGCATTACTTAGTGTGTCATAATGTGTAAGGGACTCTAATGTATCATGAAGCCATACGCCTGAAACTTTTTTGGCAGGGGAGAGCAAAATTTATAGTTGCGCCACTGGCACTAGGCGGCCCACGGGCCATCATCGGGGGGAAAGGGGAATGGGCAGGTCTCCCCATCCTACCTTTCGCACTTGGGTCGCCCTGCTAGCCAGTGAGCAGAGGCAGGGGCTGGGCAGGGTAGTGAGGGATAAAATGGGCTGTGAGGAAGACGCTCAGGCACTTGCAAGGGAGCAGCTCAGGAAGTGTTTACCATCATGGATCCCAGCAGCAGAGAGTTTATAGCCGAACAAAGCACAGCCAGTATGTAAATCCCATAAGGGCAGGCAGAGTGGAGGAGAGTCTCAGCACATCTATTCAGAGTAGGGATGGTCATCGGCCATTGATTATTCATAATCATCGATGGTTTATGGCCGATGTTGAATGCTTTTGCCCTGGCTACCCGTGAAGACCCACCGCCAGGTTCTGATTGGTACACGGGCCAGTCAGTCATAAAACAGGGATGACCTTTGGTTGGTGAAACCATCGATGGTCAACCATTGTATAGTTTGTAGCCATCGATGGTTTCTTGCTGTTTTGCCATCGATGGTAAAACCATTGATGGCAATGCCTAATTCAGAGAGCATCAGCACAGAGAGGAAGAGGTCGGCAGAAGCCATTTGAAAAGCATGATACTGGAGCACCATCTAGTGGTCAGAGAGCAGCAAGGCAGTCTTAGGATGCTAAAAGAAAGAAAGCTACAGTATGGGTACGAATACAACAAATTTAAAAAAAGCAAAAAGCGAGTCTTCACAGAGCAGAGCATCTGCAGAGGGTGAGTGAATTTCCAGCTATTTATGGGGATAACCCTTTGGCCACTGAATCTGAGTGCCCTGAGTCAGGAGGGGAGGAACAAAATTTTTATTGGGAACGGCAGCCAGCGAATGAGTCCAGCACTTTGCTAACATGGCAGGTAACACTTCCCCCAGCGCAGCAAGGGAGGAGTGCAGCCTCAACCGGGAAGCTATTGGGGCAATCTCAATGCATAGGGATCCCCAAAGACGAGCTGTACCAACTTACAGAGGCACAGGGTTTGTGGGTGTACATTGCTACTATGCAGCTTTTTAAAGGACTTTTGCAGTCTCTTTCTTTGACCCCAAAATCCACGTTGCAACAAAACCACATGCGCTCCCCTCAATTCCTCTCACCCCCAGAAGCATATGCCATCACCCACCCTCCTATGGAAGCAGAGTGGGTCTAATATCACCCAGAAACACATACCAGCAACTTTCATCCCCTGGAGGGATAAGCATGCAGCATCAGGACTGCCATGGTTGCATCTGCTTTAAGTACTCTGAGAGGCATCATCTCAGTCCCCAGCATCGCCACTCAAGCATTCCAGTGCACACAAGAGGTCACCACAGAGCAACAGCATTCACCACATCCAGCAGGGTAGAGCAGGGATGTTGCAACATGGTCCACGCCACATACAGCAGCCCAGCACAGACAGGATATCATGAATCAGCAGCATTCATCACAGCCAGCAGGGAAACGCAAGGGCATCACAACACAGTCCATGCCACAACCAGCAAGGCTACTGAAGCAAAGTGTCAGGAACTGCATGCCGCTTCCAGCGAGAGAGATACAGCTGCTGAAGCAGTTTTAGCCACGTCCAGCAGAGCTTCTCAAGAGCATCGCAGCGCAGTCCATGCCATGTCCAGCGGGGCTCCTGCAGCAGCATGCCACATATCTCGTGCCATGTCCAGCGCGAGGGATCCTCTTGCCACAGCAGCCGATGCCAAGTGCAGCGTGGCTGACAAAGCCCCTTAACACAGAAATGGTGAGAACAATAATATTATTCGCAATGTAAATGATGTTAATGTTCACATGGGGAGTGTCAGCAATACTATTGTCAAATTTACAGGGGTAGCTAACAATGTTATAACAGGGCAGGTTAACACTTATGACAATACATTATCAGACTCAGATGAGGATGAAGTGTGCGGGGTGTTAAAAGAGCTTAAGATAGTGAGGGCTAATAGTAGGAAGAAAAAGGCAAGCATTCCATGGGTAGATGCAGTCAGGAGTCAGATGAGCCGGGTACAGCAGAAGAAGGCTGGCAGGTTCTTGCAGGAAGGAATATCAGTGGGCTGCGATCTGGGATAAGTGGTGAGGCACTTGCCTCAGCAAAACTGTAAAGAGATAGAAAAGGGGACTTTTGTGGACATATGCTCGTCAACTAAGGCAAGGTTTATGGACAAGGAAAGAGCTGTGGCAAGGGGTGGGGACAGGCAGATGCCTATAAGACTATGGAGAATTGGCTAAGCGGCATGTTTGCCAACTCAGCCTGTTACATGGATGCCTACCCGGAGGATGAGCATGCTATATATATGGATTTCATCTATTCCGTGTACAAGGATGATGGTGGGATTGTATGGCACAGGTATGACAAAACCTTAGATCAAAATCTGAGGGGGAACTGTTTGATTTTGGAACCAGAGACAAAGATGTGTGCCTAAAAGAGCAGGCTAGTGGTTTAGCAGCAGAAGGCGGTGTGGCCAAAGGTTTGGTGCAGGGGGGCCTAGTACGTAGGAGCAGGACCATTAGTGCTGGGCCTTAATGAGACGCATTGTACCTGTGTGTACTGCTAGTTTAGACTCTCCTGTACCTTATGCAATGCAAATCACTCTGCAAAGGACTGTAGTAGAAAAAGGGCTAGTAACACACAAAAGCTACCTGCTGCAGCAGGGCCCAGCAAAAATAATTAGTCCAGTGAACCTAAGCAGGATCCTGGAGTGGCTGTCTAGGTATCCTAAACAATACAAAGCCAAACTGCTGCAGATGGGGTTAAGGGATGGGTTAAGAATCCCAATAACAAAAAAAGTCCTCTTCATAGTTAGCAGGAGGAATTTGAAATCCATCAGGGAGCAACCACTAGTAGTACACAACAAGATTGCAAAAGACCTAGCATTAGACAGAATGGCAGGACCTTTCAGGGATCCCCCATACCGGACTTTCACCTAGGCTATATAGGCTCATACAGCACCTATATTATCCCAAAGAATCGTCAGTCAACAACACTCTGGATAAAGACCTGTGTTCAGTGCAGTACCAGTCGTTTGACAGAGCTGTCAAAATCATCAGGAGGCGGGGCATGGGAGCCCTTATGGCAAAGCTGGACATCAAGCCTGCATTCAGACTCCTACCCCTGTACCTGGAAAGCTTCAGGCTCATGGGTTTCAGTTTCGATGGTTACTTTTTCATAGACAAGTGCTTGTCTATGGGCTGTGCCATTTCGTGCGCATTCTTTGAGGCATTTAGCAATGGTGCCTGGGGGAGCGCACTGGGTCAGAGGACATAGCACACTATCTGAACGATTTAGCAAGCCTACCACGATCTGACTATTGCAGCCGGCTAATGTGCAAACTCCAGAGAATTCTGGGATAATTAGGGGTTCCCATCACGTAGGTTAAGACAGAGGGGCCCAAGTTGGTAATATCCTATTTGGGCATTGAAATTAAATTAATACAGATAAGATGGAATGTAGACTCCCTGCAGAGAAGCTTAGTAAAGAGATAAGCTATTGCCCAGGAACAAAAAAAGTCACACTGGAGCAGATACAGTCTTTGTTGGGGTTGCTCAACTTCTCCTGCAGGGTGATTCCCATGGCCAGGATCTTTAAAAGGCAGTTAGAGTAAGCACCCGCCAGCGTGAAGAAGAGGCACCACTTTATATGCATTTCCAAAGACCTTAGGGATGACCTGCAAGTGTGGGAAGGATTCATCTTGCAGATCAAGATTGTGAGAATGTGGCCTAGAGCAGCCCTGCACATCCATGCATTGCAGCTATTTATGGATGCAGCAGGGCCACTGGTATTGGGGCGTACCTGCAGGGAGAATAGTGTGCCCAACAATGGCCAACCAGATGGTTGGTCACAGGGCAGACCAGGAATTTAGCAGCATTAGAATTGTTCCCTATAGTCGTAGCAGTGGACATCTGGTAGGTGCAGGCCATAAAAAATCAATGCACTTCGTCCCCACCATTTGTCAGGTTATTGAAGAGGTTAGATGCGGTGTGCTGTGCCACAACATCTCTTTCAAAGCAAAGCACATACCTGGGGTTCAAAATTTTACAGTGGACTCACTGTCCAGGCAGAAATTGGAGGTTTTTAAAGCAGCAGCACCTCAGGCACAAGCAACAGGCCTAACATGCCTCTCCCATCTTTGGCAGATAGTGAAGCCGTTTTAAGCAGCCTGATCGAACAATCCCTGGCTCCAAAGACTGGGTAAGCATACAAGGCAGCATGAAATCAGTGGCAGCCATTTCAGAATGTGGGAAGCTCAGAGGGAAACAACTGTTGGCTTTCTTGGGCAAGCTGACAAGGGAGCGGGCATCCAGGGCCAGGGTAAATACAATATTATCCGGTATCTTTTTTCACTAAGTTAGAGGGGTAGATGGACAAGACCAAGGCATTTGTTGTGCATGCGATAATGAAGGCTTGGGCCAGGGCAGAGATAAAGAGGCCAGAGATTAGGGAACCGGTGACTATTAAAAAGATGCGAAAACTGGTCAGCATAGTGACAAGGGTATGCAATAATGCAGATGAGACAACCTTATTTAGAGCAGCCTTCATCATGGACTTTATCAGGGCATTCATGGCGAGTTGGTAGCATGCGAGGGGCACCAGGTTGCAGCATACGAACAACACAATGGCAGAAAATATGGTGTTGTGCAAAATACACAAGTCCAATATGGACCAAGTGGGCAAGGACAGATGGGTACAGTTAAGGAAGCAGCTAGACACACAGTCTGCCCAGTGACAGCTACAGGGTGTTTTTAGATGTTAGGACTGAAGACGGGACTAATTTTGTGGTCCACCGGGACGCATCCTCGCTAACCAAGTTTCAGTAAATGCCAGTATTTAAAAAATGTATAAGAACCGTCAGTTGGGACATGGGGAGATTCAGAAAGCATTATTTCAGGATAGGGGCAGCAACGTCAGCAGCTAGGGAGAGGTGACCAGTGGAGGCCATTAAAGTGTTAAGGAGGTAGAAGTCTAATAGCTACAAGGCTTACGTCAGGCCTGTGGATGAAAGCTTGGCAGCTAACTACATCTGTTGGGCAGCAACCAGAGCCACCACCAGGCCTGGGGATAGCAGTAAAAGTCAGGAAAGTGTTGTGCTTCGGAAAAAGGGGGATGAAGTGGTACGAATTAAGAAGGTCTTTATTAATGGCTGAAGAGGTGGCAGGCCGACCTGATGTGATAGTGCTGCATCTAGGGGGCAACAACCTGGGTAAATTGAAGTCCTTTGACTTACTATAATATGGGCCATACAGACAGACTTGGCATGGGTGATGGGATCCTGGAGTGCTGTCCGATTATCTGGTTCAGTATCATTCCCAGGCTGACATGGTACGGGGACTGTAAGAAGGCAAACATTGAAAGAGCCCAGAAAAGAGTAAATAAAACCATTAGTAAGTCGGCCCCCACCATTGGGGATAGCGTCATACAGCATGGAGACATTGTTGGCAATAGAGTGGATATGTACAGGAGAGAAGGGCAACACTTGTTGGATATCAGCATTGATTTACTGTATTTAACAACACGCTGCAGGAGGTGCTAGATGCAGTTGAAATATGTTAGGTTGCAGGGTTGTGTTTCGGCATTCAGTCTTTTTTGAGAACCATTGATAGCAGAAAAAGAACAGTGTGCAAGGCATAGTAAATGGTTGGTTAGTAGATGCACCCTAGGTGAATGGCCGCACGTCCGGCTCCAGCTTTGGATGGCTGGACCCATGGGCTGCGTGCCAGTGAGCGTGATATGTGCCAGGGGGTTGGTTCCCTAGTAGGCGTAGTTGCGATGCCTACTGGCTAGGCGGAGTACGCCCAAGAAGGAAAATATGTCAAACAACGGATTTGGCCAGCCCTACTGCTTTTTTCAGTGCCCTGCAATATTTTTTTCATGCGGTAAGATAAATAAAGCTGTGACCAAAATTGTATTCAGGCTTGGCTTCCCAGTGTACTTCTTTGGTTACTAAGAGGGGTCCTAATGGGGCGCAGGCAAGTCGGCCTCCGCCCCTTACAGTATTACTACATTTCAATTCAGCATTTTTATTCAAGTTTTTAGTACAGTAATCTCTGATTTTCCAAATTTTTACAATTCTGCTTCCGAGAGTCAATTGATATTGTTATATATTGACCCAGTTCAAAGACATTGCAATCTCTAACCACTGTGGATAACTTGTTACTCAGCACTCCCTTGAGTTGTGGGTGTTAATAAAAAACAACCATCTGGTCTGTCTAAAAGATGATTACACTCCCTGTTATCTCACACACTTTCTATTAATTCCCAAACTTAAGGCTCCCATACACCAGGCGACATATTGTGCGATGAAGCGATGTTCTCCAATCCGTTGGAGGATTGGTGAAATTACACATGTTAAATTTCACCAATTTGCAAATCACAATCATATTTTGATCGTGATCGGCAAATTAGTGAATCCAACATGTTGGATTTCACCGATCCCGCAACCCAGCATCTCTGCATCGCAGGGTCGCGGTAATCCGTCGCTGGTGTATGAGGCTCTTTAGCCACCACTAAAGTTGGCTCAGGAGTGACTCACACCAAGTAGGAAGCCCTAAGTCTCCCTACAATCACAATTATGTCCCAGTTACCATTTCACAAATAATAATCTGTAGTATAGATATGTAGCAAGGATTAGTTTAAACCACAGGAAAAATAGATCAATTAAGAATCTAAACCTTATTCAAGATTAATATGAGAACATACTCACAATGCTTAAATGATATACAAAAACAATTAATTAAAAAGATAAAGATAGTCTTAGTTTTAGGCAAATAATTTTCTTACAAACAAATAAAGTAAAAATGAGAAGTCTCACTAACTACTGTTTGTGGGGAGTTGCAAGAAGATAGAGCAATTTCCAATGTCAGATTAGCTCCCAAAAATTGTACAATGTTTGAATGTGGGATAGGGTATTTATCACAATCTGGGTGTCAGATGGCCCCCTTGCTTGTGGGCACGGACTATTTTTACTGCGTCTCTGCAAATTACCCAGAATTCTGCTTGGTGGGGAGTAAGCATGCTGTCACTAAGGTGGGGAGGTGTGACACTCTCCTCCAGGCCATCATCATTTTGGTGAGGACAAGCCCTGAAATGTTATCATTATCTTTCTGTTGGATCTTTTGCTGGCAGTCCAAATGGACTATGCGTAAATCTGCCAGGCCAGCCTCCACCTCACAAGGCATCTTCTTAGACAAATAATAATTAGCCCAGCAGATGGACATACACATAAAGGTTCATTTGCAGGTCACCATGCAGGTAATTAAAAACCTCAAAAGTATTACACAGTTAATACACATGCATATATATTTTAGTATAGTTTACAATTTTGTTTGGCACTATATATCAGTCAATGAATTTAGGAATCAATGCATAACTGATATATTTTGACAATTGCAGTTAATATCTAAATTAATAGTAATTACTGAAATGTGTATGCCTGTTTCCATTAAAATGAATCTATAAGTGTAATAAACTATTGGACAAAGACAGTAGAGGTATTCAGTGCAGACATAGGCCCTGATTCAGACCCGCTTGCAGCCACTGGCCGCTCGCTGGGTCTGTGGGCATTTTTTTTTTTTTTTCTCCGGCCGCTCACAAAGCTGTGGGAGACCACCCACAGCTTATGCGAGTGGCCAGGAGTCCATCGCGATAATCGCGACCATTGGCCTTGCCACAAGACCCTGTAGTAGGGTCTAGGCTGCCGCAAGGCCGAGTGGACTCCCTGCTCCCTGCCCTGATGTCAGTTTGCCCGCCCAACAAATGCCAGGCGTTCCTAAGGGAACACCTGCGTTTGTCCAGCCGCCCCCCTACCCGCCCACAAAACGGGGCGAGCTGTCACTCACCATCGACAACCGCCCCATCTTGTTGCGAGCCCTGTAGCAACTGAACTTCAGTCACTCAGCGGGACGTGAGGACGCGGCGCATGCGCAATGCGCAAACATCGGGCCGCTTGCGAGTGCACAGCTCTTGCGAGCGGCTCTGAATGAGCTCCATAGTGTAATGACCCACCCAGGAGCCCACTTTACCTTCAGACACCTCACATATTAGTAACTTTTTAGAGAGGCAAGCTCCCCTGTCAACATTTGCTTTTGAAATGGACAACAGTCTCAGATAAGAAATACAGCCGTGGCTAGGAAGTGTAGAATTTTATTTTGCAGGAACGGAGCAGTGGGCGTTCTGCTAGTCAACACTTTCCACAAAGAAAGAGGTTAAATACACATGAAAGTACACTTTACAATTCAACACAGACACTTCAATATTAATACTCCATCAATTTACATGG
Organism: Taudactylus pleione; assembly: GCA_031769625.1. Lineage (NCBI taxonomy): Eukaryota > Metazoa > Chordata > Amphibia > Anura > Myobatrachidae > Taudactylus > Taudactylus pleione. Next base: position 2,641,874 of record JAUIMM010001336.1, read on the forward strand.
AACTCAATTTACATTTTACCCAACTCCCTATCATCTAACATACATAACCTGTGTCTAAATGCATTTCACAATACCATTCTCATACCTATCAGTGAGCTAAAAAACTTTCGTATTGGTTTTATACTGCAATATAACTTATTATCTTTACACTTAACAAACAGTCTCAAGGGTTAAACCCAAACTATGAGCTCGGTGGTGCACAAGGTTGGTTTCTTTCCTTAAACAGCTACAAATGTAGAAAAGAGAGGGGGGTTTAACCCCCTATTGTTCCTCAGCACACTGAATTATACTAGCAACAATATATGAACACTATATGGTAATAGAATTTCAGAGATATTAGTTGCATGCATTTGCAAATACATGGGATGCTGCTAGGCCTCGTCAAGGCTTCTCTGTCACTAGCAGTCCCTACACTAAACGGTTCAGACTAATTTTCACCATGCTATAATTACATGAATTTCTTATCTACGTGGGAGTGCTTCCTTTTTTGTTCCGATACTGTGGGGTTATTATACCTCACATAGGAGAATCATTGTTTCCTATACTAATTACTTATTAAGGCACCCCTGTCTTTGCACTTTTATCCAGAGTGCCGAACCTCCGCATTTCATATATATATATATATATATATATATAGATAGATAGATAGATAGATAGATAGATAGATAGATAGATATAGATAGATAGATATATATAGATATATACATATATATATATTAGAAGGGCATGGTCTTGCCCTCATATTAAGGCTGAATTGAAAAAAATAGAATTTTTCCATAGAGAATTCCTGAGAGGGGGTTATGGTGTTTAAGGGGCAGCACCTCAAAAGCTATTGGACATACTGAGCTAAAATTTGGCATGGACAGGAAGAACTGTTGCTTGGTGCTGCATGCCAAATTGCAGGGCAAAAAAATAAATAAGGATTTGGGAACAATCTAAAATTTAAACTGTCAGTTTTTTTACCGACTTTCAGTTATGACTACTTTTCTGCTGTAGTCTTTGGTGGATTTTTGGGAAGGCATAAGTCATAGTAGAGGGAGAATTTGGGGTTTGTTTTATTAAGTAGCTCTTGTTCCAGTGTAGGACATTTTGGGGTTCAGGTAATTGAGAAAGTTACAGTATTTAAACTATTACCTCACAAATGCCCCATTATATAGATAGGGAGCTTCAACTTGTTGCGCAACCTCAGTAGGTGCCTCCAGCAGGGGGTGTACTGTGGCTTCACTTGGGTGCACAAAGATGGCTATCCTTTGCAGGCGTTAGTGGCGGTGGGACCTGGGGGAGGTAGCAAGTGTTAGCGCCGGCTGGGACCCGGTGGAGGTAGCGGGCATTAGCAGCGGCGGGGACCCGGTGGAGGTAGCAGGCATTAGTGGCAGCAGCGGGACCTGGCGGTGTGGGCATTGGCTTCGGGACTTGGTGGCGGTGCTGTGTTGGTGGCAGGCCTTGATCCGAGAGGATCCAGTCCCTGCCAGCTATTCTGCAGAGTTCAGCAGCAGTGCCCATTTAACAAATGGCTCCTTAGCGCCATTTTTAAATTCAAAGATGGCTGCTGGAAACCAATCACAGCTCGCAACGTCATCACAGAGTTCAGCAGTGGTGCCCATTTAAAAAATGGGAAGATTGTGGGCACTGAATGGGATGTGTGTGCCACATAAACTGCTTTGGTGTATTCCAATGAGCACACAATTCTGTGAATTAGCAGCTCCACTATTTTGTGAGTGACAGCAATCTCACTTTGTGAGTGCTGAATCTGCAGTTAACCACAGGGTGTGATGGCATATGTAATCAGTGGATTAAATAATTAATTTCTACATAGGCATATAAGATCTAAAACACACATAAACCCTTGCGAGCCTCCATTGAGGTCTGCAAAGAGATTGTATTCATACAGTTGCAGTCTAAGCATAGAATGGTCAAATCACCTTGAGGTCAAACAAGACATAAATATTGAGGCCTAGCTTGTACCTGTAATTACTATTAGAAAAGTATAATGAGCCATTCATAGCTTACATGGTGTTATCAGTAGAGCCACATTCCATTAGAATGACCATTGTAAGATGTGTAGAGAAACTAAGCATTATGGGTAATCTGAGACTCTACACAAAGGAGTTTTGAAATAGAGTTTATCTCCAGACATTAGGACAGTCATTACTGTATTTCTTTGTCTGAATATATCTTAGCGCTTACGGAGCATGTGCAAAAGATAAGTTTGGTTAATGCTATGCTGTACCAATCAGTGGATACCTAGTTTGTAACTAATATGGGCTTAATATCCGGAACGCCAACACCCCATACTAGGCTATATAAATCAAGATTTACACAAAGGCTTTTAGCTCATGCATGGATCTGAGACTGCAGTAGGATGCCTGCAATGTAAATTGAACTACCTGCGCATTATCGAAATGAGGGCTCCCCAGAGAGGAGAAGATAAAGTACATCTTATGTTGAAGATGATGAACTACCAGTGTCATCTGAATACATAGACCAAAGTTGAGTATACTGTATACTTTGTTAATTGTTTGTTTGTTACTTGTAAATAAAGTGTGTTCATTTGTACTCACTCAAATGGTCACATGTGTGTACTATTCATTTCGATCAGAATGAAACAAACAATTATGCAGCATACCATATCTGTATTGTGCAAGGAACACGTCCATTAAGGCGTTTGCCTTAATGATCGAAATTTCATTGCTTTTTTTAGTTTGAGTGGCAGAAATTCAGTAAGTTTTGTAAAATTTCAGATCATGTCTAAGAAGTCTTAATGGTACATGTGAAACAGATATGCTGGCCACACACATAGCGATATTTTACCCGATCTGGCCGATTTTGACGAATTGTGGCGACAAATTGTGTAAAACATGGGCAAATCCTGAGTAAATCGTGAGTCCCCAATCACGATCACGATGCGATGCACGTCCCCGCTGGTCGCAAATCGCCCGTGCAGTAGGGCAGATCTGACAATCTAGGACACGATACACTGTGAAAGTCTGGATGCAGGAGAGATCGTTTAAAGATTGGACACCAGATTGTGTGCAGATCATGTGCAGAGCTGCCGGGGAGAGTTTCAAGGGAAATCTTACACAAATCGTACACATCGGCTGATCGTGTGCAGATCGCCATGTGTGTGGCCACCTTAAGGTTTTTTATCTATGGAATATATATAGAGTATATAATTAGTTAGCACTAAAATTGCTTTGATGTTGCTGATGTCTTTATCACTTCTTAGCAAATGACAGAAATATTTTCTCAAGAGTGAAAAAGAATAAGTGTTAATGACGTTTGATATAATGTATAGAAATATGCTTCAAATTAATTGTTGCCATAGACTCATATCTTATTCTAACATTTCCATAAAGTTTACACATGGTGCAATAAACTAGCCCATTTTGGCATAACCTATTAAACAGCTAAGTGATGATGGATCTCCCAGCACACCATGCTCATTTGCAGAATGTCGTGCTACACAGATGAAAAAAAACGACAATAAAACCCTTTGGCTATATTACTCATTCCTCTCATCTAAAGGTAGAAAAATATAAGGAAAAGAGAAGCCCCGAAGCTTCCTTATTTCGCTCTAACATCATTAGAGCTTCAATAACTCTTCAATTAGATTTCCCTGGTTGCTGCCATTGTTTTAGATTGATAGATGTCCTTGGTTCAACCTCAGTAGGACATCATGTTGCTGCTGAAGCACACTGTCAGAACCAATTAACGGTCTAATATGACAGATAATCTAACGTGATCCTACTGATTGCTGAAAATAGTGTCAACCCCAATTTAGAACATGCAAAACCTGCATGACAAAGCAATGTACCAACTGAACAGGCTATAGGTTAAGCTTGAAGTAAAAATACAATAGATACAGTATTAGCTACATTTCTAAATTTACCATTTCTTTAATTTGTGCTCTTTATTCTACCTTTAAAAATACAACATATATAATACATAAATAACAACATAATATTGATAAAGCAATTGTCTCAGGTTACACTAGACAACTGTAAATATTTAACTCCTGAGCATTGTTATATTTAATTTAATGTCTACTGTGTTTCATAATATGAGAGACATATTTTTTATTCTATTAGTAAACCTAAAGGAATATATTACATGCATTTTATTCTACTGTCTTTTATGCTTCAGGAGACTAACTTTTATGTGGGAAATCATTCCAGTCTTTATTGTATTTTGGATAATTAAGTTTTTGCCACATGTTTAACACCTGCAGTTTTATATTTGGATGTGTAATACAACTTCAATAGATTTCACAGGCTAATGAGCTCAAAATATTGAAACGGCTGTTCTTGAATTCTGAATGTGTTATTTCTCTACTCCAAACATACACTAATATTAGCAATATAAGTTTCGCAATATAAGTTTATTGTCTTGCAGTACAATTAAAATAAAACAAAAAAATACATTAATTTATTTATTATTATTGTTGAATGTCTGAACTCTAATTTCAAGTTTTACAAACTGAAACAAGTTTAGCTGATATTTATTTTAAATTATTTTATAGGGAATATTTTACATCATCTATAGGTGAGAACAAAAAATATGAGTCACCATATCATTTAGTGACTGCCCCTTTATATTTTAATATTTTTTATGCAAGACCAGAGTTTCATAGTCTTTTAACAAAAATACTTTATTGCAGCACATTACTACAAACCTAGGGCCTGAGATGGACGCAATGCCCAGTTGAGTGAATATTGGTAAACTGCACATGCATCTAAGTCGCATGGCGCATGCATCTAGGCAAGTTACCTTAAGCTGGCCATACACCAGACCAACTTTCCTCCAACCATCCAACTAGTTGGTTGGAATGAAAATCCAGTAATGTATGGGAACAAATGACAATTAGCAATTTGCTCCCAAACACAGGAAAACGGACGAAAGCTGTTGTTCAGACAAGTTATTTAAAGCAAACAGATTTAACCAAGTTGCCTGAACAACCTTTTTCGTGTTTTTTGGTGTTTGGAAGCAAAATGCTGATTGTCATTTGCTCCCATATATTACCGGATTTTCATTCCAACCAACCAACTAGTTGGATGGTTGGAGGAACGTTGGTCTGGTGTATGGCCAGCTTTACTCACAGCAACTATTTACCTGCAGTGTGATTGACAGGCAGCATTTGGGGAAGGTAACGTGGGAGTGGTGGCAAAAACACAGGTGTGTCGCAACCATTATCAAGGTGTGTTGCAGACTATGGGCCGTATACAATTAGTGGCAAGAATATCGGGCAATAATTTATCACACTTAAAACAGGAGAAAAGTTTTCTCCATCTCAGACCTGGAGAAAAAAAAATGCAAAATCCCTATTTTTGCCTAAAAATGTGGGGATTTCTTTCAGAACCCTTTGGACACCCCCCTAATGATAAATGACCACAAAATGTTTTTGTAAGTTGCGTACTTTGTTAAAGAACGGCTGCGCAAGTTATGAATATCAATTTTGAAGCCAGGAGGTTTGGGAGTCAATCCTATTCCATGTGAAGGGTATGATGTGCTGTTGCAACAGCGTTAAAATGCCAGCAACGGACCGACACATCGCACCCTTCGCAGCCCGACTCGACCCTGAATTTGTCAATAGGACTGCAAGCAAAATTTGGCGAATCCGGGCTCCCGTAAAGTGCGGCCACTGGCGTGATGATCCACTGCCGCGAGATCATCGCATGGAATAGGAATGACCCCTTCGTTGGATTCTTTGTAGTCTTACTAGTTTATACTATATTTATAAAAATAGGTCTAGAAAGTGAAAATCCTATTAAAATCCAAAAGTCCTGAATTTAGGGGAGATGTATCAAGCATTGGAGAGAGATAAAGTATAGAAGTTGCTCAAAGCAACCAATCAGCTTCTAATACCCCTTTCAGATATACAACCCAAGAAATTTCCTGCTCAGACCCGGGAATTTCTCCTGTGCAAATTCCCGGGTATTTGGTCGAGACCCCCCTTTCACACTACAGTGTCTACCCGGGAAATTCCCAGGTAGACCCCTTTCAGACAAGAGCAGGGTTTTTCTGCTTACCTGCCTCTTCTCTGCCGTCTGCTCCTCCTAGCCTATCCCCTCTCTGGCTCATGATGATGATGTCATCATTCAGCTGCCGGAAGCCGGCCAATCATAATGCAGATTTTTATTTTTTTATTAATATTATTTATTTTAATACCCTGGTGGTTCAGCGGGAGTGTACGGGTGGCCTGATATAGCTGGGACCAGTCGGCGGTCTCCAGTGCGGGTGTCCCCGGCATCCGGCTGGGGTCATGTGTCGCTGGCACAGCGACCGGCATGGCGGGCAGCCCACTGTGGCAGAGACCGGTGGTGGGTGTCCCCACCGTCCAGCTGGGGTTCTCTGTACACAGCTGGCCGGTGCTGGGGGTGGTGAGCAGCAGCGCTGAGCATCCTATAGGATGCTCTGCGCTGCCAACTCAAAGCAGCAGTGCTGAGCGTCCTCCATGTAACAGCTGCTTGTAGCACCATTCAGACAGAAGCAGGGTAATTTCCCGGGACTTAAGTCCTGGGAAAAACCCTGGTCGATTGAAGGGGCAGCTACCCGGGAACGTGTTCCCGGGTAGGTACCTTTCAGACAGACGTGGCTACCTGGGAATTTGGCTGAGGCAGACCAAATTCCCGGGAATCTCAAATTACATTTACTGTAGAAGCTGATTGGTTGCTGTGGGCAACTTTTCCACTTTATCTCTCTCAAAGGCTTGATACATCTCCCCCTTTATATTTTAAGTATAGAACATATTTTTAAAGCCATTTACAAGGACAGTATCCCACATTCACATGCAGTGCTTTCTTTTCTTGCAAGGACAGTAAACATAAAAAAAAACAGTCTGTTGTGTAGTGCAGTGATACTCAAACTGGGTCCTCAGGACCCCACACAGGTCACGTTTTTCAGGTCACCCAGCAGGTGCACAGGTGTGTTCATTACTCACTGACACATTTTAAGAGATTCACAAGTGGAGCTAATTATTCACTTGTGATTCTGTGAGGAGACATGGAAAATATGCACTGTTTTGGGTCCTGAGGACCGAGATCCTGTTGTGTAGAGCAATGGCTCTCAACCTCAACACTTAAGGTGCGTACACACGGTACGATAAAAATGCACGATATGAACGATATCAACCATAGTTATTATTAAGATCGTTAATTTTTTTGGCGCCCAATGACCAGCGATGCGCTGGCACGTATAGTCGATAACGATATCGACCATCACCGGTGAATGCAGACCAACCTGGTCGATATCAACCAGGTTACATATGGACCCACGATCATTGATCGCAAGTCGCTGGCCCGTCGTTAGTAGGTTGGTGGTGTGCTGGATGAATGATAACGATCATCCAGCACACTGGCAAGGTGCAGAACGATCAGTCAGTGATATCATTATCGCTGACTGATCGTACCGCGTGAACGCACCATTATGTTTTCCCAAAATATCATGTTTTGAGGATTTCTGTCTGTGGAAGCAGGTGGGATTATTACTGACCAAGCAAAATAGATAAACTCCCCTGTGCATAATTTTAAAAAATCCATAAAACATTACCTGTTGATTGTACTTTAGGACTGGAGTTGAGAACCACTGGTATAGAGCAGTACTTCTCAAATCCAGTCCTTGGTGCAAACTTGTTTTTCCAGGTCTCCTCACAGAATCACAAGTGAAATTATTACAACCGCCTGTAGATCTTGTAAATTGTGTCAGTCAGTAATGAATGCACCCGTACTCCAGCAAGGAGATAAGGAAAACATGCACTGTTAGTGTGTCCCGAAGATTATGTTTGAGAAGCACTGGTGTAGATAATATGGCTTAACACAGGATGAAGATAACATATGGGAACTTCTGATAATCGGGGTGGATTGTAAACTTAAAGTGGCCCTGGAAAAATATAGAAAAAGGTCTTACAGTATGTAGGCTTGAGTAAGTAAACTGAAGGCGGGACCCAACTCAAAACTAGGTGGTGTGGGCAAATCTTTACCCCTAGCCCTATATTGTAGATAATGACTAGTGTTAAATCTAACCATACAAGACAGACATAATTATATTTGAACATAGAATAATTCTTTTTTTCATGTATTAACTGTTTAAATGACTTCTCAAAACCTCTCTCCTGCAACATTTACTAAATACTTTGCTTTATCATTTTAGCTTTCTTTTGTGCCAAGCAGGGGTTGACGGGAACTTAAAGTGACCCTGGAAAACGAAAAATGTGGCCTCTGTCTGGACAGAATAAATTAAGTGTAGACGGGGCCCAACACAAAAGTAGGAGGCTTTGGCACTAGCCATAATGGTAGTAAGTAAGGCCAATGCAACAAGGTCGGTGGAATCACAGCAACTGCAAGAAAATCCTGCTGCAGTAGGCGGAGCTAACATTAGAATTGTGCACAGTGTTTTGGTTTTGGTTCTAAATAGGGATAAGCAGGTTCGGTTCTCAGAGAACCGAAGCCACCCGAATTTCGGGGATCCGGGGCTGCCCCGGATCTTTCTCCCGAGGCAAAACCTCGCAATCCGCTGTCGGATCGCGAGGTTTTGTTTTGAGCGGGCTTAACACTGATTGGCTGAGAGAGCCATCTGTCATGGCTCTCAGCCAATCAGCATTAAGCCCATTGAATATAGGCACAGGAAGCGAAAGATGCCGCCCATCTCACACTGCTGACACCCTCCACTGCCAACACCGTCAGCACCCCCTGCTGCCGACCCCCACTGACAGCATCCCCGCTGCCAAAAACCCTGCTGCCGACACTGCTGAACACCACCAGCAGCCATGCACTGCCGACACCATCAGGACCCCCACACTGAGGACATTGCTGGCACCCCCGCTCTACAGACACCAACAGCACCCTGCACTGAGGACACTACCGGCACCCCTGCACTGCTGCCCCACGTACTCAGGACACCGTCAGCGACCCCACACTGCCGACACTCCCACACTGAGGATACCACCGGCACCCCTGCACTGCCAACACTGTCAGCACACTTGCACTGAGGACACCGCTGGCACCCCTGCTTTGCCAACACCCCCAGCACCCTGCACTGAGGACACTGCCAGCACTACTGCCCCACGTACTGAGGACACTATCAGCGACCCCACACTGCCGGCACTTCCACACTGAGGACACCACTGGCACCCCTGCACTGCCGACACTGTCAGCATACATGGACTGAGGACACCGCTGGCACCCCTGCTTTGCCGACACCACCGGCACCCTGCACTAATGACACTGCAAGCACCCCCACACTATGGACACCGTCAGCGACCCCACACTGCCGGCACTCCCACACTGAGGACACCACCAGCACCCCTGCACTGCCGATACTGTCAGCACACATGCACTGAGGACACCGCTAGTACCCCTGCTTTGCGGACACCACCGGCACCCTGCACTACTGCCCCACGTATTGAGGACTCCATCAGTGACCCCGCACTTCCACTACTCCCACACCGACGGCATCCCTGCACAGTCGACACTGTCAGCACTCCTGCACTAAGGATACCGCTGGCACCCCCGCTCTGCCGACTATGCTCTCAGGACACTGCCAGGGCCCAAACTCTGCCAACACCGCCACACTGCCAACACTGGTGGCACTTCCACATTGATGACACCACTGGCACTCTCGCATTGAGGACACCACCAGCACCCCGCACTGCCGACACTGCTGTCACAGTAAGTGCACTATTGGTGCATCCAACCCACACTGTATAACACACTATGGCCCTCATTCAGAGCCACTCGCTAGCGGCAGTACGCTCGTTCCGAGCGATGTTCGCACATCTGCGCATGCGTACGGTTTTTAGTACGCTTGCGCGAACCAGTCAGTGCGGCCGAAAATCGTTGGTACGCAATATAGCGAGGGCCTGCTATTTTGAGTGACAGAACGAGGCGTATGTGGGTGGTAACAGGGGAAGGTGCTTGAAAACGGGGAGTGGAGATCCGAACGCAGGCGTGCTTAAAGGTCAAAACGGGCGTTTTAAGGGAGTGCATATTTAATACAGCAGCGTCATTGACCACGTCACTTGGTTTTTTTTAACTCAGAACTGCTCGCAAAATAGCGGTTGAAAACACCAACCACAAGAATAGCGAGCAGTTCATACGCTGTACGATGTACTCGATTAATCTAATAAATAGCTGACATGACGTATGGTGCGTGCGGCCAGGGGGCGTTTTTATCAAAAAAACGAGCGTATGTTTTGCTCGCTCGTTCAGACTTAGAGGTGGGAACAGACTGCAATTTGCGAACGGATCATTTGAATAGCCACCCCTTGTTTTTGAACGAACGACCACAAATAGCGAACGGCTCTGAATCAGGCCCTATATCCATGTTGGAACTTGGAAGCTGAACTGTCACATGTTAGTGCCACCCACTGTGTCGCTCAGCTTAGTCAGCCAGCTAGCTGGATGCAACCTTTTGGCCTTAACTAGATGAAAAAAATTATATTGTGAGGTGGTCAAAATTGATTGAAAATTACTGGAAATAAATGTTATTGGGGTTAATACTACTGTAGGAACAAAAACAGGCCCATTTTATGTGATTTTAGCTGTTTTTATTATATTTAAAGAAAAACTCCAGATCCAAAACCAAAACCGAAAAACAAAACACCAAGGAAAAAAATCCAAAACCAGATTCAGATCCAAAACCAGGGGAGATCCAGATCCAAAACCAAAACACGAGGGTCGGCGCACATCTCTAGTTCTAAATCATCATCGTTAAAGTGTTTTGGTTCAGTTTCAGTTTTGGACTTCTTTAAAAAATTTATAAAAACAGCTAAAATCATGTAACTTGAACCTGTTTTTGTTCTTATAATATTACTGACATCAATAACATTAATTTCCAGTCAATTTTGACCACATCACAGCACCTGAAATCATGAGGCAGGGAATAAAATGCAATAGAAAAACGAGAGATCCATTTTTAATCTGAGTTGCGAACTTGGAGAGAAGACCAAACTCGGATTTGGATTCTACTCGGAACCCCAAAGTATTTTGACCCAGGACTCGGCTCGATTTGGAACCCCAAAGTTCAGGTGTGTTCGGTTTTCAGCAAAACTGAACCGCTCATCTCTAGCTAACACCAGTAGGTTAAGCATTGCACTGGTAGAAGCAGCAAACAAATAGTAGGAGTCAGAACAGCATGAGGTTGACCTTAAACCCCCATGTCTTCCTATTTTAAGGACAAAGGCAAGGTTGACAAGATTAAACGCAAAATGGTATAATTTTCCCTGAGCAAAAATGTAGACAATTCCTTTCCTGCACCCCTTGTTACCTTCTCTTTACTCTATCCTGGGACCTGGCACACCATGAGGGACTGTTTGGCATGACTCAAGCCACTGTGTATGAGGACACAGGTATATATATATATCTACAGTACTTCTCCATTTGACCCTATCCCAGACAAACCAGTCAATTTCTGTCTCCTGTTCTCGTCCCCATTTGTAATCTCCATAGGCAACTTTCTACCATTACTCAAGCATGCAGTGATTATTCTATTATGAAAAAGCTAATTCTGACTGTAGCAGAGTGAAATCTCCCATATGTAAAGAATGTCTGTGCTTTAGGAAAGATCCACACCTTTTTTTTCAGTTAAGAGAAGATACAGTTTGGTATGAAACCTACTTCTGTGGGTCATTCAGAGAGAGACATAGGAAGGAAGGTGTGCACCTGTGGCGCACTCTGTGTAATGGACGTTGCATACCCTGACCTACCGTACCATATTGCTGTCTCCTGTGATGCTGTATTGCCACGTTACTGAATTGCTGTTTATACTGTACTATTGTGTCAGAAGCTATTGCACTGGCTGCAGGGGCATTTTAAGAGAGGAGGGGGCCCGTGTGCACACCTCGTGCGGGGCCCCCTCCTCTGTCCATGGGGGCTGGCAGCCGACTAACGCTTCTGGCCAACCACCGGAGCCTTAGTAGACTCCAGGCACTAGAGTGTGCCTGGAGTCTACTGCGCATGAGCAGAACGCCGGAAAAATGGCCGCGACGGCCATTTTCCGGCGTTCTGTAGACTCCGGGCACACTCTAGTGCACGGAGTCTACTCCGCATGTGCAGAACACTGGAAAATGGCCGCGGCTGTCATTGTTCCGGTGTTCTGAGCAGCAGTGACAACCGACGCGGGACCTTGGACAGGTAAGTTTAAAAAAAATATGGGTGCAGTATGTACGGTGCAAGGCCCCACTGGACCTGGGGGCCCATGCGCTCCGCACACACTGCACCCATTAGAGATACGCCACTGACTGGCTGTATCTTTTTGCTTGAATAAAATCTATTTGTTTTGAAGCACTTCAGTCTCAAGTACTCATCTCAATCTACCCACTACACTGACCCAAAATATCTTGCAGATGACCAGCCCGTCTCTCAACTGCCATGTCTCTGCAGACTACTCAAGAGACATTTACATTACACTCTTTATTTTTCACACAACCTATTGAACCAGCTTCAATCAACTTTTCATTCCCAACACTCCACTGAGGCTACACCAACTTATGTGTTCAATGATTTCGTCACTGCTTCTAACATCTTTGCTGCATTGACACTGTGGACCATTCTCTTTTCTAATGATACTGGATCAGAACCTCTATATACCCCTGCCTATACCTTCTAATATCCTACCTATAAACCTGAAAGGATTACGCTAATTTGTGTACGCAGTCATACAATAAATAAAGACTTAAGACCTGGAATCTGTGGTTCCAAAGCACAAGTATTATTCAAGTAAAAGTACAGTCAGTTACACGCTACTGATCCAGACACAATTCAGCGCAAAGGAATTATACAGACCAAAGTACAGTATACATATGCAACGCTTCCGGACCAGATGTTAGGCATCAGCAAGAAACCCCTCGTCTATCAGCATTCAGCACAAAGACTAAAGACCCAGTGTTGGAGCACACATATTTATACCCCCCAGGAATAGACAAAACAATAGAGACGTTTGTTGCTGATGCTATTGGTTCCCAAGGGGGATCCATCTGTTACAGAGCATTTAACAGGCTGATTCAAATAGACACAACCCAGCCTCCGACAACTGAGGGTCCCTAGATTCCCGCCACATGCAACATCCTAACAGTTATTCATATCATATACATTTTGTTGCTTGAAGTCGAGAATGCATGATGCGATCTCCCCACCGTTAACACTGGAATACTGTGGAAAGAGTACGCATCAGTACAAAACCAAATATGGCTTACTTATAATGTATAAAACCTTAGTTACCAAACAATCTTTATTTCATAGCATCTATACTAAATGAACAAACTTAAATCTTATACCTTAAAGCTTATGAAACCTTGTATGTGAATATGTAATGTGTGAGTAAGCGGGGATTGATATAAAGACGCTAGTTAACTTGGTGCAGGTGCGGGCACATTTAGCTACTAAACGGTGTTTTCATATAGGATCTTATGCATTCGCTAATATGCGACTAGTCAACAGCGCAATTGTGCGTATTAAGGTGTAAATGAGAAACGGTGAAAGATGCAATCACATGATGCTATTAGTAATATCGCCATATGTACTTAAATATGAGTTTATCTAAAATGGCGCTTGGGCGGCCATTCGCAAAATGGCGTCTTGCGATCTCATTTTCAAGATGGTGTCCTGCGGCCAGTCGCAAGATGGCGTCGCCGCGATTCAATTTTAAACTAATCTTGTCTCAGCCAATTATCCAGCTTTGACAGTCCACCCTTTGATAGCAAACAACATGCTATCACAATCTACTCTTTGAATTTAATTTAGGCTTACATTTACATATTATTTAGTGTTATTATGGGATGGCACAAGGTGGTTCTTAATCCATCAATAATGTGTCTCTGGGTGGGGACATAAAACTACTATTATATGCACACCGCGGATCTTGGAAGATCATGTGAAAGGTGTGGGAATGCACCAGTCTTATAAAGGCAGTCTTGAAGGGGAATTGAGACTTTACATTATCTGAGGTGTTCTAAAAATAACATTTCAATAATACATTCTATGTACGTCTAAATATAATACATCAAATGATGGTATTTCCTAGTTCAGGGTTGTAATGCAGTTCTATATTTACCTCGGTATTCATATTGTCATTACTGACCACCATCATAGTTTCGTTCTTGTGTTTTACTCTATTTTTACATTTTCCACACTTCAACACAATAGGAACACACTGGATGCATATGCCAATTATTATGATGACAATTAGTATAAGGATCAAGAATTTGCCTATGCTAGCGATCACTTCCTGGACCCATTCCCCTAGACCTGAGAACCATTTTACTGGGTTCAGCCATGAAACCCATCCTTCTATCTTTTCCCCTACTTCAGCCACTAAAGCGTTATAGTTCTTACGAAACTCCCATTGCTGCTGTCATAAAATTTCTCAGACACCATAGAGCCCCAAAATCGTGCACACCCAAACGTGTACCTCAAGTCAAGTGTTAGCAGATTTGCCTGCTGCCAGTTCACACGCTCTAGTTAGTGCTACTAACTGCCACCTGGGCTGAGTGAGGAGAACCAAGAGGTTTAGCTTCTATGATGTCTGTGTCATTTACAACAGCATAACCTGTACATACTGTAATTCACCTGTGTCTGTTTGTCTATGACAACTCCCATCTGTATAAAAAGTCACATCCACATCCACATTCTCTAAAGGTGTGTCATGTATGTCAGGTCTAGCAGTAAAGGTCTGATTCAGATATGTCATACAATCGTGCATATCATTATGTCTGCTGAACTCACCTCTCACCAGCAACTCCTCTCCTTCCACCCTTTGTACATCATGTTGTACATATGGTAAATACGTTGCTGGATTCAGTGTGCTGCAACGTTTAACAGTAATGTTTGCGGGTGCAATTAGAGCTAGTTCCCATTTGGTAAACCTAGCTGAAGAGACGGGTCTGGTTTGAGCTGACTTCAACAGAGCAGATACAGCATGGGGGGTGTAGACAATCATATCATGACCCAATACTGCGTCCTCACTTTTACTCACCAATAGAGCGGTAACTGCTACACTTCTCAAACAGGTGGGGAGTGATCTTGCCGCAGTGTCCAATTGGGCACTGTAGTAGCTACGGGCCTACTGGCATCATCATGTTTTTGTGTAAGGACACCTGCAGCACAACCATCGGCTTCCGTACAATACAAATCAAAAGGTTTTTCCTAATCAGGTATTCCCAATGCAGGAGCTTTTGTCAGACTGCTCTGATTCCTCTGTGTGTACAACACGATCGGGCTTTGAGGAAGAGACTAATTCCTGTAAAGGTAAGGCCAAAATAGAAAAACCTGGGATCCACATTCTACAGTATCCACACATTCCCAAGAAGGTATGACTTTGCTGTTGATTCTGCAGCAGTGTCATGTTTTGTATGGCCTGGATTCTATCATTTGTTAGATGTCATAACCCCTGGGTTAGGCAGTGTCCCAAATATTTTACTCTGGATTGGCACGGCTGTCCTTAGCCACCTTGTGTCCTGTATGCGAGAGATGAAGTCACAAAAGTTTAGTATCATTTAAACATGGCAAAAAGGAATGACACGTGTGAATTCACATACGTGTCAATGGTGGGACTGCGCTCCGAACAAATGATGTATAAATAAACCCATGTACCAATGACTGAGTCTAAGGAGTGATTGAATTTATCATAGACTATTTTATTGGTTGATTCTACTAAATAATGGCAATAATGAATGCTGCTGATTACAAATATCATGTAAGATATATAGAGAGGGAGGGTGGTAATGAAATGAACATGGATACAGAAATAAATTCTGCTGGTAAAGGGTCAGTAATATGATACCAGACACTAACTGGCAAACAGGTGAGAGAAGGGTGCAGAGGGAGGGCGTCCCACACCCCACTGCACTTCAAATCCAAAAATAATATAACCAAAAAATAATAATAAAATATAGAAAGTCAGAGTCTGGAAGAAAGTCAAATCTTACTGATGAGTGCGGTCAGACCCAAGTGGTCTGTGATCCATCTCTTGAATTAAATAAAGTAAATAAAAGTCCCGGTGAGGCCTCACCTTCTGATGAATGTAGACGTTTCTTTCGGTCCTGTCTTCGTTCTGCCTCTTGGAGTCCCGGCTTCCTCTCTGTCTCCGCCACTGGTAGGGCCGTATTCCAGCAACTGTAGTGCTAACAGTTGCAGGCTTGGTCCCCACAGAGTCCGTATGCCGAAATCCCGTGCAGCGCCGCGATCTCGCGAGAGGTCGCGGGCTGTGCGGGAAGCTGACGGCCCCGGACTGCTGTGCGCTCACCTCACCCAATTCGAGGAGGCTCTGGCGGGTAGAGGGGAGGACCGTGGGTCTCGTTGATGGCAGAAATGTGTAGTGTTCCTTCGATTCCTTCGTGCTCCTATGCGTATCGGCTGACACAGCCTTCCTTAGGGAGTGATGGTGACGCCATTGTGGGGGTGGAATATAAAGTGTGTTGGGCGGAGCTTGGTCTCTGATGTGGGCCAACGTCACAGTAAACACCTGTTGCCATAGTTACTTGTCCTGGTAACGAAGGCATAATTAGCCTTGGGAAATGTGTGAAAAATACATGCTTGGAGCCATGGATCGGGAAACAGACGGAGATGCACAATGTATTTGTCATATTAGACACTAACACATGTTATTAGTTGACACCTGCAACCATATTGTTAAACAAATGAAAAGAACAACAAGGTGGTTATAAAGCGGAAATCGGTTGAATCTGTACTTATGATAATAAATGATAATTGTACTCTGAAAAATATGGTACATACTCCGTTGTATGTTGGAATGTGTTGATAGGATCTAACATATTGATAAAATTACATTGGCATGATTGTGTGCACAAAAACAGTAGGTATACGGATACTAGACTGTTAAATGTACATACATTGTATTGCGGTATCTGGAACTAAAATGAATGCAGTTAAATCATGACATAAACGAGTCAGAAAACAGCAATAAATCGTCCACATATTGAATTAGAACAAATCCATTGGCAGGTTGAAAAGATTGTAAACAGTCATGCAATGCCTGGGAGAAGATACTGGGGCTGTCTATGAAACCTTGGGGTAACCGTGTCCATGTGTATTGTAAACCTCTGTATGTTAATGCAAATAGATACTGACAGTCAGGGTGGAGAGGCACAGAGAAGAAAGCAGAACAGAGGTCAATGACAGTGAAATGGGTTGCATTTGGTGGGATCTGTATCAGAATGACAGCTGGATTTGACACTACAGGGAATTGGCTCTCTACCACCTTATTAGCACCTCTAAGGTCTTGTACCAGCCTATAACCCCTCCCACCACTCTTTTTCACTGGAAAAATGGGACTGTTGGCTATACTAGCTGTACGAACTAAAATTCCCTGTTGCAATAATCGCTCAATTATTGGAAAAACTCCTAATTCTACCTCCTGTTTTAGTGGGTACTGGGGAATTTTTGGAGCTTGCCTACTGCCTTTTTAAATTTACCATTACAGGGCTTACGTTTGCCATTAATCCAGTGTCCTGTCCATCTTTAGTTCAAAGGAAATCTGGAATTTGGGATAACATTTCATCTACCTGGGATGGATTTTCATTTAGACTAGTAGAGTGATACATTATCCTTTGGGGAGTGTTCAATATATCCCGCACCTTGTGTGCAACTCTCTCTGGGATATCTAAAAATACACCATCAGGGGTGCAGTATATAACACATCCCATCCTACATAACAAGTCTCTACCCAGCAGGTTAGTAGGAGCAGCAACAGCCAGAAGGAAAGAATGCCTGGTATTCAACGGCCCAATAGTAACCTCTGTGGACTTTGTTAAAGGGTAATGTTCCACTTTACCTGTTACACCCATTGTTGGTACTCTCTCGTTGGTCACCTGTAAATTAACCGGAGATTTTATCACTGACCTGGTCACCCCTGTGTCTACAAGAAAAGGATATTCAGTACCAGCTACATCAACCATCATGACCGGTTCTTCCCTAGTACCTCCCGTTAACCTGACTATCTGTAGACTACAGGTATGACCTGACCCCTAGCATTGGCTATCATTCTCCAATAAAGCATTTACGGCCACAATTGGAGCTGGTGCTTGCTGGACATTTGCTGGTCTCTGTGCATATCCCTTATGGGGATATGCAGGTCTTCCCTGACTTGGGGTTCCTACTCTTTTTACTGTACAGTTTCTACTTAAGTGTCCTGTTTGTTTACAGTTAAAACATGTTCGTGGATCGGGTGAAGACGTGTTGTTGTGAGGTTTGAGCAGAGGGTAAAGGTGGTGGATATGGGTAAGGATAGGGAGGGTAAGGGTATTGTGGGGGATATGAAGTTTGAGAGTAGTATGGGACCTGTGGTTGTATCGGGTTAGTGGGATAGAGTTGTATTTGTTGTTGCGTGGGGTTAATGAGGGCATATACTTGTTCAGATGTAAGTGTGTGTGCAGGTGCAAGTGTGTCTGTTGGCTGTGATGTTACCGTCATTCCCTCCAGAGCTTGGATACTGACAGCCATTAGTTTTTTGCTCTGGGCTTCTCTCTTCTTTGAGATGTTTTTATCATGTTCGATGGCGGATTCTATGAGGGTATCTATTGTGAGTCCCCGCCAGCCAGGCTGTGAGGTCTGAACCCGAGTCTTTAAATTCTCTTTTAGACCGTCCATTAGTACTGTGACTATCATTTCCCTGTGGTGAGTGCTATCTTTAATATCTTCTATCCCAGTATACTGGGTGATAGCCTGCAGAGCCTGATCGCTATAATTTTCAGCAATTTCACTCTCCTTTTGCTTAATCGTGAAAAATTTATTGTAGTTAACTACTACTGGAAAATATATGCCCAATTGAGTTACAATACGGGAAATGTTACCTTGGTTTACTTGGTCTATTAAGGGAACGTCACCATCCAATACACAATCCGTGATAAATTTTGTCACGTCGGTATTGCGTGGTAGACAGGCCCTTAACACCACACGCCAATCTTTATTAGTTGGCTCATGTGAACTACCCAAATTTCTCAAAAATCTTTGACATTTGGCTAATTCCTTTTTGGGATCGGGGAAATCATTTATGATGGAATTTAGTTCTGCTCTTGTCCAAGGACAATGCATTACCACTTCCCTCATGGGCACTATACCGTTCGCATCTGCATTTCCATTTGGAACGGTTATTGTCCGAATGGGATGCAGACCAGTAGTGTTGCTACCTTTGACCTTGTTACCTGGCTGGGGGTTTAACCTGTTGCTGCTACGTATGGTATGAACAACTTCCTCTACGGGTGCAGAGAGTGTTAACACTTCCCTTGCTGTTACCGATGGGGATGGCGGCACCACTCGTGATTGTGGTGATGCAGCATCTATCATCTGCACAGCATGGGAAATGGCAGACATTACAATAGGCTCATCATTCACATCATAAACATTTTCCTTATGGTTGCTTAAGAGAGGGTACAGATTGCTTGTTACATTTTTATGAGTATTTTTGGTAACTGTACTTGCACCTCCATCCACATAAGGTGGGGGAGGTGAGTGTGAACTGCTGGCAATACTCACCACAACGCTACCTTGCCGCACGTGCGCGCCATTTTGCAGCTCGTCCGTATTGCAATTTAGCATTGCAGATGTATTCTCTGGCAATGTGCTTGCGACGCTAGTTTGCGTCGTTTGCACATTTTTAAGCCACGCATCCCCTTCATGCTGCCACAGTTTTAAACATTCATAATATTTAACTTTTTTCTCTGGGGAGCGCATCAGACTGATGTGATCCCGGACATTATCTAATATATTTTTATCAAAACTACCAATTCTGGGAAACGGTCTAACACTCTTCATCGTCATTTTAAACCATACATCACAATACCTTATTGCATAAGTACCGTACTTAGTATGCATAATACGACGAGCCGATCCGATCGGCGCCTCCATTAGCAGCACATCATTGTCTAACATCTCTACTGTTTGCGCGGCTCCCATTCTGAGACAAAATCCTACGCTTTTCAATGAAGATTTAAACTGGTGAAAGACAATCAAGATACTTTCACTTACCTGTGGACGATTTAAGTCGGCGGCGCCCACACACCTGGATAAGATTTGAAAAAGGCAACTTCCACACCCGGATAACATTTAGTAAGGCAACTTCCACACCTATGGAAGTTTGTATGTTGGCTACTTCCATGCACCTCTCTACAACAAAGACATGTACATCTGCTACTGTGTATAGAATGGTAAAGCTGCTTACCGAGCGACTAGCACTTAGCCCTTAAAGGTCATACGGTACATCTAACTGTAGGGAACAAGTTACCCTTACCAGCAAACACTCACTGTTACACTCTTTTTTTTCCTGCGCAGAAAAATACACGTTAACCCAGATATTGATAATAATTGAAAAATGTAAACCTCAACGGCTTTATTCAAACACGTGGCAGCATAACCGGAAGTACGTATACGCTATTGTGCGACCAGTCGCATACACAATAATGTGACTACCACACAACCGTATGACAACCTTTTAGCTGCGTACACAAAAGTGCGTCTTTGCTGTGCGCAAACCTGCGACTCAGCCACGTACTCAGTACTGCAGCACCCCTTTAAACGTTAGGTAGGTGTCAACAGAGGAAAACAAACTTTTTCCGCTCTTGTACCTGCTTCCTTGATTCACACGGAGACGGAGAGTGATCTTTCAGCACAAAGCAGTTGCAGGTAAGCCCTGCATGTGGCCACTCCACCCTTTGCTGAAATATCGATAGCCGTATGTACCGTGTGAGCAGGTAAGTGACTTCACTACGAGCCTCCAACTAACGATACTGGATCAGAACCTCTATATACCCCTGCCTATACCTTCTAATATCCTACCTATAAACTTCTAAGGATGACGCTAATTTGCATACGTAGTCATACAATAAATAAAGACTTAAGACCTGGAATCTGTGGTTCCAAAGCACAAGTATTATTCAAGTAAAAGTACAGTCAGTTACACGCCATTGATCCAGACACAATTCAGCGCAAAGGAATTATACAGACCCAAGTACAGTATACATATGCAGCTCTTCCGGACCAGATGTTAGGCATCAGCAAGAAACCCCTCGTCTATCAGCATTCAGCACGAAGACTAAAGACCCAGTGTTGGAGCACACATATTTATACCCCCCAGGAATAGACAAAACAATAGAGACGTTTGTTGCTGATGCTATTGGTTCCCAAGGGGGATCCATCTGTTACAGGCCATTTAACAGGCTGATTCAAATAGACACAACCCAGCCTCCGACAACTGAGGGTCCCTAGATTCCCGCCACATGCAACATCCTAACAGTTATTCATATCATATACATTTTGTTGCTTGAAGTCTCTGCGGTCCATAAGTCGAGAATGCATGATGCGATCTCCCCACCGATAATACCGGAATACTGTGGAAAGAGTACGCATCAGTACAAAACCAAACATGGCTTACTTATCATGTATAAAACCTTAGTTACCAAACAATCTTTATTTCATAGCATCTATACTAAATGAACAAACTTAAATCTTATACCTTAAAGCTTATGAAACCTTGTATGTGAATATGTAATGTGTGAGTAAGCAGAGTTTGATATAAAGACGCTAGTTAACTTGGTGCGGGTGCGGGTGCATTTAGCTACTAAACGGTGTTTTCATATAGAATCTTATGCATTCGCTAATATGCGACTAGTCAACAGCGCAATTGTGCGTATTAAGGTGTAAATGAGAAACGGTGAAAGATGCAATCACATGATGCTATTAGTAATATCGCCATATGTACTTAAATATGAGTTTATCTAAAATGGCGCTTGGGCGGCCATTCGCAAAATGGCATCTTGCGATCTCATTTCCAAGATGGCGTCCTGTGGCCAGTCGCAAGATGGCGTCGCCGCGATTCAATTTTAAACTGATCTTGTCTCAGCCAATTATCCAGCTTCGACATTTCATACAAACCCTACATTCTCTCCTTTTTGATGACAATTTACTGTACTTGTTCTCATGAAGCTCCTATAAGCTTAACTATCAGATGGAGTACCACAAGTGCCAAACTCTCTACACTTCTCTATCTATCCCACTTGTCTTGGAAAACTAATAAGCTCCTTTGGATTTCAGTATCATCAGTGGTTCTCAACTGAAGCACCACCAACAAGTCATGTAATATGGATGTCTATAATCATACACAGGTGAGTTAATCTATATTGCTGGGTCAGTAATTATTAGAGATGAGCAGTCTGGATTACATTGAATCCAGACCGCTCTGAACTTCTTAATCCGAGATGCAGTCCTGGTCGGGGTTTCCCGCCAGGCCCAGATGTCAGATCAAGGCCGAACGTCAATCTCTGCGTTGTTCAAGTGGGGCTGTGTCCATCTCTAGGGGGCTGTACTGCTGTGTGTCCATCTCTAAGGGGCTGTGCTGCTGGGGATGTGTCCATTTCTAAGGGGCTGTGCTGCTGTGTCCATCTCTAAGGGGCTGTGCTGCTGGGCCTGTGTCCATCTCTAAGGGGCTGTGCTGCTGGGGCTGTGTCCATTTCTAAGGGGCTGTGTCCATCTCTAAGGGGCTGTGTTGTCACTTTGTCCATCTAAGTGGCAAGCTGTGTCCAGTCCCCTTAGTCTAATTAGTCTAATTCCATTACAGTGGTGCAGCACTGACTCCACAGGCCCCACCCACTGCGTTAACAGTGTGACTCCAAATTTGTCATCAAAAACCGTTAAAATAAAAAAAGTTAAAAAAACAAATAAAGTGAAAAAAATAGTTATATTTGTACTGTTCTGCGCACAGCTCCCCAGTATGCTGTATTACCCCAGAGCATGTGCGTAAAAGCAGTCTGATATTACATAGCGTGAGCCAAGCTGCCAGTTTTAAAAAATAAAAATTGTTGTACTGTGGACTGCACCCCAGTACACTGTGTGTGCGTAAAAGCGGTCTGACTCCACGCAGCTGTGAAGTGATCAAAATTGATTGGAAATGGCAGGAAATTAATGTTATTGAGGTTAATAATACTCCAGGAACCAAAAAAAAGCCAAATTATGTGATTTTAGCTTTTTTTGTCAATTTAAAAAAAAAATGCAAATCCAAAACCAGTCAGGGCAGTTTGGCAAATCAAAAATCGGACAACGAATCAG
The DNA here is from genome assembly GCA_031769625.1 of Taudactylus pleione. Taxonomy (NCBI): domain Eukaryota; kingdom Metazoa; phylum Chordata; class Amphibia; order Anura; family Myobatrachidae; genus Taudactylus; species Taudactylus pleione. The sequence goes on from JAUIMM010001336.1 coordinate 2,664,919, forward strand.
AGCCAAATCCAAATCCAACAAAAATGGGCCGGAGCACATCTTTAGCAATTATCCAACCTGCTTCCACAGACAGAAATCCACAAAACAGGAAATGTTGTTAAAATTTGAGGGTTGAGAGCATGAACCTCTGTACTAAGTACAGGTTGAGTCTCCCATATCCAAATATTCCGAAATACGGAATATTCCGAAATACGGAATAATTTTGGCATGACTGAGATAATAAAACCTTTGATTTTTGATGGATCAATGTACAAAAACTTTGTCTAAAGCACAAATTATTTAAAATATGGTATAAAATTACCTTCAGGCTGTGTGTATAGGGTGTAAATGAATCATAAATTTATTTCATGTATGTACACAAACTTTGCTTGAGCCACAAAATTATTGAAAATATTGTATAAAATGACCTGCAGGCTGTGTCTATAAGGTGTATATAACACATAAATGCATTCTGTGTGTATATTGGGGTCCCATTCCCAAGAGATTTCATTATGGTATGCAATTATTCCAAAATACGGAATATTCCGTTATCCAAAATACCCCTGGTCCCAAGCATTTTGGATATGGGAGACTCAACCTGTAAAACTGTACCTATTATTCATCAATTAGGCCCTGGCTATTGTCATTGGACAATATGTCTAAAAATGATGAGCAAACTATTATGTAAGGGTCTGGTATACAAGGTACAGAGGGCCATGATATGTTCTGCATATGTGCTGTCAGTGATTGACAGTCTGCTGCCGTTTGTAGGTGGGGAGGGGGCGCCAATGGCTTCCGTTTCCCAAAACAGAGCCGTATCACTGGCATTAGGGGGGGGGGGAGAAGCCAGGATCTCTGTCGGCTGACTGAGATTTCCTGGCTTCTTCCTCTCATCTGCGGCGGCCAGCTGCGTGACCCCATGGGTCACCGTAGCTGGCCGATGTTAAGCAGAGTATCCGATGCTGCATTGGACAACGGAGCTCAAATACGTAATGCAGCAGGAGGCGTGATGTCTCCTGTGCATTGCCATATCTACACAGAGGGAATAGCTAAGCTGCTTGCGAGCAGCTTTGCAATTCCGTCTGTAGCTGAATCAAGCCCAGTTATCCATGCACATTTAGGGGCATATCCAATTGGGCGCGAGGTTTAGCGAGTCAAAAATCTCGCGCACCTCGCGCCCAATTTAGAAATACCGCGGGTATGCGCGCTCCCGATACCTGCGGTATTCAATTCTAAAATACTGGTCACAGGGTTTTCAGTTCTGAAAATCCTGCGGTGCGTATTAATTGATGAAAAAAAAACACAACTTACTTTACCGGGGGTCTCCAGTAGTCTCCGCGGCTCCCGGCGGCCTCCCCTCTCTCTTCTTACTGGAGAGGGGGCTGCTGGGAGTCCCAGTGGCTGGTGGGAGGAGCAAGGGCTGCTGGGAGATGTAGTTCTCCCAGCACCCATTACGGGGGGGCCACAGTGACACTGGGGGGGGCACACTGACACCAGGACACACTCAAACACACACCCTTATACACACTTACAAACACCACACACACTCACATACTCACCCCTGCTGCAGAAGAGCCGGCTCCCGATGCAGGATGAAGAAGACAGCGCTGCCGAAGGTAAGTAATTAAGGACTAATTAAGCTAATTGGATACTTCCAATTGCTTAATTAGTCCTCAGGGGGGGTGCCGCGGGAGTGTCAGAGCAAGTCCCAGTGATTTCTCCTGAAATCATCAATTTTAGGAAAAATCACGCTTGCTCAGGAGGTGCACGAAAAAAAACCTCCCAGCGTGTGTTTTAAAACAAAACACCCACCTAATAGAATAGCACAAAAAACGCACCTGCAGGAAAACCTCGCAGGTGCGGGTTTTTTGCTTTTCTCGCAGTCTTTTGAATAGGCCCCATAGAGAGAGGTTTACTAGGACAAACTTACTATGAAGCACATCTCATCTCTGACTGTACTGCACTCACGTAGTTACATTAAGGAACTATGTAGTGGGTAGTGTTAGTGCACTGTATAATGTACCACAGTCTACTCACTTCACAAGGCTCCACGTCACACCATGTGAATCTTGCACCAACTATAAATGGGCTCATTGTTTTGTTGCACATAAATAAATGGTAAGCTCCATAATAAAGACTTTTTGATTTATATTTAACTGTACAATAAAAGGTACCATAACCATGATGTGTATTTTTAATATATTACTTAAAAGTTTAAATAAATATGCATGCACTCATACATAATGATGGTAATACTTCTGCACATGTAAAATAACCTCTAGGTTCACACCTGTCACATGTATTTCATAGAAGAACTGTGATTGCCATTAAGGAATTCTCTTTGCTGTTTATCTATATTTTGCAACACAAATTACTTTCAGGTGCTGTTTTAAAGCACAGCATCCAATTGCTCTAACTCTGAGAGCAGCTCATAAAATTGTAAGTAGATGTCTGTACTGGAGCAGTGATTTGAAGGGCACCTGAAGCTGCCTGGGTTCATTTGCATGAAATTCGCACTAGAAGCGACACAAATTTTTGGTTTCAAAATGTTAGTCACCTAAATTGAAATCAAGCCTTGCATGACAAAATAAGGTATTTAGAATACTTTATTCATTAATTCCCTATATCGTTTCTGTGTTGATGCACAAATGAACCACTTTAAATATTTATAATGTGAAAATGAATAAAAAATATTTGTCTGTTCCTGCCCAGATATAGATTAAATGTGTGTTTCCATAATGTTATAGCTAAATGTTTACAGGGTCATTTTTGTTTGGGAAGGGGGGGGGGGGGGGCGACACACATTTGTTAAAGATGAGAATTGTGTTAAAAGATCACAATCCTCTTTAGAAGAGAATTGGATGTATGTCCTGTGATATCTTTAATTTTTCTTCTGTACAATTTTCATAACAGCTAAATTGTCTCTGAAGGCCAGGTTAACAATGAGCTATTGAGAAGTGTAATTGGCTAGCTAGTCATATTGTTTTTTTCTATATTAAAAAGCACGTTAACATTGCATATTCAGGGACTTTGTTCATCAAATGGATAATAATTGAGAAAATTGCTATGAGTTGTAGCTATACATCATCGCTCTGGACTAGATAGAGCACTAGGGTCTGATGGCATATCAGGGACATTTGGAGGGATGTGGAGGAGTCTTATGGCATAAAAATGACAAATGGGGAGGTCTTTAAGTGTGTTAAAAAATGAAGAAATAAATTAAATCTGGCACAGTAGTTCTGCAGCCAAAACAAAGAACTATGCCGAATCATCTAAATGACATGCACAATACACCAAAAGAGATGGTGCTAAACAAACTAGGAATATAGTGACTATATGAATAAAGGGATAATCGGCTTAAAAAGTAAAGCACATTAATTACACATAACAATAAAATGGCATTATCTTTCTATCTGTCATTTTACTATTTGTAATAAATATTTTTTTCTTACCATTTCCCTTCTATGTATTTTTTATGATTTTGTGCCCCCCCGTCCACCCCTTCTCTTACATATACAGTATTTAATTATATTGTGCCCCCTATTTCTTCCCTTATATATATTTATTGATTCTGTACCACCCATCTCTTTGTTTTTACTTTCAATGACACACACCAGCACAGATGGTGACAAATCTGGGGAGGATAGGTAGATTTGAGTATCGTACGCATAGGGAAAGGAGCATTAGTGCATTCAAAAACTGAGCATAGTCTGGTGAATACAAGATCAATGCAGTGGACCTCCTGATGAGTAGAGGAGTCAGTCCATTGGTAGAGGCCAAGAGAGGAGGTTAAAAAGAGAAATTTTGAGGCATGAGGAGATTTTGGACTATCAATAGGGATATTGAAATCACCCATGGTGTTGGTGGAGATGTCAGAGTATAGGAAGTGTGGGAGCCAGTGGGTGATAGATAGCAGCAATGCGCAGAGAGAAAGGGGTGAAAGTCCTGATAGAATGTATTTCAAATTATGTAAATGTGAGTGACAGTACCTGTGGGAGAACTGTGTATGTAAAAGATTGGGAAAGTAATTTTCCTACTCCACATCCTTTACTGGTACCAGGCCTGGAGGTGTGGGTGAAGTGTAGACCACCGTGTGAGAGAGCTGCAGGGAAGGAAGTGTCTGATTGTGTGAGCCACGTTTCTGTTATTGCCAGAAGGTTGAGGATATTTATATTAGAGGTCATGGATGGATGTTAGTTTGTTCCATAAGGCAATTTTAGTGGCTTGGAGGGTGATGGGAGACATGTCATGTGTTTGTGGATTGCTGGATTTATATTCCAGTGTGAGTGGGACATGTGAGTAGGGCCTGGATTTAGTGATATGTCACCAGCTAATAGAAGTAGTGCGGCTGTGTGTTTGTTACTGTGTAGGGCAGACCGCTCTCACTGCGGTCTGCCTTATACTTATTGAGCCCTGACGTCAGGAGGATGATGTTCGGATCCTCGTGAGGATCCGAGTTAGGTGGGGAACACCCGAACAGAGTTCCACAGAATCCGAACTGTTCATCCCTAAAAAATATACACACACATTGGCCTCAACAGAAATAAAACATACTACATTGGCCTCCTCAGGAATTAAACTCACAACATTGGCCTCCTCAGGAATAAAAAACACTACAGTACAAGTGTACTGAGTAAGCGCTGCGGCACACTTGACAACTGCTCGAGGCACACTAGTGTGCCACAGCACAGTGGTTGAAAAACACTGCTATAGAGCATTTGTTGCGGAAGGTTTTGGTGCATGAAACATCAATGCATGACAATAAGAAGCCAGGGACGTGCAGTTGGGATAGGCAGGGAGGCAAAGCCTCCCTTGTCATACTCCCTCCCTTATCATGTTCCCTGTCATGCTCCAGAGTTTTGATATAAAAACTGTGTTTTTATACATGTGTGCCTCCCCAGCCATTGACCTCACTGCAGGTCACTGTAAAAAGCCAAGCAGTGACGATTTTAGTGAAGCAAATCAATGAAAATACGGTCCCTGAGATGTGTCTGTCTGTTTGTTTGGGCTAATCTCAAGAACCACTAGACGGATTTTGATGCATTTTCACTATGCTATAGAGCGTTTGTCAAGAAAAGATTTATTTGTATGAAACATTAAGTATGACAAAAGGGAGCCGAGTAGTGATGATTTTAGTGAAGCAAGTCAATGAATAAAACGGACTTCTGAACGCTTTCTTGGCTTACGCTGCGTAAACCATTAAAGATATATCACAATGATGGACTTTATTTTATACCATGTAGAGATTGATACGTATTATCCGGGTTCTCCAGAAAAATTGGTTAAAAAAGACTATCGCCATAAATTAAAAATTTGCTCCAGTGTGAAGCCGAGGAGAGTCGCTAGTCTTATGGCTCTATCAGAGCCAAAATCACTCCCACTGACATCACTAGTGATGTCAGTGGGGCCGGCTTCAGACAGTAGGCGTTCCCATGGGAACGCCTCCGTTTGGCAGCCACGCCCCAGCACGCCCACCAAAGGGGGCGTGCTGTCAATCAACATCGACAGCACGCACCCTTTGGTGTGAGACCCAGAGCGACGGAGAGCCCGGAGCTATCCGGGTCTCGAGCATGCGCACGACGGAGCTCCCTCCGTCGTGCGCATGAGCAGTGGGGCAACATCGACCCGCTTGCGAGCGTCCTGCATTCTGAATGACCCCCTCAGTACCTACTAAAGCAGTTTTGATTACTACAATATACATGCAAATGATATCTAAAATAAAGGAGTGCATCATTTTAATGTCTCACAAAGAATTCCGGGAATTGTAGACTTGAGTAGATATTTTGAAAATAATTTGGTGCATTTCTTATGGAAACATTTTTAGTTCATTGTACAGTATAGAAGTCATAGAAATATGAATTACTTTCTAAAACAAGTGTAATAGCATATATTTTCTTAACATTTCTGTTAACAATATTAGCAATTTAATTCGGCACAATAAATGATTTTGAAGATATAAATACAGTTTGCATAGTCCTGCTCCTTTATTAGATTTCATAAATAAAACTATAATATGAAAAAGGACAAGGACCCAGACTTGGGCCGTGACAAGGAGATTTTGAAGTCTGTGATGTACTAAGCACAGGTGTATGAGCATATTTGAGAATATAGTGTGATCTTAAAGCAGTAGCAGCCTGTCTTCTTGTTGTGAAACTGCAGAAGCATTGAAAATGCATATGGAGCTCTGAAGTTGCCTCTGAAAAGATGCTGGCACCATATGTTGCAGCTGACAATACGGAATAATATGATAGGCTAATCACAGTGGAGACATTAATGAAAACACCAACTTTCTACTTGTCACAGGCTCATGTGTTGCGGAAAAGTCAGATGAGCATCTGGTGATTAGCTTTAAAAAGTATCACACAACTTGATGAAACTTCTTATGTTCAGGAGCGTGAAAGGAGATGATATGCACTTGCCAGATGACTGAGGAAATTCACAGCTGCAGAAGCCAATAAAATATTATTATAAAATATTATATAATATCTCTGAAATATAACAACGGTGTTAAACAAGAAAAAACATGAAATCTGTATCAAGCCATATATATATATATTGTGACACAGTTAGGTTAGGGGGGTCCCTCTCCTGGGTAGAGGACTCCTTCCTTACACACACACACACAGCAGCAGGGAAGCAGCACACCAGTCTGGATGCAAGTACAAGCTGGTCGGCGCCAGTCTTTATTGTACAATGACAGAAATATAAAGAAACATAAATATAAATCCTAGCCCAGTCGGGGCACTAACTTCACAGGTAGTTCCCTCACTACCAGAACCTGGCAGGGCCTAATGCCCTCGCCAGCAACAAAGCACAGCACAGTACTCACAGATAGGTTTTTCAAGTGTCTGCCTGCTCTCCCAGGTGAGACAATCAGCCCTCAACACACTAGGCTTATATTGGCCACTCTCAGGTGGAAACCCTAACAAGCCTGTTACCAGGCTGCGAGAACCAATACCTGGAGTGGCCGTGGGTGGAGCCCTCCCTCTCCTCTCACCCACAACCCCCAGGTCCCAAACCGGCTTTTCAAAAAGCCGAAACTCAAGCCTGCTACACTGCAGACTTTCTCCTGGGGATTTAAAACACATAAGACAGGAATCTGGGACAAATGTACCTGCCACAGACCACTTTACCAGTGATCCTATCACAATATATATAGAGAGAGAGAGAGACAGAGAGAGAGAGATGTGCTTAGACCACTGCGTTTTGGTTCTAATTGATCATCATGTTTTGGTTTAGTTTTGAATTCCTTAAAAATCGATAAAAAATATACATGAATAAACACTAAATAGTATAAACATCTAAAAAGAGAGATGCCACAAGATAATAGAAACATTTATGAATACTGCAACAACAGAATTATAAATATGTAAAAAATACAGTAACAAGGCTAATTGTATTTTAAAGACTAATTTACATAAATAATCAGTAAAGATAAACAGATAAGCATGTGCCACTAATTAAATAAAAAATTGCAAACCCATAGTTTTGTTGAGACTGCTAAGGCTCCATGTATCTAACAAAAAGATCCACTTTGCTTCCACTTGCATTAACAATTTAGCTCTATTGCCTCCTCACCAGAACTGGAATATGGCCAATAATTTTATATTTAATTGATGTTAGAGAATGACCTGCAGAGACAAAATGTTAGGCTACAGGTTGCTCGCTTATGCCAGAGAGGATGGTGGCACGAATGGCAGATCTATGCAATGCCATGCTCTCTTTGAACTGGTGCTCCATTTTCCCTATATAATATTTCCCACTGGGGCATACAAGGGCAAAAATCACAAATTTACTTGTGCAGGTAAGAATGTTAATTGCCTTAACCATAAGTTCTATACTGCAGGTAATAGAACCTTGAGGCTTTTAGCTCTCAAGTGAAGAAATAGAACTACTAGGACCTACCCGTATATAAAGTCTCTGTTCAAGAGTAAAGGTGCCAAAGTGTCTACTCCCCTTGATATTACTTATACCCTGGCTATTTACTGTGCTGGTTTATGCAATTTGAAAGATGACTCAGATACTTCTCAACCCACATAGAAAACTATCAATGTTTTCCTCTCCAATCTACATTTCTCTGTGATCGATTTCCAAGTACAGGCTGCCCCCAGATGCTCCCTGGTCAGTGGAGCAGGTGGGCACAGTGATAGCCTCCCTGAAAAAGCCCCAGGCCGGTATGGGCTTTCAAACAAGTTTTTTTTTACTTTTCCAAGAAGAACTAATTCTACTGCCGGTAAAAGTATTTGAGGCTGATACCACTCTTGGGTATTTCCCTCTGGAAATGTTGGAAGCTCACATTGTGGCTATACCAAAACGGCTAACGATCCATCACAAGTCCAAAACTATCACGCTATAGCTTTATTGTATTCTAATATTATTTTGAATGCTAAAATGATGACTAATTGCCTTAATGCCTTACTCCCTCGACTTCATCCAGGTCAGGTGGGCTTTATTATGGGTAGACAGAACCCTGATAACATGCAATGTGATCTAAATGCATACCTTCTAACTGTCCCTCTTTCAGCAGGACAGTAACGCTTTTCATGGACTGTCCCATCATCCACCTGTGGGCCGCAGTGTCCCGCGGTGGAGGAAGTTGAGGGGAGCACTGTCACCACTGCTCTGCATAGCAGAGCAGCAGGTAAATAGATGCCAGCACATGCGCACAGCATCAGTTCACAGTGCAGGGAGAGTCTCAGGAGCAGCCCAGCATTCTCAGAGTGATGAAAGTGGCCACAAAGCCATGCCCCCTTCTCGAGAGGTCACATCCCCTTTTCCTGTAGCGTGGTTTTACCAATTTTACTCTGTGTTTAAAGCCTATGGTGCTTATTCACATCACTTAATTTCTACAAAAGCAAATGAAAATGAAAATTTTCACCTGCAATTGTAGAAATTAAGTTATAGGGGCATTCATCAAGAAGGTAAAGCAAGAGATATCACAGATATCTCCTACTTACCTTCCTCAATAGCCCGCTGTCCCCATATATTAGTATGGCGACAGAAGTCATCAAGCTCCGAAAATATTATATTTTTGGAGCTTGATTACGGGAGCATTTGCCATCTTCAGATGGTGAGTGACCCCGCTACCCGCTCCTTCCCTATTGGAAGTAGTCCCAGGTTGTGAAGAGGAATCCAACCCTGCCGGGATCCTTCCGCCAGATGTTGGGGCTCTTGTGCGAATGTGTAACCTGTAAGTCACGCATGCGGATTAGTGTCACTACTCCGCAGGGCCGTATTAAGGCTTGTGGGGGCCCCAAGGCAACTAAGTTGTGGGGGCTCCCTCCAAGTCACACAGAGCCTACCCCCCCACCCCCAGAAAGCCCCACACAGAGCCTACCCCTCCCCCCCCCACCCACATGAAGACAGGGGCAAATGCAGGGGGTTTTATGGGGGGGGTTCCTAATATATAAAAATGTATATAATTATCACTATATATATATACACATATTTATAACATACACTCACACATAAACAGTGCACACATATATACACATATATACATTAACACATACACACTAGAACATATATACACATACACAGTATACACACAACACATATACACGAAGAATCACATACTTACATATACATACATACAAACACACACATTGAAACAGTAGACAAACATACCTTCACTTGATTCAGCAGCTGCTGCAGGACCAGTCCTGGGGCACCTCAATTCATTAGGCCCTGCCCCCCCTGCAATGTAATGCCACGATTGGTGGTTATATGGGGGCGGGGATTGTCATATTGGCTCTGCCCCCAATGCGGTCGGTCACTGTCAGGGGGAATCTGTGTGTCAGGGAGGGTTTCTAGGTACTCAGAACCCCCCCCTGCATTCGCTAGTGTGGAGCCGACCCGTCTCCTCCCTAGGAGAAAGCTGTTGCAGCAGCACTGACTGTGCTGCTGCATTCAGAACAGCCGCTGCTGCTTCTAAGCCTCAACCCGGGAGCAGGTGTCACTGGAAACCTGTACTCGGCAGGGTCACATCGGCCCTGTGTGTGGGGGCCCCTGGACGACCGCCCCTACCTTAATCCGGCCCTGCTACTCTGAAAGGAGCAGTGAAAAGATTCACTGCTCCAAAAGGAGCAGTGAAACACTTCGGGCAGAGAGATGATTTTTGGATCAGCTGTCTCTGTGCCGGAGCAAAGATGAATTGCTCCGGCGCTCGCATCGAGTAAAAATGTTCATCGTGTTCAACATCAAAAATAGACCCCTATGAGTGGAAGAAGGGAAGGGCTAAATTAACTAGGAAATATTAGCTGTTGCCCAAATCGGCTTGAGGTTTGGCTTTTTATTGTCTGGTTCTCTACTGGTGTCCCCAAATTGTGAGTTTTGCTGGAATCTGGGTTGCAAAGGTCTTAGTTGAGTAGTCAGTTATGGCCACAACTTACAGTGTGGCATAAGATCTACACAGCATGACCTGCTAGGGACATATCTTTTGCCTGCAGATCATCTCCCCCTCACCTACTGTGTATAGCCCATCTTATACCTAATTTGATATTGTATATATGATCTCAGAAATGTATATATACATTGCAACATTTATTTTATTTAATATTGAAGGGTTAATGTACTTTGCTCAGCTCCAGAAGCTTTATAATCTATCATCTAAAGATTTTTATAAATGTCTCCAGCTTAGGCATTAGATTCACTCTCACCCCACATTTTCTCCACGCCCACAGGCTTTTCTACAGCATATTCTGTAGACTTCCTTCAGCATCCCACAAAGGCCACATTACAGTACATTTTGGTATAATATTCTGCTCTCTGAGACAGCCCTTGCTAAACTCCCTGTACGGTCCCAGTGGGAAGCGGACATGGGCATGGAATTAGAGCCTGATGTGAGGAGACATTGTTCCTTTACTAGTTTGAAAATGTTTAAGTGTATTCCTCATACAGAGATGTATGTTAACCTGTTGCATAGATAAAATTTAAATGACCATTTGAGTCAAGCGTTTGCTGGAGAGTTTGGGCCAATTAGTGATATTCTTCACATTTTCTGGCATTGCCCTCATTCTTACTACTACAGTGGCTCTCTCACAGTGTTACCCACCTACTGTCCTATCATACCATAGGTATGTCCTTGGCCATATATTTATAGTAGAGATGTGTGCCGACCCCTGTGATTTGGTTTTGGGCTTAGATCTGTATCTCCTCGTGTTTTGGATCTGGACTGGTTTTGCCAAAACCGCCCTTGCCTGTTTTGTTTTGGTTTTCGCTCAGTATTTTTTCTTAAAAAACTTATAAAAACAGCTAATATCACATAATTTGGGCCTGTTTTTGATCCTACAGTATTATTAACATCAATAACTCATTTCCAGTCAATTTTGACCACCTCACAGCTCACAATATTGTTTTCATCCAGTTTAGTCCAAAAATTTGCACCAAGCTAGCTGGCTGACTAAGCTAAATAGCAGCAGTGGGCAGCACAAACACGTGGCAGTTTAACTTCCAACATGGCACATCAGGAAAAAAATGTTTTTATTATTCAAGAGAGCCTGAGGGAGTTGGAGTATGTATGTAGTTGAAGGCAGGGACAAGAAGGGTTGATTGGTAGTAAATTTAATTTAATTTTTGATTCCACAGTAAATTTATGAGGGGGGGGAGGAGGGGAGGCATCTACATAAAAAAAATGTACTCATTCACATCAGTCCTTGCCCCAGGAGAATCCTTGAACACCATGCCTGCTGCTGCTGAGTGTATTTTCATCCCATAAGGGGACCAGAAAGGCTACTAGCAGTGCTTTCCAAAACAATTGACTGTTAAAAAATCCTTTGCAAAGATTCCACTTGAAACTTTTTCCCAACCTGTACAGAGACATTAAAAAATATATAGTTAGTTAGTGGCCTTCAAACTGCCGTTGTATCCACTGTCCATTTAACCAGCACAGATGGACAAGCAGAACAGAGCAAAAGCAAGATTTCAGATTTAAGGTTTAAGTCTTACTTTGTTTCTTTTTTGAGAATCCTGAGCCTGCTTCTGCTGCTAGGAGTGGATTTTCAACCCAGAAGGGTACCAGGAAGAGTGCTTTCCTAAGCAATTGACTGTTAAATAATCCTTTGCAAAGATTCCACTTAAAACTTTTTCCTAACCTGTACAGGGACATAAAAAAAACATAGTTTGTGGCCTCCTAACTGCCATTGTACCCACTTGTCCACTTAACCAGCACAGATATGTGGACAAGCAGAACAGAGCAAATGCAAGATTTCAGATTTACTATGTGTCTTTCTTGAGAATCCTTGAGAATCAGAACGGATGAAGACATTGTTTCTTCTTCCCAACAGACACAGATCTGAAGAGATGTAAAGAGCTGTTGATAAGCAAATTGTCAGCTCAAGTGATGCAGATATGGCTTCGCCTTCAGTTTCTCCAGCAAGTGCATCTGCTGAGAAAAAAAAAAATTGGTGATGCAGATGAGTCAACACAACCAAGTTTTGACATCTGGTTGGGTCAGAATTACCTACAATTAATGACACCTTTACCATGACTCCAACTGATACGGTCACCATTCATAGAATGGTTGAGGACTATTTAAAAAAGTTAATGATAACATCCAAATAGGCATGTCAGGCAGTCTATTTGACTACTGGCATGAAAAAAAAGGTAATTTGGAGACCCTTGCGCAAACTGGCTTTGCTTTACATGAGTTGCCCACCCTCCAGTGTGTACTCAGAAAGAGTTTTCAGCACAGCCAGGAACCATGTCAGTGATCGGCCTATAAGGCTACTTCCCCAAAATGTGGAACAGATGATGTTCATCAAAATGAATTACAAATTCTATGAAGAAGACCTTTACCAGCATTTAAGTAAAAAAAATACAGAGGCATCTATAATGGTGTATTCCAGCGGGGACTAATTAATATTGCATGAAGGAAAGGATGTACACACTGATGGGGGTGATGATGATGACGACATCTGATGTAAGATGATGTTACAGAGTGGAGGTTCCTAGATGGTTAAGGTCTATATCTCTACTAATTTTGGCTTTACAAATGGTACAGATGCATTCACAACTGTTGTCAGGATTTGGGTTAAAATAATTCCACACCCAAGATGTGGCTTTTCTGGTCTTATGCCCAGGTGTCATCCCAGCCTATAACCCCAGTATATTGTTACCCCAGCCTATACCATCACCCCAGATTTTACCAGCACCCAAGCCTATATCATCATCCCATCCTGTGTTGTGTATAAATTATAGCTGCGCTCCCTGTTAGATTGGGGATTCATTGTCCACTTTAGTGGATGTGAGCTCCATTTTAGTCCATATCACCACACCCCTACACATCTTCTGATCTGGGCTACAGGAGGAGCAACTGCAATCTGGAATACGGTTGCATGGAGTTGCCCTTTTGACTCGCTGAAATTCAGGTAGAGGAGCCATGGGTAGGGAGTAGGGACACTATAATCAGCGAATGCAGTTTTAGCTGCTTTATTCCATTTTTTAAACCATATCCTCTATTTTCACCTTTTGAATATATGTTTATGTGAATCTCAGCTGAGGCGTTTGTGATGTCATTATGTTTAATATATAATGCACGTTATTTAGCACTTTGTTGTAGTTGGCGTGTAGACTAATCATTCATTCATTATTGAGGAAAGAAGTGAAAAGTTGAATTTTTTATTGCTAACTTTGTGTTATTAAATTGTAAAATTGTGAAGTTTCCACTTAGTGTGACAAGATTTTTTACGAATAAGAAAAGAATAATACACTGCGCTACCACTAACAGTGTCACAATATTTTTTACGAATACAATGTGTTTTCCACGTACAGTGTGACAATATTTTTTATGAATACACCGTTTTCCTCTAACAGTGTGACAATATTTTTTTTGAATACACTGCGTTTTCACTAACAGTGTCAATATTTTTAACGAATATACTGCTTTTTCCACTTACAGTATGACAATATTTTTTACGAATACACTGCGTTTCCACTAATAGAGTCAATATTTTTTATGAATACACCCCTGCAGCCCCTGCCCCTGGATGGACACAGCAGCCCCTGCCCTAGATGGACACAACAACCCCTGGATGGACACAGCAGCCCCTGGATAGACACAGAAGCCCCTGCCCTTGATTGACACAGCAACCCCTGACAGCCCGGGACTCAGCAAGCAAATGGCACAGATCACGGTGGGGGAGGGCTTTTATACAATCCAAAACCAGCGAGAATCCGACTTAGCGGGATGATGACGTTTTGCCTCGCTTTGAGATCCGAGTCAGAAGGGAACACCCGAGCTGGACTCGGATCTCGCCTTGGATCTGCAAGTTCGGGTGAGTCCAGTTCTCTGAGAACCGGACCCGCTCATCTCTAATTTATAGCAGCCAAAGATTCCATAGCTCAGCTTTGGAGAACCAATGCTGTTCCCCCCTCTATCTATGGTAATGCATAAAATATAACATATTTATGACTGATTGTCTCTATTCCTCATCCGCTTCCTCTCCATTTAACAAGTGGTTCAGTTGGAGTGAATTCTATTCTGAATGGAGAGAGGATTTTGGGGCTGTTTCAGAGTTGTACTTAAACCCAATGGTTTCCACAAACTCTGATGTTTAACGATCAGCACATGCGTTGGATCAGTATGTGCATGTGACGATCATTGACTGCAATGGCTGATTGACATGCTGTGGCCATTTTGGAGTGGGGCAGGGGAGGTGATGCAGCTTCACTAGCCCCGGCAGAGTGAAATACACAGCCATCTTGGCTACTCAAATGGCTGATGATTTCACAGTTGATCCGATGCTGCCTCCTTGGATTTCTGGTATCCGAGTCAATCCGAGCTGCAGCTCGGTTCTTCCCACCAGACTCGTATTCCACTTCAGGCAAAATGTCATCCTCCCAACATAGGATTCTCAAAGGTTTTGGATTCTACAGTATATAAGGTACAGCTGCCGGGACTTGGTGCCATTTCACTCTCAACAGCCATTTCATGCTGTTGTATGCTGCACTGTACTCAAAAGCTGTGCTCTGTATAGTCAATGTGTATAGGGTCACGCTGCTGTATGCTGCACTGTACTCTGCTTTAAATTAGCTGAGCTGTGTCAAGACTCCAGACTCATAACAAGTGGCTGTGCTCTTTATAATCAGTGTGTATAGGGGCACGTTGCTGTATGCTGTGCTGTGTCCTTCTAAACTGGCTGTTCACAAGCAGCACTACATTGTGCATTGTTATTGTAACTTGCGAAATCAGTTAAAAAAGATAAAACAGTCTTAAAAAATTGATTATTTGAACTAGTTTGCACAACCTGTGTGCTCTGTACCCCTGTGCATTATTATTCACGTACATAATAAAATAAAACCTTTTTAAATTTCCGCAGCAAGCTGTGAGGTGGTCAAAATCAACTGGAAAAGAGTGGCAATTAATGTTAGTGAGGTTAATAATACTCTAGAAACATAAAAAGGCTCAAATTATAAGTTTTTAGCTTTTTTTGTAAATTTTGGGGAAAAAATACAAAACCAAAACTATTCACAGTGATTTGGCAAAACCATAATCAAAGCCAAAAGCGGCCGACTAATTAGAAAAAAAAAACAGCAAGAATTGTCCGGTGCACATCTCTTATTTTAGTATATGTTTTTTGAAGATTACAGTTATTAGTATGTGTGTACAGTCTGCTTTTAATTGCATTAACAGGTCCTACTGATGTCAGAAGAGGCTGGACCCAGAAATTGTGGAACCCAGGACTGACAAAATTGGCAGTGCCCCCCTTCCCCCGCTACCTTACTCCTACAAAAATATTTGGAGAAAAAATATCAAGCCTGTCCTATTATGTGCGTCCAGCTAACCCCACCTAATGTGTCCAGCCAGCCTCACCTTATATGCGTCCAGCCAATCCCCCTTTCTGTGCATCCAGCCAGGCCCCTCTTATGCGCGTCCAGCTAGGCCCCCCCTATGTGCACCGAGCCAATCCCCCCTTATGTGTGTCCAACCAGGCCCCTTTTATGTGCATCCATGCCAATCCCCCATTATATTTGTCCAGCCAGGCCCCTCTTCTGTGAATCTAGCCAGCCCCCCATTGTGTGCATCCAGCCATCCCCCATTGTGTGTATCCAGCCAGCCCCCATTGTGTGTGTGTCCAGCCAGCCCCCCTTTTATGTCCAGCCAGCCTCCCTTATGTGTCCAATCAGCCCCCTTCTGTGTGTCCAGCCAGGCCCCAATCTGTGTGTGTCCAGCCAGGCCCCCATTATGTGTCAAACCAGCTGCCTTCTGTGTGTGTCCAGCCAGGACTCCTTATGTGTCCAAATAGCCCCCCCTCCTCTGTGTGTCCACTTCCCAGGCAGGCACCCCTCTCCCCCTCTTTCACAGGCACTGCACAGCACATTTAAACTTACCGGCTGCTGTCCTGCCTCCTCTGTTGAGTTCGGCCCTCGGGCATGGAGTTGACGCACCAGCGTGTGTTGCTGGAGCCGGACGTATGAAGACTGTTAGAGCCGTGGGCTGGTCCTAGTGCCCGCTGGCTCAATCTAATCTGACGGAGACAGCAGCAGCAATGCTGCTGCTTTCCATAAAAAATAAAAAAAAATGCCACAAACTACAGGAGCATAGGAGAGCCCCAATCCCTTTCTGCCAGCTGTCTGGGCAGTCGCCCCCTGATGGTGGCTCTGGCTGGACCAACCTGTGTACAGTAATCCTATCTGTTGATGCTGAGTAGAAATGTTCAAATCAGTTGCATGTATTTTATCAAGCTGGATTATTGAATCCATATGGAAATGTGCTGTATTTTCTAGAATTTTAGATTGATTGCAAAAACTCTAACTAAATCAAAGAGGTTCAACTATGTTCTATACAGTTTGACCATGTTCAAGCCAGTTCTCACATGTGCAAACATATCTGAGCATGTTTGAGTCATATGCACATCTATGAACCACTTAAAAGGTGATACCGATTTTAATGGCAAAAATAAACACAGTGGTGTATGCAGATCAAATAAAAAATAAAATTCATCTTAACTTTAAAAATCCTATGTAAATAGTGTTTAAGAATAAAAATATTTAAAAATACAACTTTGAATTCAAATGGAGAATGTAAACCTAAAACACAACAAGAAACTGAACAGTGAACACAAACTTTGAATGTGGACTGTAAATTTACTAGAATTCTGATCACTTGCTGTTACGAATTCCAATGACCACTCCTAGTAAACCATCTAGAACTCAGACTCAAAGTCTTCTGCCACTAACAACAACCCGTTGTTCCCTTAGAGATTAATAGTTCACCGGTACTTAGGCAGCCGCCTGGACTTACTGCTCAGAGTAGTAGCAGCTTACAGGAGTGTCGGTGGGAATCCAGTGGTGAGGAAAAAGAGTTAGAACAGGAAGGGTCAATGGTACAGCTTGGAGACCTGGTGATGCAGCTTGTGTGCCGATGGTGCAGCAAGAGCCGATGGTAGAAAGCTAATAACAACTGCTGCGCCTTTGAGAGCCAATGGTGTGGCTTGTGTGCCGATGGTGAGGCAATAGCCGATGGTAGCAAGCTGATTACAGAATACTGCGGCTTTGAGAGCCGATGGCAGCACGGTGGTTTTGGTGCGGCTAGGAAGCCATTGGAGAAGCTCGAAAGCCGGAGACAGCACGGAAGCTATTACGGGAAAATCATAATCTTCACCACGAGGTGGGACAGAACGTTGACCATACATCCGAGCCGAGGGAACCCACAGGAATGCTATAGTCGGTGAGGCGGCAAAAGGCGAGTGTGTACAAATAGGAGGACCATCCAATCATGCTGTGCTAAGGATAGCATGTGACGTCCTGTGGCATGCCGATCGCCTAGCAACCGAGGGAACCGGAACAACCACATCCAGGGAAGGTGAACTGCTCGAGTGAGACAAGTCATGATTGCAACTTGTAACAGTTGCCTTTTTACTACAAACATGTTTGTATCCTTTGAACCAATAAAATTCAATCAAGTTTTACAGCATTGTGAAATTGTTGAGTATTTTTACTACTGAGCAGTCTAGTACTAAATTAGTCCTTGTGTGATAAACTTAATGTTCCATCAAAGAGCACTACTCAATGTCCATCGAATGTCAAACAGGAGCCGTCTTCACCCTCTTGCTGGATGCATCTCAAACCAGAAGTTGGAGTAGGACGAATTGTCCTCTATATACAGCACCAATAGAAAAGTATAACCAGCACTGACCTGAATAGAATTATTTTTGCTGATTTTTTTGTGGTCAATGCCAATTAGTGGATTCAGGGAGGTTCAATGCAGATAAGACTTAACATGTCACATACAGAGTGCTGAGAAGTAACAACTGTATGTAGCCTTAGAGAGGAAGGAAATCTATCTGTGGGAAGTGATTTAGGAAAAGACTATTAAACAAAAAAAAAGACTAAGGTCTTTATTTATGAAGCAGCGGGTTTTGTAGCCCACTGCTTCCCAGCTTCTTTGAGGTGAAATTTTAAAACAGCACCCGGTGAGTCAGGCTTTACATTGACTGTTTTCAATTTTTACCTGCAATCTGCCAGGAAGCAGCGGCTTATAAAAGCCACTGCTTCATAAATAATGCCCTAAAAGTTAATAAGATTATTAAAAAATAAACAGAAGGATTGTGACAAATAAACAGGAAAACTAAACAAGTAAGTTTAAGAGAATCTCAACAAGAACTTAAAATGAAGGCTAGACCATAGCATATATTGTAAGTGGGAGTATAGATATGGGTAACTATATAGGGAACCAATAAAGGAGCTAGCAGAGTTAGATAGGCAGCAGATATCATAATGAATTATAAAGATATTTTAAAACTGTAGAAACCGTTTTAAAAAATGTTGTGGGACCAAGGACTAAGGACCATGACCTCAAGCTGTACTCCCCACAAAGTAATATCAGTGGCAGGGGTGATATCTGTCTTTAACTCCCTATATTGTAATTTCCTAAAATGGAGGAAATTAAAATTAAACTCTTGCAGATTTATTTTATGTTCTAGTCTGGGCAAAGGAAAAAATTATCAATGAAAGGTTGAGATAAAGATTCTCAAATCATGAATAATGAAGTAATTACTCTAAAGACTCAAACAAATCATTTCTCCAGATAATATTTTTTTAACTACACAATAAGTACAATCTTTATATCTAATAATTATGTTTAAGCTGCATGTTTAAAATGTCCTTAGAGAGAAACAAGTTGACAAATTACCTAGGTTTTATGAAATATGGGCACTCGGCAACATTATAACACAATATTATTTACTCAAGCGTTCTAAACTAGTTATTGAGAAACGCAATTACAGTTAACTAATGGACTTTCAATGAAATATTATTAATCTCTACATAGCATCATTTTTCAGTGTTAGCTCTGAAAAAAAAGTAAATGAATTTCACAATGGAACTGGATCTAGGAAATCTAATAGGTATTCATTACTGAAGTACTGAATAAAAGTAACAACAAGTAAATTATTGAGGTGTAAAACTTACAATGTGCATTGAAGACAATTCACTATGATTGTTGTTTAAAAAAAAAACATTAGATTTAAGTTGGGTACAAAGTGGCATTTAAATGCTGTGATTGACTATTGTGTTTTCACGCACGTGCAAAGTATGTTACCACAGTGGTGGCACTGGAGTCGGTGACGCCTACTGCGGCCAGTAAGCCCCCTGCGGGCACCTAAGGAATAATCCTGAAAAGGGGGCATGGCCTCACTGAGAGGACATGGCCTTGCGGAACACCCCCTGTTTCCTTACTCTGGGGGTGTGCCCAGCACTCCTGGAGATGCCAAGCTGCCCCAGAAACTCTGCCTGCAATGCCAGCTCCTCCTCAGTGACGGAAGCCACGCGCTGCACTGTGATATTAATGCGCAGTGCACAGCTCCCTATCACTGAGAAGAAGCTGGCATTTTGGTGTCATCCCCTTGGTCCGCACACCCATAATGATGCAACTGTGCTACCAAAATTTTAAATAGAACTTATTCTGTCTAATGCATCAATACCCATGTACATTCAATTTTGTGTCTGCAGGTGGTTGTGTTGTGTTACAGCATATATGTTTCTTAAGCAGTTTGTTCCATTTCTTTGCGTTCTACGCATGTCAATACATTTGAAGAAGTTCTTTCATATTAATGGGAACATATTTTATTTCCACTATGCTATAATTTTAACACAATTATATAGCTCCCATTCATTTCTAGAAGTGAATTTACTAAACGTTTTTTTTATGGGTTTTGAAACCTCTGCACATCACGAGAAATTGAAACACCAAACCACTGTATTTACTATTCAGAACTTTTGAAGGGGTTTTGTAAACCACTGATGTGCATCTGTTTAACATCGGTTTTGTGTGAGGTTTTGTAATGGGATTTTGACCAAAGCGCTATAAAACAGACATGAAAATTATGTTAAACCGATGAATCTACAGTATCTGGCCAATCAGAAGAAGAAGAAGCAAGAACCTATGATGAAGACAAGTATTATGTACAGCAAAGTAAGTCAGAAACAATTACATTGGTAATTCTTTTATGAGAAAAACACTATTGTATTAATATATTAGTGGAAAATTATTGTTTCATTTTATTAAGTGAGCAATGTTATTTATTACTCATATTAAAGAAACAATATTAAGTAATTATTAAATGGTGTTTTCAAATTTATTTTAATGATGTATAAAGCATTTATTATTTTATGGCTTTATAAATGTTACCCACATCATAAAATGTGTGATGCTTCCTCCATCATTAAAATAATTTTTAAACACCAATTAATAATTACATAATATTGCCCCTTTTTTATATAATTAATAAATAATATTGTTTGCTTCATAAAATTAAAAAATAATTTTCACTATCATATTAATAAAATAGTATTTACCTCATAAGAGAATTATACATGTAAAAGTTTCTTATTTCGTTTGCAATCTTGTATATAAAATTAATTGGTCTGTTTGTTTATTTGTTGGCCTGTCCACTTATGCATTTGGACGACACTGCACCAATTGGGATGAAACCAATGTGAGGTGGTCCAGTTGGATCCTGGCCAGGATTTAGGAGGGTTAGGGTCCCGGTTGGACCTCCCGTTGGTGTATGCTGGGCAGAACTTTACACGGGAAGCCTGTTTTGAATCCAATGGATGGGATTTGGAGGAAAACTTCAGAGTGGTAACATTGGATTCCAAGGGGATTTCAGTCCCAGTTGGATCTCCCATTGGTGTACGCTGGGCAGAACTTTGACCTGGGGATGCTGGGTATAACTTTGACCCGGAGAGCCTGTTCTGGGTCTTCCCCTGGATGGATTTGGATGAAAATTTCACAGAGGGGCGGTAATTGGTCTGGGTTTGCCTAATACAGGGCTCGACAAATCCCGGGCGCCAGGTCGCCATAGCGACTAAGATTTTAGTCCTGGCGACCAGGATTTCCAAGCCCCCCCCTCACCGCTACAGGGGAGCTCCTGCCGGGCACCTGCTGAAATGTTGCCGGCGGACGACCGACTCCCCGCAGCGGCAGCCGGAGCTCACTCCTGAGCTCCGGCATATGGCTCCCCCCACGGGCATTATGGGAGAGACGTCATGACATCTCTCCCATAGTTCCGAAGAGCAGCAGATGGCAGCAGATGCAGGATCGTGGCCTAACGTAAGTATTCTGTTTGTTTTTTTGTGTGTGCGCGGCACACTTAGAGGGGGTTTAGTACTTGGGGCACTAGTAGAGGGGGTTTAGTACTGGGGGCACTATTAGAGGGGGCTTAGTACTGGGGGCACACTTAGAGAAGGTTTAGTACTGGGGGCACTATTAGGGGACTTAGTACTGGGGGCACTATTAGAGGGGGTTTAGTACTGGGGGCTCTATTGCAGGGGCTTAGTACTGGAGGCACTATTGCAGGGGACTTACTACTGGGGGCACTATTACAAGGGGCTTACTACTGGGGGCACTATTTCCAGGGGCTTATTACAGGGGGCACTATTTCAAGGGGCTTACTACTGGGGGCACTAATACATGGGGGCTTACTAGAGGGGGCACTATTACAGGGGGCTTACTACAAGGGGCGCTATTTCAAGGGGCTTACTACTGGGGGCACTAATACAGGGAGCTTTTTACTGGGGGCACTATTTCAAGGGGCTTACTACTGGGGGCACTATATCAAGGGGCTTACTACTGGGGGCTCTATTTCAAGGGGCTTACTACTGGGGGCACTATTTCAAGGGGCTTACTACTGGGGGCAATACTACAGGGGGCTTACTACAGGGGGCTTACTACTGGGGGCACTATTACAAGGGGCTTACTACTGGGGGCACTTTTACAAGGGACTTACTACTGGGGTACTATTACAGGGAGCTTACTACTGGGGGCACTATTACAGGGGGCTTACTACAAGGGGTGCTATTTCAAGGGGCTTACTACTGGGGGCACTAATACAGGGGGCTTACTACTGGGGGTACTATTACAGGGGGCTTACTACTGGGGGCACTATTTCAAGGGGCTTACTACTGGGGGCACTAATACAGGGGGCTTATTACTGGAGGCACTATTTCAAGGGGCTTACTACTGGGGGCACTATTTCAAGGGGCTTACTACTGGGGGCAATACTACAGGGGGCTTACTACAGGGGGCTTACTACAGGGGGCACTATTACAGGGGGCTTACTACTGGGGGCACTATTTCAATGGGCTTACTACAGGGGGCACTATTACAGGGGGCTTACTACTGGGGGCACTATTTCAAGGGGCTTACTACTGGGGGCACTATTTCAAGGGGCTTACTACTGGGGGCAATACTACAGGGGGCTTACTACAGGGAGCTTACTACTGGGAGCACTATTACAAGGGGCTTACTACTGGGGGCACTTTTACAAGGGGCTTACTACTGGGGTACTATTACAGGGGACTTACTACTGGGGGCACTATTATAGGGGGCTTACTACTAGGTTGAGGGGCACTGAAAGGGCATGTGTGGTGGTCTATACAAGCTTTCATATATTTTGGTAATGGACGATGGTCTGGCTCCTAAACTTTTAAGATGGCTCCTAGATTTTACAAAAATTTGTCAAGCCCTGGCCTAATGGAGTGGTTGGGGTCCCGGTCAGACCTCACGACATAGTGCATTGGGTAGAACTATGACCCAGGGTGCCTGTTCAGACTCGAAAAGCCTGTTCTGAGCCTTCTGTTGGATGGATTTGGATGAAAAAGTGGTAATATTGGATCCCAAAAGACATACTAGGGGTTGAGGTCCCGGTCAGACCTCCCTTTGGTGTATGCTGGGCAAAACTTTGACCCGGGCAACCTGTTCTGGGCCTTCCACTGGATTGATTTAGATGAAAACT
Organism: Taudactylus pleione; assembly: GCA_031769625.1. Classification (NCBI taxonomy): domain Eukaryota; kingdom Metazoa; phylum Chordata; class Amphibia; order Anura; family Myobatrachidae; genus Taudactylus; species Taudactylus pleione. The sequence goes on from JAUIMM010001336.1 coordinate 2,688,135, forward strand.
TCACAGAGGGGTGGAAATGGTCTTCAATGCCTAATGGAATGGTTGGGGTCCTGGTTAGTCCTCATGGTGGGGTGCTCCGGGTAGAACTTTGACACAAGGAGCCTGTTCTGGGCCTTTCACTGGATAGATTTGGACCATATAACATAATAAAACTTAACTTGAAGATCTGCACCGATTGGGATGAAACCAGCACGAGGTGGTCCAGTTGGATTGTGGCCAGGTTTTAGGTGGGTGAGGGTCCTGGTTGGACCTCACATTGGCAGAACTTTGACTCGGGGAGCTTGTTCTAGGCCTTCCACTGGATGGATTTGGACGAAAACTTTGCAGAGTGGTAACATTGGATGCCAGAAGACATAGTAGGGGGTTGAGGTCCCGGTTGGACCTCCCGTTGGTATCATCATCCTGTAATATCTAAAGATCTACAGGAATCCAATTCCACAACATCTCTGAAAAGGAGAGAAAACCCACTATCTACCTTTATATCTGGGACTGATCATTGGAGCACTACAATTGCTGTCAACATTGTTCACATTATATTTTGAACACACAGTTTGTTGTCATTAATGACTGTTCAACATTTGATTTATAGTTTATATATATTTTTACTTTCTAAGTGAGCGCCCCTTCTCTTCTGTTTGGTGTATATATATATAAAGTGGACGGTGCATCACTCTTGGCATTATAAACCGACAATGCTCTTCTGGATTATGTCACCAACGTTTCGGTGTTCAATAACTGTCGTCAGGATTAATCTGATGACAGTTATTAAACACTGAAACGTTGATGATATAATCCAGAGGAGCTTTGTCGGTTTATAATGCCAAGAGTGCCGCACCATCCACCTTCTACATTTTAAGCAGTGAGTGCACCGGCAGCAGTTACATTTGGTTGTTCGGAGGGCCGGCCTAACGGACAAATGTATATATATATATATATATATACTATATATATATATATATATATATATATACACATACATACAGTATATATAATATACATAAACACACCTGTCCCTCGTTGTGTCCCCCCACCTTTTTTTAAAACTATACTGTATTCTTTTTTTCAAAAACACCCCCCAAATGGTAAAAAAAAATTATATCACATCATTTAATTAATAGCTATTTAAACATGATTTTAAAATTTTGTTAAAAAAAATATATTGAATCAGGTTTAAATAGTTATTATTAACATAATTTGCTAATGAAAAAAAAAATCTACAAAATTGGGGACAGTTTTTTAAAAAATATCAGTCAATTATGTAGTTAGTTAAAGGCTCTTGTAACACATTTCCTGGTGTGCATGATCGCTTCTTGTTTGCCGGGGGAAGGGGTTAGTTGCACCAGGAAACACTTTGGATAATGATTTATTTTTATATGTATTTTTTAAATTGTCAATGTTATTTGTAGGTTGTTGATTCAGTGTTGCTTTCATAGTCATTATTATTAGAGATGAGTGGGTTCAGTTCTCCGAGAACCGGACCCACCCGAATATTGCAATTCCAAGTAGGATCCAAGTCCGGCTCAAGTTTTCCCGCCTGACTTGGATCCGAACACGAGGCAATACGCTATCCTCCCGCTGTCAGATTCTCGCAGGTTTTGGACTCTATAAAGGTCCTGGTAATCAGCGCCATTTTCACTCCGGCTGTGGGGAGTGTACAGAACAGTTGTGCTCTGTTCTTCTCTGTTGTGTAGTGTTGTGTTCAAGGGTGCAGTGTTGTTGGACTGGAGCTGCAGTACATAAAGTGGGGGGTGCTGCTGTGCCACTGTTGTCCTGTCAATCTAGGGGCTAGGGCTGCAGTTCATAAAGGGGTGCTTTGTCATCCAGGGGTGCTCTGTCAATCCAGGGGTGCTCTTCCCCAGTGTAAAAAAAAAGTTAAAATTAATAAGTATCATTCCACAAAAAAAAAAAAAAAAAAGATCTTTTTTTTCTTTTTCTTTTTTCTGTGTGTGCTAGCTACGTTATTGTTCGGTAACACTGCCGGCCAGGCCGCAGTTTATCATCTACATATTTGTGACTCTGCAGGTGGTCCGTCTACACTCAGCAGGGGTGCTTTGTTGTCCATAAAGTGGTGCTGTGTTGTTCATCAAGGGGCTGCTGCCTCGTCCAGGGGTGCTCTTCCCCAGTGTAAAAAAAATAAAAGTTAAATAAAATTAGCATTCCACAAAAAAGATAATTTTTTTGTGTGTGCTAGCTACGCTATTATTGTTCGGTGACACTGCTGGCCAGACTGCAGTTTATCATCCACGTATTGTGACACTATAAGTCGTAGCACAGTGTGTTATTCTTATTCATAAAATCTATTGTGACACTGTAAGTGGTAGCGAAGTGTGTTATTCATTTCTTATTTATAAAAAATGTTGTGACACTGTAAGTGGTAGCGCAGTGTCTTATTCTTATTAATAAAAAATCTTGTTACGCTGTAAGTGATAGCGCAGTGTTTTACTCATAAAATATATTGTGACACTGTGTGATAGCACAGTGTGTTATTCTTTTCTTATTCATAAAATAATCTTGTGACACTGTAAGTGGTAGTGCACTGTGTTATTCTTTTTTTATTCTTAAAAAATATTTTGACACTAAGTGGTAGCAAAGTGTGTTATTCTTTTCTTCTTATTCATATAAAATATTGTGACACTGTAAGTGGTAGTGCAGTATCTTATTTTTTTTCATAAAAAATCTTGTGATACTGTAATTGGTATCGCAGTGTGTTATTATTTTCTTATTCATAAAAAATATTGTGACACTGTAGGTCATTGATACCGCAGTGTAATATTTAAAATTGGTACAAATTGACTTGTGTGCTGTACCCCACTTCATTCGTGTTTGTTGATATGGAGAACGATCAGTTGAGAGGAGAGCAGGAACCACATACTAGTGCTGGAGCTGCTGCCAGTGCCACCAGTCATGACAATACTAGTCTGTCTACATCATCTATTAAAGCCGATGCCCAAGGGTAGAGAGGGCTTAAGTCAGGGCATCTAAAATCAAAGAACCAATCTTTTAAAGTGGTAAAAAAAAACATCAAATGGAAAGTTAGCTGCAGAAAGACATAACATTGGCAATATGTCTTTCACCACACAAAGTGGCAAGGAAAGGCTAAGGCCTTGGCCTTTATTTATGACTGGGGTTTCTACCTCTTATGATGATGTAAGTACAAGTGCTGACATAGAAATCGAGGATGCTTCTGTGGAAGTGCACCAGGATGAGCATGATATTTGTGTAGCTGATGCTAATAAGGATGGTGATGATGAGGATGTTGATTATGTAAATCAGGCACAAGTGGAAGAAACAGTTGTTGGACATGATAAGGAAAAGCCCATTATCATGCCTGGGCACAAGACAAAAAAATCCACTGCTTATGTGTGGAATTATTTCTACCCAAATCCAGACAATTGTCAAGCCATCTGTACTCTTTGTAAAGCCAGAGTAAGTAGAGGTAGGAGCCTTAACCATCTAGGAACCTCCTCCCTGTTACATCATCTGCAGGACATCCATCCACAAAGTTTTTTTCAAAATTCAGAAACTATGGCTAAAAAAGTACCAACAAGCAGTCCAGTGTCAGCTAGATCCCTTCACTCTGCTAGATCCAAGCACCAACAAGTACCAACAAGCAGTCCAGCGTCAGCTAGATCCCTTCACTCTGCTAGATCCAAGCACCTGACATCTTCACCACCAACACCTTCATCAACAATATGAATCATGAAGCAATTGGTTTGTTTGGGCCCCCACAAAACAAGCTGACATTTCTGGCAATGATCTCTACATGCACAAACTGGCTTTACAGAGGCAAGATGTTGTTGCCATCATCCGGTTCCTCACCCTCATCAGTGTGTACATCATCTTCACACTATATTAATTTGTCCACGCTGGAATCCATCATTACATGTGCCTCTGTAATTTTTGGATGTATTTGGCATATAATTTGTAGTACATTTTAATAAACATCATCTTTTCCACATTTTGAGGAAGTAGCCTCCTATGCCAATTGCTGACAAGGTTCCCGGTTGTTCTAAAAACTCTTTCTGAGTACACACTGGAGGGTGGGCAGCTCAAGTAAAGCAAAGCCAGTTTTTGCAAGGGCCTCCAAATTGCCTTTTTTTCCTGCCAGTAGTCAAACGGACTGTCTGATATGCCTATTTGGATGCTATCATTAAAAAATGTAAAGTAGTCCTCAACCATTCTTTGAATGGTGACCTTATCAGATGGAATCATGGTAGAGTTCTCATTAATTGCAGGCAATTCTTTTAGGCCTGACCAGATGTCAAAACTTGGTTGTGTTGACTCATCTGCATCACCAGTGGGTCTTTTGGGAGAGTTTAGTTTTTCTTGACTGATGCACTTGCTGGAGAAACTGAAGGAGAAGTCATTGCTGCATCACATGCCACTTGAGCTGACAATTTGCTTACCAACAGCTCTTTGCATCTCTTCAGATCTGTGTCCATTGGGAAGAAAGTCACAATATATAACTTAAACTAGGATCCAGCACAGACGCCAAAATGTATTGATCTGATTGTAAGATCTTTACAACCCTTGTATCCTAGTGAAGCGAATAAGGGATTTGATCTAAAAGTACAACATACTTAGCGGAATCGCTTCATTTCAGCTCCTCCTTCAGTTTCTCAAGCTGCTTTTCCAACAGTATAATTAGGGGAATAACCTGGCTCAAGCTGGCAGTGTCTGAATTCACTTTACAGGTGACTACTTCGAAGGGTTTCAGCACTTTGCACAACACAGCAAGTATTTTCCACTGATCTTTAGTAAGGTACATTCCCCCTCCTCTTGCTATGTCATAGTATGCTATATAGCTTTGGATGGCTTTTTACTATTCCTCCATTCGCTGAAGCATATAAAGGATGGAGTTCCACCTTGTAACTACCTCTTGCTTCAGCTGCTGGCAGAGCAAATTCAACATTTCTTGCAGGTGCTGCAATCTATTACATGCACCTGCTGAATGGCGAAAATGTTCAGCATTTTTAGAGCCACAAAGAGCATCTCCTGCATGGCCCTGTCATTTTTAAAAAAAAAATTCACCACAAAGTTGCTTGCGTAAGCAAAACATGGGACATGTTGGAATTCACCCAGCTGTAATGCTCTCACAAAATTGGTGGCGTTGTCAGAAATCACAAATCGTGAGGAGAGTACAAGCGGGGTAAGCCATTTTAGTTTTTTTAAAAGGTTGTCAGCGGTATGGTGATACACAGAGTAGCCTGCCTCTGAATGAGCTGCTGTTTCTTAGATACTGCTGCTGTTGGTGCCACTGAAGGCAATACACCCACCTAGTGGGCTGTTACAGTTCCACTTATCCACATATCTGTAGTTAAGTGGAACAGTGGGTACAATGGCATTTAGGAGGCCACTAATTAATGTATTTTTAATGTCCTTGTACAGGTTGGGTATTGCTTTTCTAGTGAAGTGGTATCTAGATAGGATTTGGTAGCAGGGACACAGGACCTCAATTAACTGTCTAAAACCTACTGCATTATTGGATGCACATCTAATACCAGCATATATGTTATGGTACGGCGTCAGTGATCCGCTGTGCAACTGGGTGGCTGCTGTCGTACTTGCTCCAGCTTGCAAAGGATTGTATAACAGTCAATTGTTTTCAAGGTATTACAGAAGTCTTCCTGGTCCCCTTCTGGGATGAAATTCCACTCCCAGCAGCAGCAGTAGGCATAGCGCTCAGGGATTCTTCTAGAGCAAGAACTGATGTGAACAATTTAAATATTTATTGTAAATGCCTCCCCTCCTCTCCTCCCTCTTAAATTTGCTTCGGAATAAAAAAATTTAATTTACTACTAATCAAATCTTCCTTTCCCTGCTTTCAACTACATACATACATACATACTACGACTCCCTCAGGCCTCTTGAATAATAAAAACATTTGTTTCCTGATGTGCCGTGTTGGAAGTTGAACTGCCACAGCTCCTGCAATCTTTGACATGCGGTTGCTGAATGCCATAAATGTCCAGAAATCAAAAAATGTAATTACATTTACTACCAATCAACCCTTCCTGTCCCTGCCTTCAACTACATACATACATACTCCATATTCCTCAGGCCTCTTGATTAATGAAAACATATGTTTCCTTATGTGTTATGTTGGAAGTTGAATTGCCATGTGTTTGTGCCACTGCTGCTGCTTAGCTTAGGCAGCCAGCTAGCTTGGTGCAAATTTTTGGCCTAAACTAGAGATGTGCGCCGAACCATTTTTGCTGGATTTGGATTTGGATCTGATTCATCATCCTGATTTGGATTTGGCAAACTGCCGTGACTGGTTTTGGATTTGGATTTTTTACAAAAATTGACAAAAAAAGATAAAATCACATACTGTAATTTGGGGTTTTTTTTGTTCCTAGAGTAAAAATTAACTTCAACAACATTAATTTCCAGTCATTTACAGTCAATTTAGACCACCTCACAGCTCACAATATTGTATTCACCGACAGACACCGCAGTTTAAAGCACATATATGGAACTTTGCCACATAGCAGTGGCAGAAATGAAAGGTAGCGCAAGATGGAATTGTCCTTGGGAAGTGTAGTAACAGTGCTTGTATACACAGTGGGCTACAATCCAAGGAGTCACATTGCTTGTATACACAGAGGGGTAAAGCCCAAGGAGTCACAGTGCTTGTATACACAGTGGGCTACCGCCCAACAGTCACAGTACTTGTATACACAGAGGGTTATGGCCCAAGGAGTCACAGTGCTTGTATACACAATGGGCTATGGCCCAAGGAGCCACAGTGCTTGTATACAGTGGGATACAGCACAAAAAAAAACATTTTTTTTTAAACTTTTATTAACTTTTTGAAACTGTATTTACACTTTATTTATATTATTTTTAAAAAAAATTACACTGGAGCAGATGGGCATGAGCCACGTGTGAGTCTGGACACAACCACTTTAATCAGCAGAGTATTGCGCAGCATACATCAGCGTGCCATGCAGTGTGCCCCCCTATACACAGTCACTTAACAGCACAGCCACTTGTGAGTCTCGAGTCTGGACACAGGCTACAGCCACTTTAATCAGCAGAGTAGAGCAGCGTGCAGTGTGTCCACTATACACAGTCACTTAACAGAAGAGCCACTTGTGAGTCTGGACACAGGCTACAGCCACTTTAAACAGCAGAGAAGTGCAGCATACATCAGCGTGCAGTGTTCCCCCCTATACACAGTCACTTAACAGCACAGCCACTTGTGAGTCTGGAGTGGACACAGGCTACTACAGCCACCTTAAGCAGCAGAGTAGCGCAGCATACATCAGCGTGCAGTGTGCCCCCTACATTCACTTTACCAGCACAGCCACTCTGGACACAGCCACTTTAACATATGCAGAGAGACATTGCAGTACAGTGTGCAGCGTGCGAGTGAACGCTGAAATGGCGCCGAGTCCCGGTCGCAGTGCCTTATATAGAAACGAACTCTTGTGAGAATCAAACGTCAGGAGGATGACGTTTGGCCTCGAAGTGAGATCTGAGCCAGACGGGAACACCCAAGCCTCGGCTCGGATGGACTCGGATCCCCGGTGTTCGGAGAGGTTCGGATTCCACAGAATCTGAACCACTCATCTCTAGCCTAAACAGGATTAAAATAATATTGTGAACTGTGAGGTGGTTAATATTGACTGGAAACGAGTGGAAATTAATGTTACAGAGGTTAATAATAGAGTAGGAACAACAAAAAACAAATTACGTGATGTTAGCAGTTTTTATTAAAATACAGATCCAAAACCCAAACCAAAACATGCAGAGGCGGTTTTGGCAAAACCAAATCCAGATCCAAAGCATTAAGGAGATACAGATCCAAAACCAAAACAAGGGGGTCGGCGGACATCCCTAATTATTAATATACACTTTTACTAGAAAGTTATTTAGATTATTCATATTTATGAGAATGAAGAGATTAACACTCTGCCTGTGAACTGTTTACTGGAAGTAAAGAATGGAACTCCCCAGTTTCTGCCTACCCTCCAACATGACCCCTTCCATCAGATACAAAATGCTCTGCTCCTGCACTTCACACTTGATTTATGATTGCAATCACCTGTGTTGAACTAGGTAATTGAAGAGACAGTAACAGACCCTCCAACATGACCCGTTCCATTAGGTACAAAATGCTCTGCTCCTGGACTTCCTTCATAATTTATGATTGCAGACACCTGTGTTGACCTAGGTAATTCATGAGACAGGTGTTTTACACAGGTGACTGCAATCATAAATTAAGAAGGAAGTCCAGGAGCATTATGTTACATTATAGTCTAAATAAAATAAATTGTTATTATTGGATGATCTCTCTATTATTTGATATCTCATGAAAATGAGTAATTAGTGAGTCTCCTGTATGGTACTTGTGTACTTTACGGACTCATTGCAGAGAGAACCCAATGAATGTTTTAAATGGTACTTGTGTACTTTACGTACACAAGTCCCGAAAGTTATCCCCACCTAAAGCTGGCCACACATCTAAAGATTATCTGTCCAACCAGCCAACTAGTTGATTGGTTGGAATGAAAATCTGGTAAGGTATGAAATCAAATGACAATCAGCAATTTGCTCCCAAATGCCAGAAAATGGACATAACTGTTGTTTGAACAAATTGTTTAGATCAAACATTTAACAAACTTGTCTGACGATTATTTTCATCTGTTTTCTGGCATTTAGGAGCAAATTGATGATCATCATTTACTCCCATACGTTACCAGATTTTCATTCCAACCAATCAAGTAGTTGGCTGGTTGGACAGATAATCTTTACGTGTGTATGCAGCTTAAAGAAGAAAGTTGTCCCTCATGGGCACGCTGCGCTCGCCACACTTTGGGCTCGGTGGCTCGCTACACTCGCCACAAGGTTATATTCCCCCTCAATGCCCACTTGGATGGTAGGGAATGACGCTGGACACTGGGAATGACGCTTGACACTGGCTGATGACATCAAGGTCCTCTCCGTGAAGGGAATTTAGACATTACCATGATTGATAATAATAATAATAATAATGAGTGTAGGACACTTATGTTCTCTCTGCAATTAATCCGTAAAGTACACAATTACCTCCTATTTTTATACATTGTTTGTTAGAAATGACCATGAAATTAGAGCCCTCAATTATTTAGGATTTGTGCTTCATGATGGGGGTCTCTAGTCCAGTGCCGGAGATATACAAATGTATCTTGCTGTATACGATGGAACTATTTGGGAAGTTCCTATTCTCTTGAGCTGCACTACACATACCCCATTTAAAACATTTTGGTACTCACTCCAGGAGCACCAGTCAGAAACACTACTTAGCATATACAGTAAGTGTCACCATGGCAACAGCTGCCTAGTGCAATGTAGCGATAGGTGACATCACTCAGTACGGACAGGGCCTATAACAAAGTGAACTGCACCAGAACCACTTCACAGGGGTCCAGCTCTCCCAGGAGTCTGGGAGGATAACAGAAACTCAGAAGTTTCCCTAACATTCCAGGATGATAGGCATGTATGGGTAACAAGATTATTCTGCAAAACACTGACATTTACACAAATGATTCTCTTTACAGGACCATCACTAGGAATTACTCTGCAACTCAAACTTCACAGCAAGGGCCATAATTCAACTCAAAGGAAGATATTATACTGAAATGTTAATGAGGAATCAGTAACTTTTAAGGAAACATAAGACTTGCCAGAAGCCATTCCACAACCTCCACCACAAGGGCCATCCCTGCAGAATGTTTAGCGAGTTCTGGAAGATTTAAAGAATCTTCAGACTGAATTCATGGAGGACCAATACGCACCTATGCGCATCAGATATACTGTAACCAGATACACAGAAATGTGCACCAATGCATTTGAAAACCATGCAGAAAACAATGTTTCTTGCACATACCTAGTAGCCAAACCTCTGACATTTTCCCAATGCCAAACTTCTCAGCGTAATAATAATGCATTTCATAAAACATTCAACACTGCCTGAGAAAGCGGCCAGATGCTGGCAAATGCTTTGCAATTTCAAGTGAGAATTTAATTATTTGTATTTTTAATTATTCCTTTAACCATTATTGTCTACAATAATGAAAATTATTTTGTTGTTTTTTAAATTGTTAATCCATGACAATAGGGAGTTGTATTATGATGCCATTAATCTAACTAATAAATCATTTGATTATTGTTTATCAATTGTATTGTTGGGTCATCCCTTATTTGCCAATGGCAGCCCATATTTCATGTTCTGGTAAGAGGGCATATATTGCTCGGCTCCCATTTATGGAGAATAAGGGACTAGTTTTGCATAGCAGAAGTGTCACAATGAAGTTTTGTTTTATAAAGTACCCTTCTATCTCTCCTGTTTTCAATTCTATTCCCTTTGGGCTAAGTTGGGAAACCCACTAGTTCTCCCTAGGTCGCAGAGATTGGACCCCCGTTGGAGCCGCCCCAAAATTCATTTTTGCAAAGATGTATGGCTTACCTACTACACCAGGCTGTGAGGTATTTATAGTGTAGCATTGTTAATAGCAGCAATTGCTATGTACTGTAATCACTCCCAGGAAGACTTGAAAATCTGTAATGATATTATACAGGTGTTAACCTTGTAAATTAAAATATACTTTACTTTTGTTGCCTTTTTTCTTATTGTCTGTATTTAGGACTGTTAGCTGCTAATAACTGTCCACAATGTGCTGTTTCCATTTATTCACTCATCTATACAAGCAATATGTTATACTTAGCTTTTCTGGCTTATTTGCCAGATATCATTTTTTACTTCACAAACTATCTTTTTATACTGTTTGTAGTAAGTCTTTTTAAAGGTTGTTAGTGCCCATAAGAGTGACTGCCTCAAGTCAAATTGATATGACTAATTTTGAAAACAACAATCAGGACACACCAGGGACGTGCAGTCAGGGTATACAGGGAAGGCAGAGCCTCCACTTTCATACTCCTGAGATTTGATATAAAAATTATTATAATAATTCAAAGAAGATATGTACAGTATACCTTATAAACATCTTCTTTGTTTATTGTAATAATTTTTATAGTTAACACTCACCAGCTTTGTGGAGCTCCCTGGGACTGCAGGGAGATGAGGCAGCAACAGCTCAGCCTCACTTCTGTATGTCAGACACTGCTTGCAGAGATGGCGGTGGGGCCAAACCACAGGCAGTAAACTACACAGAAAGAGGGCTAATAGAGGCATGCCACTGAGTATGGGGGGGGGGCGTGACTTGAGCACTGATGGACACCTTGGATGTGTCATGTGACCAGGAAGTACACTGCAGTGTTTAGAGATCGGATCTCAGTCAGCAGCAGCAAGAGAAGAAAGTGATGCAGGTAGGAGAATCAATGGACACTGAAGCTTAGTGTAGTGAGGGGAGAGTTACAGTAAGTAGGGGGTGAGACAGGCTCCCAGCACTCAGACCCATCTCCATGTGTGCCTCCCGCACGTCACTGACACACATTAACCTCACCGCACGTCACTGACACACATGTGACCCAAACTTACTTCAGTCACCCTTTTTGGTGTTGGTGGTGGTGCTCCTATACTTTCATTAGGACATCTTTTGAAGTGCTTTGCATGTTTCCAAACATGCGCATTACCATATTGGTCTGCCGTCCCCGGGACAATTATAAAACTAGAAAAAGGCCATATAACTTGCTATAGGTACATTGACATACAGCTAAATGTACTGTACATCCACATATTCTGTGGAAAGTAATTTTACCTTTTTGTATCATTGGCCACCATGATAACAAAATGTTAAAAAAAAACATCCTTACCATTGGGGATCACTGCTCGGTCCCAGAAAAAGGACCTCATTGCCTCCACATCCACCCCATCCCATGACTTGTAACAGTTAAATGTTATATTTCACTGTAAAACATAACATATCAATTCATCAATGGAGGTGAGAAAATGTAGAATAAATTATATTTATAAATCTAGTCTCAGTATCAGCTTGGATTAATATTGTGACAGAAAGGCTTTTGTAACAGTACATTGTAAGCAATTACAAAGTTGTTGTATAAGTTTAGTCCTCAAATGACCTTGCAATTTTTCAATGGACTTCTCCTGCGATGACAGCAGTGCGAGTAGACCATTATTAGAGTGCGTTTTGGAACAAAAGGCTTAAATGAAATGCTTGGCTGAAGATGCATAGACACATTACATAGGATTTAGAGCAAGAAATTACTTTGCTGCAGAATCATTTCTTGGGCAAATTGCAAAATATGGTCACATTTTTCAACCTCTCTCTGCCTTTACCCATCTTGAATGCCATCAGTGAGCAGCCCGTGAAGCAGCAAAACTTAGAAAGAAACCATATAAAGGTCATGAGAAGAACATCATTTTCCCTCTTATCATTTCGTCAGTTGACTGCACAGAATTATGTACAGATCGGTTGGTGGCATGTGCCAACCTCTGGCAATAAAAGCAACTACAGTACTGTAATGCTTAGCAACTTGCTGCATAAAACCGTCTAGTGAGTTCTGAATTTAAACCATGTACAGAATAGAGCTAAAATGGACGGAGATAAAGTACCAACCAATTCTTAACTGTCACTATAAGGGCTGTGGGCGGAATGTACTAAAAACTGAAATGCGGTCAAACCCCTGAATATGCCATTTTCAGCGGTTTGGCCACATTTTTCAAATGTACTAAGCTCTGGAATGCGATACATTCCAAAGCTTCGACACAATAGATGTCTATGGGCTTCTTTCCGCGTCCTGCACTGAGAATTGTGGGTCCCAGGCAGGGCCGTAGCTAGGGTAGTGTGGCCAGTGCCATCGCACAGGGCACCACAGGTCAGGGGGCGCTGTTTGGGCCTGTCAAATTTCTGTTTATTATCATTCTCACTTGTAGTTTCCTCTTCTTTCATCCCCAGCATCTCCTGCCCTCCCTATCTCTTCCCTGGCCCTTCCCCATGAGGCCATGGCCCTCTCTCAGGTGCACTATATTATGTCCCTATTTATCCCCATCATCTCCTGGCCTCCCCTATCTCTTCCCTGGCCCTTCCCCATGAGGCCATGGCCCTCTCTCAGGTGCACTATATTAAGGCCCTATTTATCCCCAGCATCTCCTGGCCTCCCTATCTCTTCCCTGGCCCTTCCCCATGAGGCCATGACCCTCTCTCAGGTGCACTATATTATGTCCCTATATATCCCCAGCATCTCCTGGCCTCCCCTATCTCTTCCCTGGCCCTTCCCCATGAGGCCATGGCCCTCTCTCAGGTGCACTATATTATGTCCCTATTTATCCCCAGCATCTCCTGTCCTCCCTATCTCTTCCCTGGCCCTTCCCCATGAGGCCATGGCCCTCTCTCAGGTGCACTATATTATGTCCCTATTTATCCCCAGCATCTCCTGGCCTCCCTATCTCTTCCCTGGCCCTTCCCCATGAGGCCATGGCCCTTTTTTGGGTGCTTTATGTCCCTTTGAAAAATGAGGGGGGCGCCAATGCTCTTTCTGGCACAGGGCACCAAAAAGTCTATTTACGGCTCTGATCCCAGGGAACCCTCACTTTAAGAAATTAACGGTGCTAACCCACTGCTTATATGTCCATCACATATTAAGGGGGGGTGAGGGCAGACAGCAGTTGTGACAGTGTTTGGGGGCAAGGAGGGGGCTAGGGGCAGGCAGAACTGGGGGTAGGAAGGTGGTAAGAGTAGATAGCTGCTAGGGCAGTACTGGGGGGCAAGGAGGGTGTTAGGGGCAGTGCTGGGGGGCTAGGGAGGGAGGGCAGCACTGGGGGTGGGAGAGGGCAAGTGTAGATAGCAGTTGGGTGCACACAATGTGCACTGTGACAGCATGCCCACCTCCCTTACAAAATGTGTCAGCATCGCTCCTTTACACACACAGAATGTGATAGCATCCTCACCCAATACACACATATCCCTTTACACATAAACACTGTGACAGATACACACACACACAATGAGTGACAGCATTCCCTCCCCCTACATACAAAGTGTGACACCATATCCCCTTACACATACACAATGCGACAGATACATGTCCCCTTACACACACAATGAGTGACAGTATGCCCTCCCCCTACATACACACAGTATTCTGGAAGGGTAGTGTCTAAATCCCCTTCACGGAGAGGACCCTGACGTCATCAGCCAGTGTCCAGCATCATTCCCTGCCATCCAAGTGGGCATAGAGGGGGAATACAACAATGTGGCGAGCGTAGCGAGCCCACAAGGGGACATCTTTCTTGATTTATTGGGGACAACTTAATTGTTTAGCTGTCTTTCATGGGCATGAACTGCACTTCCACCCTCACTCACGTCACTTCCAGGTCCCCAGTAAGAAGGAGAAATAAGCTCCACCATTCTGGAAGTAGTATGACAATATGCCCTACTCCTACAACGTTTATCGCAGTGATATAAACTCTTTTATGGCCACAATTTACAGAACCAATAGGAGAACTCTTGTCAAGGCAGCCGGGCAATGCTGGCAGGTGCATTAAGGGCGGCTGAGCTTGCCACTTTGCAAGATCAGTGTGAAGAAGACATAAACACTTGCTTGCATGTATGTGTGCAAAAAAAAATTATATATTATATATATTTATATTTATACACACACACAGTGTATATATAATGTATACCTCAGATTTTTGTTTGTTAAAGCCCAAAAATGGGGCATGGCCTCACTACAGCTATATCTATATATACTGTGGAATCGGTATGATATCCAGGCTGCCACATGGCCAGCAATTTGATTCCCGGCAGCGGCAGCCCGACAGATCAGCAGAGCCCTGCAGCGGAAGCCCAACAGCACTGGAAATCCCGATCGTGTCCTAAGGTAAGTATAAACTAACCTAACCCCCTAACCCTAACCCTCCTTAGGGGTGCCTATCCCTAACCTCCCCCCCCAAGTGCCTAACCCTAATCCCCCCACTAAGTGCCTAACCCTAACCTCCCCTTCCCCGCTGCCTAATCCTAACTCCCCTGGTGGGGTGCCTAACCCTATCCTCCCCCCGGGGTGCCTAACCCCATCCCCCCCGGGTGCCCTAAACCTAACCCTCCCCCCCAGCGGCTGTCCACTCGTAGCGCCCGGCAACCCTTCGATCAGCATGCCGGGCGCCGGTCTCCCGGTGTCGGTTAAATGACAGGCGTCTAGATATAGACACCGGTCATTTATCACACGCCGGGATAAAGCAGCCGGGAAGCCGGCTGTTGGTATTAAGGCAGCCGGTTTCCCGACTGCATACCTATACTGTAGATATATCTATTATATATCCTCCCCCAAAAAAATTTGACCCTTGGCTATCATATAGCCATATTTATCTAATTATATGGCTTAAACATGCTAATGGTGTATATCTATAAATCCACACCATTAGCATGATTAAGCCCTATAATTAGATAAATATAGCTATATGATAGCCTAGGGTCAAGATATTTTTGGTGAGGATATATATCAATAAAACCCACAACATTAGCATGTTTAAGCCCAGCCCCAGGCCAGCACCTCTTCACTTGATATGTCTGTATTTTACTGTGACACACACTGTCAGTCTGACACTGACAGTGTTATATGATCTTACCAGCAGGCAGCCCTTGGACATGAGGGATGTGGCTAACCTTCCCGAATCGCTGCATTGTGCCATCGATGGTAATTACTGGGAACCATCGATTGTAGCCATCGATTGACTCCCAATCAGTGTCACTGTCATTACATATGCTATTTCTCTATCCTGCCTGCTGCTCGCTACTGGGTTACAGCTCGGGTCACATGGTACAATGATGTCGCCAGTGAACACGGTCAGCTGACTTGAGGCAGCAAGCTAAGTTACCGCTCTGTGTCGCGTCCCGTATGCATAGTCCCATCCTCGTCTCCCCACCACTCTGAGCCGCTGCGCCTGTACGCACCCCCTTTGCTGCGGTGTGCGGGGACTGATGGAAGGGGAAAGCGAGTCTCCCCGGCCCGCAGTGTACTTGTGTGCCCAGTGCCAGCTCCCGCTGGGGGAGTCATAACTTAGCATGGTCGCGGCCGCAGTGCCCTTAACTATGTGGTGCCCTACGCGGCCGCGTACCATGCGTAATTATAGAACCGGCCCTGAGTAGAGGGCATATAAAATTCCAAATGACAAAGTTCAGGAAAATGACCTTAAAAAAAAAACATTTAAATCATCTGAGAAGAAACGAAAAACTTGCCAATATGCCATTTACCAGTGGCAAGGAATGGCTAAGGTCTTTCCCTATGTTCATAACTAGTGGTTCAGCTTCACATGATGATGGAAGCCCTCCTTCCACTGCAAAAATCAAATGAGTTAAGCTGGCAAAAGCACAGCGAAGAACTGTGCGTTCTAAGAAGATATCACATATCCCCAAGGAGAGTCCAAGTGTGGTGGCGGTTGCGATGCCTGACCTTCCCAACACTGGACGGGAAGAGGTGGCTCTTTCCACCATTTGCACACCCTCTGCAAGTGCTGGAAGGAGCACCCAAAGTCCATTTGCTGATACGCAAATTGAAGATGTCACTGTTGAAGTACAACAGGATGAGGATACTGGTGTAGTTGGCGCTGAGGAGGAAGTTGGCAAGGAGGATTCTGATGGTGATGTGGTTTGTTTAAATCAGGCTCCATGGGAGACAGTTGTTGTCCGTGGGATGAAAAAACCCACCACGGTCATGCCTGGGCAGAAGACCAAACATTCCACCTCTTTGGTCTGGCAATATTTCTATCCAAATCCGGACAACAACTGTCTAGACATATGTACCATATGTAAAAGTGAAATAAGTAGGGGTAGGGACGTTAACCACCTAGGAACATCCTCCCTTATACGTCACCTGCAGCGCGTTCATAAAAAGTTACTGTCAAGTTCAGAAACTTTGGCTAAGACCGTAAGCAGTCCAGGGACATCTAAATCCCTTTGTCCTGTTGTATCCAAGCGCTTGCAAACCACACCGTCAACTCCCTCCTTGTCAATTTCCTCCTTAGTCAGGATCGGAAGTAGTCCTGCAGGCCATGTCACTGGCATGACTGACTCTCCTGTCTGGATTCCTCCGGAGGATCCTGCATTGCTACACCTACTGCTGCCGCTGCTGCTGTTGCTGCTGGGAGTCGTTCATCATCCCAGAGAGGAAGTAGGAACACCACTACTTCTTTTACTAAGCAATTGACCCTCCAACCATCCTTAGCAAGGAGGATGAAGTACGACAGCAGTCATCCTGAAGCAGAATGGATAACTGAGGCCTTGACTGCTATGTTGGTGTTAGACGTGTGTCTGGTATCCGCCATTAGTGCTGTGGGATGTAGACAATTGATGGAGGTCCCCGGTACCAAATCCCATCTAGATTCTGCTCACGATACCGAGACTGTACAGAAATGTCAGAAAAAGTGTCCTCAGTGTCCTAAAAAATGCGGTTGTACCCAATGTCCACTTAACCACGGACATGTGGACAAGTGGAACAGGGCAGACTAAGGACTATATGACTGTGACAGCCCACTGGGTAGATGTATCACATTACGCAGCAGCAACAGCAGCGTCACCAGTAGCAGCATCTCAGAAACGCCAGCTCGTTCCAAGGCAGGCTACGCTGTGTATCACCGGTTTCAGTAAGATGCACACCACTGACAACCTCTTAGAGAAACTGAGAGAAATCACTGGCTTACCCCATTTAGACTCTCCTGGGGATTTGTGATATCTGACAACGCCACCAATATTGTGCGGGCATTACATCTGGGCAAATTCCAGCACGTCCCATGTTTTGCTCACACAATAAATTTGGTGGTGCAGAATTTTCTGAAAAATGACAGGGGCGTGCAGGAGATGCTTTGGGTGGCCTGAAAAATTTCTGGCCACTTTCGCCATTCAGTGACTGCGTGCTGAAGACTGGAGCGCCAGCAAACACTCTTGAACCTTCCCCGCCATCACCTGAAGCAAGAGGTTGTGACGCGGTGGAACTCAACCCTCTATATGCTTCAGAGGATGGAGGAGCAGCAAAAGGCCATTCAAGCCTATACATCCACATATGACATAGGCAAAGGAGGGGGTATGCACCTGACTCAAGCGTAGTGGAGAATGATTTCCATGTTGTGCAAGGTTCTCCAGCCCTTCGAAATTGTCACACGTGAAGTCAGTTCAGACACTGCCAGCTTGAGTCAGGTCATTCCCCTCATCATGCTTTTGCAGAAGCAGCAGGAAAAAGTGAAGGAGGAGCTAAGACAGAGCAATTCCGCTTGGCATGTGGGACTTGTGGATGAAGCCCTTCATTCGCTTTGCCAGGAATCCAGGGTGGTCAATCTGTTGAAATCAGACCACTACATTTTGGCCACCATGCTCGATCCTAGGTTTAAAGCCTATGTGGTGTCTCTCTTTCCGGCCGACACAAGCCTGCAGAGGTGCAAAGACCTGCTGGTGAAAACACTGTCAGCTGAAGCGGAACGTGACATGTCAACAGCTCCTTCTTCATTTTCTCCTGCAACTGGGGCTGCCAGGTAACAACTTAGGTATCCTAAGCAACCTGCTGGTGGTGATGCAGGGCAGGCAGGACCAAGTTTGGACATCTGGTCCGGACTGTAGGACCTGGTAACAATTTCTGACATGTCTACTGTCACTGCATATGATACTGTCACCATTGACAGAATGGTGGAGGATTACATCGGTGACAGTATCCAAGTAGGCATGTCAGATGTCCGTACCTGTACTGGCAGGAAAAAGAGGCAATTTGGAGGCCCCTGTACAAACTGGCTCTATTTTACCTGAGTTACCCCCCTCCATTGTGTACTCCGAAAGAGTGTTTAGTGCAGCCGGGAACCTTGTCAGCGAAAGGCGTAGGAGGTTGCTTCCACAAAATGTGGAATGTTCATAAAAATGAATCATCAACTCTTCCAGGGAGACCAGCCTCCATAACGTACAGAGGGACCTGTTGTGGTGGATTCCAGCGGGGACGAATTAATACTCTGTGAGGATGAGGATGACAACACTGAAGAGGGTGAGGAATTGGTGGATGAGGAGGATGAGGACAACAACTTGCCTCCATAGAGCCAGTTTGTGCAGGGACAGATTAATTGCCAGCTTGTTTTGTGGGGGCCCAAACAAGCCAATCATTTCAGCCACAGTCGTGTGGCAGACCCTGGCGCTGAAATGATTGGTTTGTTAAAGTCCTGTTTATACAACATAAGGGTGGGTCGGAGGGCCCAAGGACAATTCCATCTTGCACCTCTTATTTTTTCTTTGCATTATGTACTGTTTGGGGCCTAGTTTTTCAAACTGTCATCATGTCTGCCACTGCAGTGTCAATCCTAGATGGACCACGTGTTTGTGCCGCCCACTTGTATCGCTTAGCATAGTCATCCAGCTACCTCTGTGCAACCTTTTGGCCTAAAACCAATATTGTGAGGTGTGAGGTGTTCAGAATAGACTGGAAATTGGTGGAAATTAATGTTATTGAGGTTAATAATAGCATAGGAACAGAAAAGCCCACAAATTCTGTGATCCGGATCCAAAACCAAAACACTAAACACGAAAAGTGGCTGGTGCACACCCCTAGTTCTTGACATGGACTTTTGCAAATTATGTAATATGTTAAGAAAGAAAAACAAAAATATAGTGTAGAAATTTATATTGTTCCCTTGTCCATGTCAAAAAAGGAGAGTAGGATTTCTTTTAAGGATAGAAGATATCTCCCACCAGGAAATCAGGCATGTGCAGTCCCTGATATCCTGAGATTTGATATAAAAATGATTATAAAAATGCAAAGAAGATATTTATAACTTATAAACATCTTCTTTGTGTATTGTAATAATTTTCATAGTTAACACTCACCAGCTTTGTGGAGACAAGAGATGAGGCAGCAATAGCTCAGCGTCAAACACTGCTTGCAGACCAGGGGGCGGGGCCACACCAATGGCAGTAAGCTGCACAGAAAGAGAGCTAATAGAGGCATGCCTCTGAGTTTGGGATGTGTGCCTTGAGCACCGATGGACACCTTGGATGTGTCATGTGACCAGGAAGTGCATTGCAGTGTTTAGAGATCGTAGCTCAGTCAGCAGAAGCAAGATAAGACACAGTGATGCAGGTAAGAGAATTAATGGACACTGAAGCTTAGTGTAGTGAGGGGAGAGTTACAGTGAGTAGGGGGTGAGACAGGCTCCTAGCACTCAGACCCATCTCCATGTGTGCCTCCCCAGCCGTTGACCTCACCCTACGTCACTGCAAGAAATACAGTATATTGATTCAAAAACACATCTAAGATTATTTTCCTTTTAGGATTAAAAAGATGATCTTCTCATATATTAGGGAAAAACTCCAACATGATGAGGTATATGGAGAGATGAGAAGGAGTATATAGTTTAATTCCATAATATAAAACAATCTTTTGTATTTATGACATTAAATACACATTATAAAAACAAGTAAAAAAACCTTCAAATAAATTCATCATAATACAGTACACTGTTGTAGCATGCTTTCCACTGGGCGCATTTCAAATTACTTCTTCAAAAGCGGATAGGTGAATTATTAACTGGGGCCTCTTTTTATCCCTGTAGCCATCCAATCCAGTGCATACAGTACTTCCAAATGTGAAAACACAGTTCTAACTTCTAACAGGATGCCGGAATATGGCTGAAAATTGCTGGGAGCGATCTGCGTTTCAGCGTATCACAACCAGAAGTTCTATATGTTCCAAATACTGGAACTTACTTTAGAAGATGGCAGTAAAATCCGACTGTATATGACAGGGATTGATTTGTGGGCCTGATTCAGACCCACTCGCTAAGCTGCGAATACACGCAGCCAGGCGATTATTGCCAACTGCGCATACGTAAGCGACGCAGTGCGCATGCATGAAGCCGCCACTGCGATGAGGAAACACTCACTCTCAACCATAATTCCAGAGCGGTAGTTTAAATGAGAGAACGTGGCGTCAGTGGGTTGTCGCTGGAGAAAGTCTGTGTAAACGGGGTGTGCTTGCACTAGCACAGACGTGGCAGGGTGTGTTTATACCAACTTATGGACGTACATAATTACACTATATCGTCACTGTACACGTCACCTGGCTATTTTCCTCTCAGCAGCGCTCGCAGTGCTTGGGGTAGCCTAGGGTCTACCGCAAGCAATGCATTTGCAGTTGGTGGTTCTCTTCGCTACCAATGGTTGCATACACACATAATAGAGTAGCAGGTGCTGCTCAGTGGCGTAACTCCCGAAGACAATGGAGTCATTTGCCACCGGGCGACAGCCCTGAAGGTGGCACCTGGCTCCATTGTCACCTGGAGCTGCATGGAGAAGTAGCGTAACTACGGAGGGTGCAGGGGGTGCGGTCGCACCCCCTGCACCCTCCATTTTCTGGGCGCCCGCTGAGTGTGTTACCAGCGGGCACCCGGCTCCTCCTCTCCCTTCCGGCGGTAGCCAAAGGACGGAGCTCACTCCTGAGCTCCGGCTTCCGGGTCCTGCAGTGCACTATGGGAGTGATGTCATGACATCACTCCCATAGTTCTGAGGTATTTTTTTTTTGTATGTGTGTGTGTGCGTGCGCACAGGGGGGGGCACTACAGGGGGCTTACTACTGGGGGCATTACAGGGGGCATATTACAGGGGGCATATTACAGGGGGCTTGCTACTGGGGGCACTACAGGGGGCTTACTACTGCAGGCACTACAGGGGGCATATTACAGGGGGCTTACTACATGGGCCATTACAGGGGGCCTACTACAGGGGGCATTACAGGAAGCTTACTACAGGGGGCTCACTACTGGGGGCTTACTACTGGGGGCACTGCAGGGGGCATTACAGGGGGCTTACTACTGGGGCACTACAGGGGGCATTACAGGGGGCTTACTACTGTGGGCATTACAGGGGGCTTACTACTGGGGGCATTATAGGGGGCATATTACAGGGGGCATATTACAGGGGGCTTGCTACTGGGGGCATTGCAGGGGGCATATTACAGGGGGCATGTTACAGGGGGCTTGCTACTGGGGGCATTACAGGGGGCTTACTACTGGGGGCACTACAGGGGACTTATTACAGGGGGCATTACAGGGGGCTTACTACTGCAGGCACTACAGGGGGCATATTACAGGGGGCTTACTACAGGGGCCATTACAGGGGGCTTACTACAGGGGGCATTACAGGAGCTTACTACAGGGGGCTTACTACTGGGGGCATGCTACTGGGGGCACTGCAGGGGGCTTATTACAGGGGGCTTACTACTGGGGCACTACAGGGGGCATTACAGGGGGCTTACTACTGTGGGCTTTACAGGGGGCTTACTACTGGAGGCACTACAGGGAGCTTACTTCTGGGGGCATTACAGGGGTCTTAGTACTGGGGGCACTACAGGGGGCATTACAGGTGCCTTACTACTGGGGGCATCATATGGGGACACTACAGCAGCATTACTACTGGGGGCACTACAGGGGCCTTACTGCTGGGGGCACTGCATAGGGGGACCTCTACTGAGGGCACTGCATAGGGGGACCACTACTGGGGCTATTGTAAAAAAGGAACTGCATAGGGGGGCGGCGTCAAGCTGGGGCAGACATAGGTTACTTGGGGGTTGTACATTTTAATTTGGGGGGGTGGGGGGGCACCAACATTTATCTTGCCTCCAGGCACCTGGGATGAAGTTACGCCACTGGTGCTGCTAATTGCATTGAATGATTGCTATATAGATCTGTTATTTTGCCCAATCCAATTTATTTTCAATTTATTCTGATTGTTTATCATTGTGATGTGTGTTTACAGGTACCAAATACATTTTACTGGCCTAACAATTTACACCATATTTTTTTTAATACAAATACAATCAAAATTGTGTTATTAAAGTGTAAAAGTGAAAACTCTTGAATAGTTGACTCTGTATTCTTTTCTATTGTGCTCCCTTCATGCTGGTGTGGAACTGCACATCCCAGCATGCCATTCCAGAGTAAATACATGCCTTAATAGCAATACTGTGGCAGCGCAGGCTTGGATTTGTAGTTCCATAGCAGTTGTAGAGGCCCTTTCTTTTTTTTTTAAGGTAAAAATGCGTAATAAAAATACAACTCACAGACTTTGTTTGAAATGTAAAAAGTTTTTTTTCATACAAACAATCTGAGGGCAAATTATGGGTTTGTAAATAAAATTAAAAAAACTGAAAATAACAATACAGAATTTAAATAAATGAATAGATACACAATTTTCTGGACGAATTTGGAATGGGTACAACTGTGGGATGTGACTTTTGTGCCATCATCAAATGTCCCTCCTTCATCTCCTACAAATTATACATCACCTCCAAATATGTCTGCCACATATGATGGCAAGATACAAGGTCAGAATATTCCTTGTATGGTTTCGAGGGGCACTAACAAGATCTAATTTTTGGGCATAAACTTCCATAAAGTTTGTGGAGAAATCTTGGAGGAAATAATCCAAGATCATCAATCTTTGCGCTTACGCTTTGCAGCCGACTCTGGAGATCTCAATTTACGGATCCGGGTGGTCCGTCGTGTACCCTTCTTGGAGCTCGTTCCAGCCACAGCAGGGCACTGGTCCACCTCACTCACACCTTGTCTTGGGCCAGTGAGTTGTTCTTTCATCTCCCTGACATATTGGCTAATTGTCCTTAGAATGGAGGTTTGCTCCACCATACTGGCCTTGACTGCCTCAATGGCTGCAGATTGGCATTCCACTGCCACCCTAAGGCCATTGATGACTTCGCCAAGGGTGGCAGTGGTGGATGGGGGAGGCACAGTTGATGGAGGTTATGCCCTCACCCGACTGCAGCCTTTGATCCATGACAGGTCCTTTAAAAATGAACATGTAAAAATCTGTATTTGTACTTTACATATAAATAGACAGATACAGAGACAGGTGTATGCAAATATTTACTAGACACAGCATGCTGGGCATCTTGTCGAGGCACCAGATGGAGTAAACTGGCGTCCGACAATAACCTCTATTTTAAGGACCCCAACATTTGTTGTTCTCTTTGGGTCAAAGCCAAGCTTTCAGGTAGGGGACCCCCTGGCCCATTTGGGTCTTGGATCCGTAAATTGATCTTTCTCCGGAGTCGGCTGCAAAGATCAGTCTGTCTAATAAGATTTTTAGATTTATTATGTTTGTTTAAAAAACATATCGCTATGTCACAAATTATATATTGAACATTGGGATTACAACATTGGGATTACACAATAGGCTTTGTTTGTCTTATTTTTCATTAAACACCAAATTTCAGATACCATTTTAAATTGTTTTTCAAAATTTTAAAATACATACCTTCTTCTAAGGTAATACACATCATAATTAGAGATGAGCGGGTTCGGTTCTCAGAGGACCGAGGCCACCCGAATTTAGCATATCCGAGTCGAATCCAAGCATGCTCGGAGGTTCCCGCCTTACTCAGTTCTCGAAACCGAGGCAAAACCATAGAAACGGAAATCTCGCGGTTCGCGAGCTTTCGTCTCTGTGATCAATGTAGTATATAAGGGACCACACAACGGATGCCATTTCCACTCCGGCTGTGTAAAGTGAACAGGGAGGGTGGGTAGTGTAGGGCTGGGAGAGGTACTGGTGCTATCTGCTGTGTCCTGGGCTGATGACTGCTGATCCAATCTGGTCTCTCTGGTCACGGTGCTGTCACTGTGCTGTCTGCTGATCCATTCTGGTCTCTGGTCATGGTGCTGTCACTATCACTGTGCTGTCTGTGCTGATCCATTCTGATCTCTGGTCACGGTGCTGTCACTATCACTGTGCTGTCTGCTGATCCATTCTGGTCTCTGGTCACGGTGCTGTCACTATCACTGTGCTGTCTGTGCTGATCCATTCTGGTCTCTGGTCACGGTGCTGTCACTGTGCTGTCTGGTGATCCATCTGGGCTGTCTGCTGTGTCCTGGGCTTGTGCTGTGTCCATCTCTGGGCCCAAGTTCTGGACTCCAAAAAAAAAAGGCCAAAAAAAAAATAAGTGTCTTTTTATATTTTTCTGTGTGTGCATGCGTGTTAGGCTTAACCACAGTAGCGCACAAGAGCCAGCCAGTAACGCATGTTGCACTTGCAACCTTGTGCTGCCCGACTCCAGTAGTAACACAGTAGCGCACAAGATCCAGCGACTACAGTCATGTTCAATCAATAAAAAAAAAAAAACAAGTGTCACTGTCTTATATATTTTTTTCTTCTGTGTGTGCGTGGGTATTACCACAGTAGCGCACAAGATCCAGCGACTACAGTCGTGTTCAATCAAAAAAAAAAACAATTAAAGTGTCATATTTTTTTCTTGTTTGTGTGGGTGTGTTTTCGGCTTAACAGCAGTAGTGCACAAGATCCAGAAAGTAACACAAGTTGCAACCTTGTGCTGCCAGACTCCAGTCGTGATCAATCGTTACTCTGGGGCCAAGTTCTTCTGGAGCTGACAAAAAATATAAATCATAATTTGTCGTTTTTTCTAATATTTTTGTGTGTGCGCACGACTGCACGTGTGTTAATTTTGTTACCGCACCTTGGCTACACTGTTGGTGATTGCGACACTGCTTCTAGACTGTAGAAAAAGTATGGAGGGCTGTCACATGACAGGAGAGCAAAGCCTAGAACCACATGTTGTAGCTGCCGCCAGCAGTGCAAGGCCATCAACTTCCTCGACCTCTAGGAAGGCCCATGCCACAGGGCTTAAGTCACGCCATCGATATGGTAAAGCAGGTTTTACTGAAATTAAGAAAAAAAATTTAAAGGATATTTGACTTAAGATAAACAAAAAATTGGCAACATGCCATTCACTACACGAAGTGGCAAGGAAAGGATAAGGCCTTGGCCTTCTTACTTTATGAAGAAGACTGCTGATTCTTCTGATAGTCCTTCTACTTGTAGTAGTAGTGGTGGTGGTCCAATTAAAAATTTGAAAGTTGTTAAGACAGCTCCGGAAAAACCAACTGTGTGCCCTGAGAAATTGAAATCACAAATCCCCGAGGAGAGTGCAAGTGTGTCCGCGGTTGCCATGTGTGAGCCCGACCTAAATACTAGTGTACTGGAGGATCCTCCAAGTTCCAACATTTGTGTGCCCTCTGTGGAATTGCACATGGAGAAGGAGGATATTTTGGTGGATGAAGGCGCTAAGGATGATGAGGATGTTGATGATGTTGGTGATGGTGATGAGGATGTTGATGCCGAGGATGTCCTTTGTGTAAGTAAGGCAACAGCTGTTGCCCATGGTTTGAAAAAGCCAAAGCCCATTGTTGTCATGCCGGTACAAAAGACAAAAAAATCTACTTCTCACGTGTGGAATTATTTCCATACTGATCCGGACAACAATTGTCAAGCCATATGTGCCCATTGCCATGCAAGAGTGAGTAGAGGGAGGGACCTAAACCACCTAGGAACCTCCTCCTTGTTACGTCACTTGGAGCGCATTTATCAAATATCAAAGAGGACGTCGCCAAGTTCCAAAACTCAAAACATAACAAGTCCAGTGTCACCTACCTGCTCCCTCTCTGTGAGATCTAAGCGCCTTCGATCTCCAACACCAACACCTGCATCATCATCTACATCCTCATTCGTGATCAAAAGTAATTTAAAAAAACAATTGACTATTAAACAGTCCTTTGATAGAGGAAGTAAGTATAACAGCTGTCACCCAGTTCCACAGCAGATCACTGACGCCATGACGGCTGTGCTAGTATTAGATGGTAAAATAATTAAAAAATGAGGCTGATAGTGTGGAGGAAGTGCAAAAGGAGGATGAGGGGCAAATTTGTGTCCTAATGTGGATGTTGATGATAAAGATGTGGTTTGCGTAAATCAGCCACCAGTGGCAGCAGTTCTTGCTAATGATAAAAAGAAAGCCAGAAAAGCAACGTCTTGGGTGTGGAATTATTTTAATCTAAATTCTGACAACAGTTGTGAAGGCATCTGTTCTATTTGTAAAGCCAAAGTTAGCAGAGGAAGGGACGTTAACCATTTAGGCACCTCCTCCCTGTTACGTCATTTGCAGCGAGTTCATGCAATTTGTTTAACAAAATTATAATTTGTAAATCAATAACAAGCAGTCCAGTATCAGCTACCAGCAGTTTGGACCATAACATGAAATCTCCACCACCAACACCCTCATCATCAACCTCCTCCTTAATAATTGAAGGTAGTCCTTCCAAAAAATGTTTTGTGGGGGCCCAAACAAACTAAGGAGTTCAGCCATGAAAGTGTCAGTCCTAGTGGCTAAAGTGCTTGGTTTGTTAAACTGTGCATGTCCTTTTTAATATCCCACATAAGAGTGGGTGGGAGGGACAATTCCATCTTGCACCTCTTTCCTTTACATTTGGCACAATTTGGGGCATTGCTGACTGACATTATAATAGTTTATTAAACTGCCATCCTGTCTGCCACTGCTGTGTGGCAATGTTTCATAGATGTCTGATATTTTTTTAAACTGCCGTGCGTTTGTGCCGCTGCTCTGTTGCTTACTTTAGCCAGCCAGCTCGCTACAGCCTTTGGCCAATATTGGTGAGAAATAGTGAAATCAATATTGTGAGCTGTGAGGTGGTTAAACATGCCTAGAAAAGCCTGAAAATCATTGTTATTAAGGTTAATAATACTGTAGGAACAAAAACAGGCCCAAATTATGTGGTTTTAGCTGTTTTTATGATTTTTTGCAAAAAATCCAGATCCAAAACCAAAACACGAAAACAAAACACGGAGGAAAAAAATCCAAAACCAAATTCAGATCCAAAACCAGGGGAGATCCAGATCCAAAACCAAAAACAAAACACGGGGGTCGGCGCACATCTCTAATCATAATGAGTGGAATGCTTAAGATTGATGATCTTGGTTATCTCCACCCAGATCTCTCCACAAGCTTCAAATGGAATGTCATGTCCAAGATATAATCTGGTTAGTGCCTCTTGGATGAGAGTATCTGTAACCACACAAAAAATAATTTGACCTTGTATCCTGCCATCTGAAGGGGCAGACACAGTTGGAGGTGATGTGTTTGTAGGAGGTGGAGGAGGAACATCTGGTGTTGGCACAGGCACACTTTCAACACCCACATCTGCAAGTGTGTCCTCATCTAGATTTTCAAATGATAGCCCCATTCCAAATTCGTCCAGAAAATCGTGTATCCCTTGCATGCAGTCAGACATACAGCAGGACTGGTTCTCCATGACTGCAAAAATCCAAAAGCCAAGTGTCGCTGTTTATAGGCATGTCCGTATGCAGATCTAA
Organism: Taudactylus pleione; assembly: GCA_031769625.1. Classification (NCBI taxonomy): domain Eukaryota; kingdom Metazoa; phylum Chordata; class Amphibia; order Anura; family Myobatrachidae; genus Taudactylus; species Taudactylus pleione. The sequence goes on from JAUIMM010001336.1 coordinate 2,716,259, forward strand.
TTGTGCGCCATTCATATGCAGCGCACATGCGCGAACCATCACCAACACACGCCTATAAAACCTCCCTTACAAGTTACAGTCACATTCACGAAGATATGCGGAGTGTTGGGAGTGTACGCTATGCAGCACAGGCAAACGTCAACTGGGCCGCTAGGCACAGCACCTGTTGTATTATGTATTGTATAGTGGAGATAAAATATAACAATAACCACTGTCCTGTATTCAGGCGCCATTTTATTGGTGCCAGCCAATCAGATCACAATATAGTTTATATAAAGTGTGCAAAATTCAATATTTGTCATTGCCATCATGAGATCCTACAGTTTCAGTAGGAGGGAGCTGCGAATCCTGACCGAGGTCATGGACCGGCGCCTGGGGCCGTGGCCCCGCATATACCTAAATGCGTGCATATGCGGAGGTGCGATGAAGGCTCCGCTGCATATGCTGCCTCCACACAATACTGCAGCTTGAGAGGAGATGGTCGGATCCCAGGAGGCGGACGCCATTTCTCCTCAATGATTTGCGTGCATATAACCACCGCAGTAAGCTACTTTGCATCGTGAAAGCTTGTCTGTGTGGGGGTATGCATTACTTTTCTTAATTACTAAATCGGTATTGTTTCTGATGCTTGTCAAATTTTATTTTAAGGTATGCAGCCATTTTGGGTTTTTTTCTAGTGTGGTGCCATTCTGTTTTTGTACAAATATAAAAAAAGATAAACATAATATTAATGACTAAGGGATAGGGAATTTGGAAAACACCTCTGCACAAGGTTTAATTTAGAGAAATAAATTATTTAATGGCCCCAATTCAATAGTAAATCACAAGTCGTATATTTATCCTGTGGGGGTGCTGCCATAGACAGTAATTAACGGTATGCAAGAAAAGAAGAGAGAAGAAAGCACTGTATCTTGGTTGGCGCACAAAGTTGAAGAATAAGTAAAATATAACTTTTAATGTATGAATATTTAAAATTCACTTTGCCTTACTTTAGTGAAATATTCCATAAAAAATAAATAAAATGTGAAACACACATATAAACAAATAAATGTACATCTATAATAATTAATATTAAATGGTTTGTTATATGTTAGTCTCTGTGTCCTTATTGCGTTGTGTTTTATTTAGTATTGTTAATTGAATTGTAATGTCTTCCTTATAACTATGCACAACGATATAAAAAATCCAATCCAACACATTATACCACCTCTGAAGCAGAATCCTCAGAGGGTGAAGGATCTTTGAATATATTTGAGGGACATTGGAACAGGCAAGGTTTTTTAGACAGCAATTTGAAGGACATCAGACCTGGTATAGGGACAGAAAGCCCAAGATCAGAAGGGGCAAGAGGAGGAGGAGGAGGAAGAAGGAAAAGGGACACACATGGATGGAGGGAGGAACCAAGAGAATTTCGCAGGTACAGGAAATAGGTACTGATCAACTCAGGATCATTAATCTTACAGATAAAATCCTTACCAGTGACCAAATTTCCTTGCTGAGTAAGGGATTATCTTTCTCCCCAAATAGACCAAATAGATTTGAGTGTCAAAAGGATCTTCATCTGTTTACGAGAAAAATTCTTTTAAATACATTTTTTTGTACACAACAGAATAATATGTCACAAACATCTAATCTTACCTTATCAATGGAAGATAATCTAGCTTTACAAATGTTGGAGGAGTTAGAAATGGAATATGAAGAGAATGATCCACAAAAATTATTACCATTTGATGCCTCCAAAATCAAACCTAAATCCTCTTTCTGTTCAGACTATAAAATATGTCCTCCAGTCAAGGTTTTCGCTGACCTAGTTTCTAGAGACCTAGATGTCCTTTTTACAAAAATACCTAAATTTCAAGATGACAATCTGTCTGATAATGAAAGATCAGCCTTACAACAAATGTCTCATTGGAAGGATACAGTGATCAAGCCTTCTGACAAAGGTGGCAATATTGTACTTTGGTCTCGTACAATGTACTTGGAAGATCTCAAGAAACAATTGGGAGACCAACAATGCTATAAAACACTGACATTCAACCCCACTATGGATTTTCATGAAATGTACACTGATCTGATTACAAAAGTGCATAGAGAAGGAGTGATTAATAAAAAGGACTTTGACTTTCTCAAAATAGACAACCCTAAAGTACCCACACTTTACTTGCTTCCGAAAATCCATAAAAATGATACCACCCCACCAGGAAGACCTACAGTTTCGGGGGTTGGTAGCTTAACTGAAAAAGCAAGTATATTTGTTGACCAATATTTACGACAATTTGTATTAACATTACCATCATACATCAGAGACACAATGGATGTCCTTAACAAACTACAATATATAACAGTCAATCCTGGGACCTTATTGGAAACATATGATGTGGAGAGTCTATATACCAGCATTAATCATACTAGAGGAATTCACGCAGTCAAATATTTTTTAGATATGGGAAGGCATAATGAAATTAACTTCTTTTTGATCTCGTTACTAGAATTTATACTAACGAAAAATTATTTTACATGCGATGAGACCTTCTACCTCCAGGTTAGAGGGACGGCGATGGGGACAGCCTGTGCCCCCATGTATGCCAACCTCTACCTGGGGTGGTGGGAGAAGGAGCATGTATCTAAGGATGAACATGAAAAATACACTGGCTGCATTCTTTTATATCTACGGTATATAGACGATGTACTAATATTATGGGAAGGTGACAAGGACCTTTTGGAAGAATTTATAACAACTTTAAACAATAACAATTTAAATCTAAAATTATCGGGGGAGATTAGTCAAGAGACAGTGAATTTTCTTGACCTTAAAATTAAGATAGAAGCAAATGGTCAAATCTCTACAGATATTTTTAGGAAAAAAACTTCCACAAACAGTATTTTACACTCCGATAGTGCGCATTTACCATCAACCATCAAAGCAATCCCCAAAGGGGAATTGCTACATACAAAACGCAACTGTTCAGACAATATGATCTATCGGGAAAGAGAAAACCAATTGTGTACAAGACTAAAACAAAGGGGATATAGCAATAGAATTGTTAAAAATGCCAAACATAAAGTCCAAAACTTTACGAGAGAATCTTTATTAGTCCCAAAAATTAAAACTCATCAAGAAGAAACGATAAGATTCATTGGGACCTTTAATAGTGAATGGCGAGAGATTAACAATATTCTTCAGAAGCATTGGTCGGTTCTTCAGACAGATTGTGACTTGAGATGTATTCTCCCAAAAAATGTTCAAACCAGCTGGAGACGATCACAGAATTTGAAAGACCACCTAGTACAAAGTCATTTACCATCTATGAAAAATCAAGTTTTCCTGTCAAAGGCTCCTACAGTTGCAGAAATTGTAAAGCCTGTCAATTTATGATCCCTAAGACATACTTTCAGGACCATAACAATAAGAAGTGGATTATTGATAGTTACATTAATTGTAGCTTAATTGGTGTAGTCTACCAGTTAGAATGCCCATGTGGCTTAATATACATTGGCAAGACTAAAAGACCTCTGAAAGTAAGACTGCTAGAACACATCGGCAGCATAAGAAATGCCAAACGAGACAAGGCAAGGTTCAAAACATTAACATCAGTGGCAAATCATTTTTTACATTGTCATGATAGTAACCCCAAAGGTCTCAAGGTATTTGGCATGAGGCATATACAACTTGGCATTAGGGGAGGAGACATGGACAGAGAACTACTCAAGTTTGAAACCAGAATGATCTTTTTAATGAACAGTCTACATCCTTCTGGACTAAATGAGAGTATTAGTTACTCATCTTTTTTATGAATTGAATTTTCTGAACATATAAAGAATATTCCACATAATATATACTAATGTTCAAACATCCTTTATAAGAATAAAATGACATATATTTGATAGGTAAGATTATATTCACAAATACCTCTATAAGTAATAATATTATTAATCAATACACTGAAGCGGGCCTTCAGTTATATATGATATGTCAATACCAATTTTGATTTTGAATCTCTTGATTAATAGATAAACTGATATTGGGGTTACTTTCTATGAATTATATTCGTCTTTTCTTTTCACACATCACTTTGTTTATATTTTTTCTATTTTATATTTATTCACTTATAATTCACAATTTTTACTCATAGCTTCACTAATATTAATATCATGTGTTTAATTATTATCTTTACACATATTTTAAATATACACATTTTATATGAATTAATCACTATACCACAAGTAGTTAATTATGATATAATATTATTTAAAATTAGCGTGTTTAGACTATATACAGTTTCAGTAATACACTAATATTTAGTATATATTTTATTTATTTTTCATATTAATACCTTTTTTATTTATTTTTATGATTTATATATATATTTAAATAATATATTTTTTTCTAATTTGAGTTTCTATTTTCACATGGAAGCACTAATGTACACTATTTTTATTTAGATTTTCTATTTTTCACATATAAACACCAATGTACACTAATTAATGCACATAATTTATATGGGGTATATAATTAAGATCGTTTTCACAGCCCATTCAATATCATTTAAAATATAGTTTATACTTACCTTTATTTATAAAACTAGTTTTTAATATGATAGATTTTCTATTTTTCACATATAAACACTAATGTACACTAATTAATGCACATAATTTATATGGGGTATATAAGTGAGATTGTATTCACGGCCCATTTGATATAATTTAAAACATAGCTTATACTTACCTTTAGTCATAAAACAAGCTTTTAATATGATATAAATAGATGGCTGACCTAAAAGGAGGTCTGCAATGTGGAGATCATTTAGGATGTGTATATTGATAGCATCGTGACTGCAGCGTTTGTTGACATATGGTAATAAGGTAGTGGAGGGTGTATCTGGAACCCTTACCTTGGATTGGTTGATGCAAGTAGTGATGTAAAACAAGGAAACACCACGATGCTACTGAACATAGAGCTGCCTGCCTATTGCCTTAATACCACACATTATGACACTGACGCGCCGTGATTGGACGATAGAAAGCCGGTTACTGATTGGTCCGGCGGCTGATGATGTCATTGCTATGTTCTAATTGGCTCCCGAATCGCATTAAAGCCATGTTAGACGGCACAATCGGGTTGCCTTGACAAAAGATAGTGAAACGAACGTTGGCATTTTGTGAGATTGTGCTCTGGGGACAGAGTTGCCAGGACAATTTCATGGGTGAGTAAACAGAAATGTTGTGCCCTCCTGGTAGCTGTGTCTCCATTGCAGTTGATCTGTCCTGCTGGAATCAATCCTTGGGTAATTATTGGTCACTCTAAAGGTGTTGTTGTTTAAACATGTTATAATCTGTTATATGTTCAGTGAATGATAGGTGAATGTTTAAAGTCTTGTTTGTCTGTTTGTTATGTAACAAACCTGTCCTAATTGTGTTTTTAGAGTAACTTTGATTTAGCCACTGATTTAACTTTAGAAGAGAGCCCCACACAGTGATTTGTTATGAAATAGTAGAATGCCATGAAATTCCATTAGATTTGGAAAGGTACGCCAGATGGGTATTAGGATTGGATACATTTACAGAAATGAGTTTTCAATTATTAGTGTCTGAAAGAACAGAAAGGGAGAGAGACCTGTCAGGCAGTGTGTTCAGAAATCGGAGGAACGTTACATTCAGTCAATAGTGTTAATAACTGAGGCAGGAGAAAAGTCAGTGTGTGTATGTGCCTATAGATAAACATTTGATGATATTATTCTTGTGCACAAGAATAGTAACCTCTAATAAGAGGGGGGACCATTAGGTCTGATTTTAGTCATAAGGGACTTTGACTAAGCTAGACAAGGGAATGTTCTAGCAAAGCTTTATGGGAATCATAAAGCAGGATATTTGATGAATGTTTAAAAAGGCTGACACCCCAGATACTGACTGGTTTAAACCTCACAAAATGAGATATGAGAAGCAGAAGCAGAGGTTAATAAATATAACCTAGATGACACACTGAAAGGTCTGATTGAGAAATGTAATAAACGTGAATAAGAGTATAGAAATGACCCCCAGATGCCCACTTACTTAATTATCACTGCAGAGGAATGTTGCGTTTTATATAACTAGTGTTTTGTTTGTTTTGTTTTTCTTTTCTTCTTAAAATGTATATTTCATTGGTATTGTGAAGGCATGCTGTGATAGAGGTGCTTTGCTGATGACAATGGAATGCAGGATGTCACAGAAAATGGCTGCCGTGCTGAAACTGAATGTTTGCTTGTGAATGAAATGGGCCCATGTGTATGTGATAAAAGAGAGTCGAGTGAACTTGAGAAAGTAGAGTTGGTTGTAACAATTGTGTTGATCAGTTGTGACGTGTGTGAATGATTGTGCGTTGTGAAGGTGTACTAGGGAATTGTGGAGAAGTTGTGCAGGAATTGAAAGGGTTAATGAGTGAATTGCCATTTTTTCATGGGGACGCCCATAAATAAAAATGTGCTTTGTAAGATTGGAAAAAGGATTCATGTTGAATGCATTAGTAACAAAATGCTTTGTTTGATATTTTCTATATTTTTTCTGTAACTTGTGAGATCAAAAGATTGCAGAGCCATATTGTAATTCTAAAAGAATCAGTAATTATTTTTGATTGCTGCAGAAGGGATTAATAATAGTAAAAGTGATGTAAAATTTCCCTAACAAAGTGTTTTATCAGTCCATGATTTCTTTAAACTGTTGAATGATGCATGCTTACAAATTTAAAATGTTAATGGTTTTAGACGACCAACAAGAACATAATTTTACAAATCTAAGAATATAGGTAGAATAGGGGCTGTTGTTTAGATATGACTGGACTGAATTAATCAGAAGCAGCCATAGGAATGCATATTGCCAATACAGTTGCGCAGGTCAAGTAAGCTTTAAATGTAAAGAAAAGAAAAAAAAAAATCCAATAATCCACTCCAGATGTTCCAAGTTCTGGAGTGTAAGGGAATGTGGTAATATACCCGTTATAGAAGAGAAATTATCTTCAGTTGTAGAATATCATGAGAAACTGTTAAAATAGACACAGATCAAGGGATTGATGGATTGATAAGTACTTTCACCCTTGGAAATGTCAGGATGTTGAAACTTTATTTTGTTTACAGGAATGCAACTAGAATTACACTGACACTACTTAAAACATGCCGGACATTTTTTTTGTATGCTTCTAACTGATTTGGTTAAGATACTCAGATCAATATTAAAGTTTAGGATTAAGATAAACAGAAACTATTTTTTTGGTTCAAAGCTCCAACCCAACCTAACCAAAAGGGTATGTCTGGACCCCAAGGTCGGGGAAGGGAAAAAGTCGTACAAAAAGTGTCTGTACTAAAGATATTTAAACAATTGAGAGGATTTTTAGGTCTTATTGTATTGTACTTAAAGGTGATAGACAGCAGGAATTTAAAAGTACTGTAACTTAGTTCTTGTGTTAACTCTGCTACATTACAGCAGTTAGGTAAGATTGAATCCAGATGTCACTTTGTTTCTCATGTATTCAAGAGGAGGGAGGAAATGTACTGTGGGGGATGATGCTGGCATATGAGAGAAGATCCAGCAGCACAGCATATGCAAATTGGAAGGGTCCGAGGCTGCACATCCCTAATGCAAATACTATATGTAGTTCAGCTAGCAACCACAGGGGACTAGTGAGACACAGGAAGATGAAAATTATGATTACTTTTTTTTATTTTTCATCTTTCTTTAATGATAATGATTGTTTTGAATTAATGAAATCTTTTTCGATAAGTTATGTTATTGTAAATTATAGATAGATTATACATAGTTTGTATTAGATTTTTTGTTTGCTGCTTTTCAAATGCCGACAAATTTAGTTTTAAGTAAGGTCAAAAACACATATCAGAGAACATACCCCAGAAGAGGAACTGCTCCAGCAAACCAAGTTGGCCAAACAGGCTACAGTAATATACCTACCTGATATTTTGATATTGGCGACCAGAAACAGCAGAAACATTGAACCTGATTTTGTTAAAGTTGCAGTTACAGGTTACTCAGAAGTATGACTTGGAAAGACTAAGTGTGCGACTTCGGGTGATGGATGGATGGTTGAGCACCACCTCTGTCTGCCACGTGCACTATTCTCAGTCTGAGCCCAAATACTTCATGGAAGCACTCATGAGCTTAGAGATGCTATGGTAAAAATAGCCAAGAAGCACTGGATAGCCCCAGGCTTCAGTTAGGCTGCATAAGCCTACCCCTAATCATTGCACAGCCCAGGAAAAGTGATCATGGTACTAGAAGCAGAAAGAAGGGAGTACCTCACAGATGTGATTCCTTCCAGAGACTAAAGATTGATTTTATATAGTTGGTTAAGTGTTGGGTATGTTCTGTGCTCAGACCTGTTGTCAAATTGACTATGGTCTTGCAGGGTAGCAAACACAAAAGAAACACAATAGAAACAATAGGAACAATAGGGAAAAAGGAAAATAAATGACAGAAGTAATTCGTACATGTGAAGTACTTGAGGTAATAGAGAGTGACAAAGGTACACATTTTATTAAAGACATTTTTAGAATGTATCTTGGAGAATCTGAGAATAAATAGGACCCAAAGCAATGAGAGTGTAAAGACTGAATTATACAGTCAAATTGAACTATGAAAAGTTTGTTAGAATGTTTATTTTTTAATATGATTGTTAGTCAAGAACAGTCCCAGTGTGAAACATAGGATGATAGCTTATGGAATACTATTTAGTATAGCTGCTAGAACAAGATGTGAATTCCTACAAGTGTTACAATATGAGCATAGTAACTTGATTCAATATGTGATGCATATATAATAGAAACTAACCAAAGTCCACCACTAGGTGTTCTCTTATGTTCTAGATCCCAATTCAATTGCAGCACCTACAAACTGCAACCAGGTGATTGGGTCATGATAAAGAAGCATCTAAGGAAAAGTCCTAGGACCCAGTTACAAGGTCCTTATCAAGTTCTCCTAACTACTCCGGTGGCAGTAAAGGCGGCAGAAAAGAAAATTTGGATTCGCCTCACACTGCAAAATCATTACATAAGGGGACTTGGAGTAATTTGAAGTTATGAATTGATATATGTTGCTAGGCCCTAAGCCAAACAAAGGCTTGTGAGGATGTACTGTATACTATGATTTGTTCTTGTTATAGTTTTGTTTCTAGTTCTATCAATATCCAGACCTAGTGTAAAGAATGGTCACAAAATAGAAGCTTTAGCCAGACTATTTAATACTGTTATAGATGAAATATTTGATGTATTTGAAATAATTATGAATTGAAATTCCAGGTGAAGGTTTTGGGACAGTTTAGGCTGATCCTTGAGTATCTTACAGCTACACAGGGAAGTATGTGTAAAATAGTGAGACCTGTTTGCTGTAATTATATAGCTGATAATTTATCTGACCCAATATATGTACACTTAGAGGAAATTAAGAAATTGAATGACCAGTTTAGGAAGATACATTATGATCCAGAGTATAATATTGATAGTAATGGATGGTTTACACGGTTGAATATGTCAAGTTGGTTCAAGGGAACAGAAGAATAGTTTTCAGGTATTTTCATGTTAATAGCTAAAGGATTGAAATTAATAGTCATTTACCTGATTGTCAGGATAGATATATGACTAATAAGGAAAATACTTACACTTGATTACTGTTGTAGGTTTAATGAGTCTAAAGAAATGTCAAAGACAACTATGATCCTGCTACATGGACATACAAAGAACTTTTGTGCAATTTGAAAGACAAGAGAACCATTGCTTTGCAAAGACTTATGTGAACAATGTATGGAAATAATTGAAGGCTTTTACAAGAATACGGATGAAAAGAAGATACAGGACTATAGGAACTGAGGGACTCATCGCCTATGTGGTCTTGAATGGGCACTGCCCCATGCAGCTACCTCATTAGGAGGGATAACTTGTTGTGTGAAGAAAGGACCAGCTACATAGGGGGTGGGCCATGGCTAGGTAAGCTAGAAAGACAATAGTATGTAAAATTTGAATCGAAAGGGGGGAATATGTAGAAGCCATTTTGGAATAAGAAACCATTTTGTATGCCATGTATGCATGGAGGGTGGGTGCACAGGACAGGATGGAGTTAATTCATTGTACAGACCCTGTTACAAGTGCACAGAAAAGCATATGTACATATATGGTAAGGTATGCGATTCCAATGTTTAAACAGAGCTATAGTCTCACTGCAGATAATGAATACCATGTGTTGCGTGGTACCTTATAAAGGAGACTGTCTGTAGAATAAAGCAGAGAGAGATGGAGATGCTTGTGGTTACATATACACGTTCGTGTCCATGTCTCTTTCTTTCACATGAACATATGTAGCCTTTAGCAAACAAGACTCTGTGGGTAACCAATAAAGAACTAATTCGCTGGCCATAGCTAGTGAGGAGAATTGACACTACCTAATTCCCCACCCAGATAAATGAGGTGCAACAATACCCATGTAGGCCAGGGAACATCCAACCCAGGGTAAATAGGCCAACAAAGTAAACTCCAAAAGTAAAAGAATAAATCTACGGCAACAGAGTCTCTGCCGCGCTAGGGGGATATGGAGTGCATACCGGGTGTCACCAGAACTGGTGACGCCTCTGCTTAGTTGCAGCCCATACACAAAGGGTGCTATGATGCTGACACTGTAGAATCAATGGCGGCAACTATTGCGATTTCCATCCAGTCACGAACATTGACTATCAGTTCATGATCAGGGTCAGATTAACAATGGGGCGGGTGGGTCTCCACATAATTCAATAATAATAATAATAATAATAATTCAATTTACACAAGTCAGTTTTATTGAGCGATTTGGATTTGGCTTGGATCTTCCAACCAAGTTCGCATTTCTCAAAATGAGAAAAAACATAATCTTTGTCCATGAAAGATGATGTTTTGCGTTGTTCTAAAATCTAAACTTGGTGGGCAGATCCGAGCCAAAACTGAACCGCTCATCTCTAGTTTTATTGAGTGTATAATCACATAGATATCCCAAAATAATGTGAGAGGGGGAACCTGAGGCTTTGGGGAGGACCCAAAATGTCTGAAGTCCACACAAACTCAAAAGAATAGCCTCACATACAATATAGGCCAGACAAAATGGGAATTTTAACTCCCAAGACACAGCTAGCCCCTTTGTTCTATACCAGAGATCACCTTCTATAGATTGTCCATTCCTCCTGGGCCAATGCTAAGAGTCCCCCACCCCCCAGGCTACAATTAGCCGGTCTCTGCTGGGCACCAAGTACACTGAGTCATTACTGACTTTTCCTTATCTGATTGGTATAACAACCTTGATTCTCTTGTGTGTAAGCCTCTGGTGAGAGACAGGGACAGTTCCATACATGACCAGTACCTCTGTAGGTCATTAAAACAAATCCTACCCTTTCCATTGACCAGTTGTTTATGACACTATCCTACTCCTGCAAAATGCTTACTGTTAGTTCTTATAGTGCAATGTTTATTAATATATACCATAGCGGCTACCTGTCCCCTCCCTGCTACTGGGCTCTCAGTTCTGCTTGTTCAAAATGTAAACCTCCAGGCACTGCCTCCTGTGCACTGCATGTGGGAATGTCCTTCTCTTATACATTTCTAAAAGCAAATTTACCTCTATAACTCTACCCATTTACTTTTCTATGCCCCCATTTCACCAGCGTGGGCAATATTGGGCATTCTTCATTCTTCTTTGAAATTGACCAGAGATAGGAGAAAACATGTAATGATCGCCGTGACTGTGTGTCCTCAGGCCTGGATACAGGTAAACCCTCCACCTATGCAGTGATGGACTGTGCACTGGAGCATGATGGGCCCACCATGGGAATGCAGTGATAGGAGCATGCTGAAGGGGTGTGACCATCTGCTAAAGTGGGTGTACCCAATGAACAGAGAGGTGTGGCAAGGCTGATTCTGAGAGAGACGTATCCCTGGTCACTTTTACGGCTGCCTGCTTACTACATTATGGTAATGCGAGGATCCGCTCATGTATACTAAATATCCGCGTGACTGCATGTGGAGGCCTATCCAGGCCACTGCTCTTACACACCAGCAAGGAAGTCGGTCTACACGCCAACGACACTCAAACTAAATTGAAAAGATCAGTGCTATCTCATGCTTTCCATGATTTTCTTGACATTGTAAAAGTTTTGTTATATTTATTATTCCTATAACAAAAACTATTTAAAATAATGCAACACATCAGCATAAGTTCGGCCCTCTCATCTCATGATATATTTATATATGGGTACATTCAGCAACACTATGGAGCTCAGCTTGTTTTACTTCTATCTCCAAGGGAGGCAGATTGATAAGTAATCATAGGCAGCACTGACTAATGGTGCTGATTTTGTCACTGGTCAACTCCGGTTGGAAGTGACTGGGAAAATGACTGGGGACAGTATTTTTCATTACAATCAATGGATACCAAGAAAAAGTCACATAGGTATGATAGATGCTGCTTCTGCTGATTACACAGACTGGTGATGTCACAATGTATTGTAGTAGTCTGGCCATTATGAGGTCACATATGGATCATATACACTGAGCTGTTTGGCTTGGTGCTCACTTCTTGAAGGGAGCTGGAGGTAAGAAGTTTCCATTGCAAAATGGGATGTTGCGGAAGCAAATGCTGTAGAGACGAAGAGGATGATAATGATGGGGATTATGCTGCATCTGCCGTAGCTCAGAATCCTGACATCTGCTCTAATGTCCAATCCATGGATCTCTCGTTAGAAGAGGAAGCAGATATTCTTGAAAAAATCATCACCACCCCACCAATGTATAGCAAACATAGGATCTACCAATACAAGAGCTATGCATTTATCCCAAATCTTCCCAGTATACGTGAAGAGGAAGAGCCGGTGGAGCCTGTAGAAGAATATTATAACAACGGAGAAGGAAACATCATTGGCTGTAAGAATGCTGATGACCCATATCTTTATATGTTGGTCAGCGTTCTATCATGGATAATCGGAATCCACATCTATTTCTGGATAAATTGCTTATTCTAACAGGTGATGATAGCCAGAAAATGGATGGTCCCTGTCGCCCCAACTCCCCGACCATGGGTGGCGCTAATAAAGAAACAACTGGGCATAAACAATTTATACATACTGGGAGAAGCTGTATGCTGACATATGAGAGTGCGTGGTGCAAGACTATCGATGGTGAAAGAGGAAGTTCGATGGTGAACCCCCATGCTCTATTTATGTATGGACTCTCTACAAAGAGCAAGACATGAGTAGGAGCAAAACTAACTCCTGCCCACAGTGCTATCATCAGAATTTAAAATAGAGAAGAAAAACCAGGAGAAAGAAAAACATTTGTATATAATTAGCAATAAACCAATTTATAACAACAAAAAGTAAGTGTAAGTGATGTATGCATGACATAATCCTGGCGCAAATCTTGCATTTTTTGCAAATCTGTATTTACAAGCAATCGTGTTTATTTAGTTAACGCATTTTTGCCTTTCGGAAATGGTGATCTAACTCCCCATAGTGTTATACATTATTTGGTATTGATCAAAATAAAACCGTAAGAAGTTGCTAATACAGGGCCTGATTCAGAGCCGCTCGTAAGCGGCCGCTCGTTCGTTCCGACCGATGTCCGCGCAACTGCGCATGCGTACGGATTTTAATACGCATGCGCGAACCAGTCAGTGCGGCCGAAAATCGCGTGCTCGCTAAATAGCGAATGCCTGCTATTTTGAGTGACAGGGTGGTAACAGGGGAAGGTGCTTGAAAACGGGGAGTGGAGATCCGAACGCAGGCGTGCCAAACGGTCAAAACGGGCGTTTTAAGGGTGTGCACAATTAACAAAGCAGCGTCATCGACCACCTCACTTGGTTGTTTTATAGTCAGAACTGCTCGCATGATTGTGGTAGGAAAAACCAACCACAAGAATAGCGAGCAGTTCATACGCCGTCCGATGTACTCGATTAATCTAATATATAGCGGACATGACGTATGATGCGAGCGGCCAGGGGGCGTTTTTTTCAAAATTACGTTTACATGTTTTGTTCGCTCGTTCAGACATAGAGGCGTGAACAGACTGCAAAGAGCGAACGGTTACTTTAAATAGCCAGCCCCTTTTTCTGGACGAGCGAGCTCAAATAGCGTCCGGCTCTGAATCAGGCCCACTGTCCACAAGTTCTATTTCTTACTAAATGTAATTAAACATTATGTTTCATAAGGTACAATATACCCCCCTGACCTTACATTACTATAAATATATGAGGTCACCGCAGAGTTCTATGACCTGTATAATAGACTAGGCCGTTAGCCATGTACATCTGTGTAATCACTCATCAACATAGATGGGCTTTCCAACACAAAATCTGCATACACAGAAGGAGACGGACAGAAGCGGAGGTATCCGAAAAGATCCCTCTTCACGACCCGGGACTCCTTCCCATAGGGAAGGAGCAGGTATCGGGAGCATTCATGATCTGAAAATGGCGAATACTCCCGCATACAAGCTCTGAAAATATTATGTTTTTGGAGCTTTCTGAATTCTGCCCATACTAGTGTATGGGGACAGCGGGTCATTCCGCGAAAGAAAGGCAAGCAGGAGATATCTGCGATACCAGTGTATGAGGACAGCGGGCCATTCCACGAGGGAAAGGTAAGTAGGAGATATCTGTGATACTAGTGTATGAGGACAGCGGGCCATTCCGTGAGAGAAAGATTAGCAGGAGATATCTGTGAAACTAGTTTATGGGGACAGTGGGCCATTCCGCGAAGGAAAGGTAAGTAGGAGATATCTGTGATACTTGTGTATGAGGATAGCAGGCCATTCCGCAAGGGAAAGGTAAGCAGGAGATATCTGTATACATCGGGTCACACAGGAATTGGTATGCCAATAAGATGCATATTAAAAGAAAAAGATGTTTGGAGCTGCTAAATGGCAAAGTCTGTAGTACGTCCAATGGAGCTATTTGGAGCAATGTGAGAAAAGGTGTATGTAACACATCTGTACACCCTCAGGCTGGTGTGTGTGAGCACACACAGGGTCAGATTTGGACGGGAGCACACAATAATTGATCCACCACCAGATGGAAACTGGAATGATCCAGCAGCTTGGTGGTCAGCTAAAACGGCTGGATAGCATAATGCAGTCAGAGAACTCACACATAACCACTGCAGTCACTAATAATTTGCACCAGACTCACCGCTCAGGCTCCTCCCAGTCCTGGGTGCCACGAACCGGGCTCTCAACACAGCACCTGGCTCAGGCCTCCTCTCAGCAGCAGGGAAACAGCCACCGTGATCTCTCCTTCTGTGTGACGCTCAATTCATGGGATCCGGCCTGGCTGACATCAGGGCCAGCATGGGACCCAGCTTAGTGGAGGCAAAGAGGAGGAGCCATGGGTGATGATGGGAAGGGACCACCTTCTCCCTCTTTGCTATTGCTCGTGGTTCCATCCGAGGGGCGTATTAAGAGAGGAGGGGCCTCTCCTCTCTCCCTGATGCTGCCTGCGCACTGACAGCAGCTGTAGACTCCAGGCACTAGTGTAAGTCTACTGCGCATGCGCAGGTCACTGGGAAAATGGCAAGGCAGCCATTTTCCCGGTGATTTCCCTACTGTGCTTGTGCAAAATGCTGTGAAAAATGTCAGCGGCGGCCATTTTCAAGGCATTTTGATTAGCGCTGCTCCAGCCGACGTGTGACTTCAGAGAGGTAAGTATTAAAAAGAATGGGTGCAGAGTGTGCCGTGTGGGCCCATCCTGGACACAGGCGCCCATGTGCACCGTACCCTTTATAAATACGCCCCTGCTCCATCCCTCCTCTCTTCTGATTAGTCTCAGAGCCAGATTAAAGGCCTGATTCAGCAGCGGACGCTAATGCAATCTCAGCTGCGATTCCACATGCGATATGCTGCTGCAAAAATATGCTAATGCTTTCAAAGCTTACCCGAGCATAGGGACGCCCACTGCTGCCTTCCCATATCTGCCCAATGACGAGCAAAAGCGTAAACATCGGTACCAGCATTTAAAACAGTGAGACACGTCTGCGTTTTTCTAACCAACCCCATTACCACCCCCAAACGCTGACTACCTGTCACTCTCTTTGCGAATGGTTTTTTTTTACAAATGTAATCGCAATGCAATTGCTGCCCGTGCGCAGTACAGTGTTCGCACATGCGCAATAGCTAACAATCGCTTGTTCTGTGAAAATATCGACATTGTGTCTGCTATAGGGTGTTTCTAGAGAGGAGGGGGCCCATGTGCAGTCTCCGACATGAGCCCCCTCCTCTCCATCCATGGGCCTGGCTGCACCCTGAGTGGTGCGCACCCAGTGCCGCACTTATAGACTCTGGGCACTAGAGTGTGCCCAGAGTCTATAGCGCATGCACAGGTCACCGGGAAAATGGCTACCACGGCCATTTTCCCTGTACTGCGCATGCGCAAACTATAGGAAAATGGCAGCAGCAGCCATTTTCCATCCATTTTTAGAGGCGCAGACACTGGAGCCGACGTGGGACTCCTGAGAGGTAAATTTTATGGGTGCAGGGTATGCGGTGCGGGCCCCCCTGGACCCAGGGGCCGTGTGCCCCGCACACCTGCACCCATTATAAATACGCCTCTGCTACTGAATCAGGCCCTACGACTCCACACACCCCATATTAATGTATACTGTATATAAATACATAGGGGTATATTTACTAAGAATCGTGTGTGGCCCCTGTGTGGCCCCGTATTAAACACGCTGGGTATTGCATGGATACCAGTGAGTTTGTTTCAAACAAACTCACAAATTTACAAAGAATCGTGTTTGACGGAATGATATTTGTAGATGGTGTGTGCAATCATGTTGCAAATGTGTGTATTCAGTCGTATTTGGACTGAATACAATAGAGCTGCCTGTTAGCTGCGTGTTTAACAGAAATGCAGAAGTGCATGAAGGGCCCATCTTGGGGAATGCAGTGGTAGGGGTCCATGCTTAAAGTGTGCGGTCATCCACCAGAGGGGTTGTGGAAAGAAACCACAGATGATTGCCTAACCATTAGGCAAATCTTGGTGTAGTTTCTCTAGAAGGGAACCAAGCCCCCATGTTGATAAGTGGTCCTGCTCCTCCAGGTAACTGACTGTCTAATAGTGTAAGAATCTATAATTTTAGGTTTGGAACCTGACACCTAGAAAAGAGGGGCAGTGGGGACCACCGGGGATTTCCCTGTACCCATGTCGTCCAGTCCGACCCAGCTCTTATTTGAAGAGCTGTCCTTTGCGTTTTTTTTAATAATTCTATTTTTGCATATTATTTTAAAGTTTACATCCAAAATAACAGAATACATTTGAGACAAGACAAATGTGCAGTTTCAGAATAAACAATACAAAAGGACTGGCATGAATGAAGGCAGCAATAAAAGGAAATAACATTAAATATACATTATCAAAGACAGTACAAAAAGACAATATGAAAAAGTTTTAAGCATATCCAGTCAGTGGCCTAGTGTGGTGAAGGATAAGTACAGAATATATGAAAGAAAACAAAAAATAAAGGAAAGAACAAGGTCAAAAACAAGCAGGTATCAGCTTTATAATATACTGTGCAGATAGTCCACAGATACAAAAACCCCAAATATGATAATATCAACGAGACGGGTGCCAGACCCTCGCAATAACAAATAAAAATAACAGGAGAGATAGGTACCAGCAAAGTAAGGAGAAATTCCAGCCTACAAAGAGGGTCAATATAGCTCTTTATGAAAATAAGGATAAACAAAGTAGGAAAGGGCACAATTCCTGATACCAGTCCCGGCCACATAAACTCACCTCAAAGAAACATTTGTAAAGTGGTCCAAACCAGACCAACAAGAATACAACAGAAATAAATAATATGCGCATCCTCTAGTGTCTCTTCATATTCGGCAGCAACTATAAGAACAACCCCCCATTTTCACCCACCCTATATAACCAAGCCCCCAACTTATGTCATCTCTGTATCCCCAAACTAAGCCCCACCCCAACTATACGTAACTACCTAATTCCCCACCCATATAAATGAGGTGCAACAATACCCATGTAGCCAAGGGCCAGGGAACATCCAGCCCAGGGTCAATAGGCCAACAAAGTAAACTCCAAAGCAAAAGAATAAATCTACGGCAACACAGAGTCTCTGCCAAGCTAGGGGGATATGGAGTGCGTACCGGGTGTCACCAGAACTGGTGACGTCTCTGCTTAGTTGCAGCCCCCACACAAAAGGTGCTATGATGCTAACACCGTAGAATCAATGGCGGCAACTATTGCGATCCATTTCCATCCAAAAAGGAACGTTGATTATCAATTTATGATCAGGGTCAGATTATCAATGGGGTGGGTGGATCTCCAAATAATTCAATAATAATAATACTAATACTAACAATTAAACTTACATAAGTCAGTTTTATTCAACGATTTGGATTTGGCTTGGATCTTCCCACCAAGTTCACATCTGAAAATGAGGAAAAACATTATCATTATCAATGAAAGATGACGTTTTGCCTTGTTCTAAAATCTGAACTTGGCGGGCAGATCCGAGCCAAAACCGAACCGCTCATCTCTAGTTTTATTGAGTGTATAATCACATACTGATGTGCCCAGCTATAACGTGGCATCACAGCATTATCTCTCACGCCACGCATGGCGCGCCACACACCACGCCATGAGTCGCGCCACAAAGAAAGTTTAGTAATGAAAAAGTCATTACGTGTAATTCAACATTTTTCCCACCAGATGTCACTTTTCCTAAACTACATAGCGCATGCGTCTGATTTCATTACGTGTAATACAACATTTTGCCCACCAGGTCACTTTTCCTAAACTACATAGCGCATATGTGTGATTTCCAATGTACCGTACGGTATGTTCTGTATCACCGCCCGATGATTGTTTGACAGAAGCGGTGATTCGGTACACTATACAGTATTACAGCGTTTTCCACATGGAATCAGGAATGTATGGTATAATAAAGCGGTAGAAGAATGTCTAATCCAGTTTGAAATCATTAAGCTCTGTATTACCCACTGACTGTGCGGTTGAAATCATACTGTGTTTGCGCAAATGTAAATACTGTCGGCACTGTCCCAGACTTAGACATTAGACTTTACAAACTACAGAACTCTAGTAATGGGTGAAGCGTGTGGCCTAGTGGTCTAATGCCTAGTCTCACTGCTTCTCCCCTCTTCTTGTTCCGTGGGTTCGAGACCTTGAAAATATGTTTTTTTAAATTATTTTTAAAATCTTCACTTAAAATATTCAGTATTCAATACAGTACATGTGGAGCGCATGCCTGCCCAGTGCTTCGGGAGTCAAACAGCGAAAATAGGATTTTTTATTATTGTACATACAGTACTGTACCTTAGAATGCAAACTTGCGTCAATGTCGGCGCTGACATAGACGTGGACATTATAGTGATTTTTTATGACCATCAAGTGGCAATGGGCCCTGTTAAAGAGAGTGATCTCTGTATAACAAACTGACTGCGCGTTTAAACCGCAAAATTGCATCAATGTCAGCGCATGCCCAGTGGTCGGGTTTCAATCACAATGGAATGTGTGCCGCATGTCCAGTGGAGCCAAGCCATACACTAAGTAGCACTATGCCATGGCGCATGCCCAGTTGTCTGTATTGCTACAGTACTGTTGAATTTTCACACTTGTGCCATTCTGCACTGTCCGAGACTTACCGTACAGTATACACAATAGTAAATTCATGACTTCAGAAAGTGCTACAGTAGTGGACTTAGGGCCTGATTCAGACCCACTCACAAGCGGCTGTCCGCTCGCAAGTGGGTCGATGTTGTGCACTGCGCATGCGCACGCCGGCGGGAGCTCCGTCGTGCGCATGCGCCAGACGCGACAAGCAAAGGACTTTCCTTCACTCATTGTGTCTGATCAAAGGGGGCGTGCTGTCGATGATGATTGACAGCACGCCCCCTTTGGTGGGCGTGCCGGGGGTGTGCCTCCCTGACGGGGGCATTCCCAAGGGAACGCCTACCGTCAGAAGCCGGCCCACTGACATCACTAGTGATGTCAGTGGGAGTGATTTTGGCTCTGATAGAGCCAAAATCACTCCGGGCCTTGCGGTTGAAAAACTCAACTGCAGGCTCCGGCTCGCAGTGGCGATAGTCGCGATGGTCAAGACCATCGCGGCCATCAAACTGCACGCTCGTATAGGCTGTGGGTGGTGACCCACAGCTATACGAGCGTCCAGGAGGACGCTCCATAATTATGGAGGACGGCCCTCATTCAGAGCGTGCGCTCTGCTCAGAGCGTATGGCTCTGAATGAGGGCCTTAGTTTGCATCAATGTCAGCACAGTTGGCGCTGTGGTGACTTATAGCCAGTTCTGATGGGTTACGGTACAAATAGGATCACTGGCGTGTGCCCAGTGGCGGGGTTGCAATGCATTGCCAGTGGTGCTGCGCCATAGCCATACCCTTGTAGCGCTATGCCATGGCGTACAGTATGGAAGATCATACAGTAGTGGGTCATGATTCACACACAGTGAAAGTGGGATCTCCGTATTACACACTGACTGTGTAATAATAATATTAAAAATAAAAAGTGTAACCTTGACTGTCTAATAATAATAAAAAAAAAGTTTAACCTTCCAGGTTTCGAACCCGGAACTGGGTTGTACAGACGTCTGCAATGTAGAAGTTCGATTTCTTCTACGCTACAGACGCCTGAGTACTTCATCGTATGGTACTGTAGATGTCACATAAAGTACTGTAGAGGACAGATGCAATTCTTACTAGGAGAGACTTGTGAGCAAGGGGTTAGGTGATCCGTCTTGCTTACACTTCTCTCCTTATGTTCGAGACCTTGATAATTTAATTTATTTTTTTAATGTTCACTATAGTACTGTAGTTCAGTCATGTTATCCAACCCTTACAAAAATCAATATATTGTACTGTAGATTTGCCCAGCTACAGTACTGTAGTTTGTTGCTCCATACGGTACACCATACAGTATACCGCATTGCTAGTTGCGCGCTACACTGTGGCGTATTGAGTCTCATAGCACTGCGCATGCCCAGTTGTCTGTATTATAGTAAGTACAATACGGTAGACATTGTAGTGATTCCCTGACTCTAGGAACTACAGTACAGTAGATGCAGTAGTCTAGGGGGCTAATGCCTAGCCCTACTGCATCTATCATTTTCTTGTCCCACTGGTTCGAGATCTTTAAAGTATATACTGTATACGGTAATTTTATTTTGTTTTAAATCTTCAATAATACATTATCCAGAAATTGTGGTATTTCTATGCCACAGTACTTTATGACAAAAAAGTGTAACCTTGACTGTGTAATAATAATAAAAAATAAAAAGTGTAACCTTTCAAGTTTCGAACCCGCAAAAGGGTTGTACAGGCAGCGTAATGTATTGGTTTGATTATTTACCATTACACTACAGCCGCCTGCAATACCAAGGTTGCACCTGGCTTGAGTGTTTCCTACAATACTGTACGTCATCGTACAGTATCTCAGGCGCATGCCCAGATCTACAGTATACTGTCGAAACCGTATAAATTGGTTGCGATCGCTTAATTGCGCATGAATCGCAACACGATATCCATTGGACGATTTGATCGTCCACGGCCATTTTATGCGAACACACGCTCCCGCCGCATTCGTGCACGCACTTGTGCACGCGCAATTGCACATGCTCGCTATACATGCACACGCATCCCATGCCCCCGCAACTCGCCATATTGTGAATGGCGAGCCATGCTTCTGTGCTCACAATGGTTAGGCGCCATTTTACAGTACATAAACACCTCTTTCCTCTCATACAAATATTCACCCACTTACACAATAAATGTTCCAAACATAGAAGTTTATGTGTTTTAAAGGTATACAGTGAATGTTACATGTTAAATAGCAGTTATATGATATCTGGGCTTAGGAATAAGATAAATGGGTCATGAGTAGTATCTACCGATTTCCCTCTGTCTCAACAGGAATATGAAACCAACAGAATGAATATGGAAGGGATCACTATCAAGTTATGAAGACCTGCCAAGAATTATACTCTATACTGTAAAAATCACTGTACACATCCCCTGTAGATTTGCATGCCAAGGGTAGGACAAAGGGATCTTCTAACACAGTTCAACCTCCAGTGACGTCAACCATCTACTAACCAATGAATAGCAACAACCATTGTGACTCAGTAATAAAGGGCCAATAGGGAGCCCCTCTGAGTATTTAGCTTATGTTCAAAGGAAATTGTACACCTATAAATTCCTATGCAGTCTGGATCCCAACCCCTTCTTCCTCTCCCTTTGTCCTTCTCTGCTTGACCCTGGAGAAACACCCAGCTATCTGAGAGACAGCTGTTAGTCTGGATCCAGACCGCATGGCGAAGTATTGGTAATTGTATTTTTGTCTTTATCCTGTATATAGCTGCATTGTATAGATTAAGGCTGATTATACCCTTTTTACAATATAGTACCTTTGTGTGTGTTGGAACCGCAAACTGTTTCTGTGTGACAAAGTTATTTTATATTGGGATGGGAGGTATGGGCAATCTGGTCTGTGCAATCAAATCTCTCTAATATCAATACTGTTTAAACGGTATCAATAATACCCATGTAGCGCTTTTTTTTTTTTTTTAAAGTGTTCGCTATATATATAAATATGGTGCGTACGCAATGATGCACTGTACTGTGTGGGTTAAGATGACGAGTAAGAGTGAGAAACCTTTCCCAAAGATTGGAAGCTTTAATATGGAGATTTTAAATAACCTTAGGGATCACATATGTAGAGTGAAATCCCTAAAGAAAAGAGTGGAGTATGATGATTCTTTGAAACTCTGGCAGAATGAGAGTCACACATGGGTTAAAGGCGTGCATGGGGCACCGCGTGGAGCCACGTACATGCCTAGGGGTGATGCACACACAACGCTACACAGCGTAGCATACGCATCACAGGAAAATGCAAACTTGCGGCACGGTAGCGTTGCCAAAGGTATTGCGAATCGCGCTTGCGCACCCCCGCCACCTTATGTGGTGGGCGGTGATGATACATTACCACATAACAAAAACTATAAAAATGTTGTAACTGAACCAAGTAAGTTGTACCCGGTCCTGAGTGAATATTTGGAAAATGTCTATGATGCGGAAAGTGATCCTGCAGAAGATTACTTTAATCGTGGGCTGCAGACGATCACTCAGTACACTGGGATCAAAAACATTAAGAATAGCACGCACTACCGGGGAATGGTCATCATTGTTCTAATGGACGGTCTAAAAGACAGTTTGAAAGACAGAGTTCAGACCTCACACCCTGGTTGGAGAGAGATAACAGTTGACGCGCTCAGGGAAACTGCAATAGACCATGACAAGAATATCACCAGGAAACGTGAAGCTCAGAGCGAGAAATTGATGGCTGTTAGCATTCGAGCTCTAGAAGATATGCACTTACAGTCAACAGACACATATCCACCTGCGCAGTTACAAGTCTTAAACACCTACCATTCTGCGCAGGCCCAACCCACACAATTCCCTCACACATACCACACCAGACCACAACACACTCTTCACACACACCCAAAACCATCATACCCACACTCAAAATTCCATCCTCCCGGACTTCAACCTAATTACCAACAAAATTTCCCCAACAGATCAGCTAAGAAATGTTTTAACTGTAACCAAGTAGGACACTTTAGGAAGGACTGTATAGTCATAATTCAGGAACCCCACATGCAGCAACGTATTGATGCATCTCGTAACCATAAGAGCTACCAGATAAATACTGCCCACATAGTTGCTGCAAATGCCTTGCTGGGGGAAGATAGCCAACTATAGGGGTTAGGTCATACCTGTAGTCTGCAGGCAGTCAGGATAACGGGAGGTACTAGGGAAGAGCCGGTAATAAAGGTTAATGTAGCTGGTACTGAACGTTCCTTCCTAGTAGACACAGGGGCGACCAAGTCTATTTTAAAATCTCTTGAAAATCTACAGATAACAAACCAGACAGTACCAGCAATGGGTGTAACAGGTAGCGTACAGCATTACCCTTTAACCAAACCCACGGAGGTTACCATTGGGCCTTTGCATGCCAGGCATTCTTTCCTCCTGGCAGCAACAGCCCCTACTAATCTCCTGGGAAGAGATTTATTGTGCAAAATGGGATGTATTATCTATTGTACCCCTGACGGGATATTTATGGATGTCCCAGGAAGGTTTGCACACGAGGTAAGGGATGTGCTAGACACTCCCCAAAGGTTAATGCTGCACACCATAACATCAGACAAGGGTTCAGCTCAGGTAAATGAAATGTTAGAACAACCTAGTTTCCTTTGGACTAAGGATGGACAGTACAATGGGTTAATGGCAAATGTAGCTCCCGTCATGGTAAACCTGAAAAACAGTAGACACGCTCCTAAAATTCCTCAATACCCATTAAAGCCAGAAGTGGAGTTAGGGGTTCACCCCATAATTGAGCGTTTACTACAGCAGGGAATTTTAGTCCGTACAGCCAGTGTAGCCAACAGTCCCATCTTCCCTGTGAAAAAGAGTGGTGGGAGGGGGTACAGGCTGGTACAGGACCTTAGAGGGGTTAATAAGGTGGTAGAAAGCCAATTTCCCGTAGTGCCTAACCCAGCTGTCATCCTTATGCAAATCCCATCAACCGCAATCCATTTCACGGTAATAGATTTATGCTCCGCTTTCTTCTCCGTCACCCTTCATCCTGATTGCCAATACCTATTTGCCTTCACATACAAAGGCGTACAGTACACATGGACACGACTACCCCAGGGCTTCATTGACAGCCCCAGTATCTTCTCCCAGGCCTTACATGATTGTTTACAGTCTTTTCAACCTGCCAATGGATCGGTACTAATCCAATATGTAGACAATTTGTTTTTATGCTCTGATTCGTTTATGTCATGTTTAAATGATACTAAACTTTTGTTGCTTCACCTCTCGCACACAGGGCATAAGGTTGCTAAGGACAAGTTACAGCCATGCCAGACCAGGGTTAAATACTTGGGACACTGTCTTACCCAAGGCCTTCGACATCTGACAGCGGACAGAATCCACGCCATACAGACCATGACACTCCCACAAAACTAGCACCAGATCCGTACCTTCTTGGGCATGTGTGGGTATTGCAGGTCATGGATACCCGGTTTTTCCATTCTGGCTTTACCACTGCAGGAGTTAGTCTCTTCCACAAAACCAGACCGTGTCTTGCACTCTGAAGAGTCAGAGCAAGCCGTCCTTAATCTTAAGGACAGTCTGATAAGAGCACCTGCATTGGGGATTCCAGACTATGGGAAACCCTTTGATTTATTTTGTACGGAGGCTGCTGGTTGTGCGGCAGGAGTTCTCACACAAAAACATGGTGATGCCAATAGACCAGTAGCATACTACAGTGCCCAGTTGGACGCTGTGGCAAGAGCACTCCCAACGTGTTTAAGGAGCATAGCTGCAACCGCACTCTTAGTGGAAAAGAGTGAGGATGTAGTGTTAGGCCATGACATGACTGTACATACACCACATGCTGTTTCTTCCCTGTTAAATTCGGCCCAGACCAGACACGTTTCCTCCGCTAGGTTCACTAAATGGGAACTACCGTTAATTGCACCGACCAACATTACTATAAAGAGGTGTAATACTTTAAACCCTGCTACATATTTACCAAGTGTGCCTCATGATGCACAAAGGGTGGAAGGTAAAGGTGAATCGTTACCAGTGGTAGAAGGTGAGTTTGGTACAGGAATTAATAGGCATGACTGTATGGAGTATTTAAATCAAAATTTTACAGCTAGGCCTGACATTCATGACACACCGTTAGAAAATGCAGACTTAACGTTTTACACGGATGGGAGTTGCCATAGACAGACTGATACAGGTGAGTTATGTACAGGTTATGCTGTGGTTGATGACAAGGACGTTATAGCGGCCGAACCACTCGGTCCACCCCATTCAGCACAGGTGGCGGAACTCGTGGCACTAAGGAGAGCGTGTGAGTTGGCCGAAGGAAAAACGGCCAATATTTACACAGACTCCAGGTACGCTTTTGGGGTGGTGCTCGAGTTTGGGGCCCTATGGCGTCATTTTCTAACGGCAGCAGGCACACCAATCGCACATGCACATCACATAAAACGACTGTTGACGGCAATACAGCTACCCAAGACAGTAGCTGTCATTAAGTGTAAAGCCCACACCTGCGAAGATGATCCAGTATCATTGGGTAACAACAGGGCTGATGAAGCTGCCAAATGGGCAGCAGGTTTAAAACTTAATCAAATGGATAAAGTGTTGGTATTTGAAACGGTTGACATGGAGAAACTAGTTGAAATGCAAGGTGTGTGTACCCATCAGGAAAAGGCAAGCTGGAGATCCAAGGGATATGAGCAAGAGTCCTCTGGGCTCTGGAAAAATGGACAAGGGAAGCCAGTAGCTCCTAAGGCATACTACCCAAGCTTAGCAGAAGCAGCACATGGTCTGACCCATCTGGGTAAGCAGGGTATGTGTAAGTTAGTGAAGGCATACTGGTATGCACCTGGCTATTCTTCCCAAGCAGAGAAGAGGGCAATGTCCTGTTTGACCTGCTTAAGGAAGAATATAGGAAAAACTGTACCCACCGAACCATCTCACATCCCTCCAGCAGACGGCCCTTTCCAGGTCATACAAATTGACTTCATCCAGTTACCACCCTGCAGGAACTTGAAGTATGTTTTGGTTTGCATAGATGTATTCTCTAATTGGGTAGAGGCATACCCAGCTGCTACCAACACTGCTGCATTCACGGCAAAGAAAATAGTTCAGGAGTTTGTATGTAGGTATGGTATCCCTAGAGTAATTGAAAGTGATAGGGGTACCCATTTTACCGGAGATGTTTTTCAATGTATGTGCAAGTTGATGGGTATTAATAGTAAGCTTCACACCCCATATCGACCGCAGGCCAGTGCCAAGGTGGAGAGGGTAAATGGTACTATTAAAAACAAGCAGAGTAAAATCATGGCTGAAACTGGTTTGGGATGGCCAGAAGCTCTGCCTCTTCTGCTCCATAGTATCAGGACCACCCCTAGATCCCCTCTTAATCTTTCCCCATTCAAAATACTGTTCGGGAGGCAACCTCATTTAATTATAAGTCCTCAGGAAGATTTGAAAAGTAACAACGAGGTTACTGTGAGGTACCTTATAGGGATGAGTAAGCAGCTCCAACAGCAGCAGCAGAAACTAAAACTGTTATCACCTGATATGCCTGAAATGAACTGTCATGATGTTGAACCTGGAGAGTATGTTATAATCCGAAACTTTTTACGTTCAGGTTGTTTGACTGACTATTGGGAAGGACCATACCAAGTGCTACTGACAAGTACAACATCCGTGAAAGTAGCTGAGAGAGGCACCTGGGTCCATTCCAGCCATTGTCGGAAGGTCAAAAATCCTGAGGAGAACCAGACCAGGGGAGAGACAGAGAACCTGGACCTGTCAATTGCAAGCCTGTTCAGTGAAAGCTACTAATTGTATCAGTAGCACTTGAACAAGGCTGGTAAGACCTGGTATGGTGATGGGGTTTCAGGTTGTAACTGCTTTTGTGTATCCTCCCAGAGGATACACAAAAGCATATATATCATATAGTTGTGTTTCGGGATGTCCTGGTTCTGTGCTGGTGGTCGGAGGATGGAGAGAGAGATTGGTAGTTTTGTCGGTGGAGAGGAGCTGGGAGAGAAAGAGCTGCAAAAACAAGGCCAGTACCTGACCAATATTAGCATTGTAATGGTTAAAAGATCTGCTCTCTTGGAATCTTGGAGGCAGTGTGAGGGTTTATTGTCTGAAGAGTATTGTATATGCGCAAATTGTGGGCCTGTAGTCAATGATAAATGCATCCTACGATGTCAGACCCAGAGTAATTTATACTTGGGCGAGCATCCGTTAGAGGACTACCATTCCCTAGTAGGTAAGGTTTTGAACCAAACCGAATGTTGGGTATGCTCCCAGGTTCCTCAAGAACAGCATAAGGTAGGGTTAGTCCCATTCCCCTTAAATGTCTCTGAAGTCATTGACTTACAGGGAGGCAAACCGGTGGACAGAAAATTTAACACATCCAATCCCCCTAATTTGAAGCTCCACCAATATCAAGTAGATAAATCCCTGTTATGTTTCAACTTCACCAATCCCAACAAACCTGGGAATTGGAAAGTCACAGGAATTAAACAGACAATGACCTTCTCACTGAGAGCCGATAATGTATCTATAGACTCAGCACTTTTATACAACATTGTTACAAGTGGGAAATTCTATAGGTACAGGTATACGCGGAGTAATGTTAAAGTGATGGTTGGAAGAGTACCACCTGGGTGCTGTGCGAAGATCATACAACCTGATACTTGTATTAGCCAAATGGAGGAGATAGGGATGGGATCATTCATAGAAAAGATGTGTACCGGTATCATGAAACATTCCATCCCATTCATCCTCCCAGATGATGTATATTATATTTGTGGTAGAAAAGCGTATAAATGGCTCTCTCCAAGTTCCAGTGGACTATGCTATTTGGGAAAGGTACTCCCTGAAGTCATGACTCTTGCACATAATGAAATGATTGATATCCATAGGAACATACCTTCTCCATACATTCATACGCATTATGAACACAGAAATAAGAGAAACATGATTCCTGGTGGTGTGCATAAAGCCACTCAAATGATAAGTGAGACGACTGGTTTCCAGATTTTAGTTGCACTTGATCCCACCAGGATTGCTCGGGGATCTCTAAATTTTAGGTATATTCAAGATCTCGCAAAATTAATAGATAATATCACCGAGCTATATGATGACACCTTTAGGTACACTGGTAAGGAGTTGCAAGCGTACAAGAAAGAGCTGGTCCAACATCGTTTAGTGCTGAATTATTTAACTGCTGTCACTGGAGGGTATTGCGTAACCCTAGCCACCCAGTTTGGTGTTAAATGTTGTACTTATATCACCAATAGCACTAGTGACCCCAAGGAGGTGATAGACCGGAAAATGGATGAAATTCTGTAGTTGAAATGGAAATTTCGGAAGAACCATAATGCTTCAATCGCTGAAGTGGAGGAACAGGTCGAAGAGTGGTTCTCCTGGTTGAACCCTATGAAATGGTTCTCGGGTCTAGGAGAGTGGGTCCAAGGACTGATTGCGAGTATAGGGAAACTCCTGATCCTAGTGTTGGTGGTCATCCTAATAATTGGCATATGTATGAGATGTGGTCCAGCAGCTATGAAGTGTGCAAAAGGTTGTTCCAATGGAAACCAGGAAAATGAAATAATGATGGTAGTTACCCATGATGCTGTGAATACTAATGTAACTAATACCCTACATTATAACCCTGAATTAGAGAGTACGATCTAATGTTTGCTTGCATATTGCCATGTATAATAAAGTATTGTCAACGTTTCTTTAGAACACCCTAGTTTAAATGTAGTCTTCATCTCCCCTTTCTTCCAAGGTTGTCCTCTCCATGGAGTGGTGATTTCCCACACTAGCTCCCCATTGGTCCTCGACTTAGAGTCCACGTGGTATGCGTACGAGGGGCCGCTTTATTTTGTCCTCCAGGAGCGTATTATTCAACGATTCAAATGACCACACGGAGTCATATCATTAAGAACATTGAACAATACTTTATAATACAGTGTCCACATGAAATAAGATCCGAATGATAGTAGAAGTCCCATAAGAACGCGTACCTTGTAATGATGTGATTTGGATTTGTTTAGCAGTGCATAAAAGTGTTATTAATGCTATTTCAAAACATCTTAAAATGAAGTCTCTACACAATTCAAAATTATCCTTATGGGTTAGGTGCATTCCCACATCTAACATATGGTCACAACCTCTTCAGTCTGGCCTGTGGTGTGCACATAAGGCTAGTTTTATGTCCCTTCCCCCAAGAGTGCTTCATTGATGGGTAAATTAACAACTCATGCCATCCCATAACAATAACATTAACTAATGTCTTATAGTATGGCTAATCAGATAACCAATTATTAATTGTTGCTTGCGTATGGTGATAGCGTATAATTGCTATCAAAGGGTGGACTGTCGAAACCGTATAAATTGGTTGCGATCGCTTAATTGCGCACAAATCGCAACACGACATCCATTGGACGATTTGATCGTCCACGGCCATTTTATGCGAACACACGCTCCCGCCGCATTCGTGCATGCACTTGTGCACGCGCAATTGCACATGCTCACTATACATGCACACGCATCCCATGCCCCCGCAACTCGCCATATTGTGAATGGCTAGCCATGCTTCTGTGCTCACAATGGTTAGGTGCTTTTACAGTACATAAACACCTCTTTCCTCTCATACAAATATTCACCCACTTACACAATAAATGTTCCAAACATAGAAGTTTATGTGTTTTAAAGGTATACAGTGAATGTTACATGTTAAATAGCAGTTATATGATATCTGGGCTTAGGAATAAGATAAATGGGTCATGAGTAGTATCTACCGATTTCCCTCTGTCTCAACAGGAATATGAAACCAACAGAATGAATATGGAAGGGATCACTATCGAGTTATGAAGACCTGCCAAGAATTATACTCTATACTGTAAAAATCACTGTACACATCCCCTGTAGATTTGCATGCCAAGGGTAGGACAAAGGGATCTTCTAACACAGTTCAACCTCCAGTGATGTCAACCATCTACTAACCAATGAATAGCAACAACCATTGTGACTCAGTAATAAAGGGCCAATAGGGAGCCCCTCTGAGTATTTAGCTTATGTTCAAAGGAAATTGTACACCTATAAATTCCTATGCAGTCTGGATCCCAACCCCTTCTTCCTCTCCCTTTGTCCTTCTCTGCTTGACCCTGGAGAAACACCCAGCTATCTGAGAGACAGCTGTTAGTCTGGATCCAGACCGCATGGTGAAGTATTGGTAATTGTATCATTGTCTTTATCCTGTATATAGCTGCATTGTATAGATTAAGGCTGATTATACCCTTTTTACAATATAGTACCTTTGTGTGTGTTGGAACCGCAAACTGTTTCTGTGTGACAAAGTTATTTTATATTGGGATGGGAGGTATGGGCAATCTGGTCTGTGCAATCAAATCTCTCTAATATCGATACTGTTTAAACGTTATCAATAATACCCATGTAGCGCTTTTTTTTTTTTTTTTTTATTTAAAGTCTTCGCTACTTTTGTTCAGTATTGTTATCCAACCCTTACTAAACTCAGTACATTTTATATATTAGGGGGTAAATGTACTAAGATGGGAGTGCTATTAAGAAGTGATGTTGTCCATAGCAACCAATCAGATTCCAGGTATTACTGTATCTTCTAGAATGTGCTACTGTAGATAAATGAGAAGTAGAATCTGATTGGTTGCTATGGGCAACATACAGTACAGTAACTTCTTAAATAGAACTCCCATCTTAGTAAATTTACCCCTACATGTTTAACTTTTTCCCCCCAATTTTTTTTCTTCCGCCCGCAAAATGAAAGTGAATTTTTAGTGTGTTCTGACTTTTTTTTTAAAAAAAGTTAGGCAGTTTACAGTGCCTTTAGGGGACTGTCTTAAGGCTGCACATTGAAGGCTTCCCGCAACGTTGCACCCAATTCACCAATTTTTTCCGCCTGCTATTCATACAGTAGGCGAAACTTTTTCACATACTGTCTTACTGTACATTGCATTGACTTCCCGCCTACGGTAGGCGGAAAAGCTTTCAAATTGAATACAGCGATAATTTTACGCCTGGCGAAATGACGTAATCTGCAAAACTTTTTTTAGCCAATCACGTGTTTTTGCTCCAATGGGTGAAAAAGTGCCAACCAATGTGCTCCCAACTGTCATTTCACAGGCTGTGTTTGAAAAATGACAGTTGGGAGCTGATTGACTGACACCTTATCACTTTTTTATCATTTTGCACTCTGTCTCCTAACACTGCTTAGTACAGTAAATAGACCCCTTGGAGTGAAAAGATGAGACCGGCTAAAAAAAGTAAATAGACCACCCCTAAATAGAAAATGGCCCTCAGTGTATACAGTACTGTATGTCTACTGTATTCTACTGTAAGTGCCTGGCAGCTGTGAAATCACTGTGATGGGCAACAGGAATACTGTACAGTATATGACTGTGGGCGGCAACCCCCATTGGCCCGTGCCCCTGGTGGGTGAAATCCTGGCCAATAGGACGATACACCCCTGCATCTATGTGTTATTGACTTTTTGTACCTTTTTAATGATAGATGCACGTGTTGGGTCTCTGGCGCACTTAAAGACTGAATTACAGTACATACAGTACAAACACCAATTGTATAAATTAATTACAATTTTTATTTAACCTACAGTAACATGCTGTACAGAGGGGTGGGGGACTTCTTTAGCTTTCCACCCCTGTAGTCCTCTACTATCCCACGCTTCTTTCTTCTACCGCTGGCATGTCCTGGAATTCCAAGCTGGACATGGACATGACTACTGTACAGTACCTACAGTAGGAGGAAGGAGATGACGTGATAACAGTCCTTCCTCAATGCCGACCGATACGCCCTACTGGACCGAGGACTACAGTACACAAAAAGATTAGGCTTTTAAGTTAAAATCATCACTGGCACTTTTGGCCTCAGATCCAGAGTTTCACCTATACCAGGTGCAGACTCTACCTTGCATCTGAGTGCAAGGTCCACTGTACGCCCTGAAGAAAGGAGGATAGGCAGAGACAAACAGACAGTAAAAGACAGACACACAGGTTCTCCCCAGAGATGCTCTTGTTCTTCATCCTGCTTGATCCCACACACCCTGTACTGTAGGAGAGAGAATCCGCTGTGCAGGGCCATTCCCTGCTCTAACAGTGTCACACTAATCCACTTCTCCACATTAATATACTGTATATGCCCTAACTAACCAGCCTAACAAATTCATTAATAACTAATTTGTATTACAATTAAGCCTAGGCCCACAGCCCATATAACGATAAAAAAAAAGAAATACATGAAACAAGACAGTATTTGGGTGCCCCAGATGGAGGTGAACACCAGCTGTCATTTTGAGGACAAAAGTGAAAATAACTCCAACCCCCCCCCCCACTGTAGCAGCAGGTGGCCCTGGGTTTCCCAAAGAACAAACTGGCAGGGAGCTAGGAGTATCAGAAGATTTGTCTGAATGCGATAACAGAGCACTAACATTAGCAAAAATGCTTTTCTCACCTTATCCTGATGTTGAAGGGACCGCCGCTCCAACCATACAGTAAATGTACAGTAGAAGCCTGTCTCTCAATGCACGGTGCACCCACTACTGTACAGTACTGTATGTCTGCAACTATGGATGTGGATGTTGAAGCAGCCACTACTACTGTACTGTATATGAACCAAAGGAACCTGAAAACTTGAAACATCTGCATTACAAATGGCAACATCAAGCGCAGTAGCAGAAACTGGCAGCTGCAGCACAATCTGTGACGATACCAATGTGTGCCTTGGAACAGGGGGCAATGTACAGTAAAAGTAGGTGTGAGGAAAAGTATGAAGTACAGTACATAAGGTACAGTAAGGGAAAGTTATTGTAAATAAAGAGCTTATAAAATAAATTAGGAGAATACTGTATACTGTATAATGTAGGGACAGAAAGCACAACCACAATACTGTACATACAGTATGGACACAGTGTACAGTACTTAGCAGTCCGGATCACAAACTGGAAAGAGGAAGTTAAACCCCTTTTCCACATTACTAATTATATACAGTACAGTATAAGCTACATAGCAGTTGCTTGACCGTTTCTTTCAATGACAACTGGTAAGACTCTATGGAGATGATCAATATAATTGTTACACTGGGCACATGTCAATACTGTTCTCCAAAACTTCATTATCCCATCCAAGAGTTCCTGTTTAGTTGTTGGTTTCACATCAGACCTGATGAACCTCTTCAACTGGGCCCAGACCATTTCAATGGGATTCATGTCCGGTGACCTACAGGAAAGTAAAAAAAAAATCAAATATTCAGTCACACTACTGTACTTTAGTAAAAAGTGTACTAGAATAATTACTGCTCGGTACTGTACATACTTTTTGGTACAATAAACAGTTAATACAGTACTATACAGGACAATACTCACTCTGGTGGTGTGCATTCCCAATTTATCCCTCTCTTTTCCATGAATTTTGCTGAAGCCGAATGTTTTGGATCATTATCCTGGAATAATCGATGTCCTGATGGAAAGCATTTTCTCACAAATGGCACCATACAGCAATCTACTATTTTTTCTTGGAAGAAGGTCTTATCCATGATGCCTAAAGAGATGAGAAATTGTCAGTAACAAGCGTACACTGTACAGGACTGTAAATAATTTTTACAACAAACATTACTGTAATGCACCTTCAAAAATATAGATCGGTCCTGGACCCCAACGAGATATACCTCCCCATACATGGACCTTTAACGGATGCTTCAGACGTGGTTTAAGTGAGAGATGTGCACGGTGTCGGAAGGACAGTCTTGAGAACCTCTCGAGAGAAACGGAAGTTTCATCTGTGAAAATTACGTCATTAAAATTCTGTCCACTCTCTATCCACCGTCGTGCTTGTTCAACTCTCTTTACTTTATTAACATCCCTTATCATGGGATTTATCCTGTGGAATAAAAACAAGTTTTAGTTTACTGTCATGTAAAATCAGTGCATTATTAATATACAGTATATATATATTTTATTTTATAGTACCTTGTAGGGCCAAAAGTCCATCCCAGTTCCTTACGCATCCGTTTGATGCTGGAACAGGAGATGTCCAGGTCACATTCTGTTTTTAGAATAAGTTTTATTTGTAAAGCTGTACGCTCATCATCCTCACAAGTCAATTTCTCTCGCGGAATTGCCCGCTGTCCCCATACAGGGGCTACCTGTCCCATCCTCACTACTGGGCTCTCAGTTCTGCTTGTTCAAAATGTGAATCTCCAGGCACTGCCTCCTGTGCACTGCATGTGGGAATGTCCTTCTCTTATACATCTCTGGAGGCAAATTTACCTCTATAACTCTACCCATTTACTTTTCTATGCCTCCATTTTCCCAGCGTGGGCAATATTGGGCATTCTTCATTCCTCTTTGAAATTGACCAGAGATAGGAGAAAACATGTAATGATTGCCATGACTGTGTGTCCTTCAGGCCTGGATACAGGCAAAGCCTCCACCTATACAGTGATGGACTGTGCACTGGAGCATGATGGGCCCACCATGGGAATGCAGTGATAGGAGCATGCTGAAGGGGTGTGACCATCTGCCAAAGTGGGTGTACCCAATGAACAGAGTAGTGTGGCAAGACTGATTCTGAGAGAGAGACGTATCCCTGGTCACTTCTATGGCTGCCTGCTTACTACATTATGGTAATGCGAGGATCCGCTCATGTATACTAAATATCCACGTGACTGCATGTGGAAGCCTATCCCAGCCACTGTTCTTACACACCAGCAAGGAAGTCGGTCTACACGCCCACGACACTCAAACTAAATTGAACAGATCAGTGCTATCTAATGCTTTCCATGATTTTCTTGACATTGTAAAAGTTTTGTTATATTTATTATTCCTATAACAAAAACTATTTAAAATAAAGCAACACATCAGCGTAAGTTCGGCCCTGTCATCTCATGATATATTTATATATGGGTACATTCAGCATCACTATGGAGCTCAGCTTGTTTTACTTCTATCTCCAAGGGAGGCAGATTGATAAGTAATCATAGGCAGCACTGACTAATGGTGCTGATTTTGTCACTGGTCAACTCCGGTTGGAAATGACTGGGGACAGTATTTTTCATCACAATCCATGGATACCAAGAAAAAGTCATATAGGTATGATAGATGCTGCTTCTGCTGATTACACAGACTGGTGATGTCACAATGTATTACCAAGTCTGGCCATTATGAGGTCACATATGGATCATATACGCTGAGCTGTTGGCTTGGTGCTCAC
Source organism: Taudactylus pleione (assembly GCA_031769625.1). Lineage (NCBI taxonomy): Eukaryota > Metazoa > Chordata > Amphibia > Anura > Myobatrachidae > Taudactylus > Taudactylus pleione. The sequence continues at coordinate 2,752,178 of JAUIMM010001336.1, forward strand.
TTCTTGAAGGGAGCTGGAGGTAAGAAGTTTCCATTGCAAAATGGAATGTTGCGGAAGCAAAAGCTGTAGAGACAATGATGATGATGATGGGGATTATGCTGCATCTGCAGTAGCTCAGAATCCTGACATCTGCTCTAATGTCCAATCCATGGATCTCTCGTTAGAAGAGGAAGCAGATATTCTTGAAAAAATCATCACCACCCCACCAATGTATAGCAAACGTAGGATCTACAAATACAAGAGCTATGCATTTAAGCCAAGTCTTCCCAGTATACGTGAAGAGGAAGAGCCAGAGGAGCCCGTGGAAGAAAGTTATAACAACGGAGAAGGAAACATCATTGGCTGTAAGAATTCTGATGACCCATATCTTTATATGTTGGTCAGCGTTCTATCATGGATAATCGGATTCCAAATCTACTTCTGGATAAATTGCTTATTCTAACAGGTGATGATAGCCAGAAAATGGAAGGTCCCTGTCACCCCAACTCCCCAAAATGTGTGGCGCTAATAAAGAAACAACTGGGCATAAACGATTTCTACAAACTTGGAGAAGCTGTATGCTGACATATGAGAGTGCACTGTGCAAGACTATCGATGGTGGAAGTGGAAGATCGATGGTGAACCCCCATGCTCTATTTATGTATGGACTCTCTGCAGAGAGCAAGACTTGAGTAGAAGCAAAACTAACTCCTGCCCACAGTGCTATCATCAGAATTTAAAATAGAGAAGTAAACCTGGAGAAAGAATTTTTTTTTTATATAATTAGCAATAAACCAATTTATAACAACAAAAAGTAAGTGTAAGTGTATGTGATGTATGCATAACATACTCCTGGCACAGACCGACAATTGCATCTTGCAATTTTTGCAAATCTGTAGTTAATGCATTTTACCATTCGGAAATTGTGACGCAAAGGTGATCTAACTCCCCATAGTGTTATACATTTATTGGTATTGATCAACATAAAACCATAAGAAGTTGCTAATACTGTCCACAAGTTCTATTTCTTACAAAATGTAATTAAATCTTGTGTATCATAAGGTGCAATATACCCCCCTGATCTTACATTACTATGGATATCAGAGGTCACCACAGAGTTCTATGACCTGTACAATAGACTAGGCCATCAGCCCTGTACATCTATATGGTCACTCATCAACATAGATGGGCTTTCTAAATGCAAAATCTGCATATTTATCATCCGTAGGGTTTCAGCTTCCAAATGAAGATGTAACCCTACCGATGATAAATATGCAAATTTTGCATTTGGAAAGCCCACCGATGTTTTAAATCTAGCTAAATCAACATTTAGTAAATTTACCCCTTAGAGGCCTATTCATTATGTTAATTATTGGGGTCCGATAATTAACATACTAACTCGCCACGGATTCTGGAGCAATTCATCATTGCTCCGGCGCGGTGACTGCTGACCCAAAAATCAGTGAATCTTTTCACTGTTCCTTTCAGAGAAGTGACGGGAGTGCACAGGCGGCACCTACAGGTCACGCATGCGCACAAGAGCCCCGACATCCGGCGGCAGGGAACGGACAGAAGCGGAGGTATCCAAAAATATCCCTCTTCATGACCCATGACTCCTTCCCATAGGGAAGGAACGGGTATCGGGAACATTCGCCATCTGAAGATGGCGAATGCCCCCTCTCTCAACCTTGATGAATTCTGTCCCCATACTAGTGTATAGTGACACCAGGACATTCCGCGAGAGAAAGGTAAGCAGGAGATATCTGTGATACTATGTATGGGGACAGCGGGCCATTCCGCGAGATGAAGGTAAGCAGGAGATATCTGTGATACTAGTGTATGAGGACTGCGGGCCATTCCATGAGAGGAAGTTAAGCAGGAGATATCTGTGATACTAGTGTATGGGGACAGCGGGCCATTCCGTGAGAGGAAGGTAAGCAGGAGATATCAGTGATACTAGTGTATGGGGACAGCGGGCCATTCCATGAGAGGAAGGTAAGCAGGAGATATCTGTGATACTACTAGTGTATGGGGACAGCGGGCCATTCCATGAGAGAAAGGTAAGCAGGAGATATCTGTGATACTAGTGTATGGGGACAGCGGGCCATTCCGCGAGATGAAGGTAAGCAGGAGATATCTGTGATACTAGTGTATGAGGACTGCGGGCCATTCCATGAGAGGAAGTTAAGCAGGAGATATCTGTGATACTAGTGTATGGGGACAGCGGGCCATTCCGTGAGAGGAAGGTAAGCAGGAGATATCTGTGATACTAGTGTATGGGGACAGCGGGCCATTCCATGAGAGGAAGGTAAGCAGGAGATATCTGTGATACTACTAGTGTATGGGGACAGCGGGCAATTCCGTGAGAGAAAGGTAAGCAGGAGATATCTGTGATACTAGTAGTGTATGGGGACAGCGGGCCATTCCGCGAGAGAAAGGTAAGCAGGAGATATCTGTGATACTACTAGTGTATGGGGACAGCGGGCCATTCCGCGAGAGAAAGGTAAGCAGGAGATATCTGTGATTCTATATATGGGGACAGCGGGCCAATCCCCTAGAGAAAGGTAAGAAGGAGATATCTGTGATACTTGTGTATGGGGACAGCGTGCAATTCCACGAGAGAACGCTAAACAGGAGATATCTGTGATACTAGTGTATGGGGACAGTGGGCCATTCCGTGAGAAGAAGGTAAGCAGGAGATATCTGTGATACTACTAGTGTATGGGGACAGCGGGCCATTCCGTGAGAGAAAGGTAAGCAGGAGATATCTGTGATTCTATGTATGGGGACAGCGGGCCAATCCGCTTGAGAAAGGTAAGCAGGAGATATCTGTGATACTTGTGTATGGGGACAGTGGGCAATTCCGCGAGAGAAAGGTAAGCAGGAGATATCTGTGATACTAGTGTATGGGGACAGCGGGCCATTCCGTGAGAGGAAGGTAAGCAGGAGATGTCTGTGATACTAGTGTATGGGGACAGCAGGCCAATCGTCTAGAGAAAGGTAAGCAGGAGATATCTGTGATACTACTAGTGTATGGGGACAGCGGGCCATTCCGTGAGAGAAAGGTAAGCAGGAGATATCTGTGATTCTATATATGGGGACAGCGGGCCAATCCGCTAGAGAAAGGTAAGCAGGAGATATCAATGATACTTGTGTATGGGGACAGTGGGCCATTCCGTGAGAGAAAGGTAAGCAGGAGATATCTGTGATACTAGTGTATGGGGACAGCGGGCCATTCCGCGAGAGAAAGGTAAGCAGGAGATATCTGTGATTCTATGTATGGGGACAGCGGGCCAATCCGCTTGAGAAAGGTAAGCAGGAGATATCTGTGATACTTGTGTATGGGGACAGCGGGCAATTCCGCGAGAGAAAGGTAAGCAGGAGATATCTGTGATTCTATGTAAGGGGACAGCGGGCCAATCCGCTTGAGAAAGGTAAGCAGGAGATATCTGTGATACTTGTGGATGGGGACAGCGGGCAATTCCGTGAGAGAAAGGTAAGCAGGAGATATCTGTGATACTAGTGTATGGGGACAGCGGGCCATTCCGTGAGAGGAAGGTAAGCAGGACATGTCTGTGATACTAGTGTATGGGGACAGCGGGCCATTCCGTGAGAGAAAGGTAAGCAGGAGATATCTGTGATTCCAGTGTATGGGGACAGCGGGCAATTCCGTGAGAGAAAGGTAAGCAGGAGATATCTGTGATTCTAGTGTATGGGGACAGCAGGTCAATCCGCTAGAGAAAGGTAAGCAGGAGATATCGTCATACTAGTGTATGGGTACAGCAGACCATTCCGCAAGAGAAAGGTAAGCAGGAGATATCTGTGATTCTAGAGTATGGGGACAGCGGGCCAATCCGCTAGAGAAAGGTAAGCAGGAGATATCTGTGATACTAGTGTATGGGTACAGCAGGCCAATCGTCTAGAGAAAGGTAAGCAGGAGATATCTGTGATACTACTAGTGTATGGGGACAGCGGGCCATTCCGCAAGAGAAAGGTAAGCAGGAGATATCTGTGATACTACTAGTGTATGGGGACAGCGGGCCATTCCGCGAGAGAAAGGTAAGCAGGAGATATCTGTGATTCTATATATGGGGACAGCGGGCCAATCCGCTAGAGAAAGGTAAGCAGGAGATATCTGTAATACTTGTGTATGGGGACAGTGGGCCATTCCGTGAGAGGAAGGTAAGCAGGAGATATCTGTGATACTACGAGTGTATGGGGACAGCGGGCCAATCCGCTTGAGAAAGGTAAGCAGGAGATATCTGTGATACTTGTGTATGGGGACAGCGGGCAATTCCGCGAGAGAAAGGTAAGCAGGAGATATCTGTGATACTAGTGTATGGGGACAGCGGGCCATTCCGTGAGAGGAAGGTAAGCAGGAGATGTCTGTGATACTAGTGTATGGGGACAGCGGGCCATTCCGGGAGAGAAAGGTAAGCAGGAGATATCTGTGATACTAGTGTATGGGGACAGCGGGCAATTCTGTGAGAGAAAGGTAAGCAGGAGATGTCTGTGATACTAGTGTATGGGGACAGTGGGCCAATCCGCTAGAGAAAGGTAAGCAGGAGATATCTGTGATACTAGTGTATGGGTACAGCAGGCCAATAGTCTAGAGAAAGGTAAGCAGGAGATATCTGTGATACTACTAGTGTATGGGGACAGCGGGCCATTCCGCGAGAGAAAGGTAAGCAGGAGATATCTGTGATACTACTAGTGTATGGGGACAGCGGGCCATTCTGCAAGAGAAAGGTAAGCAGGAGATATCTGTGATTCTATATATGGGGACAGCAGGCCAATCCGCTAGAGAAAGGTAAGCAGGAGATATCTGTGATACTTGTGTATGGGGACAGCGGTCAATTCCGCGAGAGAAAGGTAAACAGGAGATATCTGTGATACTAGTGTATGGGGACAGTGGGCCAATCCGCTTGAGAAAGGTAAGCAGGAGATATCTGTGATACTACTAGTGTATGGGGACAGCGGGCCAATCCGCTCGAGAAAGGTAAGCAGGAGATATCTGTGATACTAGTGTATGGGTACAGCAGGCCAATCGTCTAGAGAAAGGTAAGCAGGAGATATCTGTGATATCTCCTGCTTTACCTTTGTGATGAATGGCCCGATAACTTAATTTTTACAATTGCAGGTGAAAATGTTAATTTTGACCTGCTTTTGTAATAATTAAGTGAAGATGAATAGGCCCCATGTGTGGCATAAAAAGAGATAAAAGCAGCTAGTAAGCGGCCTGAGGGCCTGATTCAGACCCGCTTGCTAAGATGCATACTTTCACTGCTGCCGATGGTATGCATTGTCCGCATGTATATGCGTCGCAGTGCATATGCGCATACCATAGCGAAAGTTCACAATGCATTCGCTCACTGCGCATAGACAGCCCAGCAGAGTGAGTGACAGGGGAAGCCGTTTGTAGATGGTGACAGGGGCTGGCCATTATAAAACAGGGGAGTGGAGGTCCAAATGCAGGCGTGCCTGAGCACGTCAACAGCGTTTTAGAGGAGTGCATAATTAAAAGACATCATCATAGAACATGTCACCTGGCTGGTTTTTACACTGAAGTGCTCGCAGTGCTTGCGGCAAGGTATGGTTAACCTCAAGCGCTGCGATAGCATCTAATGTTACCCGATGTACCGATGGTTGCATACACTTCCTGGACATGATGTGCATAGGCGAAACTAGAGATCTGGTAATGGGTGGTCCCAATTTTAGCACGTCAGATATTGTGTTACTGTTTCTTGTAAAAAAAATTGTATCACACACACACCCACGGTATTACCCTGTGTGGGGAGAGTTGTTGTGTGCTTTGTGTGTTTCAAACAAACTCACAAATTTACTAAGAATCGTGTTTTACAGAATGATATTTGTAGATGGTGTGTGCAGTCATGTTGCAAGTGTGTGTATTCAGTCATATTTGGACTGAATACAATAGAGCTGCCTGTTAGCTGCGTGTTTAACAAAAATGCAGAAGTGCATGAAGGGCCCACCTTGGGGAATGCAGTGGTAGCGGCCCATGTTTAAAGGGTGTGGTCATCCACCAGAGGGGTTGTGGAAAGCAACCACACATGACTGCCTAACCATTAGGCAAATCTTGGTGTAGTTTCTCTAGAAAAGACCAAGCCCCCATGTTGATCAGTGGTCCTGCTCCTCCAGGTAACTGACAGTCTAATAGAGCAGGGCCATCTCTTCCATTTGGCTTGTTGGGCAGTTGCCCAAGGGCCCGAATCTTCTAGGGGCCCACCAACCTGCCCCCCTGTAGCCACGGTTTTTAAAGGCTGGCCGCCAATGCACTGTGTTCCTCCACTCCTCTTCCCCCTCCCCCTCCCCCTCCCCGGGTGATAAGCTTCGGTGAAACTGGGGGGTGATCCGGGGGTGCTCCGGACCACCCAGTAGCCCAGTTCCACCATATTTAATGGAGGCAGCGATGCCTATTTGGCCGGGCTGCATGCTGCATCCCGGCACAATGAAATAGCGCCAGCAGTATATGAAACATTATCCCGGCCAAACATAGCTCCTGGAATGGCAGCCAAACAGGAGCAGCGCTGAAATCAGGCACAGGAGCGCTGCACGGCAGCTGGGAGTCTGGGCTGTGTGTTCTGCTTCTTTTCTATTGAAACAGTTACAGGAGCTCTGTGGGACTGAGAGTGACGCGGGGCTACTGGGAGCCGTGGAGGTACGCTGTGGTTATAACTTATACTCCCTAAGTGATGCTGGGAGTCCAGGAATTTGTTGGGCTTGTTGTCATGTGGCCCTGGGTGAAGTGGTCTCATAAGTAACTGAGTGAGGGGGCTTGACAGGAAGCTGAGCACTACAACACAGTCTGGAATCACATTACAGGATGGAACCATGAGGTGAAGGGTAACCAATAGTATAGGGAATTTGAGGATGGAGAGTGGTGATGGTTGTTGGGGTGTCAGAAGCATGGGGGAGATAGGGGGAATGGATGACCTTGTCTCTGTGGCCTGTTGTGGGTCTTAGATATGTGTGTGTGTGTGTGTGTGTGTGTGTGTGTGTGTGTGTGTGTGTGTGTGTGTGTGTGTGTGTGTGTGTGAGGGTTATGCAGAAGGGGGACACTGGACTGATTTTTGGGGGGGATATGCAGGGGAAGAGTACAGGACTGAGGTTGTGGGGGTCATATGGGGTGGGTATGCAGAGGTGGGGGTACGGAACTGAGGTTGTGGCACTGATGTTGATGCAGTGGTGGAGATAAGTCACAGAGGCTGTGGAGTTTAGATGTGCAATGGATACAGGACTGAAGTTGGGGGTTTGCTACAATGGAGAAAAGGTGTGGGGGTTATGCAAAGGCACCATTTCATCTGCCGGGTTGCAGCAAGCAGTCCGGCGCGGTTTCATAGTTGCACATAGTTCCCCTTCAGTCTTGTTTCACTGTGCCTGGCTTGCTTCCAGTGCACAAGGTACATATATTATTACCCTGCACACCTGTGCAGCCACCCTTCCCTGCCCTATGGCTCCCACCCCCCATCAAAGTCAAGCCTTCCCTAACCTGTGAGCAGTGACTGATGTTAATGGGTGGCATTGCTTTGCCCAGGGCCCACACTGCTGTTAAGACAGCCCTGTAATAGAGTAACAATCTATAATTTGAGATCTGGAACCTGACACCTAGAAAAGGGAGGTGGGCCCATGGGCAGTGGGGACCACCGGGGATTTCCAGTCCGACCCAGCTCTTATTTGAAGAGCTATCCTTTGTATTTTTTTTAGCGTTTTATTTTTGGAATTTTTTTTAAAGTTTACACCCAAAATAGCAGAATACATTTGAGACAAGACAAATGTGCAATTTCAGAATAAACAATACAAAATGACTGGCATGAATGAAGACAGCAACAAAAGGAAATAACATTAAATATATGTACAATATCAAAGACAGTACAAAAAGACAATATGAAAAAGTTTTAAGCATACCCAGTCAGTGGCCTAGTGTGGTGAAGGATAAGTACAGAATATATGAAAGAAAACAAAAAGTAAAGGAGAGAACAAGGTCAAAAACGAGCAGGTAACAGCTTTATAATATACTGTGCAGGGAGTCTACAGATACAAAAACCGCTAATAGGATAATATCAATGAGACGGGTGCCTGAAGGAGCCTTTCAGGCGCTCACAATGAGAAATAAAAATAACAGGAGAGATAGGTACCAGCAAAGTGAGAAGAAATTCCAGCCTACAAAGAGGGTCAATATAGCTCTTTATGAAAATAAGGATAAACGAAATAGGAAAGGGCACAATCAGTGGTGTAACCAGGGCATGGTGAGCGGGGCATGTGCCCTGGGCGCCGTGGCAGGCCCAGCAGAAGGGGGCGCCGCCGGCCAGGACACCATATCCCCCCCAACCACCACCCCACCCTTACCTCCATTGCTCCCGGGCTGAATATTGAACAAACAGGCATGTGTGCCTGTTGGTGCTGCTAGGGGACTGTAGGGGGACCTGCAGTCTTCCCATTCTTTCTATACTGTGAGCTGCCACTGGAGGTGACTGTGACAGGGTGATTATCCTTCCCTGGTGCTCTCTCTGCTCTGGACCAGCCAGGTAAGTATAATTTTTTTTTTTCAGGGATGGGAGGGGGGGATGGACTGCAGCGAGGGGGGGTCGGACTTCTGCAGGGGGGGTGACTTTCAATTGAAGTCAGTGATGTTTTACTTGGCTGGCTGCTATTGTGTGAAAGATGTGTGTGTATCTGTGTCAGTGTTTGTGTCAGTGTGTGTATGTATCAGTGTGTGACTGTGTGTGTATATGTGTCAGTGTGTATCTGTTTCAGTGTGTGTGTATATGTATATGTCAGTGTGCGTATGTATATGTCAATCTGTGTGTGTTGTTTTATTCATCTGATATTTTTTAATTTTTTGTTTTAAAAATTTATATATATATATATATATATATATATATGTAGTTATATATGTTTGGTTGAGAAAAACCTTGACTACAGTAGGTTTGCTAGCTCACCATAGGCAAATATACAGGATACAGGATATGGCATTTGCCAAAGAAAAATGGCACACTAAGTCTAACAATAACACAAAAATTATTCAGCAGACTCGCTGGTCCAGGACCACAAACAATAGTCACCCCTGTGCCTAGAAGCAGCACCACTACTTCAATGTCAGGCTTCAGTTTCAGGTGTCTGTATTTAATCAACAGCCTGCAAATGTCAAAATTAGATCTGGACATGCCTTTGCTCTGCTAAACCTGTGAGATCTGGATATTAATTTTTACATTCATGTCGAATTTTGCTCACCCTGACACAGGATATAGATAGTGTTAAAAAAAAATTGAAATATATAGACATAGAGATTCACACACCATTCATGTATGCAAAGTTATTAATGTGAACTTTTGTATGTAATTGTTTTAAAATAACATGTTTTTGTATCTTTATCTCATAGGATTACGACAACCCATACAAACCCCACCCTCCTTAGAAAACTCCCACCATTCCTTGACCTTCTTGACCATCGCGACCATCATCCTGGCCGCTCGCAATAGCTGTGGGAGGTCAGAAGGCCGCTCCAAAAATTTAAAAAACACCCTGATTCAGAGCGAGCGCTCTTTCAGAGCGTCCATCTCTGATTCAGGCCCATATTCCATTAGTTAAATGAATAGTACCTAAAATACATTTTAAAAATTATCTATCTATCCTATATGTACTTTACAAAAATAAAAAAATAAGGAAACAGATCAAATGTGCAATTATTCAATGATTGCATACGCATAATGTGTAATCAAAAATGGCACATCGAAACATCAGATGGGAACACAAGTTTATGATCGCAAGAGCTCGCAGTGTGACAGCTACTTCCATCTCTCTCAGAAATTGAGTGATTGCAAGCCGGGACAAGTAATGGTCTGGTGGGTGTTGCAGTCTGTGTGGGTGTTTCTTAGCTCTTGCGTTGCACTTTGCGAGCGTTTGCTTACTTTGCATATTTTCGCTCTTTACGGCTGTGTGCGTTCGCAGCTTAGCCTCCAGGTCTGAATCAGGATCCTTGCTCCATAGACAGGAAATGACAGTCTCATATACACTAATATGTATCAATAACAAGTAGGCTTGCCAGAAGCAAGGGTACATATTTTTCCTCCAGATTCTTTGCTATAAGTAGGGATGAGCAGTTCGGATTCTGTGGAATCCGTAACCCTCTGAACATCAGGCATCCGAGTCCACCCAAGCTGCAGCTTGGTGGTTCCCACCCAACTCGGATCCCACTTCGAGGCCGAATGTCATCCTTCCGACGTTGGATTCTCATTGTTTTCTATATAAGGCGCTGCGACCGGGACTTGGCGCCATTTCACTCACACGCTGCACACTGCTCTGCTGAGACTCGCAAGTGGCTGTATAGGGGGCACTGACTGCACGTTGATGTATGCTGCGCTATACTCTGCTGCATACTTGCCTACACTCCCGATTTGGGCAGGAGCCTCCCGAATATTTGGTGACACTCCCGCCCCTCCCCCCCATGGAAAAGCAGTCAAGCCTCCTGGCCAGCTGCCGACCCCTCAAGACCCCCCACAAATAACACAAACCCCCGCAGCGGGGGGACGATGACACAATTTGTTCTGAATTGCGTCATCATGACCTGGCCCCCTTCTTCACAATGTCAAAAATATTGGCATTGTGTAGCGGGTGCGGGGCCAAAATTACGCAATTCCGTGCCCATGCCCCTGTTCCACCCCCATTACCGGGTAGAATCCCAGTCCATGCACCCCTCTATCGCAATACACACCCCCTGCTTTTCTGACCTGGTTGCCCCATCCAGGAGGGGGCTGCCAGAATGTTGGCAAGCATGCTCTGCTGATTAAGTGGCTGTGTCCAGAGACTCACAAGTGGCTGTGCTGGTAAAGGGACTGTGTATAGGGAGCACACTGCATGCTGTGTTATACTCTGCTGATGAAGGTGGCTGTGTTCAGACTCACAAGTGGCTGTGCTGGTAAAGGGACTGTGTATAGGGAGCACACTGCATGCTGTGTTATACTCTGCTGATTAAGGTGGCTGAGTTCAGACTCACAAGAGGCTGTGCTGGTAAAGGGACTGTGTATAGGGAGCACACTGCATGCTGATGTATGCTGCACTATCCTCTGCTGATTAAAGTGGCTGTGTCCAGACTCAGAAGTGGCTCTGTGTACAAAAGAAAAAGTTTAAAAAAAAACAACTTTTTTTGTTTAGTGCTGTACTCCACTGTGTATACAAGCACCGTGACTCCTGGGCTGTACCCCACTCCTTGGGCTGTACCCCACTGTGCATACAAGCACTGTGACTGCTGGGCTTTACCCCACTCCTTGGGCTGTACCCCACTGTGTATACAAGTACTATGATTCCTTGTGCCATAGCTCACTGTATATACAAGCATTATGACTCCTTGGCCCGTAGTCCACTGCATGTTCATAGTACACAAGTACTGTGACAAGTTAACGCAAGCAAAGTTAAAAAAATTTATAAAAGTTAAATAAACTGTTTATTTGTGCTGTACACCACTGTGTATTGTATACAAGTACTGTGACTCTGCAGGCTGTAGCCCACTGTGTATACAAGCACTGTGACTCCTTGGACCGTAGCCCACTGTGTATACTAGCACTGTGACTCCTTGGGCCGTACCCTACTGTGTATACAAGCACTGTGACTCCTTGAGCCATACCCAACTGCGTATAAAAGTACTGTGACTCCTTGGGCTGTAGCCCACTGCATGTTCATAGCACACAAGTAGTGTGACAAGTTAATGCAATCAAAGTTAAAAAAAGTTTAAAAAAGAAAAAAAAACTGTTTATTTGTGCTATAACCCACTGTGTACTGTATACAAGTACTGTGACTCCTTGGGCTGTACCTCACTGTGTATACAAGCACTGTGACTCCTTGGGCCATAGCCCTCTGTGTATACAAGTGCCGTGACTCCTTGAGCCATAGCCCTCTGTGTATACAAGCACTGTGACCCCTTGGGCCATAGCCCTCTGTGTATACAAGCACCATGACTCCTTTGGCTGTAGCCCACTGCGTGTTCATAGCACACAAGTAGTGTGACAAGTTAATGCAATCAAAGTTAAAAAAAAGTTTAAAAAAGAAAAAAAAACTGTTTATTTGTGCTATAACCCACTGTGTACTGTATACAAGAACTGTGACTCTACAGGCCATAGCCCACTGTGTATACAAGCAGAATGATTCCTTGGGCCATACCCTACTGTGTATACAAGCATTGTGACTCCTTGGGCTGTACCACACTGCGTATACAAGTACTGTGACTCTGTAGGCCATACCCCACTTTATACACAAGCACTGTGACTCCTTGGGCCATAGCCCACTGTATATACAAGCACTGTGACTCCTTGGGTTGTAGCCAACTGCATGTTTATAGCACACAAGTACTGTGACAAGTTAACGCAAAAAAAGTTTTAAAAAGTACACAAAAATTATAAAAATAGACAAAAAACTGTTTATTTGTGATGTACCCCACTGTGTACTGTATACAAGTACTGTGACTCTGCAGGCCATAGCCCACTGTGTATACAAGGACTGTGACTCCTTGGGCTGTACCCCAATGTGTGTACAAGCACTGTGACTGTTGGCTGTACCCCACTGAGTATACAAGCATTGTGACTCCTTGGGCTGTAGCCCATGGTGTATAAAAGCACTGTGACTCCTTGGGCCATAGCCCACTGTGTATACAAGCACTGTGACTCCTTGGGCTGTAGCCCACTGCGCGTTCATAGCACACAAGTATTGTGACAAGTTAACGCTAGAAAAGTTAATAAAAAACTGTTTATTTGTGTTGTACTGTACTGTGACTCTGCAGGTCATAGCCCACTGTGTATACAAGCACTGCGACTCCTTGGGCTGTACCTCACTGTGTATACAATCACTGTGACTCCTTGGGCCGTAGCCCTCTGTGTATACAAGTGCCGTGACTCCTTGGGCCGTAGCCCTCTGTGTATACAAGCACTGTGACCCCTTGGGCCATAGCCCTCTGTGTATACAAGCACCATGACTCCTTTGGCCATAGCCTCTATGTATACAAGCTCTGTGACTCTTTGTGCCTTAGCCCTTTGTGTATAAAAGCACTGACTCCTTGGGCCGTAGCCCACACTGTATACAAGCACTGTGACTCCTTGGGCTGTAGCCCACTGCGTGTTCATAGTGCTCACAAAAGTGGCAGTCCCTGTCGCTGAAGTGCTTGGTTTGTTAAAGTGTGCATGTCCTTTTTAATATCCTTGGGCCATAGCCACTTTTGTGAACATACTCTGCTGATTAAAGTGGCTGTGTCCAGACTCACAAGTGGCTGTGTGTACAAAAAAAAAGTTTAAAAGAGTAAAAACAAAGCCCAAATGATGTAATTTTAGCATTTTTTGTAAATTTTTGTAAAAAATCCAAAATCACATGTACATAAGTATTCACAACCTTTGCCATGAAGCTCAAAATTGAGCGCAGGTGCATCCTGTTTCCACTATTCATCCTTGAGATGTTCCTACAGCTTAATTGGAGTCCACCTGTGGTAAATTCAGTTGATTGGACATGAAAGGCATACACCTGTCTATATAAGGTCCCACACTTGACAGTGCATGTCAGAGCACAAACCAAGCATGAAGTCCAACGAATTGTCTGTAGACCTCTGAGACAGGATTGTCTCGAGGCACAAATCTGGGGAAGGGTACAGGACAATATCTGCTGCTTTGAAGGTTGCAATGAGCACAGTGGCTTCCATCATCCATAAATGGAAGAAGTTTGGAACCACCAGGACTCTTCCTAGAGTTGTCCAGCTGTCTAAACTGAGCGATCAGGGGAGAAGGGCCCTAGTCAGGGAGGTGACCAAGAACCTGATGGTCACTCTGTCAGAGCTACAGCATTCCTCTGTGGAGAGAGGAGAACCTTCCAGAAGGACAACCATCTCTGCAGCAATCCACCAATCAGGCCTGTATGGTAGAGTGTCCAGACGGAAGCCACTCCTTAGTAAAAAAAAGCACATGCAGCCCACCTGGAGTTTGCCAAAATGCACCTGAAGGACTCTCAGACCATGAGAGACAGAGATTGAACCCTTTGGCGTGAATTCCAGAGACGTTATGTTTGGAGGAAACCAGGAACCGCTCATCACCAGGCCAAAACCATCCCTACAGTGAAGCATGGTGGTGGCAGCATCATGCTGTGGGGATGTTTTTCAGCACAGGAACTGGGAGACTAGTCAGGATAGAGGGAAAGGTGAATGCAGCAATATATAGAGACATCTTGGATGAAAACCTGCTCCAGAGCACTCTTGACTGGGGCGACGGTTCATCTTTCAGCAGGACAACAACCAAGATATCAAAGGAGTGGCTTCAGGACAAATCTGTGAATGTCCTTGAGGGGCCCAGCTAGAGCCCAGACTTGAATCCAATTGAACATCTCTGGAGAGATCTGAAAATGGCTGTGCACGGACACTTCCCATCCAACCTGATGGAGTTTGTGAGGTGCTGCAAAAAGAAATGGGCGAAACTGCCCAAATATAGGTATGCCAAGCTTGTGGCATCATATTCAAAAAGACTTGAGGCTGTAATTGCTGCCGAAGGTGCATAAAAAAAGTATTGAGCAAAGGTTGTGAACACTTGTGTACATGTGATTTATTAGTTTTTTGTTTTTTTATTAAATTTGGAAAAATCGCAAATAACTTTTTACACATTGTCATTATGGGGTATTGTGTGTAGAATTTTGAGGTCAAAAATTAATTTTATTCCATTTCGGAATAAAGCTATAACAAAACATAATGTGGAAAAAGTGAATTGTTGTGAATACTTTCTGGAAGCACTGTATGTATGTGTATGTATATATATATATATATATATATATATATATATATATATATATATATATATATATATATATATATATATATTGTAAATATAATAAATATTTTAGGAAATCAAATACAAGTTATCTTGTAATTCACTATTTTTGTTAATGATCATTTTAAGCACCCTTTTCCATGACCTACCTAATGAAGTGCTTGAATCTAATAAAATATAAACATCATACAAGAGTCCTACAGAAAGCCATGATTAAAACTGCTACATAAGCACTACAACCTCAAGGACACTTCGCAATCTTTTAAAAGTCAACAACTGTTTAGATTATTCCACAAATGTCCAAATTAATTAGGAAACTCTAAAACAGGTTTAGTGGTTGTAGACCAAGCTTGCTGTGTGTGTGAATTTTAAGCATCACTATTAGTAGCTGCTAATGAAGCTATAACATGTTTAACATTTTACAGTGTGTATGATGCTTTAAAGCACTACCAGTGCACCAAACACTGCGGTCACATGTTTACTAAAGTGCTACGGTGGTATTTTGCCAGATAGCAGACATACTAGTTATAAATGGCCACTAATGTGGTGGTTTTGACAAGAACTCTTTGTTGGGAGGCCCATGCACCTTCAGTTCTATAGAAACAACAAATGTTTTTATCAGGACGACAATGCCACCTGTCATGTTTCCAGGGTAACCCGGATGGACTGGCCAGCTCAGAGTCCAGATCTTAACCCCATTGAGAACCTCTGGGATGAATTGGAGCGACGGGTGCGGTCTAAGCTGTCTCGACCTTCTTCAGTATCACAGTAGGTCACTGTACTTAAGGCAGAATGGCAAAACATACTGCCTGCTGTTGTCCAGGAACATGTGGACAGTTTGACAAGATGAATGTCTGCAGTAATCACTGCACGTGGTGGGCCTACAAAGTACTGATGTCAATAAAATCTTGTTGGTCTATAAGCTATTAGGGGTAAATTTACTAAACTCGACAGACATCAAATGGGGAAAATTCGGCCATTAAATGCATATTCTGAATTTACTAAAGGCTAAACTCTGCCGACTTTGCTCCATTCAATGTCTAAAACTCTGCCGACAATGTTTCACATCTGAACCTACACAGATGCATGCACAGATCAGGGAGATCCATGATACAGTACATACATCTGTAGGTCAAAAAATAAACACAGAAGCACGGGGCTGTTCAGTGAGATCCGTCTGCTCTTTTGAGTTTAAATAAATGTAAAACAATGTAAAACATTTAAAAAAAAACGGCTTGCCCCCCTTCCTTGCCTAAAAGAACAACCAGCACCAGGCTTTGTAGACCCAGTACTGGTTGTGCTATGTAGGGGTCCCCTGTATTAAGCACAACCAGCACCGGGCTATTCAGAACCAGCCCTGGTTGCCAAAATACAGGGGACAAAAGATGAAGGGGTCCCCTGTATTTAGCGCAACCAGCAATGGGCTCTGATCCGGTCCTGGTTCTGGAAATACAGGGGAAAAAATGCGTAGGGTTCCCCTGTAAATCCCAGAACAGCACCAAACTTTTTCTAGCTAGAGAAGGGGGGATAATGCCACAGTCAGGAGCATTATGGGCCCGCTGGTACCTGTAGTTCGACAGCAAAAGAAATACTTAAAAAACAACAGGACACACACACAGTGACAGTACAAGTTTATTAAAACATACATTGCACACACACATGTACACTCACACACTCAACTATGTATCCCTGAACCATCATGTCCACTTGTCCAGTAGATTATCCTTAGGATACCTGTAATAAAAAATCCATACTCACCTCCTCCTTTGCATGGATAATGTCCTCTTCGTTCCATGTAGGCATCTATGGGCTTGGCAAAACAAAACAAAAATTGCGGACCCATGATTGACATGATGGCTTCAGGGATACTGTATATAGGTGAGTATTAGAGAGTGTGAGTGTACATGTGTGTGTGTGCATGTATGATTTAATAAAATTTGTACTGTCACAGTGTGTGTTCTGTGTTTTTTTAAGTATTTATTTTGCTGTGGAACTATAGGTACCAGCGGGCCCGTAATGTCATGGATGCTGGTACTTGTGGTTCTCCAAGTACCAGCATGTGGGCGGGGGCTTGCTGGGACCCGTAGTTCCACAGCAAAAGACAATAACAACATCTATTTTTTACACCACACTATCAACCTGGCACCCACAGGCCAGGGGTGCCGGGGATAGAACTGGGCTTTCAGCCGAGGCCTGGAGTGCCCTGAAGAGGTGGACCCCTTTATTAGGTCCCCAGGGATGCCCGGTCTGGACTGACTAGCAGTCAGGGGTAACACTTTGGCTGGTAGACCCGGTGAAAGGGTTCCCCTGGCTGTGGCATTACACCCCCTCGGCTAGAAAAAGTTTCCCATTTGACACATACATCCGATGCCCAGAAATGATGAGTTAGTGGAGGCCTTAGCCAACACTCACTGCTAAAAAAAATATACCTATGGGTTGTTTTGAACACCCCCAACCCTAATCCCTGTGTCCATAGGACCGCATTGAAATTACACTTCCCACCCACCATGATAAATAGCCCCCCCACAGTGTCAAAAAAACAAAGCAACATAAACCCCCAACCCTCCTAGTGATAATAGGTCAGCTGGAAGAGCCCTCATCATTACCCCCCTCCCCATGTGTCACTATATATATTTATACTTTTTATATGTATTCATCTATCTGCCCATACAAAAAAATGTATTAGCATTCATCATAACACCCCTCCCCCCTAGTGCCAATGGATGTGTGTTCCCCCCCATTCCACCCCCAGCCCCGTGCCTTGCCCTGTCACTCACCTCCTTAATGCAGAGCACATTGTAGCGTGTGCAGGGAGGACTAATCATCAGTCCACCCTGCTGCAGCTGATCTCTACACAGGCAGAGATCAACATACCGGTGCTCGAAGGGGAACCATGTTCCCCTCCTCTCACTTTAACTGTCGGCATATGCATCCCAGAGCGCTGTTCGCACATCATTCTGGGGCGCGATTCTGGCAGTGATGGTGGCGGTCACAGACCACCGCATCACTGCAGGGGGGCCAAAGCAGTAGAAGGAGATCGATTCTGCACTTGTGCCAAATGGATCTCCTCTGCAGTAAATGGGGGACAGAGCGACTGGTGTGGTCACATGTGATGCGACCTTGCCAGGGGAAGCACTTCTTTCTCCGGTCGCATTACATACGACCATGCCAGTTAAGTGGTTAAGTGAAGAACTGGGCTCTGGTTCTAATGGTGGGTCCACACTGTAAAAATATATCTGCAGATCAAGTGATCTACAGATATATCTGTAGATGCTGGTCATTCCTATACACTGACTGACCATCATCTTCCGATCGCCCGTACACACTTGCCAATGGACAGATATATCTGCAGATACAGTAAATCTGTCCATCAGCTATGAAGCACAGCCTACGCGATAGGTCTGTGAACGACGTCAGTCACAGACATATCACTGGTACACAATGGCAGACGGGCACCAGATATATTGGCCGATCAATTGATCAGCCAATATATCTGTCAGTGTACATTTTCACCTGCAATTGTCGTTTTTACGTTTTCGGGCCATTCATCAAAGGGGTAAAGCAGGAGATATCACAGATATCTCCTGCTTACCGGGATGTCCCGCTGTCCCCATACACTAATATGGGGACAGAATTCATCAAGCTCCGAAAATACAATATTCGGAGCTCGACTGCGGGAGCATTCGCCATCATCAGATGTCGTTTGCCCCCATTTGCAGCTTGCAACCCGCTCCTTCCGGGTTGCAAAGAGGGACCCTTTTGGATCCCTCCACCGGACATTGTGGCTATTGTGCGCATGGGTGACCTGTAGGTCATGCATGCGCACTTTGTCTCACTGCTCTGAAAGGAGCAGTGAAAGGATTCACTGCTCTGAGCCATGAAGCCGCTTGCAGAGACAGCTGATATTTGGATGCAAGTTAGAATGTTAATTATCAGGGTCCCCTTTATTGCAAGTTTATTTGTGTTCTTTATAACATGGTGATACTAGTAGGGAAACCCATAGCAAAGAGTCCCCCTGCAACAGTGGTGTCCCTACCTGCTGATGCACCCGGTGCGGGTAGGGGTGGGCAGTATAGCAGTGCACGCGGCACCACTGGGGGAAAGAGGGCATGGCTTCATGACAAGTGGCATCATGGCTGGGGGCGGGGCCACAAACCCGAACCCCGGATTTAGTCTTTCCGGGGGGTCCCGCAGGTGCGGGCTGTCACTGGGAACCAGTGTACCAATAGTGCCGGCTCCCTCACTGTGACAGGACCCGAGTGCTGCACGGAATTCTACAGTGCTCCTATCACTGAGGGGGATTCTGCCCTTTGGTGTCACCCCTCAGCGGGTGACACCCGGGTGCAGCCCGCACCCCCCTTGTGACGCCACTGCCCTGCAATAATTACAATGAGCCCCAGGCAATAAACATGGACCTCAAATACCTAGGGGTATACTAGGGATATCTAGAAAAATCTGTTTGGTGGGTTTGGGGTTATTACCAAAAATCAAGTGATAATTAAAAGCATTTTAACAAATGTACTACTGGCTTGCATGCCAGAGAAATGCATTAGTTAAATGGAGACTCCTTACTAAAGTGTTTATATTATACTTAAGTATTCGTGAGCAATGACATAACAATCTTCTTAGTAGTAAAAATTTACTACTACAGTATTTGGAATTGCCTCAAGTGGAGTGCTGATATATTGATTGATTAACTACAAGACATTTGTGGGGAATGTTCCAATAAAATAATTATATTTATTACCAGAATCAACTAAAGGTCTTGGAAAATGCAGCGGCGAACTACTGTACTAGAATCTACCTGCTGTGTCAATGCAGGAATGGTAACTATTACGCCTGTCAGCAAAACTTCTTGTATGGTTACAATCCAGTACTTATATCAATCGCTCTTTTTACAAACTATTAGTAACTCTAGGACATAATCACTACATAAACTAGGGATGAGGGGGTTCGAATTTTCGAAATCCGAACCCCCCCGAGCCCCCCCAATCCGAGCCGGGAACCGAGTCCGGCTCGGGTTTTCCCGCCAGACTCTGTTCCCGGAACGAGGCAAAACCTCATCATCCTGGTGTCAGATTCTCACGAGACCCGAACATTGCACGTTTCGCGCCTCCCGCCCCGCCATCTTCACTCCAGTCCTGGAGAGTGTAGTGAGAGGACGTGTAGTGTACTAGTGTAGTGTAGTGTCTGTGGGAAAGTGGCTCTTCTGTATCAACCTGCTCTGCTGTATCAGTCCAGTCCAGTGGTGCTATACTGCTGTATCAGTCTGCGCTGGGGATGACCTGCTCTGCTGTATCAGTCCAGTGGTGCTGTGCTGCTGTATCAGTCTGGGGGTGACCTACTCTGCTGTGTCAGTACAGTCCAGTCCAGTGGTGCTGAGTCCATATCATTTTTACAGGGGCTGCCCTGGGTGTTAGGGGTACTCTGCCCTTGATCCAAATAATTTTTACAAGGGCTGCCCTGTGTGGTGTGGGGTAAGCTGCCCTTCATCCAAATAATATTTACAGGGGCTGCCCTGTGTAATGTAAGCTGCCCTTCATCCAAATAATTTTTACAGGGACTGTCCTGTGTGGTGTACGCTGCCCTTCATCCAAATATTTTTTTACAGGGGCTGTCCTGTGTGGTGTGGTGTAAACTGCCCTCCTTCATCCAAATTATTTTTACAGGGGTTGCCCTGTGTAGTGTAAGCTGCCCTTCATCCAAATAATTTTTACAGGGACTGTCCTGTGTGGTGTACGCTGCCCTTCATCCAAATAATTTTTACAGGGGCTGTCCTGTGTGGTGTAAGCTGCCCTTCATCCAAGTATTTTTATAGGGACTGTCCTGTGTGGTGTACGCTGCCCTTCATCCAAAGAATTTTTACAGGGACTGTCCTGTGTGGTGTAAGCTGCCCTTCATCCAAAGAATTTCTACAGGGGCTGTCATGTGTGGTGTACGCTGCCCTTCAGCCAAATAATTTTTACGGGGGCTGTCCTGTGTGGTGTACGCTGCCCTTCATCCAAATAATTTTTACAGGGGCTGTCCTGTGTGGTGTAAGCTGCCCTTCATCCAAATAATTTTTACGGGGGCTGTCCTGTGTGGTGTACGCTGCCCTTCATCCAAATAATTTTTACAGGGACTGTCCTGTGTGGTGTAAGCTGCCCTTCATCCAAATATTTTTATAGGGACTGTCCTGTGTGGTGTAAACGGCCCTTCATCCAAATAATTTTTACAGGGACTGTCCTGTGTGGTGTAAGCTGCCCTTCATCCAAATAATTTTTACAGGGGCTGTCCTGTGTGGTGTAAGCTGCCCTTCATCCAAATAATTTTTACAGGGGATGTCCTGTATGGTGTAAGCTGCCCTTCAGCCAAATAATTTTTATGGGGGCTGTCCTGTGTGGTGTAAGCTGCCCTTCATCCAAGTAATTTTTACAGGGGCTGACCTGTGTGGTGTACACTGCCCTTCATCCAAATATTTTTATAGGGACTGTCCTGTGTGGTGTAAGCTGCCCTTCATCCAAATAATTTTTACAGGGGCTGTCCTGTGTGGTGTGCGCTGCCCTTCAGCCAAATAATTTTTACAGGGGCTGTCCTGTGTGGTGTACACTGCCCTTCAGCCAAATAATTTTTGCAGGGGCTGTCCTGTGTGGTGTACGCTGCCCTTCATCCAAATAATTTTTACAGGGGCTGTCCTGTGTGGTGTACGCTGCCCTTCATCCAAATATTTTTATAGGGACTGTCCTGTGTGGTGTAAACTGCCCTTCATCCAAATAATTTTTACAGGGGCTGTCCTGTGTGGTGTACGCTGCCCTTCAGCCAAATAATTTTTATGGGGCTGTCCTGTGTGGTGTAAGCTGAGCTTCATCCAAATAATTTTTACAGAGGATGTCCTGTATGGTGTAAGCTGCTCTTCATCCAAATAATTTTTACAGGGGCTGCCCTGTGTGGTGTAAGCTGCCCTTCAGCCAAATAATTTTTATGGGGGCTGTCCTGTGTGGTGTAAGCTGAGCTTCATCCAAATAATTTTTACAGGGGTTATTCACATTCCATTCCATATAAATAATACACTCCATAAAAATAATGGAGGACAAAAATTTGGAGGATGAAATAAGGAAAGATCAAGAACCACTTCCTCCTAGTGCTGAAGCTGCTGCCACTAGTCATCACATAGAAGATGAAATGCCATCAATGTTGTCTGCCAAGGCCGATGCCCAATGTCATAGAAGAGGGCATGTAAAATCCAAAAAGCCAAAGTTCAGTAAAATGACCCATATAAATAAATTGAAATCATCTGAGGAGAAATGTAAACTTGACAAATATATAATTTATGACACGGAGTGGCAAGGAACGGCTAAGGTCCTGGCCTATGTTCATGACTAGTGGTTCAGCTTCACATGACAATGGAAGCCCTCCTCCTCCCATTACAAAAATGAAAAGATTTAAGCTGGCAAAAGCACAGCAATGAACTGAGGGCCTGATTCAGAGCCATTCGTAAGCGTCCGCTCGTTCGTTCTGAGCAATGTTCGCACATCTGCGCATGCATATGCGTTGTAATGTGCATGCGCTAAGCAGTCATTGCAGTCGGAAATCGTGTGCTCGCAAAATAGCGAATGCCTGCTAATTTGAGTGACAGAATGAGGCGTTTGTGGGTGGTAACAGGGGAAGGTACTTGAATACGGAGAGTGGAGATCCGAACACAGGCGTGCCAAACAGTCAAAACGGGCATTTTAAGGGTGTGCATAATTAACAAAGCAGCGTCATCGACCACGTCACTTGGTTGTCTCTTAGCCTGAACTGCTCGCATGATTGCGGTAGGAAAATCCTACCACAAGAATAGCGAGCAGTTCATATGCCTTTCGATGTACTCAATTAATCTAATAAATAGCGGAGATGACGTATGATGCGAGCGGCCAAGGGGCGTCTTTACAAAATAGCGAGCGCATGTTTCGGACGCTCGCTCAGACATAGAGGTGTCAACAGACCGCAAAGAGCGAGCGCTCAATTTAAATAGCCAGCCCCCTTTTCTGAACGAGCGAGCGCAAATAGCGTCCAGGCTCTGAATCAGGCCCTGTGTGTTCTAAGAAGATATCACAAAACCCCAAGGAGAGTCCAAGTGTGGCGGCAGTTGCGACGCCTGACCTTCCCAACACTGGACGGGAAGAGATGGCTCCTTCCACCATTTGCACGCCCTCTGCAAGTGCTGGAAGGAGCACCCACAGCCCAGTTACTGATATTCAAATTGAAGATGTCACTGTTGAAGTACAACAGGGTGAGGATATTGGTGTAGCTGGCGCTGAGGAGGAAGTTGACAAACTATTCTGATGGTGATGTGGTTTGTTTAAATCAGGCACCAAGGGAAAGAGTTGTTGTCCATGGGATGAAAAAGCCCATCATCATGCCTGGGCAGAAGACCAAAAATTCCACCACTTTGGTCTGGAAATATTTCTATCCAAATCCAGACAACAACTGTCTTGCCATATGTAGCATATGTAAAGGTGTAATAAGTAGGGGTAAGGATGATAGCCACCTACGAACATCCTCCCTTATGCGTGTTCATAAAAAGTTACTGTCAAGTTCAGAAACTGTGGCTAAGACCGTAAGCAGTCCAGGGACACCAAAATCCTTTTGTCCTGTTGTATCCAAGCGCCTGCAAACCACACCGTCAATTTCCTCATCAATCTGGGTTGGAAGTAGTCCTGCAGGCCATGTCACAGACATGATTAACTCCTCTCCTATCTGGGATTCCTCCAGAGGATCCTGCATTGCTACGCTTACTGCTGCTGCTGCTGCTGTTGCTGCTGGCAGTCATTCATCATCCCAGAGAGGAAGTTGGAACACCACTACTTCTTTTACTAAGCAATTCACCCTCCAACAGTCCTTAGAGAGGAGGATGAAGTACGACAGCAGTCATCCTGTTGCAAAGCGGATAACTGAGGCATTGACAGCTATGTTGGTGTTAGACGTGCGTCCGGTATCTGCCATTAGTGCAGTGGGATTTAGACAATTGATGGAGGTAGTGTGTCCCTGGTACCAAATCCCGTCTAGATTCCACTTCACTAGGCAGGTAATACCGAGAATGTACAGAGACGTCAGAAAAAGTGTCCTCAGTGTCCTAAAAAATGTGGTTGTACCCAATGTCCACTTAACCACGGACATGTGGACAAGTGGAACAGGGCAGACTAAGGACTATATGACTGTGACAGCCCACTGGGTAGCTGTATCACCTTTCGCAGCAACAACAGCAGCGTCACCAGTAGCAGCATCTTAGAAACGCCAGTTCATTTCAAGGTAGGTTATGCTGTGTATCACTGGTTTCAGTAAGAGGCACACCGCCGACAACCTCTTAGAGAAACTGAGGGAAATCATCGCCCAATGGCTTACCCCACTTAGACTCTCCTGGGGATTTGTGATATCTGACAATGCCACCAATATTGTGTGGGCATTAAATCTGGGCAAATTCCAGCATGTCCCATGTTTTGCTCACACAATAAATTTGGTGGTGCAGAATTTTTTGAAAAATGACAGGGCCGTGCAGGAGACACTTTGGGTGGCCTGAAAAATTTCTGGCCACTTTCGCCAATCAGTGACTGCATGCTAAAGACTGGAGCACCAGCAAACACTCTTGAACCTGCCCTGCCATCACCTGAATTAAGAGGTTGTAATGCGGTAGAACTCAACCCTCTATATGCTTCAGAGGATGGAGGAGCAGCAAAAGGCCAATCAAGCCTATACATCCACCTATGACATAGGCAGAGGAAGGGGTATGCACCTGACTCAAGTGCAGTGGAGAATGATTTCCATGTTGTGCAAGGTTCTCCAGCCCTTCGAACTTGCCACACGTGAAGTCAGTTCATACACTGCCAGCTTGAGTCAGGTCATTCCCCTCATTAGGCTTTTGCAGAAGCAGCTGGAGAAAGTGAAGGAAGAGCTAAGACGGAGCGATTCCGCTTCGCATGTGGGACTTGTGGATGAAGCCCTTCATTCGCTTTGCCAGGATTCGTGGGGTGGTCAATCTGTTGCAATCTGAGCACTACATTTTGGCCACCATGCTCGATCCTAGGTTTAAAACCTACATGGTGTCTCTCCGGCGGACACAAGCCTGCAGAGGTAAAAAGACCTGCTGGTGAAAACACTGTCAGCTGAAGCGGAACATGACACGGCAACAGCTCCTTCTTCATTTTCTCCCGCAACTGGGGCTGCCAGGAAATAACTTAGATATCCTAACCAACCCACTGGCGGTGATGCAGGGCAGGCAGGGCCAAGTTTGGACATCTGGTCCGGACTGAAGGACCTGCCAACAATTTCTGACATGTCTTCTGTCACTGCATATGATGCTGTCACCATTGAAAGAATGGTGGAGGATTACATCGGTGACAGCATCCAAGTAGGCATGTCAGACAGTCCGTACCTGTACTGGCAGGAAAAAGAGGCAATTTGGAGGCACCTGTACAAATTGGCTCTATTTTACCTAAGTTGCCCCCCCCTCCAGTGTGTAGGAGGTTGCTTCCACAAATTGTGGAGAAGATGATGTTCATCTAAATTAATTATCAATTCTTCCAGGAAGACCAGCCTCCAGAAAGTACAGAGAGACCTGTGGTGGTGGATTCCAGCGGGGACAAATGAATACTCTGTTAGGATGAGTATGTACACAACACTGAAGAGGGTGAGGAATCGGTGGATGAGGATGACATCTTGCCTCTGTAGAGCCAGTTTGTGCAGGGGCAGATTAATTGCCAGCATGTTTTGTGGGGGCCCAAACAAACCAATAATTTCAGCCACAGTCGTGTGGCAGACTCTGGTGCTGAAGTGATTGGTTTGTTAAAGTGTGCATGTCCTGTTTATACAACATAAGGGTGGGTGGGAGGGACCAAGGACAATTCCATCTTGCACCTCTTATTTTTCTTTGCATTATGTACTGTTTGGGGCCTAGTTTTTCAAACTGCCATCCTGTCTGCCACTGCAGTGCCACTCCTAGATGGGCCACGTGTTTGTGCCGCCCACTTGTGTCGCTTAGCATAGTCATGCAGCTACCTTGGTGCAACTTTTGGCCTAAAAACACTATTGTGAGGTGTGAAGTGTTCAGAATAGATTGGAAATGAGTGGAAATGAATGTTATTGAGGTTAGTAATAGCGTATGAACAAAAAAAAACAAATTCTTTGATTTTAGCTGTTTTTATGCTTTTTTCCCAAAAAAAACAGATCCAAGACCAAAACACGGAAAGGTGGTTTTGGCAAAAGCAATCCAGATCCAAAACACGAACAAAGATCCAGATCCAAAACCAAAACACAAAACACGAAATGTGGCCGATGCACACCCCTAACATAAACCAATATCTCCCTTATGAAAGAGCTCAGTACTTTGCGAATATACTTACTGTATCATTCTATATTACTGTATAAGTACATTATAGGATGAAGTTCTCTAAATTAAGATGATTGCTCTAGTAGGCATACAAATATGGAGTTGTTTCTGTGTAATTGAATATTGGGATATAGATTATATTGCTGCAAGCTTGTTTTCCCCCATTTTTAATACTGCAATTTTGTATATTATATATACAGTATTTTTATAGTATGATAAATTTGAATTTTATCTAAATCTGCAAAGTAAGAATGTGATAAGTGTTGAATTTGATGGTCACACGGCATATTTTTTTACACACTATGCACTTTACCAGGTTTTTAAATTTTCTGTATTGGCTGGCAATCCCACTGAGAAAGCTGCTTGTACCACACTTATCTAGTTCTGATTTATGCAGCTGATTGGGGGTGGGTCTGGAGCCTGACTCTTTGTGTCATTAGGTCCCACCTTTTCATGTTGTACTGCTGCACATAATAGGGTCATGTGGAGGAGGTGAGACCAAAATGACGTGATGTCATATTGGCCCTGGCCCCTCCCTAATCGACCCAGACTCCTGGCATTGTCCTCTCCACTTCACTAAGAAGTTGGTGGGATGCTTGAGAGCCACTACTCTTAAGTGGTCTGAGGTACTCCCTGCCAATTTTGGAGTCTCCTGGACATTCTGGAAGAGTATGTAACATTAGTCTGTGAATGATTTATAGGAAGATGTCCACTGGTATCCTGAACTACTAAATCATTGGTTATTATTTCAGTTACAGTAGTT
The DNA here is from genome assembly GCA_031769625.1 of Taudactylus pleione. Lineage (NCBI taxonomy): Eukaryota > Metazoa > Chordata > Amphibia > Anura > Myobatrachidae > Taudactylus > Taudactylus pleione. Next base: position 2,779,071 of record JAUIMM010001336.1, read on the forward strand.
CAAATGACTGAACTCTCAGATTATTGTATTAAATCCAATTTGGTTACTGTCCTAAAGAGATAGGTAGAGTTTCAGATGTCAGGAGTATCTATTTACTTTATAGCAGAGCTACATTGAAATGTAAGGTTAACAATGAACAGGGCCACTAAGTGATCATTCAGACCATGGTGGTAGGGGGCATGGCCAAATGTGGGGGGACATGGCAACACCCCATTGTGAAGATGTGTGCTACAGCAGGCAGCATGGCCATGTAATTTTGGGGGCATGGTTATGCTTCCTGGCAGCCCGGATCCCCAGATAGATATGTACCCAGCTTCCCCCTCTCGGTGCCTGTGTTATGAACAATACAGCAAATTACATGTATAATTTATATCAGAACATAGAACATTTCAATGACTGTATAACTGAATAACTGATAGCGGTCCTTGCAGTAGCTGTCTTTTGCCATTTGAAAACCAAAGTGGTACTGTATGTGTTGATATGTAAGGTACAGTATTGCTTGTTATTCTTTGACATATTATGGTTAAATCAATATGTTAATCATGTTTCTCTCAACATAGTAATGAAGCATTGACACCACGTCTCAGAATTAATTATGTAATTTGCTTTTGATATTTGAACATTTTGAAAATGGAATAAACTGTGATTGCCAGTTAAGAGAATCAAAAACATTTTGTAGAATACATATAGTATATAGCTGAGTGTTGGGGAATTAGATAGTTACCAAAGGAGGAAAAAGAAGATTTTGTAAGCAATTTAAAAAAAACCACCTATAAATAATTTGTTGTTTCTTTTCTTTTAGTACTGTATGTCACAAAAAGTATTATTCCAGTAGACACTGAACAGTATGAGCACATTTGTTGAAAAGTTAGTGTGAATTATCCTCTTTTAAAATATAATTTAGACAAGAGGAGGAAGAAAAAGAGATTTAAATTAAAGCTCCTAAAGAGACAGACCTCAAATTGGCAGTTACTGTATTTCTAAACTTCTTGAGTAGGCTAAAGTGTTGCAAGAGTCTATTCTGAAAAGAGAGCAGGAAGGTGATGTGCTTCTTGCAGAGAGAAAGCAAGACAATGTTAAATTGCACCAAAAGTGTGTGGAAGCATTAAAAGAATGTGTAAAGGGATATCAGAGTTATGCAGCACATAAACAAAATGAGGGTTTAACTCTGGTGTTGAAAGAAAAAAATCTTTAGCTGTGTCCACACAAGTAAAACTTGCAGAGTATTAATTCGAAAGATCATCTGTTAATATCATGAACATGACTGGCCTGCTTCCAAGCACTCAGCAGGTCACTGATTGCTAGCCTTCCCAAAAAGAATCCTCAACTAAACCCATCTGGACTCAGCCTCAGGCTAGTGTTACCACTAACCTCCAGCACTGATGACTCATGCAATCCTCAACAGAACCCAGCTGGGCTCACGCTAGTGTTATCACAAACATCCAGCACAGATGATTTATGCAATCCTCAAAAGAACCCAGCTGGGCTCAGCCTTAAGCTGGCCACACACTAGACCAACTTTCATCCAACCAGCCAACTTGTTGATTGGTTGGAATGAAAATCTGGTAACGTATGGGAGGAAATGATGATCAGCAATTTGCTCCTAAATGCCAGAAAACAGATGAAAATTGTGGTTCAGACAAGTTTGTTAAATGTTTGATCTAAACTATCTGTTCAAACAACAGTTTTAGTCCATTTTTCAGCATTTGGGATCAAATTGCTGATTGTCATTTGCTTTCATACCTTACCAGATTTTCATTCCAACCAATCAACTAGTTGGCTGGTTGGACAGATAATCTTTAGATGTGTGGCCAGCTTTAGGCTACAGATGATATAACACCTCTCTTGGGTGTCACCACTAACCACCAGAACTGATAAGTCATGCAGGGAATCAGCCAACCATTATTTGCATAATGAGGAAGACGCTGAGACATTGTGGAGGGGATGTAGTCAGGTTACCGGTGGCCGGGATGCTAGACGTCGGAATCCCGACAGTGGAAGCCCGACCTGGGACTAAAGATAGACATCTATCTTTATCCCCACACAGAAATCTGGACACGCGGCATCCTGAATGAAGGTAAGCTGGGTTTCTTAGCTCATAGCCATAGGGAGGGAGGGTTAGGTTTAGGGACTCCCGGGGGAGATTAGGGTTAGACACCCTCCCGGGGAGGGTTAGGCTAGGGAAAGGGGGAGGGTTAGGGTTAGGCAACACTGGGGGGAGGTTAGGGTTAGGCACCCCCCAGGAGGGTTATGTTTAGAGTGTGGGAAGGGGGGGATTAGGGTTAGGCACCACCGGCGGGACTTAGGGTTAGGCACCACTAAGGAAGGGTTGGGGTTAGGCACCACTAAGGGAGGGTTATGTTGAGGTGTGTTTTATCACTTATAAACACCAGCTGGATATTGGAGACATCATTTAGGAATTTTTGCACTTAACTGAACTCAGGTCTAATTTAGCATGGATAGCTATTCTGCTTATACGCACGCAGCGCAGTTGCTAATATCAGTGGTGATATGTAAATGTTTGCATTTGCATTACGATCGCAGCCTGACATAAGGAAGCCAACTTCCCCTTACTCACATCCGTATACCTGGACAACATAGCGAAACAATCGGTAACATTGGACCCATACGCACAGTTAAGGCAAGTCAGACCTCATCCAGGAGTTGCTTACTTCTATGAGACCTCAGGCTGCGTCTGGTATCGCAGTGGCTAATTTATGCACACCCATGCAACGCCATTAAGACACACTGGCACGCTTGCATTCGCTCGATGACCCCCACCCCCGTCACCACCCACAAATGGCACTTTCTGTCAATCACTCTGCCATGGGTCTGTGTATCCTCTGTGATCGCACCGTCTGGTTCCCGCACACACACTGCAAAGCGTACCAAAGCCCATTGTGAATTAAGCGGCCGATTGCATGCATTCCTTACTGAGTCAGGGCCTCTGTCCCTCCAGACATGGCTTAATACTAGGATTCAGGGCAGGATTAAGTCCCACATGGGCCTGGAGCTGAAAATGTTCAAGGGCCTATACTGAGAAGGGGAAGAGCTGTGAACGGTGCTGTGTGGCTGTGGTCAGAGTCACCTTGGTGAATACACCCCCTAAACTATGACCACAATGTCTGCCTAACTACGTAGAAATAGAAAAATTGCATCATTTTGTTTTTTTGGGGGGGACGGGGGACTAGAAAAACTATTTAAATACTTTAAATTTATGGCCAGTTAGGCAGCTGGTAATCATTCTGTCATGTTGATGGGCCTATTTTTATGTGGAGGCCTGGAGCTGTAGCTCCATCTGCCCCATTGTTAATCTGGCCCTGCTAGGATTGCACCAGTAGCCGGGAGGTGAGACTACCTTATCAAAGTTACTGACTCCAGCCAAGAGGACATAGTAAACGTATATATTTTATTTGCAGCAAATATCATTGTGTTTATTCATGACCATGATGGATTTTTCAAATTAAGATAATAGAATTAGAATTATATATGTCTCTTCAGACCATCATTATACTAAGTCAATGAATGAGAAAGTGAATGAGACTCTGCTGCTGCTGCAATATTAAAAACTGCTACTGCTGCTATAATACATTCGTGAATGAGAGACTTTCTTCTGCTATAATATTGAAATCAGTTGATATATGTTGCTTCTAAAACCTAGATATAATTGAGAGACTTTTTTCTGTTGCAATTTTAAAACTAGTGGATTTGCATTGCTGCCATCATCTGCTATTACGCCAAAACAAAGCTGCTGGATATCCAATGCAGCTGTAATATTAGCTTGCTACTTGTCTCTAGACCTTATTCAGCATGCTAGTGCACTGTAGAACGCAGTACGGGTCCTGCGTGATCATATGCAGAGCAGCAGCACACTGTCTTCTGCCGTTTGTGGGAGGGAGGGGGTGGCGATGGGCTCCGTTTCCCAAAATGGAGGCGAGTCGCCGCTGTCGGGGAAGAGGCCAGGATCTCTGTTGGCAGATGGAGATTTCCTGACCTCTTTCTTGTATCTGTGGCAGCCGGCCGGCCGATGTTATTGCAGATTATCCAATGCTGCATCCTTGGACGCAGTTTGGATAAATAATACATGCAGGAGGCATGACGCCTCCTGCTGCATTACCATAATTACAAGGACGGAAATGCAATGGATGTCTCACCCATAACCCCTGCATCCATATCTCACAAATAATATGGCTTCTGATGTGTCAATATTAGTCAGTGGGAACTGAATTCATTCAATGCAATCCACACTCTGAAAAGCCCAATCATCATAGGTTACCCACTGCTCTACATACCCAGCCCATTGATCATTTGGATGTCTCAAAATATACAGTGGGTCAACTCATGTCAGATGACTTACATACAATCAGTGAATATGGCAATAGCATGTGCTACTACTTAAAAAGGGTAGAATAAATCAAATGCGAAAGTGTTGCCGAAAAATAATTTTACAGAAATCAGACAGGGACACTACCACACCAGAGAAAATGGCATTCTCCAGTCAACTTGTTACATGGTACCAAGTGGAAGTAAATACTTACTGTCTGAGCCTATGTCCACCTACATACATGGAGCAAAGGTTCATCATGGAATCCATGTTCCCAGAAAGTGCAGGATTATTTTTTGTGTGCACAGAAAGATAGGACCCTAAGACCCTGTATTGCTAATCAGGAGCACAGTGACCTCGCTATCAATAATCAGTTTTAGTGGCTACATCAAGCCAGATATACACAAAATGGTCTTCCAGCTTCAAAGATTTCACTTGTAGATTACTTATGACTGAAGGATCTGATCATGGTTATATTTTGGAGGAGCTTCTACAAAGGGCTGGGAATTTAATTAATTTTCTTATCTTGATACTACTGCTAGTCAAACGAACCTGATCAGTTTCTACAGTGCTTTGTATTGAATCCTTATGATGATTGGCCCAATTGCTTCTATGGGCAGAGTTCTCACAGTACAGCCTAGTGAAGGACTACATTGTATTATAACTATGGGTTCCAAACAGTGGTCATCCCCTATTCATATATCCCATGTGGGACTGTTGAAGAGGCTAGAGTATCAGCTGAAGCTGGTAGAGGCTAACTACAAAAAATGTTTGCAGACCAGATAAAATAGAACAGTATTTTCAGTGGGTGATGTAGTGTGGCTCTCCACATGCAACATTAACCTGAACATGCCCTCATTCAAACTGGGACCAAAGTAATTCAGTACCCAACCAGTGGGAAAATGATGTCAGTGACTACAGCATTCCTTCCAGATCCATAATAGCTTTACAGGGTGCCATATAGTGACAAGTGGAACCCTGAAAAACTTTTAAACATCCCATACAGAAAAATCATATGATATATACATGGTGTATTTGGTTTCACCTTGCAGGCTGCATTAGATTGCCACGCATCAATTTAAAGAGTTCATGATGTTGCACCGGTAAGCCATCAGGGGCACTTAAGATATTAAACAGACGGAGCAACAGGTAGTGTGTCATTTTAGGAAAGCAGTTTATGGTTAAGCAACATTAAAGAACAAAATAATTGACCATGTCCTTGAGTCCATTCAGGGTGGAGATCAAGCAGGTCCATCACTTAGGCTGCAATCCTGTTGAATATTCATTTTCATTATACTATTGTACAAATAGGCCTCAATAATAAAATAGTTTAGGACGACCTTATCCGGTTTGGGAACTAACAATATACACTTACATGATGGCTGCAATCAGCAGCCTGTTCCCATGGTAGCAGCCGTTAATTGGTTGGTGGGGCTCCAAGTGCAGGAACACTCGTAAGTCCTGTCACTTTCACGAGCAGCGCTATATGTTGCTGCTATGTTCTTCAGGTTGCGGTTTTTTATTTTCTTACCCAAGGATGCCTACTGGAGAAGAGGACAGATCTTCACCTGGGATGCCTCCTGGACAAGGCGACCGACCGGCACCAGGGACAAGGTAAGTATGCAGTGTGACTGTGGGTGACTACAAGTGAGTGAGTGAATGAGTGAGTGCATGTGTAATAAAAGAATAAAACATATGGTTTGTGTGTACAGTCATTATTTTAATATTTATTTTACAGGAGGAACTTAAATATATATAAGAATAGAAGCGCATTTATTTAAAAATACACTATAAATCCATTAAATAAATGACCATTGCCGGCCGGCACAATAAAAATTATATAATCAACATAAATATTAAAATTTAGCACAAGATATGTGATCACATAGATAGTATACCATATATATATATGTATATATATATATATATATATATATATGCAGATTTGCCTAGATGTTAATATCTAATTTGTCTTGGTTCATAAGACAATGTTAGTAAAGCTATATATTGTACAGGCAAATTTAGCTGTTACTTAAAGATGTAAACAGCAATTAGTTCTTGGTTAATAGGCTTGAACTTTAGTAATGATAGCAAAAAGTTCAGCAAGCTGTAGTTAATATTGTTATTATGTAGCCATATATTACACAGGCAGATTCAGCAATCACTTGTACTGTAGATATAGACATTGGTTAGCTCCGGATTAGTAACTTTGTAGCAAGCAGCATTAGTTCAACCAAACTGATTTCAGTACTGTTATTAAATTATAGCAAATATCATTCTATACCTATACCTTCTGAGGAAGCCGCTGATTTAAAATAGGCGGGGAAACGCATTAAGGAACTTTATACCATGTTTGTTGCCAGCCAGAGAATCATCCCGTGCTGTGGTGGTCTGCGCATATACCCTCCCTGTCTGAGTATTAGGAACGCTGCCAGCAGTTGGGAGGATAAGTTGCACTTTAACATATACACATGGAGGACGGGATCATCGGATCCTATAGTGTTTATTAATCCCACATGGAGGGGGTGGATCACTAAAGGGCAGTGAGTTGGCTTGGATATTGGCGAGACAAATAACTCACTACATAATAACAGCACTGAAATCAGTTTGGCTGAACTTTTGCTGCTTGCTACAAAGTTACAAATCCGAAGCTAAACCACTGTCTACAGCAGTGGTTCCCAAACCAGTGGACCCTTAAAGGCCCGCATGCTGGTATTTGTGGTTCTCCAAGTATCAGCATGTGGGGGAGGCTTGCTGAGACCTGTAGCCCTAATGTAAAAGACAATATTGTTTACACCTATCAACCACGCACCTACTGTCCAGGGGTGTGGGGTTAGCTCTGGCCTGGGGTACACTGGAGGGGGGGTCCTTTCTTGGGGGGTCCTGACTTCCCCATGAATCCCCGGCCTGGGCTGACTAATTGGGGGGGTGAATGCTTTGGCATTACTTCCCCGCTAATGGTACCCGATGCTGGTTCTAGAAATATAGGGGACCCCTACGCAAATTCTTACCATAGTTTTAGGGCCAGGGCTGATTATAAGAGCCCAGTGCTGGTTCATTAACTATGGGTGAACACTATGCATTTTTTCCCCAAATTTTTTGAACCAGCGCCAGCTCAAAGAGCTCAGGGCTGGTTATGCTTGGGAGGGGGGACCCCACATCATTTCTCTTTTTGATTAACCCTTTAATGCCTTTTTTACACTCAGATCTCACCGATCTGTACATGCTTTTGCTAAATATGCTGCTGGGATTGGTGAATTAATGTGCGATTATGGGTCAATACGAGTGAATTTGCACATGCAGAACATGGTGAGTATCACCATTGAATGCCAATAGTCAGTCTGATATGCATCCTAGTAAATTTGTGATTTACTATGGAAACCATGCTGGTGAATAGATATGATTAGGGATCACACACCAACTCGATTCTTAGTAAATTTCGCCCTTAATTTGGGTTTAGACCAACAAGAATTTCATAGTGTGAAGGGTTCAGTTACAACATGTAGCATCTCCTTACAAGACATCATAGACTATCCTTTATTTGAAGGAATCATTTTGCATATATTGGACATACAAGATCAGGGTAGGGTTGCAGCAGCCAAGTAGTAGTACATCAGTCCAGGGCCTTGGTACAAGCAGCTAGTTTATTAGCAGGACAAAAATAAGCAAAACACAGTAGTGAAATCTGGCCTGTCCAGCTCAAACTAAACAAAATGATTCTGCAATTGCTCCAGGGAAGTTCAGTGAAAAGCAAAGATCGATAAAAATAAAAAAATGGAGGATTCCAATGGATCCACAGGACAGCTTGCTAAAATACCCGGTGAGGGCAATAAGGAATGGGAAAAGCGCACAGGATAGGAAGGTGTTATTTACCAATTGGTAGTGCAGGTATGGCATGCTAAATGCAGAGGTGACCAGTACAACCATACCCTGGCTCAAGAGCAGGGGCGTATCTATGTATTTTAAGGCTCCATAGCAAAAGTGTGTAAGGCCCCTATGTACCACCCAATGGTGAAAATTGTATATAACACATGTAACTTTGACAAGTAATATGAGCCCTCCTCAGCTCTGGGCCCCATAGCAGCTGCACCCCTTGCACCTATGGTAATTACACCCATGCTCAGGAGGATGATCAGCCTTGACTGCTTGGTGCTTGGTCCATCAACATTTTTTTCCACCTGAAACAGTGCTAGGTAAGGCTGGGTAAAAGAAGGGAGAGGAGTTGGCCTACTCCAGGTCCCTGCGTCCATCTGTGATTAGAGGAAGCAAATCTGCCATGGAGGTCTTAATGAGCTTTGAGGAAAACAACCCCAGTAATAATATCTGGTCCAGGTATTACTGTGTGTTCCACTCAGATCGGCGTGCTAAAAAAATAATTCCAGTACTCAAGGCAATCAAGTCCCCGGCTGATTTAGAATGGATGGCAATAAGTTAGGACCACACAGTTAGCCATGAATATGCTGATCCAGGTCCCAAAGAGATTGACAGCCACAGCTGAGAAGGCCTATGAATGATGGCAGTAGAATTAAGGGGGGGAGCTCTCAATGTTGTTAAATGTAGAAGTGGCAATGCAAGAACTCACAAACCCTACATCCTTTCAGTATGGCAGCCAGGCCATGCCCCTCACAAGTTATACATTTTATGTCTATTTTATTTATACATTTTAAATCAATATATTCTTTTAGTTTTATATTTTCTATTTAAGTTATGATCCCACTAATTATACATTTTTCTCAAATATACTAGGGATTCTCACTTCACTTACATGAGGAATCAGTGAAAAAGAGGAACAGGATTTTGAATATGGGGGTAATCTATTCTTTCCTTAATGTATTTAATGTCAGTGTTGTCGTTCCATGAATTTAGGGAGAAATAAAAGAAAAATGTATAGTGAACACTGGGCCTGATTCATTACCGATCGCAACTGAGATTACGCACGCAATCGGCCAATTGTTCTGCGCATGCATATGCATCACAGTGCGCATGCGTGAACCAGCCACTGCAATCGGGACTGCGATAACGGTGACTACGCAGACCCATCGCAGTGTGATTGACAGAAAGTGCCATTTGTGGGAGGTGACAGGGGAGTGGTCGGCGAAACGCAGGCGTGTCAGTGCGTTAAATGGGCGTGCATTAATTATCCACTGCAATGCCATACACAGCTTGAGTACTCATAGCGTGAGGCGAGGTTAGCAATTCCAGAGTATGGTCAGAGCTTGCGCAAGGGTGCGTGAGGCTGCGATGGTAGTCGATGGTACCAATGGTTTTGCAGTCTTGCTAAAGATTATGGATGTGTGTAAGGTAAAGTGGGCATCCTTATGTTGTGCTGCAACAGCATAGCGATTGCAGAGGATTAGCATATGATCACAGTGAGACTGCGTGCGTAATCGCTATTGCAATCACAGTTGCGACCTGTACTGAATCAGGCCTACAGTCCTTTTTTTTTCTTTTTTTTTAGAAATTGTGGAAAGGATGCAGTCTCCAGGGGTAGACGGTGCACTTTCATAAAGCAGCCAAATAGCACACCAGTCTAGGACTTTGGTATAGATAGTCACAGCTAGTTTTATTTGCAGCACAAAGATAAAGAAAACATAAAAGAAAAGCCTTTAATTTTTGGCTCCAACTAAACAAAATTATTTCCTCAAAGCAACTATCGTGATTTTCACAAAACAGCAGTATTAGAACAGTACCACAGTGTCTCTCAACAGGCCTGCTGCATGTTCCCCAGGTAGTGAGACTAGCAATTGGCACATCTTAAATCAGCCTCTCACAGCTGCTCTGACAATCAAGGTTTTCAATTAACTTCTGTACACCATGAATCTGGGGCACACATAGCTCCTATTTAAAACTTCTTGCAGGCGCTTTTATCAGAATATATATAATAGTGCACTCTTTGCAAACACCTTCCTCAGATGGTAAGATCACATTAGACAATATTACACCATTTGTGGTGGATTTAGACATGAAATAGACATTTCTAAAGAGTCCTACATTATTTCTTCCTCCCCTAACAGTGATTTGCCAGGGAAAAATCACAAAATTGGATATCATAGTGCATATCAGTATGGATGTAATATATTCACAGTAGCTGAATATGTATTTTTCTCTCTTGTTGGTAGCTGAGAATGTGCTTTGGACTTTTATTTCAACCCTGATGTCCATCGGTGTGAAGATGCCAAATAAAGGATTATAGGTTAGCCTGAATTTGTAGTCACGCATATGTTCTCTGCTTTGTTTCACTTTTGTGAATGTAAAATATATTTTTTATATTAATAAAGTATTGGGTTTACATGCCCTTCTATTCATATGCCTAGAAAAGGCATGCAGTATGAAACAATCCGCACTAAAAGTAGTGCAAGTTGTGGCTGAAAAAGTAGCAATTTGTGTTTACATCTGACTCATCTGACAAGGCCAACAGTGTACAAAAAAATGGCAGCTGTTCAATCAATCTGGTAGTACTTTTTTTCAGGTGCATGAAAGGGAGGGGTCATACCAAGTAGAAAAGAGAGGGGGGTATATGTGCCTTTATTATGAGGCTTTAATTGGCATACATTACATTTGGGGTGAGCGTTTGGGCATAGGGCCCCCGAGGCTGCTCTGGCTGGGCCTCCTGAGGGCATCACCACTTAATACACAGTTACTTTTCACATCACCTTTTTATGTTTGTTTATTATTCATGTAATTTTTCACATATACACTTAGTAATTACTTGCACACTTCTATACTTTACACTGCACTGTCACTCTTTTTCCATTTTTCGTGTGATGCCCTGGGGGGGTCCTGGGCTGGACGTTATTTTGGGGTGCTCTGCGCCCCGGACGTGAACCGTTTAGTGTAGGGACTGCTAGTGACAGAGAAGCCTTGACGAGGCCTAGCAGCATCCCATGTATTTGCAAATGCATGCAACTAATATCTCTGAAATTCTATTACCATATAGTGTTCATATATTGTTGCTAGTATAATTCAAGACCAACAGTGTGCAATCATTTTGTTCGCACTCTTGTTGCAAAAAAATTGTTGTGCAGACATGTCAGTGAGAAGGGCATCTTTCTGAGATGCACAGCCACATAGGCCATGTTAATCCGGAGACACCGCCATAGAGCAGGTGCAAGTGTTGATGGTGCATGCGATAGTAAGCCGATGCTGGAGTGTCTTGACTCACCAGTGGTGTTACACCATGCAGTTTGCTCTAAAACAGGCCCCTTATGTCTTATTTGGTCAAAGCCACATTTGTCACGTAACCTGGCTATATGCTGAGCCTAGAGTAAATAAGTTTTAAGAAACTCACATTGGGAGTCCTCTGCTCCTGATAAGAGGGTGTGATTCACAGAAGTACACTATGCCGATGTTTACGTAGTTGAGCGATTATCTGTATACCGCGCATACATCAAGGTACTTTACCGTAGATGCACACTGTGGCCCTCATTCAGAGGCAGTCACAAGAAGCGATCGCTCTCTCTGAATGAGGGTGGCCCTAGGGAGCTTCCTGCTCTGATCGAGCAGGAAGCTCCCCACTGACATCACTGCTGATGTCAGTGTGGCCGCCCACAAAACGACAAGCGTTCCATCAGGAACGCCTCCGCTTGTGTAGCCACCCCCCGTCCCGCCTACAAAATGGGCCGAGCTGTCAATCAACATCGACAGCCGGCCCTTTTGTAGTGAGCTCCGGAGCGAGAGTTTCTCTCTCACTCCGGGGCTTGCGCACGCTCAGTGTGGCCGCTGCGCTTGCGCAGGGCCTTAACATCGATCCGGTTGCGAGTGCTCAGCGCTTGCCACCGTGTCTGAATGAGGTCCTGTGACTTTTTATTCACAGTGTGATTGACAGGCCGGCAGCGTTTCGGAGAAGTAAATGGTAGTGGTGGAAAAAATGCAGGTCTTTCACAACAATTTTCTGGGTGCTTCGCTGCCTGCATCTGCGATGCCCAGGGGCGGACTGGCCGTAGACTTCACCAGGACTTTCCACGGTGGGCCGGATCATGTTGGGGCCATTAAAATCTTTTTTTTTATGTTGTCTTTTATGTTTTAAAAACATGTCCCGACCAGATGATCTGGAGGTGGCCCGGCCTCAGCTCATGTTAACTGAGCTGGAGAAGCCCCGCCTCCAATCACTGGCAGCCAATCACTGTGGCTGCCTGAGACTGACAGCCCGACAGTCTCACTCGACCAGGCCGAGCTGCCCCGCCCACACCGCGACGCACCTCACACCACTCTCCAGCTCCTGGACCATCCTCAGCTCCTGCCTCCCAGATCCCAGCAGCATCCAGAGCTGAGGTGCTGCTGTGGCTTTGGACGCTGCACCAGTGAGTGTGCGGGGGCCTGGGCATGGAACAAACCAAGGTAAGTGCTCGCATCCCTGTGTCTCCCCATTATTTAGCCCAGTGTCCCTCAAACCCCCACAATCTCACTGCCCTCCTCCGCATCCCAGTGTCTCCCCTTTCCCTCCACAACCAGCCCCTTCTCACTGCCCCACCTCTTAAAAAACCCCAGCCAGCCCTGTAACAGTGCCCACCTCATTGAGCCCAGTGTTTTTCCTTCCCATCCAGCCCAGTGCACCCCCAATCTCACTGAGTGTTTTTCCTTCATCTAGCCCAGTGTCCCTCTCATATATCAGTCTCTCTTTCCCCCAGCCCCCTGGCATCCTGGCGGTCAAAATCCCAATGCAGTCATCCCGACAGGGTTAGATACCGACACTTGTCAGTCGGTATCCTAAACCCCCCTTTCCATACACCTAAATCACCAATCCTGGTGCCTAAACCTCCCCCCTTAGTGCATAACCTAACCTCCTGCACCCTAAAACTAACCCTCCTCCTTAGTGCCTAACCCTTTCCCTAGTGCCAAATCTAGCCCCTAACCCTCCCCTTACCCCACTACTTACCTTCAAGATTCCAGCAGCCGGGATGCTGGTGCTGGGATTCTGACAGGTGTTGGGATTCCGGCGCCGGCATTCTGACCACTGGAATCCTCGCAGTCGGTATTATGACTGCATCCCAAACTGCTGGTAAAATTAGAAGAAAAGGCTGGGGGACAATAATCTTCAATAAAATACCAATTGTAGAAACCATATTATTGATACAAATGGTACCAAATATATTTTATTAATATAAAATTGTTAGATCAGAAAAATTCACATTTTGCCCTGCCCCAAAACTTCTGTTACTATGTATTATCTGGTTGAACTTTTATTGCATGGTGATGATGGTGGCTTTATTCCTAGGCAATTAGGCGGCTTCTGGACCATGTGATCTCCTGCATGAATAGTGAATACCGACACTGCCTGTCCAGGAAAGATCAGTTTCTTCAGAGGTTCCCCATTGCAGAGAAACCACAAAAAGATAAGGTGTATTTTTTTCTAGTACAACAAAAAATAGTATAGGTTTTTTTTAGACATTTTGCTCTACTTGGTCTAGGCTTGTGACTTGCATGACAGGCAGCTTACTGACGTCTGTCATAGCAAGCAAAGTGACCCACGGAGGATCTCTTCACATTGCAAGCAGGGACCATCCTTGTCTTGTGAGACAGAGCTCCCCTTGCAGTGGTGGGGAGGTTAGGAAGCCCCCTCTCAGCCACTGAATAGATACTGTGCAGGTGCGCAGGGAGTCATTCACTGGAGAGAGAGACTGGGACATGCCCAGCAGCTCCTGGAGCGATGGGCATGCCCCAAGTGTGATGAAAACAAGGGGAGTGGCTCACTGCCACAGTATTTCACATGACATGCCCCTTCACATAAGGACACGCCCCTTTTTCCAGGGCGTGCACCGAAGGTCCTTCTTTTGATTTTTCAGTTAGCCAACGCGGGCCACTTTCAATTCCCAATCCGCCCCTGGTGATGCTGTATGCAGGAAACATGGCTCCAGCGTCTCATTTCCTATGGCTATTCTATGGGACCATAGACTTACTTATAGGACTGTGATAATCGAATGATCTGCAACCAATGCTACAACTTTTTACGCAGATGCTTGGATTTGCAAAGCCGCAGGTGGGTGTCTCATTGCATCTCCCGGCAGCTGTGACATTTGCATATTTTTGTATAGCAGCTGTGCACACAGACATAGCTGCAATGCCATGAGCATTCTTCTCTGAATCAGGCCCAAGAGTTACATGCCCATGCTGCATGTGATCAGTTTGTCTGCTCTGTGGGCCTGATTCAGAGATGGTTGGTAATGTAACTGCAGTCGCAGCCACTCTCACAATATTTGTTATGGGATTATGAAAATGCTAATCTCAGTCTTCCCTTTGTGCGGAATGGTGCGATGGCGTGTACGAGTTTTGAGACGCTTACTTTCAAGTTGTGTGGTCTGTGAAATTGCAATTGAGATTGTAAACATTCCAACATCGGTCACACCATTGACATTTGCAGTAGCTTAGGGCCCATTCTAGCTACTCTCCACAAATCCAACTAAACATGACCGCTGAAGCATTGTATTTACAAATGGGTTCCCAGACACGCCTGTGACACTCCCATTTTGCGATCACTTTAGGTCACCTCCCAGTCTCCACCCTGAAACGCCCAGAGTTCACAAACGCCTTCTCAAGTGTTAGTGATACCATATGGAATTGTGAACGGCATAGGACAATTGGGCTTGCGCATTCGTAGTAAGGGATTCCTGGACTTTTCACGCATGTGCAGCAGCAAAATATCGCTCAACTGCATAAACAGCAACACTGCGTCTGAAAGGTTTATCGCTATGTCATTGATTAGCCATTTGCTTGAGATTTAGCTACAGACCATCAGTTACTTGTTAAACAAACTTAAGCTGGGTACACATTAGATGATGTGCAAATGATGCAAAATCATCAACGGTTTCCCTTGAACTCCCAAGCAAACGATATAGTGCATGCACAATGTGCAATCTTACAAATGACAGAACGATATATCGTACATCATTTGGTGGTTACATCGTTAACTATATAATGTTAACATAACATATGGTCGTTCACACTGCACGATGTGGAAAAATCGTTAACTACATCCTCAGATTGAGCAGCATGTAGTGGCGAAACAAAAGACGCAACGAACAACTCACGGGAACGCGCCATAGCGCGTACACACTGAACGATTTGAGCGTTTTGTCGTTCCGATCCGTCGGAAATCGGCAAATCATCCAAAATATCTTCTAGTGTCCGGCTTTACTGTGGAAATTCTCTAATAAATCCTTTGCTGTGACAGTGTAAAGTAACAGTAAAGTATCTGTATATTGTTTTGTGGTTTCACCCTCTTCCCCCCAAAAAAACAACAATGCTGTCTTCAATCAGTATCTGGGACTTTGAGCTCTGTAACTCAGTACACATGTTACTAGAACATTTTCATTTCTCAGAATAGTAATTGCTTTACAGTTAGAATGTAATCCTAAAAAAAAATATAATAATGCATAACTGAAAATAAATCAGATATACATCAGTACACAGAGTCAATAGCACATTGCTAAAGGCAACGAATAAGTATGAAAATACTGTATTAATATTTACAACAGTTGCCAGAGTGTGAACACATTTTGGATTCAAATTGTAACATACCCCTAACATGATTTCCAAGCTTGATGCTGCATATTCAATTAACCCTGTCAGTACTTGTAGCATACATTCTACAAAATGCAGAATAGGAAAATGTATCATTCCACAGCCATGGGAGCCAAGTATTTAAGGTAACTGGGGGCATCAAATGAACACATTTGTGCTGCTGGGAGTATTGACACAGATAAGGTTCATATTGCTTAATGTTCCTTAACATGCCCAATATATACAGCATATAAAAGATGCTGATAGTGAAAGGTCATTTTCAAGTGTTTTGCTTTTTTAATAAACTGTTCCGTTGCGTGCGAGGAATCCAGTGCACACATGCTACTGTCACCTTGTGCTTGTTTGTCAGGCACTAGTAGCACCTGCAATCCAGTGCAAACAGGTTCTTGTGAGAACCGTAAACTTACACTTGTTTTTCACAAGGATATCTATCTACACTGCCGTATATATTGTCAATTGTGTATGAGGGCAGAAAGAGTGTGATTATTTTCAAGCTTATTTGTTCAAAAATACTGTGTCTGAGTGAGTTGTACCTAAAGAACTTAAAGATGACATATTCTCCTTGTTAAAAAAAAAAAATCTCCTGTGTTCTTTTATTCTTTTAGAATTAAATTTAAATCATACTTCAACAGTGTGTGTTTTGAGAGGCAGCGTATGTTACTGTACTTACTAGGCGTGGTCGTATCCCAGTCAGCTGCACCCCAAAATAATAAGTGCAATTCTCTGGTTTCTAAAAAACCTCAAGTATTTTAATAAAACTGCATAGTAAAGGTCACAGTCCCTCATTTTCTTATCTCATTGGATGTTCACTTGGTGTGGTGGCAGTTACAAGTTCAACTACAGTAGCTTTATTCTTCTAGTCCTGGTGTAAAAAATAAAATCAATCATGGATCAGTAGATAGAAGAACAGGAGCAACCTAGTACTAGTGCAGTCATAGTACTTCTTCAACATCTAAGTTTACAGAAGGTCAAAGGGGCAAGAAGAAGGTAAGAAAGGGCACTCCAAATATACACAATTTATGAATATCCTTAAGAAAACATCACCTATAACTATGAAGACAAAAGTTACTGCTGAAAAACATAAAATTGCCAACATGCCATACACCACACGCAGTGGCAAGGAAAGGATCAGATCATGGCCTTTCTTTGCAAGCTGTGGTCCTGCTACTTCTCTTTCATTCACTAGAATGTCTATTGTTAAAGCCAGGACTAAACACAGTCAGGCATCTTCTGTAACCTCACATGTACCACCTTTTCGCTCTGAGTTTAGATGTATCACCTTTAAAAATAGAGATACAATCCCGGTATAGTGCATGCTGCTGATAGAACAATTCTCTAAACAGGATTAGTTTATATACTGGTATACGTCTCCATGCAAAGAATCTAAACATGCTAGTAATAGTTAGTAACAAGATATTACTCACGCATCAATTGCAAAAGATAATATAAGCGTTAATTATTTGTTGATGCAAGTAAAGTGCAAATGCTTCAAAATCAAAGCAAATAATTTAGAACATGAACAACAAAATATAATTTAACTGTTGTATCGGTAATTCAAGGTGCTTTCACATATGTAATATTGTAGCAGTAGTCCCAATCAAAGTTACATTCAATTTCTTTATCACAGAAAGATACACATGCTAATGTATATCAAAGTTTATAGCTGAGTGCTCAAGAAACACATATAAGGTGTCTATTGTGCGTGCCAATGTTATTTGCCAGGGTTAATGTTACATAAATGTTACCACGGAGAAAAGGTATGCCTTCTAATAGTGGCGGTTGTGGGTGAGCAGCATAATAGTCGCTCCTTATGAAGTAACGGCCCTAATAGCGTGTGTAGCAAGATAAGAACCTGGTGTTGGGGTGTCCCGTACTGCACAGTCACGGGGCACTTGGGGGATCCGACGCACGTGTTGTCTGGCTGGCTTGTTCCCCGTGAACAAGCCAGCCTTTATATTTTGCCAATTAAAACTTGGAGTATTATAACACTGACTCCGAATACATTTGTATTCATTAGTGTAGTATGACATAATACTTTGTCATCTGTCTGAAGTCTTGTCTTGTTAGTCAATTTTAATGACTACTGCTTTGTAATAAAAGTTATGTTTTAATATAATTTTTTCTGTACTTTAACCTATCAGTGCAACCACATAGAGTTCTTTTGTTTGGTTGCTCTTTTTCTTTCAACCAACATCCTTTTTTCCAAGATTATTCCAAACTCTGGGTAGCATCACCACCTTTATGCACTGTCAAAATACTGATTGTTTAGTGATTATAATATGGTTAGGTGGTTATTATAGAATCGATATTTGATCTTATCCCTATACAGATTTTTCTTAATCAGTGCAGTGATTTTTTTCCATCTCTTCCCCCTCCCCCATATATTTTGCTCCTTATATGTAATCAGATCTCCCAACACACCCCTTATGTGCCATCATACCCTTCCACATGGCAATAATATGCTACCCTCCCAGTGGCGTCCCTCCCCATGATGACACCCAGGGCGGACAGGATTGTAGTGCACGTCAAAGAGCATGTCCTGATGGGTAGGGGCGTGGCCCCAGAGGTAGGGGATGTGGCCTGAATCCCTGTCTTAGTCATTCCGGGGGTCACAGAGATGCAGACTGCCCCCGGGACCAGTCTGTGTTCAGAGTGTCAGGCTCTGAGTGCTGTACGTAATGCTACAATGCAGCACCTGGCTCCTGTCACTGAGGAAGAGTTGCCATTTTGGTGTAACCCCATGGCGGGTGAAACCCAAGTGCGGCTCGCAGCTCCCTTGTGACGCCACTATACCCTCCACATGCCCCAAGTGTCATCTGGCCCCTCCATATACCCATACAGTATATGGCATCAGATCCCTCCACATGTCCCATATGTGCATCAGACCACTCCACACACTCCTATATAAGCAGCGTCCCTTACATATAATCCCCAGCTTGTAATATTGTACTAGTGTGGTTGACAGTCTGAGCATTAGCATAGTTACAATATTTTTTTTCCTCCATGCAGAGATGGTAAGTCAGACTCTCATATAAATAATAATTATCATATATATACACAGTACTGTGCAAAAGTTTTAGACAGGTGTGAAAAAAATGCTGCAAAATAAGAATGCTTTCAAAAATACAAGTGATAATGGTTTATTTTATTCAATTAACAAAATGCATAGTTAATGAACAGGAGAAAAATCAATATTTGGTGTGACCAGCCTTTGCAACAGCATCAATTCTTCTAGGTACACTTGCACAAAGTCAGGGATTTTGTAGGATTATACTCAGGCGTATGATTAACAAATCATACCAAACAGGTGATAATGATCATCATTTTCATATGTAGGTTGAAACAGTCATTAACTTAAACATAAACAGCTGTGTAGGAGGAATCGGTATGTAATACCCCCGGCCGCATGATCGGCAGTTCGATTCCCGGCAGCGTCAGGCCGACAGCGCTGGAAATCCTGATTGTCCCCAGGTAAGTATCAACTAACCTAACCTACCCTCCTAACCCTAAGCCTCCCTTAGGGGTGCCTAACCCTAACCTCCCCCCAAGTGCCTAACCATAATCCCCCCTCTAAGTGCCTAAACATAACACCCCCTTCCCCGCTGCCTAAACCTAAGTCCCCCAGGGGGGTGCCTAACCCTAACCTCCCGCCGGGGGTGCCTAACCCTAACCCTCCCTCCCCCTAGCCTAACCATAACCTCCCGGGGGGTGCCTAACCCTAAGTCCCCCCCGGGAGTCCTAAACCTAACCCTCCCCCTCCCCGCTCACATTGATCAGGATGTCGGGCGCCGGTCTCCCGGCGTCGGAGAAATGAGCGGCGTCTACATCTAGACGCCGGTCATTTCACCCTCGGGAAGCCGGCTGTCGGGATAATGTCAGCCGGCTTCCCGATTGCATCTCGTGTAGGAGACTTAAAACTGGGTGAGGTACAGCCAAACTCTGCTACAAACTGGGTAGGCTAGTGACAAGGCTAGTGAAGTGCTGCACACCTGCTCTGACAGTAAAAGGAGCCAATCAGCAGGGTAAGCATGAAGCCTGCTGAAGATGTGGAAAGAACTGCCGTGGACTGAACTGGTAGACAAAGGCATCACAGAGTTTATAGCATTTCATAGCACTGTAGATTACAAAGGCTCTATAACATAGTCTTTGCGATCTCCTGTGATGGTGCCATCTTTCTGAATATATGACCAGAAAGATGATCGCCAGCAACAGGTATGGAGGACCCACTGCTCGTCACACAGTGGATGATATTTTGGGTGCAGTTTTTGCATCATGGTACCCTACTGGAGCCAGCAGTGGCATATCTATAATGGGTGCAGTGCCCATTATAAATACACCACTGGTTCCTACATTCTCGTATCCAGATTCTGTGCATTTGACCTAAGTCTGTTGCTTATGTATGTCCTGCTTCCTGACTTGGTTATGATCCTGATCCATTTGGTTCTGACTTGGCATTTCCTGACTTTCCTCCCTGAGATCTGTGTAACGTTATCCGCAGTCCAGTAGGGTACCAGTCCCAGCAATCCTTTGGTAGTCTGTCATTGCACTGGCTCATCACATCATACTTGCCCACTCTCCTGTAGTATCCTGTGGACTATGAACTTTAGGAAGAGTAGATCACCCTCTCACACAGAGCAGTAACTAGACATTTTGGTGTCCTGTGCCAGAAAGAGCATCGGTGCCCCCCAATATTTTAAATAGCTATAATTCATGCCCAAAAATGGTTGTTCTCTTGTGGGTAAGGGATGTGGCCCCATGATAGTACCCTCAATTATGCCAAACAGTAGTGCCCCTTATTCATATTGCTCCACACAGTAGTGTCCCTTATTCACGGTACGTCACACAGTAGAGATCCTTATACACATTATGCCACACAGTAATGCCCCTTACACATTCTGCCAAACAGTAATGTCCCTTACACATTCTGCCAAATAGTAATGCCCCTTACATATAATGCCACATAGTAATGCCCCTTACACATTATGCCACACTGTAATGCCCCTTAAACATTATGCTACACAAAAATGCCCCTTACACATTATGCCACACAGTAATGACCCTTACAAATTTGCCAAACAGTAATGCCCCTTACACATTATTCCACACAGTAATGCCCTTACACATTATGCTACACAGTAATGCCCCTTACACATTATACCACACAGTAATGTAATTGCCCTTACACATTATGCTACACAAAAATGCCCCTCACACATTATGCCACACAGTAATGACCCTTACAAATTTGCCAAACAGTAATGCCCCTTACACATTATTCCACACAGTAATGCCCCTTACACATTATGCTACACAGTAATGCCCCTTACACATTATTCCACACAGTAATGTAATTGCCCTTACACATTATGCTACACAAAAATGCCCCTCACACATTATGCCACACAGTAATGACCCGTTACAAATTATGCTACACAAAAATGCCCCTTATACATTATGCCACATGGTAATGACCCTTACAAATTATGCCAAACAGTAATGCCCCTTACACATTATTCCACACAGTAATGCCCCTTACACATTATGCTACACAGTAATGCCCCTTACACATTATTCCACACAGTAATGTAATTGCCCTTGCACATTATGCTACACAAAAATGCCCCTCAGACATTATGTCACACAGTAGTGACCCTTGCACATAATGCCACACAGTAATGCCCCTTACACATTATGCCACACAGTACTGTAATTGCCCTTACATATTATGCTACACAAAAATGCCCCTCACACATTATGCCACACAGTAATGACCCTTACACATTATGCCACACAGTAATGCCCCTTATACTTTATTCTATACAGTAATGCCCCTTACACATTAATCCACACAGTAATTGCCATTACACATTATGCTACACAAAACTCCCCCTTGTGCATTATGCCACATAGTAATGCCCCTTATACATTATTCTACACAGTAATGCCCATTATTCCACAGTAATGGACCTTACACATTATGCCACACAGTAATGCCCCTTATACATTTGCCAAATAGTAATGCCCCTTTCCATAGGGTGAGTCACAGTGACTGCACTCACGTGGCCACCAATCTCTCACTGTCACTCACTGACTGATGGTCCTGGTTGTCTGCCTTCCCTGCCTGTGAAACAAGATGCCACCCTGCTACCTCTCCACCCAACAGCTTTTCCGCACTTTAGACACTATGGGACAGAGAGCTGCAGATGGGAGGAGTTTGGAGCTGTGTGAGAGTAGAGAGAGCAACAAAAAGGGACCTGTGTAGGATAGGAGAGGTCAGGGGTGCCACAAATGAAGGAAGGGAGACCAGGAAAGGGGAACAGGTGTTTGTTTGTGTGTGGGGATCAGGGATAGCATGGATGGGGGGGAGTCAAGCTGTGTAAGGGGAGAGCAGGAGAGGGGAACAGGTGTGTTGGGGTGATCCAAATGGGGGTTTTTTGGGACTGTGTGAGGGGAGAGAGAGCAGGAGTAGTGAACAAATGTGTGGGAAGTGAGGGGGGGTTGGAGGTGGTGCCAATAGGGGTTTGGAGCTGTGTGAAGGAAGGGAGAGCAGGAGAGGAGAACAAGTGGGGGAGGTGAAGCCATGGTTCTAAGAATGGGGGGAGGAGTTTCAAGCTGTGTGAGAGAAGAGAGAGGTGGGGTAGGTCAGCGGTGCTGTGAATGGAGGGGGTATTTTGAGATGTGGGGAAGGGCCCCCACATCTCCTGCCCCTTCCGAAGGTGGGAGGCAGGAAAGGTGAACCGATGGTAGAGAGAAGAGAAGAGGAAAGAAGAGGGCAGGGAGTAACAGGAAGCGGAGGGAGGGATCTGTATTGTAGCACCAAGGAATCAATCCATTCACTGTCAGAGGGCCAGCGTGTAACAAGGCAAGTCTGGACACAGGTGGGAGATGTCCTGCACCTCTAATACAGTGAATCCTATGACCAGCACCCAGCATATGGAGATTGCCATAACAGCTGGTTCCACCCCCCCGGGCATCCAGTGCTCTGTGCGGTGGCATCAGCCGCACCTCCCAAGTTAAGGCCCTGCTCTCACATCCTGCGCACTTCTTAAGGAAATTTCTGAGTCTTGGGGTATGAGGACATGATTTTCTGAGATTCTCAAATGGAATCATTCCGTATTCATGATCGAGTGAGTAGGGGCATTGTACCACAAGGGGCAAGTCCTAATTATGCCAAGCACTCAGTCCTGCACCCCACAATGATCACCTGCATCTCCCCCTGGATCTTCCCATTAAAAGTTGGAAATCATGTCAAACAAGGGGGCATGGCAGCAGTCTGTGACCTGAGAGCCAATAGCAGTGCAGCCAAAACCTCCTCCTGAGGGTCCCTTGTGAAAATAGTTGGTTCGTTAGACATCCTGCTTCTTCCATTGTCAGTGCAAATCCAGGTTGGTGCAAGAGAATCCACCAAATCAGTCTGAATTGTGACAGTTTTGTAATATAGAAAAAAAACAGATGCTGCCTTTTGGATAGTTGCTGTCATACTCATACACCTATTTGGCAGATAATGTACTGTAATGTAGTCCCAGAAAACTTTATTCATAGATATGAAAACAACATATACTTCCAGAATAAAGAGGGACTGAAGACCTGCATAGCAACCATTCATTTATATCATGTCTCTAATATGTTCACACACATTTAAAATATTTTTGTTCTGTAATTGATGCTATATGTCCAATCAGCAATGACTGTGTTGTGTATGAAAACACACTGTTATGGCTCAATGATGAAAAAAGAGTGTTTAAAAATAAATAAAAAGAAGATTTTTAGCCAGTCAAATTGGTGTTTTGAATGTTAAAGTTGAAGTGCATAAGCATTACTCTAGATTTTTCATCTGTAATTATATCGAAAACTCATATTCTGGGATACAATATTTGAATTGTATTTGTGAGCAAGCCTGACAATTATTCCACAGATTCTTAGTGACCTCCAGTGGCTAAAAAAAATAATGCTATAACAATTGACTGCTAATCAAAAACATCACATACAAAGTTAATCAAATTCCTACTCCCTTGGTTAAATGACAGATCACCCAACCTTTGCCAAACAACTCTGTTACATTCAAGTGCAAGTGAAAACTGTAGTGAAGTCATTGCATTGCAACTGCTGTGAAGCTCAGCTGCATATGGGGGACTAATATTCCGCCTGCCAAGTGGTATAAATAAAACTGATGTTTGTTTATTAACCTATGTCAAATTGCAATGTGCTATGTACATTTTAACTATTATACTATTACTATGCTAAATGTATTGTTTTGAGAGTGAAATCACTTTGATTTGTGACAGGAACAGCGTTACCCATTCTTTCATTATATACTTACTGAGCCTATCATCACTTTGGAGTGTCACAGTATCCTGATCTGAATTTTATGCATTTCTAAAGCATCCATTTAACACTGCTTATTGCAGAGTTGCCTACCCTCCCGGTTTACCTGGGAGCCTCCCGATAATCGGGTGCAGCTCCCGCCCCCCCGGAAAGGCAGGCATGCCTCCCAGCGGCCGCCGATCCCCCCTTCACAATTTACTGTTAAACCCCCGCTGCGAGGGCGACCAGTGATGAGATTCAGCGTGAATCGCATCATTTTGGTCCCGCCTCCTGCTTCACAATGCCTGTATTATCGGCATTGTGTAGCGGGGGCGGGGTCAAAATAACACAATCATGTGACCCCGCCCCCATCACACCTACAAACATCAGGCACCCACCTGGCCACACCCCATTTTCTGGCCACGCCTCCCGCTGCCCTGCCGATCTGGCTGCGCCCTCCCGGAAAGGAGGCAACTCTGTCGGCAACTCTGGCTTATTGTTCTGTATATAGTGAATGAATAATGAATGAAGAATGCATTTTTTTTCATATATCATTGGACAGTTCCTTATAAACAGGTGTTTGTAAACAGATTATTGTGACATCAGAACAGCACTTTTGAGAGACGTTCTCTTCCCCAATCACATTACAGTAGTTATTTTTATGTTTTTCTATCAATAGCACAATAGGGAATTTGTTTGTGAAAAGAAGTTTTCCCCAAAAGCATATAATTTAACTCAATATCCAGTATTCCCTGGGAGGACCCCAACATATGCTCATGAATCATAAGTGATTACTTATATAGACAAGGCTGTACTTTAGGGACATAAGATCTACTTTTTGTACATTCACTACAAGGCAGTCTGACACCATTTTATGGTGCAATGCTTGCTGTGCTGACAACTATCAATCCTGCAAGAGTACACAAAATAGGATATTCGTTAAAACAGCCACAGCTTTATTAACAAAATATTTCAACATAGACATATGAGAGCTGATGAATAGATAGGCGGTACGAGGGTCCTAGCCCAGTACCAAGGGCTAGGAAAGACTGCCTCTTGGATCTTACAGCTGGCCGGCGAGGAGAGATGGACACAACACATGGTGTGGAGTTCAAGTCTGCTCCCTCAGATCTGAGGACCAATCCCCAGTCTGCCTTTATTTATACCAAAAAGCTATAGGCATACAGTACATCTCTTAACAACCAATCAAATAGCACTTCTGAAACATGATATGGCTCGTGATAATTGCATGCATTCTATATGTTTAATTCAATGTACATACTGTATAAGGCTTTTTGATTTAGCGGATGCTCGTTGTCACAGGAAACTTCTGGCTTGGCCACCAGTTCTGGACATTAATCTTGACTTCTTTTCCTCTTGCAAAAGCTATTTCTGTGCTAGCAATATCTGAAGCTTTGTTTATGACAGGAAAACATATTTAAATGCATACATTCATAATTGCATACATGTTAATCAATAGTTCTGCTGTTGCAGACCCTCATAGTCCCCTCTATTAACACTTGTCTCTATACCTGTGATAGGATCACAAGAATTCATGATGGCACCTACTTTACCATACATAGCCATCTTATTACTGCATGTACTGTAGGTAGATCAGAAATCATTTGATACCTGAATTGTTGCTCTCCTATCTCAAGTCTATCCTAGAGGGGTTCACAAATTCCGTGAAACATTGCCATTTTGTGTACTATACAGTTACTTTTGATAATGCTTGTCTGGAAATCAACTTGTGACTAAAATAAATGCAGCTGTTGTCTGCAGCTAAACCTGGAACACCAAGCTACTGTTACCTGCAAGAGCACTTCTTCCACCATCATCAAGGCTGTTACTACAGACTTTTTCTTGCATTTTTCAAATAAGCAACTGTTCATTCTATACATGGCATACAGAGCAATTCCCGCCAGACATACTTTTCCTATAAGTTCAATTATTCGCATGAACCATCCTCCTATTCCTTGGAACCAATTAGCTGGGTTTAGCCAAGAGAACAATGACATAATGAACCATGGTTCCTCGGAGTGATCTTTAGCACACTGTTTCTTCAGTTCCAGAACCTTGTCCAGGTGCTGTTCTATGGCTTCCTCAATTTCATATATCTGATTTATGTAGCTACAGCAAGCTTCTTTCACTATCATGCACATTCCTCCTTCTTGAGCTATCAGGTAATCTAATACTAATCTATGTGCAAGTATTTTCTTGCTAATCATTTGAAGTTCCCTAAGCATCAGTCTATAATGTTCATCTTATAAGTTAGTAATATTGTCAATAAGGTTAGCTAAATCCATTATATAATAGAATGCCTTCTTTATACAACACCTATTGACCCATGGTAATGTAATTAAATCTTAATTGGCCTTGCTGGCCGACTTCTCTTCTTCTGATGGAATGTTCTTTGAAATCCCATTGTTTCAAGTGTGTGGAGTGTAACTGTTCTACATAATAGGTGGGAGGCAATAAATAACACAGTATACAATTTTCAAATGCTCCATACGGTAACCATTTATATGCATATCTTCCACACAGATAATATATGTTGTCAGGGAGAATACTAGGAATTCCTACCACAGTTTGAGTAAGAAGAGAAAATATTTTACCATCGTCATATTTGGAGTCAACCTAGTGTGACTTCCTTCAAAGGTGGATCTATTCCACTAATCAGATATCTTGCCCTGCACCCATGCCCCTATCAACGGGATACATCTATTAACACAGCTATGTATTGCCAGGGGAGGTTTGGAGGCATTAGTTAAATCAAGATCAGCTGGACACCTAAATCTACCAGCTAGGTCCCTAAATCTGAGGATAGCCCCTTTACATCGAGCTTGGCCAAGAGACCTTCTTATCAGCTTCACTAAAGAACCATCCCCTAACTTCAGCTCATTCTTCCACAAATGCATCTCTTGTAGGTACAGGAAAAGGGGTACTGAAAAGCAAAAACTTATTCTTCCCTAACAGACTAGTCAATAGGGGTACAGGTTTAGTTACATGTTTCGCTCTTGTGATTGGCATTAAAAAGAATTTGACAGTTATAACTTCTTCTAGTGACAGGGGTACTGCCACCCAGTTATTATTATTATCCTTTATTTATATGGTCTTTGAGGAAAGAAGGGAATGCCATGCTGCCGTGTACTGCATCTGGACAAATGAATTGGACTGAGGTTCATTTAGTGTTTTATGGTATTCTCTAACCTTTATTTTGAGATTCACTTTTGTTTGGAACCAAGTACCCATTATTATCACAATCATAAATATTGACACCCATATAAAAGGATTCATTTTACTGGTTCGAACTTGACTCTAATTTTCTTGAAATGAGATCGTGTATCCAAGTAACCTGTCCTCCAAGTTTGACTAAGGTAGGTGTAGTCAACAAAACCTGGAACAGACCTTCGAACCTTGGTTCCAAGCATCTTCTCACATACCTCTTGGTATATAGCCAATCTCCTGGTTCAAGAGAGTGTGAACCTGGAACTGTGTATGGATCTGGAAGAGAGAACTAGAGAATGGGTGTTAGCTACTTGTTTACATAATGTGGCTACGTATTCAGTTAAGTCTGCATGGTTACGCTGAAGCTGCTGTGGAAAGTAACACTCTGTTTTGGGTGCACTGAGAAACAATATTTCATATGGTGACAGTTTATGTTTCTTACTGGGTGTTGTCCTAACTGAGTATAATGCCACTGGTAGATAGTCAACCCATGTTTTGCCTGTTTCAGCAATCATTTTCTGGATTTTTAGTTTTAGAGTACCATTTAGTCTCTCAACACGCCCACTTGCCTGTGGTATATAGGGTGCATGGAAAGCTTGACCTATTCTCATCTTTCATGTGTTGCATTACCTCTCCAGTGAAGTGTGATCCTCTATCTCACTCAATGGTTTCTGGTATCCCATAACTACAGATCACTTAACTGATTTATTTCTTTGCTATTGTTTTGGCGGTAGCCTTGGCAACAGGCCACGCCTGTGGCCAATTACTGAAGAGGTCCATAGAAACAAGGTCATGCTCATATACCCCCACCCTGGGTAACTGTATGTAGTCAATCTGCAGTCTCTGTAATGGATACAATTGCCTGGGTGTATGTTTCTGTGGTGTCTTAATGGTCTGTCCTGGTTTGTGTTTTCCGCACACCAAACAGGCAGCCACATAAGCAGTAGCTGCTTCATTAAAGCCTAGTGCTATCCAATACTGGGAGACTGCTTCTGCCATAGCCTCCTTCAAGTTATGCACTGGACCATGTGCCAACTGAGTCATAAGGGGATATAAGGCCCTGGGGAGGCACCACCTGTCTCCCTTTCTCCATATCTTTCCCTCACAGGTGGCTCCCTCTTTTTCCCAGCCCTTCCTTTCACCTTCTGGTGCTTCCTTCTGAAACTATCAGGGTCTGTACATGTGTTTGTTCTCTATTTATACTATCTACTGCATCAGTTTCTATACCATTTAGTGCTGGTTTTTGGAAATTCCAAAATTTGTGGCAATGTGTAATGAAAGTTTGGTGTTTGGTTCAAGGAGTCTCCTCAGTTGACTCATGGTGACGAGAACCCCATCCATGGCTCACTAGCTGCATCGACCTCTAAGGAGAGAAGGTGAAAGGAGATTGTATAGAGCACCTCCATTATTTATCACCACCCCCTCAAAAGAGCTAAAGCGTATGCTACACATACAGAAATAATATGTACTAAAACACTTCACATAGACATATAGGTTAGAGACACATTTACACAATAACCCAGATAACTACTATACACTATAATATAAAACTTAGAAACATTTTACATGACCCTCCTTATGTAATCTGCTACTCTTTCACCCAGGAGACTGAAAAGATGCAGACCCATCCTTGTAACTTTGCTGCTGTGAAGACACTACCATAGTGCATGAACCAACTTCTTATAATGATTGGGGGTGATCATGTTACCTTGCTCCCTTCATATGGCAGACAAATGGCAGGTGTAGACATGGTCAGTGACTGAAGAGCATAAATATTTGAAGTGCTCAAGGAAACCTAGAGCACTATTTATTAACTGTTGGTTTTCCAAGGCCGCTGATTGGCGGTTTAAAGCAATGGATTTAAAGCAACATTAATAACTGATAAACCAGTCCGATTTAACCTTCATTTCTGTCGTTACTTTAAATCCATCTGTTTTTCATTAGCTTGCTCTTACTAGTATCATTCTATTCATAAGGTTTTGTATTTCATTCACCATTTTCAAATGATTAGTGCTTTACTTGGTCCTAAAGGAATGTTTCACTAAAATGGGGAAAGTCGGGTATCAACAGAGAACTGTTTTTTTTTCAGGAAGACAGACCAACAAAATACTGCCAGCAGGTAGAAGTTTAGCAGTGAAATTTAAAATTTACCTTGTTCCCCATACATCAATATACAACCAAAGTGGAAAATTAATCTACTATATATACTGTATATCTATATAATAATTGTCTAAGACAGAGGTTCCCAAACTCCGCTATTACCGTCCAGGTTTTAAGCATATCCATGCTTGAGTCCAGATGGTAAAATCGAATTGACTGAGGTACTAATTAAGTCATCTGTGCTCAAGCATGGATTTCCTTAAAACATGGACTGTAGTGGCGTAGTTTGCGGACCTCTGGTCTGTCTGTCCCATTTCCAACATGCATGCGCAGTGGGAGTCGGGGTACATGCCCCAACAGGTCACATTGGTAGGGAGACAGGACAGATCTAGCCTAGGAGTACTTGACCTGCCATAGGGAACAGGCTAAGTACTGTCTAAGAGTGGGTGGTGTGCAGCAATAGCAGCTGGTGGAGAGGGGGTTGGGGGGGGGTGAAGCAGGTTGCTGCATTTGTTCTTGGCTAGACTATTTATATAACAGTAGCACGAAGAGTTAAGATCTGACAAAGGTGTTGGGCATCTTAAGCATCCCTTATCTACTTCTCTCTAGCCAGCGTACAAGTCTAATTCTGTGATCTCCTCCCAGGCAGAGTCAACAGGATTCGGATTTAGAGGAGAAACTTACTAGTCAAATAGTTTTAGCTTGTCTGTCTCTATACTGCTCTGGGTTAATTTAGGCATATGTGTATTTAACTGTTGCTTCTCCTGAATGTGTTTGCATAAATGCTCCCTGTTTTGGTCTAAACCAGTGGTTCTCAAACTTGGTCCTCAGGACCCCACACAGTTCACGTTTTGCAGGTCACCCAGCAGGTGCACAGGTGTAATCATTACTCACTGACACATTTTAAATGGTCCACAGGTGGAGCTAATTATTTCACTTGATTCAGTGTGGAGACATGAGGACCGAGTTTGAGAACCTGTGCTCTAAACATTACTCTGCTTAGAGTGCTACAGGACTTTTATTATAGTCCTTATTTAGACAAAGGGGATTTGGTTCAGGGGTTAAAGCCACAAATGTATTTGTGACCTTTACCAATGTATGCTTGGCCACATTATGCCTTTGCCCTTGGCTAGTTTTGGCTCATGGCATAGTATTACTAGGTCGGGTAAAGGAAACTCATTTAGAGCTGCCCATCTGTGTACCTTTTCTTATTTTGTTTTCTGTTGTACACAAATTACAAGCCACATGGAATATTCAAGCTAGATGTAAGAGGACACATCTGTATGTGTAGCTGTATAGTCAGCGGGTGTTCAACATTACTGTACACCCTGTCAGACTGCATTTCTGTTTTGCCTAAAGAAGGCGTTTGCTCTCAGAGTCTTGGATAACTACATTCACCTGGTATGTTTTTTTTTTTTTAGAATATCTATATTTGCCTGGTCACTGCTCAATTACACTACACCTGTGCTCACTGTATTCCTGAAACACAATGCTGGTGGTACATTACAGTATGTGATCCTGGTTTAAGCCACATTTGTTTCGTGACCTTTACTATTATTCATCTGTAGTGTTAATTACATATGACAAGACTTACCTGTAACTGCTGTATACATTACCTAGTACCACACTTAAATTGTAGTGTGACCTGTTCTCAGGGGTGGATTGGGATGGAAAACCAGCCCGGGAAATTTCTGCAGCAGCCCTAAATGGGAGGAGGTGGAGTCTGTGAAGGGGGCAGGATATGACGACATATCTAAAAGGATCCGATGGTATATAGGTGGCAAGTGGAGGAGAGACAGCAAGAAATGTCAGAGAAAGATGGGGGGGGGGGAGAGAGAGAGTTACAAGCGAGAGATAGAAAGATAAAGAAAACTGTTTTTTTTTTCTTCATCATTTATCAATGTACAATCGCATCTCCTCTATATAATGCCACATATCAGTGTGTGCTGGGGGCTGTTTTATTCCCCCTCATAACACTGTATAGTGTCTTCACCTCGATATAATAATACCACATATCAGTGTGTGCTGTGAGTTTTGTTAATCCTCATATATCACTGTACGATCTCCTCTCCTCTATATAATAACACTACCACATATCAGTGAGCTGGGAGTTGTGCTATTCCCCCTCATATATCACTGTACTGTCCTCTCCCCTATAGAATAACAATAGCACATAGTTTGCTAGGAGCTGTATTATTCCCCCGCATATATCACTGTACAGTCCCCTTCCCCCTATATAATACCACATATCAGTGTGCTGGGAGCTGTGTTATTCCCCTCATATATCACTGTACTGTTCCCTCTCCCCTATGTAATAATACCACATATCAGCGTATGCTGAAGGCTGTGTTATCTCTCATCATATAACTCTATGGTCCCCTCTCCCCTATATAATACCACATATCAGTGTGCTGGCAGCTGTGTTATTTCACCTCATGTCACTGTACTGTTCCCTCTCCCTTATATAATAACAATGTCACATAGAAGTGTGCTGGGGGCTATGTTTTTCCACTTCTATGTCACTGTACTGGTCTGTTGAATCGTCAGTATTAACCTTTAATATATTCCTGCCTAGAACCTCTAAGACAAAAACCTGCCTATAACCTCTAAACAGAACGCTTATTGCGTACGCAGTATAACCGCAAATAAAGACAGGAGTGGAATCTGTGTTTCCAACCCACAAGTATTATTCAGGTAAAAGTACAGTCAGTTACACACAATCTATACATACACAAGTTAGGCGTAAAAGGAAATAATACAGACCCAAGTACAGTTATACATACGCTGCGCCTCTGGACCCAGAGATAGACCTCAGTACACCCAAAATTCAGCATGAACTGCCAAACCAGTATTTGGACACATGTATTTATTTCCCTCCAGACTGAAACAGGACAAAGGGAAAACTTCCTACTGATCTCTTCCCAGAGGAGAAGCATATGTTACGGCACATTTAACAGGTTGTTTCAAATAACTTTCCCTGCCTCCGACAACAGGGGTCTTTCTAGTAACGCCTCCTGTAACATTCCATCAGCTAAACATTTTGTTGCTTGTAAGTTCTGCGATCCGTAACTTGAGTTTGCATGATGCGATCTCTCCACCGATAACACCGGGATGCTGTAAAAAGCGTACGCATCAGAACGAAACCAAACACACTTTGCTTATCATGTATAATACCTTAGTTATCAAAAACCTCTATTTCTTAGCATTTAAACTAACGTAACCAACTTGAATCATACAATTTGATGCTAATTGAACCCTGTGTGCGAATATGTAGTGTGTGGGTATTCGGGGTTTGGTATAAGGACGCTAGTTATTAATGGGTGAGATTTAAGTGCATAATCTTTCATACATGAAGTGAACATCCAGCAGTGTGGATGGCTGAGGGTTGTAGTTCTACATGCCCTCTGTCAGCAGGCCCCCACATGTTGTGTGTTCAAAGGAAAACAAAACCTCTTTTGTTCTCACAGACTCTTGTGTGAAATGCAAATGTATTACCACCTCAAGCTGTGGAGTTTGGGGCCATCCTGTCTAGGATTCAGACAAATCCAATTGTGTAGATCAATGCCTGGATTATATTACAATTGCCACAACTATACTTTA
Organism: Taudactylus pleione; assembly: GCA_031769625.1. Classification (NCBI taxonomy): domain Eukaryota; kingdom Metazoa; phylum Chordata; class Amphibia; order Anura; family Myobatrachidae; genus Taudactylus; species Taudactylus pleione. The sequence goes on from JAUIMM010001336.1 coordinate 2,812,144, forward strand.
TCTGCATCCAGGGATTCCCAATTTGTATGTAAAAATACCCATTGTCTATTCTTATTTACTTTTACTCAGAAAGCTTGTTTTTCCAGTTGCCCTTGGTAGGTTAACAAAAACATTGCCATCTGTTCTTAGCTCCTGAGTTATAACTTGAATTGACACTGGCCACAAAATGGTGTCTTGCGATCTCATTTCCAAAATGGAGTCTTGCGGCCATTCGCAAGATGGCGTCGCCGCGATTAAATTTTAAACTGAACTTGTCTCAGCCAATTATTCAGCTTCGACAGTTCCCTTTCCCCTATAGAATAATGTCACATAGCAGTGTGCTGTTATTCCCTCTCATGTCACTGTATTGTTCCCTCTCCCCTATATAATAACAATGTCACATAGCAGTGTGCTGTTATTCCCTCTCATGTCACTGTATTGTTCCCTCTCCCCTATATAATAACAATGTCACATAGCAGTGTGCTGTTATTCCCTCTCATGTCACTGTATTGTTCCCTCTCCCCTATATAATAACAATGTCACATAGCAGTGTCCTGGGAGCTGTGTTATTCCCCCTCATGTCACTGTACTGTCCCCCCCCCCTCCCCAATATAATAACAATGTCACATAGTGTGCTGGGAGCTGTGTTATTCCTCCTGCCCTATATAATAACAATGTCACATAGTAGATTGCTGGGAGCAGTGTTATTCCCCCTCATGTCACTGTACTGTCCCCCCTCCCCTATATAATAGCAATGTCACATAGTAGTGTGCTGGGGGCTGTTATTCTCCTCATATGTCACTGTAGTGTCCCCCCTCCCCCCCAGAGTCACTTACCAGCCTCAAAGCTGGTCTCACTGCTCCCACAGTCACATCATGGCCTTGGTGAAAGAGGTGTGGTGCCTGCTTTCTTTTGAAGTTTCAGGAACCACCAATGAGACATTCCTCCGTGTTTCCGCCGCCGCGTTCCGATCGAAGAGCATGAGTTCAGCTAGTGACGACGCTCAAACTATGCTGTCTAATGAGGCCACACTGGAGTGAGCCACCTGGTGGTGGGGAGAGGTAACTGCAAGGCAGTGTTACTGGCAGAGAGGCTGAGCTGCCTTTGCACGGCCCAGCCACCTGGCATCTCCGGCTTTCTTCGCTGCCGCTTTTCACATGCGCGACCACAGCAGTGAAGGCCTTAAAGGGGTTGCTAAGGAGTGAGAGGTCCAGCCCAGCAGGAAGTACCCCGGCAGCCCAATCCACCCCTGCCTGTGCTAAGAATTCTATATCTTCTGGTGTGCAATTTGCTAATGTCTGTACCTAATGACATTATGGTTATTATTTTATTCTGAGAATTTTCAAGATCAAAGAGACAAATGCAAGTGCATACTCTACCCATGCTGAACCTAATAATATAACTGCTAAATAGCATCAAAGAGGTTCTTTGCATAATAATGGCCATAATTATGGGCCTGCCCACCGCGTCCAGGAGACCTCTATCAGGCAGATCCCTAACACTCCTATGGAACAAATATGGGGCACGGGACCCCCCAGGCCAACCCAGCAGAACCACCCCATGGCATCACACTAGATATTGTCATGATTTGATCAAAGCATTTAAGCCTGCAGCCCTGCATCAAGGGACCCCCATTTTTCTGCAGGTCCCCAACACTAGCATATATGCCCACCTAACAATAATATACTGCAAATCTATGTGTGTGCAGCAAATAAAACAATGGGGATTTTGTCATGATTTGATCAAAGCATTTGATGCTGGGCTGCAGGCTTAAAAGCTTTGATCAAATCACGACAAAATCCCCTTTGATTTATTTGCTGCACACACATATAGATTTGCAGTATATTATTGTTAGCGCCGATAGTAAAAGTTTTTCTGTTTTGTATATATTTATGGCATTAATATTGCCATGCTGCTGGTACCATGTATGATATGGGTAAAACCAAGCACGGGCATATTTCTTTTCTGCTTTGTTTCAAAATTTTGCCTTGTCCTATCATGGCAGCTTTCAATTAAGGCTATAAAAGGCCAAGTTGGGTGTGGCTAACAGCCAGCCCCTGTGTAGATGTGTTCCTCTGTATCTAGGAGGTGAGTACATTTAACTGCAATGTAATGATGTGCTGGGCATGTATGCTAGTGTTAGGGACCTGCAGAAAAATGGGATCCCTTGATGCTGGGCTGCAGGCTTAAATGCTTTGATCAAATCATGACAAAATCCCCTATGGTTTATTTGCTGCACACACATACAGATTTGCAGTATATTATTGTTAGCGCCGATAATAAAAGTTTTTCTGTTTTGTATACATTTATGGCATTAATATTGCCATGGTGCTGGTCTCACACAGAAGGAGATGGAAAACCGGTGACCATCGCGAAGCCCATCTGAAGCACAGATGCGTCAGGGTGGGTGCCCTGTGGACCCTATGGACTTCGTAGAAAGAAAGCTAACAAAGGTAAGTTCTTACCATATCTCTCATTTTTTACTTCATGGTCCATAGGAGGTCCACAGGGTGACCTTGGGGATGTCCCAAAGCAGTACCCTCAAGGGTGGGGACGCTCCTCTGCAGATAGGAGAATCCGCCGCCCGAAGGATGCATCCTGTGAGGCAAAGGTATCAAATGCATAATACCGTAAAAAGGTCGGGACAGAAGACCACGTGGCCACCTTACAAAGCTGAACAGCCGAGGTGCCATGGCGAGCTGCCCACGAAGGACGCACAGACCGAGTAGAATGAGCGGTAACAGAGGGTGGCACTGGAAGACCCTCATGAGTGTAAGCCTCAGAGCTTGCCATGTAAAGCCACTTAGTCAAAGTTTGCTTATTTGCCGGCTTCCCTTCTTGAGGAATCCAGAGAGGACAAACAAGGAGTCTGACTTTCGAAGGGAACTAGTACGGTCCACATAAATCCTGAGGGCACATACCACATCCAATTAGGCCTCACCTGCTGAGAGGTCTGAGGAATTAAAGGCCGGCACAATAATTTCCCCATTAATGTGGAAACTAGAGACCACCTTAGGAAAGAAACCAGGCTGAGTCTGAAGCACTGCCCTTTTCTGGTGAAAAAACAGAAATGGGGTACGACCAGAGAGAGCCCCCAAAACAGACACTCTTCTGGCAGAAGCAATAACCAGAAGAAAAACGGTCTTAGCAGTAAGCCATTTGAGGACCATCGAGTCCAGGGGTTAAATGGAGGGCCTTAAGGACAACTGCCAAATCCCAAGGCGCAACAGGAGAGACAAAGGGAGGCTGAATGCGAAGGACCCCATGAAGGAAAGTGCGGATATCAGAAAGAGGAGCAATCCATCGCTGGAACCACACTGAAAGGGCAGAGACATGCACCTTCAGGGAAGGGGGAGACCAAGGTCCAAACTGGCCTGAAATAAAGCCAAAACTCTGGATACCCTAAACACTTGGGGGTCGTAACCTCTGGTACGACACCATTCAAAGTAGGTATGCCACACTCTGTGGTAATCCTAGCAGGTTTCCACACCCTGAGCATAGTGTTACCCACAGAGCCAGAAAAATCCATGGACCCTAGGAAGGATATCTCAAGAACCACGCTGTCAAAGACAGACGGCCCAGGTCCGGGTAAAGGCAAGGACCTTGAGACAACAGGTCCGGACGTTGAGGCAACAGCAACGGAGTGTCGATGGAGAGACTCTGAAGATCTGAGTACCAGTGACGTCTGGGCCACGCTGCAGCCACCAGCAGGGCGGTGCCACCTCCTTGTTTGAACTTCCGAAGTACTCGAGGAAGGAGGGAAATGGGAGGAAACAGGTACACAAACCGGAAGGTCCACTTGACCGACAGAGCGTCTACCAAGAGAGCCTTGGCGTCTCTTGTCCTGGACTCGTACAGAGGCAGTTTGTGAATTTGTCGAGAGGCCATAAGGTTCATGTTCGAAAGGCCCCACTTGTCCACTAGGAGCTGAAACACCTCTTGGCGGAGAGTCCATTCCCCGGGATGCACGTCGTGACGGCTGAGGAAGTCCGCTTCCCAATTGAGAACTCCTGAAATGAACACTGCCGATATGGCTGGTAGATGGCCTTCCGCCCATATCAGGATGTGTGATACTTCTGACATAGCTGACGGACTTCGAGTTCCTCCCTGATGGTTTATGTAAGCCACTGTCATGGTGTTGTCTGACTGAACTTGCACAGGGTTTCCATGAAGTATGAGTCTTGCTTGTTGTAGGGCCCAGTCTTGCTTGTTGTAGGGCTCTAAAGACTGCCCAAAGTTCCAATATGTTGATTGGTAGAGCAGACTCTTCTGGTGTCCACCTCCCCTGAAAAGTGTGTGGACCCGTCACTGCGCCCCAACCCCGGAGACTGGCGTCCGTTGTCAGAAGGACCCAGTCCGGAATCTAAAAGGGGCTCCCCTTGGTGAGGTGGACCGACTGCAGCCTCCAAGTCAGAGCTAGACGCACCTCCGGAGAAAGTACCATCGTTTGTGTCCTTATCCGATGTGGTAATCCATCCCTCCGGGAGAGGATCAATTTCTGCAGAGGCCGGGAATGAAACTGGGCATATTCCACCATGTTGAATGCCAACACCATGTATCCCAGTAACTGCATGGCTGAGTGTATGTACACTCGGCGCTGTGGAGGCATCTGCGCACTCGCGTCTGCACTACAAGCACTATGTCTGCTGTCAGAAAAATCCTCTGCTGTTGGGAATCCAACAGAGCTCTCAGATGGAGCATCCTTAGAGATGGGATCAGGGAGGACTTCTTCCAATTGATCAACCATCTGTGTTTCTGTAGGACAGATATTGTCAGCTGTAGGTGAAGTACCTCTGGAGACCCTGCCAACAGCAAGAGATCGTCCAGGTACGGTACAAGGCGGACCCCCTGGAGCTGCAAATGGGCTGCCATTAACGCCATAACTTTTGTAAACCCCCGAGGTGCAGTAGAAAATCCAAACAGCAAACCTGAGAAAACGTTGGTGAGCCGAAACAATCGGAATATGCAGGTATGCATCCTGAATATCCAGAGACACCATAAAATTCCCAGGTTCCATAGCTAGTATAATGGAAAGTAGTTTCCACAGTGAACCAAAGTACCCTGAAGAACTAGTTCAGGGACTTGAGATTGAGAAAAGGTCGGTGGGATCCATTCGGTTTTTGAACCAGAAAAAGGCTGGAATAATAACCCGTTCCCCTCTGGGATAACGGGATCAGTACAATGACCCCAGCCTGGAGCATGGATTGGACTGCCTTTTGAATGGCCAAGCCCTGTACTTGATGGACAGGAGGCCTGTGCAAAAGAACTGATAGGGAGGCCGTCTGCGGACAGAGACAACGTACCGAGACCACTTCTCTCACCCAGGTGCCTGTGGTAGTCTGACACCAGCACTGGGCGACTTGAAGAAGTCGGCCTCCTACCCTGGGACGTCTCGCACTCCAGGCTTGCTTCTTAGGCTTGGTAGATTTCTTGGTGGAAGATGGCCTAGGAAAGAACTGGGTTCTGGCCTTACCTGGGGCCTGATAGGTCCGAAAGAGCGAAGTCCGAGACCCCAAGGGAGCAGATGGCAGACAAGCCGACTTAGCTGCTGCCAGTGTATCCACAATTTTGTCCAAATCCGGGCCGAACAGGACCTTACTATTATAAGGTAAACATTCAAAGCCCTTCTTGGAGTCCGCATCTGCCCTCAAAGAACGAAGCCACAGGGAGCGGCAAGCTGCAATAGCCGCCGTGGAGATCCCGGCACTCAATAAGCTGACTTCTAAGGTCGCTTCATTTAAGTAGCCGAATCTCGCAAGTTGCCCACAAGATTCAACTGCTCCTTTGTCGCATCTGAAGACAAGGACCCCTCCAGGGTGTTTGCCCAACATTCCATAGCCCGAACCACTCAGCAGTTAGCCATAGCTGATCTGCATGCGGCACCTGAAAGGGAATAAATGGACTTCAGGCAAACCTCCATCTTCCTATCAGTAGTATCCTTCAGGGACGATGTGGAAGGCATAGGGAGTCGCGCTTTTAACCAAGCGTGTAACGTGGGACTCCACTACTGATAAAGTTTCCCATTTAGAGAAATAGTCCTCAGCAAATGGATAAGCATGGGCCAGGCGCTTCTGCGGCTGGCAACGCTTCCCAGGATTTTCCCATGTCACCTCCAGATGGTCCACCAGATGGTCGGACAAAGGAAAAATAGCTGCGGCCGCCTTTACAGGCTTAAAAAGAGCATGTCTGGACTTAGGTGCTGGAGGATCGACCTCCTCTATGACGAAGGCCGCACGGACAGCTTGCATCAGACCCGGGATATACAGTACATCTTAAGCTGGGTACACACGTAAAGATTATCTGTCCAACCATCCAACTAGTTGATTGGTTGGAATAAAAATCTGGTAACGTATGGGAGCAACTGATGATCAGCAATTTGCTCTTAAATGCCAGAAAACAGATGAAAATGGTCGTCAGACAAGTTTTTTAAAAGTTTGATCTAAACAATTTGTTCAAACAGCAGTTTTTGTCCATTGTCCGGCATTTGGGAGCAAATTGGCGATTGTCATTTGCTTTCATACCTTACCAGATTTTCATTCCAACCAATCAACTAGTTGGATGGTTGGACAGAAAATCTTTGTGTGTATGCACCTTTAGACTTGGACTCTCACGTATGGAAGAGTCGTAGTCAGAATCATCCGGGATCGCCCCATCCTCAGATGACACCACGGTATCATCATAGAGTAGATTGGGACGGCAAAAAACTTTTAGCTGCTCTGCCCCGAGGGGCCTCCTCCTGTCGCACTTCTGCAACATTTTGCAATGCAGTGGGAACTGTATTAACCCACTGGGGAGATAGGACCTGTAAGGGTGCAGCTGCCTGAAGTAGGCTCTGAGAGGGAATAAGCTGCTGCTGTGTGAATCGCAGAGGGAAAAACACAGGAGGGGCAGCTAAATGTCCCTCAATGGCCGTAAGTGTTTGTGCAAAGCATGCTCACGGAGGCTCCTGCAGGGTGACAGGGACCGTAGAGGGACCTGGGGGAGCATAATCCTTCCAGTACCATGTCTCCCACCCCTAAAGTCACTGTACATTTTTTACAGGACAGCTGGGCGGGAGTCAAATTAGGTATATCACTCTCACTGCCAGACATAGTGAAGATAGCAATATAATGTATGTGACCCCCTGCACAGAATTAAGACTGTGAGGGTGTACCCCGACAACACCTGTGTTAGGGCTCAGAGAGAGAGAACAGGTACAGGGAAAGTAAAATGGCTGACAGTAACAAAGTGAAACTCAGACAGCGCTAGCTTACAGTCACATACAATGCAGAATAAAAATATCTGCACTAAATCACCCTTTACTGGTCAACTACGCAGGCTAGCGTCTGGTAGGACAAAAGTGCTACATACACTGACCACCGTCCAGGAGGAGAGGTATGTAGGGGGACCCGGACTAAGCACCACCTGCTTTCTGCGACACTCATCCAGTAAGATGGCCGCCAGAGATCACTGAGGGGGCCGAGCTGCAGGAGGGAAGCTGCCACAACCCAGCCCGACAGCGGTGGAAAGACGCAGTGTGCAGTGGGAAGGAGCCGGCTGTTAGACAAGGAAGGCTGCCTCCCCAGGCCAGCGTTTAACCCCTGGGAGGCTGGAGCGTTCCCCAGAACTCCAGCCTAAAGTCTCAGGCGGCTTAGTGGGGACGCAGGACTCAGTGCCTTGCCCCACTTGCTGTCATCCCCAGGGAGTCCCCCGTCCTGGGGGAAAAGACTGCGACTCGGCGCACACCACCGCAGTGACACGCCGCTTACATACGTCCCTGTACCGTCCGGCCGCAGTCCAGGGATCCTCCGGGGTCCCTACTAGCCAAGACCCCAGAGGCCCGCCGAGATCCCCGGATCAGTACTAGCGTCTCTGCGCCGGCGGGATGACAGAGCGACAGCGGGGACGTCCCCTGGAGTGTCCTTGCTGTCACTATGTAGAATCAAACTTCTTTTAAAATAAAAAATCTTCGGGGGGGGGTTAAACCCACCCCTGGGCGTCACTGACCGACGCTAGATATCTATATAATAAGCGGGAAAGTGTACAGCCTGAGTTTTGTACCTACTATAGCTATGTTTGAAGTTTGTCAGAGCCATGGAGGTCTCCAGTACCTAAATCTGCACTGACCTGAAGACACAGGCTGATATGCACCAGTGGGGGGTAGGCAGAGCTCCATTGGAAGAGCAGTGAGTTTAAGAATCAACTGTCACACTGCACTGAGTTACTAATTTTGCCATGGTCTCCGATGTTGGTCTGCAGAGATTTCTGCCCGGCAATGATTTCTGCTCTGTACTGATTTCTGAAACCACAGTGATTTGTGAAGCTATACTGATTTTGGTCCTGTAAGTCACTCTGCTATACCCCATTCCAAACAGTCAGAATATGACTGCACTGTCATTTACTCCTAAATTACATTGTTATCCATGTCTAAATGACTTCTATGTTCCTTGTTCAAAGCGTTACTCCTTTTGTATACCACATTAATTGTTAATACTGTACCTTAGTGTTGAGGTAACAGTGTCTGAATACTCTATATAAATGGATAAAACCATGTTAACAAACAGTGGGGTCCTTTTTAGAACCAATAGAATGGAATGTAGTTTCAATCCCAGCGCTCAGAATTTCGACGGCAGCATGCCAACTGCCGCCATCCTGACGGTAAGTAGTAGGGTTAGGCTCTAGGGGGAGGGTTAGACACTAGAGGGGGAGGTTCCATTTTGGCTGTGGGGGGGCTAGGTTTAGGCTGCAGGGGGGGTAGGGTTAGGTTTAGAATACTTACCAACAGGTGTCGGTATCCTAAACCTGTTGGGATGCTGGCGTCAGGATCCCGTACCCATCCCAATAGAATGACGAGGATAATATAAAAAATGGAATACATAAGGGATGCCGGTGGTCAGAATCCCAACAGGGTTAGAATACTGACACTGTGCCTGAACCTCCCCAGAGCTTGAACCTAACACCCCTCCCCCCTGGTGGCTAAACCTAACCTCCCCCTCACCGCACACTAACCCTCCCCCCAGTACTTACTTTCTGGATCCCGACGGTCGGAATGCCAGCGCCGGTATTCTAACTAGTGTCAGGATTCTGGTATCTGCATTCTGACCACCGGAATCCTAGCAGTCAGGATTTTGACCGCATCCCATAAAAAATGAAGATGCACTTCAAGGTCCATTCTTCAAACTGGGCAACACCGGATATCCCAGCTAGTATAAGTACTGTACCTTTTTTACATCAGCTGTAACATTAAAACCACCTGTCTAATATTGTGTAAGTCGCTTTTATGTCACCAAAACTCCTCTAGCCCGTCAAGGCATGGACTCCACAAGACTTCTGAAGGTGTCCTGTGGTATCTGGTTAGTAGCATACCCTTTAAGTCCTGTAAGTTGTGAAGTGGCGCCTCCATGGCTCACCTTTTTTTCCAGCACGTCCCACAGACCTAGGGAATCTGTTGAAGTTAACATTTTAAACTTTTTGTCATGTTCCTCCAACCATTCCTAAACAATTTTTGCTGTGTAGCAGGGTGCATTATCCTGCTGAAAGAGGCCACTGCCATAAGGGAATACCATTGCCATAAAGGTGTGTACTTGGTCTGCAATAATGTTTAGGTAGGTGGTATGTGTCAAAGGAACATCCACATGAATACCAGGACACAAGATTTACCAGCAGAACATTGCCCAAAACATCATACTGCATCCACCAGATCTGTTCCCCTTGTAGGCACTTTCGACAGTGGATAGGGTTCAGCTTGAGCACTCTGAATATTCTGCGACTACATAGGTCCATACGCAGCCAGCTATGATGCACTGTCTTCTGACACATCATATCCAGCATTAACTTTTTCAGTAATTTGTGCTACAGTAGCTCTTCTGTGGGATTGGAACAGATGGGCTAGCCTACACTCACTATGCGCATCAATAAGACTTGGGCACCCATGACCCTGTTACTGGTTGTCCTTCTTTGGACCACTTTTGGTAGGTACTAACCACTGTATACCAGGAACAAACCTTAAGTCCTTTAGCCATCACAATTTGGTCCTTGTCTAAGTTGCTCAGATCTTTATGCTGACTGTTCACTTATTCCCTAATAATCCTCACTCCTTGACAGGTGCCATTGTAATGAGATAATCAATGTTATTCACTTCACTGGTTTTAATATTATGGCTGAGAGGTGTACTTATTTTTTAGGTCTGAAAAGGGGACCTCATCCACAGAAGTCCCTAGACTGGGACCACTGTGACACTTACCTACAATATTCCTGTAGAAGGTGTTCTGTTGGGTCCTTGCTAAGTAAGAACAGTGTTCGGCTTAGTAACTTACCTCACCTGGCACTGCCTCAGAGCAGTTTGCTGAGACATAGACCGAGCCAGTTTGGGTTTGCTCCTCAGCAGTACACCAAGTATATGGCCAAACATACACACAGAGATCCCCCGGCAAGGACACACTCTAGTAATATGACTTCAGCATCTGGTATTGTGTCACCTGCAGACTGACATCAAATTTGTCAGCTCACATCTTCAGTCTACTGTTGTAGGACCCCTTGGGATTAGTGTTTATCACAATCTGTACAAGAATCTGTTGAATAGTATAGTCTGTGTGTACACAGAGCGATGCTGATAGGCTCCATCTTTCCCGCATTCCGGGTTTACAATGGGCTCAATCCACTGGAGGCCTACAGATTTTCATATGTCATTGTCTTTCTTTCCCAACTGGCATGAGAATATTTGGTAAAAGACAAACTCAATTGCTTACTTCTTTAACCACTTTGCTGATTTGTTTCCGCTTCTTACGCGGCATTACCATTGTGATAGCAGGGATCTAAGGTAGAATTTTTATGCTGTGGCTTCATTGGGTATTGCATTAATTTCACAATGAGTGTCTAATCTGTTGTGGGTTGGCAGAACACCTACAGGAGGACCTCAAATTTGTCATCCCACATTCTCAGTCTTATCCTGGACGATTCCATATCAACCAGATAATCGTGGCTCCTTGTTTACCTGAGGTGGGCCAGCAGTATCCTCGGTTGTCCTTATGGTCTTTGAATGTTGTGTGTGCTCTGCGGACCTATGTTGACAGGACCCTGGTCTTCTGTCTCACGGATACGTGGTTTGTGTAATAGGATGTCAACAGGCGGGGTTGGTCCACTTCAAATCAAGCCATAGTTACTTGAATCTAGGTAGTCATCTGCCAGGCATACACCTTCGCAAACCTGCCTGTTCCAGACTCAGTGATGGCTTACTTGGCCAGATTGGTGGAGCCTTTAGGTGGCTCTGTGCGATTTCCTCAGCGGAGCAACTTTTGCAGGACTGCGATGTGAGCACATACTTTCATTGAGTGTTCCCTCAATTGGTGGATAGCTTTGGGACATCCCCAGTGTCTCCCCATGGATGAAAGCTAAAATGGGATTTTGGTTTTAACCTGATAATTCCTTTTCTCTGAATCCATGGGGGACGCAGGACTACCTCCTTTACACTCCCAGCCTGGGGTTGTTGTTCTGGGGTGCGGCATTACAGGCCTACTAACTTCCTTTGGCGTGTGTGTGCCTGGTTCTCCTCTTTCTTTCCTACCTTCTGTTCTTTGGGATTTGTTAGTAGTAATTGGCTGGCTGGGGCAGGGGGTGAGGGTATAGGGGAGAGCCTGTGCTGTCAGAACTTAACTGGTAATGGCCAGACTCCTCCAGCACCAGCTATAGCCCCTAGTGTTTTCCAGTGTTTCCTATGGAATCAGAGAAAAGGATTTATCAGGTCAGAACCAAAATCCTATTGCTCCTATTGAATGTAGAGTCCTTATTTAGTATTTGAATGCAGCATTTAAAAACTGTGTGACACTTGCTTATATGGGATCATATTCAACTGGTCATCAGCCAGTTGATTCTGAAAAAGGTAAGGCTGAAAAACAAAGCAACTTTTAAAAGGCGACTCTTTAATGCTTAAATAAGAAAAACATTAGGAAAGTAAAAGGTAACAATGGCCATATTTTTTGTAATTTTTTTTTTTTTTATCTAAATTATCCATTAACAATTGGATCTATTTTGCAAATATGTGGTCCGATTGCTTTTGACTTGTGGTATATAAAATGTACCTATTGTTTTCAAGTAATATGCAATCATTCCATTAATACCGAAGTACTGATCTTAAAAGTTGTCAAATAAAATCAAGCGAAGGAGCATAGAAAAACAATAAAACTGTAACATGAAAATGACAAAACTGTTTAACTTTACACAATAATATAAACTTGTTTAGTATTAACATTAAAGCTGAACTTTTCATACAAAATCAGTAAAATCTGTATATAAAACAACTTCTGTGTCTTCAGTTTGCTCATCATGGATTCACACCAGAAAGAGAGATGATGGTGAAAGTAAGCACAGCTTCCTCTTTCTGTAGGTTCCTTATAGTGTGCGCATTACCTGGAGGTTAAAAATAAAGTTTACACTACTAAAAACTTGTACCTTGCGATTATCTTATTAGCTAGAAATATGAAAATCTAGGGTTACATTAAAGCAGACTTGAACCCAATTTAACTTTTCTATTCTAGATATAAACACACCTCTGCCCCACCATCAATGATGGATTTTACTTCTGGCAGCCACCCAATCAGCGTTAATCAAAATACTGGAATTAGCTGATACAATATAGAATATAACTTCTCTAGGGTGTCAGTGAGGTGGACTTTCTCATACATTCGACTCGTTAATTTGGACAGGTGTGTCCTCTATAATATAATTATAGTTATAGTAATATAGTTAATCTGATACATCCTTTAAAACTATGCAATAGTAATTTAAATTGACTGAATTCTAGAGACCAATAAAAAGGGGACAAAAGGGGCCTACACGTATTTACAAAATAAAATACCTTTACAAACAATGACAAAAATATAATGAAAATCTCTAAAATCCTATTTGTTATTACTAAGATGCTTCTAAGACAAACACAGGCCCTCATTCAGAGCCGTACGCTCTGAGCAGAGCGCACGCTCTGAATGAGGGCCGGGCTCCATTTTCATGGAGCGTCCTCCTGGACGCTCGTATAGCTGTGGGTCACCACCCACAGGCTATACGAGCGTGCATTTTGATGGCCGCGATGGTCGTGACCATCGCGACCATCGAAATTGCGAGCCGGAGCCTGCGGTTGAGGTTTTCAACCGCAAGCTCCGGAGTGATTTTGGCTCTATCAGAGCCAAAATCACTCCCACCGACATCACTAGTGATGTCAGTGGGCCGGCTTCTGACGGGAGGCGTTCCCGTGGGAACGCCCCCGTCAGGGAGGCACGCCCCCGGCACGCCCACCAAAGGGGGCGTGCTGTCAATCAACATTGACAGCACGCCCCCTTTGATCGGACACAACGAGCGAAGGAAAGTCCTTCGCTCGTCGTGTCTGGCGCATGCGCACGACGGAGCTCCCTCCGTCGTGCACATGCTCTGTGCAGACCATCGACCCACTTGCGAGCGGACAGCCGCTCGCGAGTGGGTCTGAATCAGGCCCACAGTTCCATATGCAATACTTTCAGTTCACCAAATTTAGGAGCAGGGAGAGGAGTGCACTGTTAAGAGATATAAGAAGCAAGGAATTGGTCTTTGCGGAGTATGTGGAACCTAACTGAAAAATGCCAGGGTGGTTGCTACCTAACAAGGTATGCAATCGGGAAGCCGGCTGACATTATACCCACAGCCGGCTTCCCGGCTGTCATATCCCGGCGAGGGTGATATGATGTAGATGTAGACGTCGGTCATTTTACAGACGCCGGGAGACCGATCAAAGTGATGCCGGGCGCCGCTGCGGACAGCAGCGCGGGGGGAGTAGGGTTAGGTTTAGGGCTCCCGGGGGGGGACTTAGGGTTAGGCACCCCCCGGAAGGTTAGGCTAGGGGGAGGAAGGGTTAGGGTTAGGCACCCCCGGGGGGGACTTAGGGTTAGGCACCTCCCCGAAGGACTTCGGTTTAGGCGGCGGGGGGGGTTAGGTTTAGGCACTTAGAGGGGGGATTAGGGTTAGGCACTGGGGGGAAGGTTAGGGTTAGGCACCCATAAGGAGGGTTAGGTTAGTTCATACTTACCTGGGGACGATCAGCATTTTCAGCCGTGTTGGCCTGCCGCTGTCGGGATTTGAACCGCCGGACACAAGTCTCTGTTTTGCTAAATAAATGAGGTTCTCTACTGGTTAATCAGTATTGACATGCATTTATTGTGGGGATATATGCTCATATAAGCAGATGCTGCTGGTCAAAATAACACAATAATAATGCTGCAATGTGGTAATCACAATAAAAACACTATTGATGGTACGCACACACAATGAAATAATGGTGCAGTCAAGGCAATGGCAGTAAATCGTCTCTTAAGTGTTTGAAGATGTTCAGTCACTGGTGTGGAATTGACAGGTGGCGTCCCAAACTGTATTGGTCCTATTCGGTAGCTTCCTATTCAAAAGAAAGTCTTTTATGCTAGCACTTATGATAAGAGTCACAAGTGCACAGTACCTGGTAAGTGGGGACTTCTGATAGCTGTCCATCTGGAGTAATACAGGCTTCCCGCCAGGGACGCAGCAAACGGCTCACCTGGTCCTGGTGGTCCGCTGGGCGTCGCCCTGAAGCGGAGGTCTGTGGTTGGTGCAGCAGGGTTGGCGGTGTTCCCGGCTATGGTTCACCGCGTAATTGCTGTGCCTTCCTCTCCTACGTGTCGGCTGCTGTCAGGTGGTCTCCAAATGTTTCCAAATATTGCAGCGCTGTATGGTCCGGCTTCTTTGAACTTCCGGATAGAGCGCACTCTAGTGTCTGGTAGGGTCACGTGATGAGTAGGTGTGGGGTAACCATGCAATAGTGTTATACCGGTTCTCAGTCTGTAGTCCCGACGCGTTTCGGCCCTTAGACCATCCTCTGGGGGTGTGGTATCATGTCGAGTGATCTTTCCTTTATTTTTAGGAACTTGTTTCTTGTGATTGGTTCATAGTTTCCTGCTGGAGGGTGTAGGATTACATAAGGTGTCTCACAATCGCCATTTTGTTGTAGTTTATTCAGTGTGGACCAGGTTAATTGGCCATTTTGGAATGGGTTCCATTATATGGACATTAAAACAGATGTGAACCTATTTCCAATGTTCATTCTATTTATGTTATTGTTCCAGTACATAATAAACCGTATGGTAGACATTTAATTTCATAAATGATGGTGATTTTGCATATGTACTCTGTGTATCTTTCAATTCCTTATATGTCAAGGATGGAGATTTTGTTGCGTGATGATTTGGTATCTATACTATATTCATCTTTAAATTCTTTGTCTGTCAAGGATGGAATGTTTGCTGTGGGTAAATCAGGGGCTTTACACTGGGTGATGCTATGTTGTGGATGTGGGGTAGAGATCAAATATTGCAGACTATAGATCTGACCTCGTTATCTAGATTTAGGCCTTTTGGGGCCAGGATCTCTAATTCTGTCATACATCTTAACTCTTCTTTATTTATTAATAAAGTGTAGTCTCCTCCCTTCCAGTTATGTTTTACTCTTTTTATGCCGTATAATTCTGTTGATTGATGCATCTTTTTGTAATGAATAGCAAGGGGGTGATCTTCTGATCCTTTTTGTATGTTCCGTATATGTTCGCAAATACGCGTTTTTAAGGGTCTTATGGTTCTTCCCACATATAATTTGGGACACAGGCATTTTATTACGTAGATTACCCCTTTCGTATTGCATGTCATGTTGTTTTTGATGATGAATTCTTTGTTGTTGCTGGGTGATATTATGGACGTGGTGGGTTGTGTGCTTCTATGTCCTGTTGTTTGACAGGCTTTACAGCTTCCACAGTGGTAGAAACCGCTTGTTTCTGTACCTGATGTTAATAAGGTGGTCTGTTTCATGGTTTTCATCGGAAGCTACCGAATAGGACCAATACAGGTTGGGACGCCACCTGTCAATTCCACACCAGTGTCTTAACATCTTCAAACACTTTTAAGAGACAATTTACTACCATTGCCTTTACTGCACCATTATTTCATTGTGTGTGCGTATCAATAGTGTTTTTATTGTGATTACCACATTGTAGCATTATTATTGTGTTATTTTGACCAGCGGTATCTGCTTATATGAGCATATATCCCCACAATAAATGCATGTCAATACTGATTAACCAGTAGAGAACCTCAATTATTTAGCAAAACACAAGACAGTATCAATACACCACAAGGGGGAGCGCAATAGTTACCCTTACCAATACTTAACATTTAACTAGCACCTTCTAGAAGAGAATAGCTAGAATCTGATTGGTTGCTATGGGCAACATCTCTTCTAAAACTCACTTCTAAAAACTCTCACTTTAGTAGATTTACCCTCAGCAATATAGTTTTGTCAATCCCAGTTGTTTTATTTCTGTAAATAAGATGCACATTTTGGTAGAAAAAAAAGTGGACTAGCAGAATCCTCTGCGCGCTGGGACTTGGCTTGCCAAGAAGGACTATATGCAGCGACTGGAGCCACAGCATATGAGGACACACCAGTCTACTGTGTACAGACCATTTACCTGGTGGAATGAAAAATATATCTCCAGTTTTCAAGGTGTAAAATGACTTGTGAAGAGTTAGTTTCACCAGACCATTGGCAACATAATAAGTCTAAAAAAAAAAAAAGGAAACTTTTATTAAAAAACAACTATAAATGAATAAAAAAATGACAGTAGTTCAGATAATTTTTCATCGCTAATAAACTAGGACAGAATATTCTAAATATTCAAGGCAATAGCAGTATCTGTTGAAAACAGCACAACAAAGGTCTTAAATAAAACAGGTAATTTTTAAGATGTCTGAAAACAAACAATATATAAAAAAAGGACTATTTTATTTGGGACACTGCAACCATGGGGTATACAGGTGGCTGTAGGAGCCTACAAAAAAAATTGTAAGTTTTAAGGAGACCTCAGATTATGGCATGTACATTACCTCTCCTCCTTCCAATGATACAGTAATCGCCACAGATCTTTTCGCCCTTTTTTGTTGTATTGTATTTCCTTTTGCACCATTTTTTAAAAATGTTATAGATTTTTCACTTAAATCAGCAATATACTGTGAGATTATGGCAAGATTCTCTATGGTTATGTGCAGGTATTTGGTTTGATAGCTTGTTCATTGTACTTGCGTGGTTATTCACACTCATTATGTTTTATGTGAGCCATTGTTGGCCATATATACGTATATGCTGTGCTGAGTTTCTTTCAATAAAAGATTAGAAAAATTTGTTTTGGAGCGCTCCTGTGGACTGCTGCCTGTTACACACTCTAGGGGTATCCCCTATACTTTAAAATACAGAGGAGCAAATATACAGTAGTTCAGTGAGAAACCACTTACACAAAATATCAGGTAAGTGACCGCTGCACCACCAGGGACATTAGGCCGACATTCTATCATGTCGACATGCCATCCATGTAGCCATGATGATCATCGAGATGGTCACTGTCGACCTAAAATACCACACCTGTTTATCATTTCTTCTTGGCCATCCTCAGTAACTCTTATACTCCCCAAATGAAAGTGAGATATGCGGATTGAAAAGACCACGAGTCGCAATGAAGACTCGGGCTCAAGATCAGAAGTTCTTCTTTCAGTTATTTAAATATTGACTTTACTTGGAATTATTCCAAAAAAGCCACAAAGAAAGGTCCAGGGATTAAAACTAATTTACCTCCAGATAAGCAAATCCACCAAACGAGACATCTGGATGACTGATTGCATTGCAAGAACACAGTGCCGGTGATCACATTTGCTTCACATATTGGAAAATGAATTCAGGTGCGAAGGCTGTTTCTATATAGTATTATGTGATGTAATTTTCTACATATTTTTGTATTTTATTGGATGATAATAATAAACTTGCTACTCTTGTTTTTCCATTCCATCTCTTTTCTTTGAATTTTTTTGTGAG
This sequence comes from Taudactylus pleione, assembly GCA_031769625.1. Lineage (NCBI taxonomy): Eukaryota > Metazoa > Chordata > Amphibia > Anura > Myobatrachidae > Taudactylus > Taudactylus pleione. The sequence continues at coordinate 2,830,006 of JAUIMM010001336.1, forward strand.
GACTATGATTAAGCTGAATACTTGAAGCACAGAAAGAAGTTTTTGAATATACTGTAGGCTGTAGGAATCTGTTCACTTATGAATTTATCACTGAAATTCTTGTCTTTCCCCCGCTGTAATCCCAATTTTGGAGTCAGTTATACTCAGTCCCAATCCAGAGGGAAAAGTGTGATGCAAATAAACAGGGAGAGAACAAATAAGATGACTTTGACCTTCAACAAAAAAATTAGGCAAACACATGGTGGGCTCTTCCTGGCAACCAGCACTATGGAAGTGTGGTTTCATTCTTTGTCTTGATTGCACAAATTGAGTCATTGCCCCATAGCATTACTGAATGGTCCTCCTCCCCTTCTCACTCCAGTAGTCAAACTATAAGATTTAATTTTTTCCCATTACTGTGTTATTGCTGAAATCAGCAACTTCCCCTTACCTCTTTCTGATAATCACATCATCTCAGTCTCTCTCCCTTACTCCACCATACCCTCTCCGAAGACTACTCTCACACGTCGCAACCTTGATGCCTTGAGTCCTTACTCTTTTTCCCTCTTCCTTGACATGTACCCCGCAACTCCTCCCTTTCCTGTTCTGGCTACTTTCCTTAAACTTCACCTTTATTTCCATCATTGATCCGGTAATTACTCAAATCAACAACCATCCTCACCCCAACCCTCGCACTCTACAATGACCCACAACCTCCCAAAAAAAAGTTCAGCACAACAGAACTGTGAAAAAAATCTGTCTCATTCTCTGACATCCTTTATGCTCTCGTATTACAGATCCGCTCTGTATCCCTCCACTGGTATGTCCACTCCTCATATAATCATCCATGTCACCATCAAACCCTCCACTTTCTTGAGCTTTGTGACACTGGGCCTGATTCAGACCCGTTAGCTAGATGCATTAGCTCGCTCCCAGCGTATGCAAATTCGGCTTAGTGACGGCATAGCAGGCGATCGCACGGCAAGACATAAGCACGCACACTATGTCTTGTCGTGCGATCGCTTTGTGTATGTAGACGCCCATCAGCATGTCTTAAGACGCCAACTAACGCACGTCATCTCCAGGAAGTGTATGTAACCATTGGTACATCGAGTACCATCGGAAGCGAACGCAGCGCTTGTGACTGACTCTACCCTACCGCAAGCACTTCAGTGTAAAATACAACCAAGTGACGTGTACAATGACACATCTTTGCTAATAATGCACACCCATAAAACTCCATTTTGACAGTCAGACACGCCTGCGTTCGCAGCACCACTCCCCTGTTCACAGGCACCTTCCCCTGTTACCACCCACAAACGGCCCATTCTGTCACTCAAAGTAGCATCCAGTCTGTGTACTACGAGTGCACGATTCCCGATCGTATCGACTGGTTCGCGCACTGCGTCTTGTATGTATGCGCAGATTGCAAACATCGGCAGGCTACGAGCGAACGCAGCTTAGCCAATGGGTCTGAATCAGGCCCACTGTCCTCTCATGGCTGTCCCTGCAATTTTTTAACAGCTCCTTCGCTGTCTATCTCTCCCTCGTCCTGTTAGCCTTTCCCAAGGATTTGTCCTTAGTCCTCTTCTCTTTATACAGCTCCTACCTTGGAGATCTCATTATCTCTTTGGGCTTTCAATACAAACATTATGCTGATATTCAAATCCAGTGTTCTCCCCAGAAATTTTTTTCCAGCCGTGTGACATCCAAAAGTAGCCGGGTGGGAGCATTCGCAATTGTGCACGTGCCGGGAAAAGGGGTATCTCCCTTACCAATCCAGCCCGACAGGTCTCAGGCTGCTTCCCCACTGGCTCTCAGTCAAAAGTGCCCATTATACAGTGCCCCCTGTAGTTTTCCACTTTATGCATTGCCCCCTGTAGTTTAACTTTGCCCTTATGCATTGCCCTCTGGCTGAAGTAGTGCCCCCAGGCTGGCCCCTTATGCAGTGCCCCCAGGTTTAATAGTGTCCCTTATGCAGTGCCCAAAGGTTTAAATAGTGCCCCCAGACTGGTCCTGGCCCCAGCCCAGCACTTACCTTTACTTGCTGGCCGCTCCCGCTGCCTCACGCTGACTGGATCTAACTAGATCCAGCAGGCGCGCGGGGCAGGCTCCTCACGTCGCGGGTGACGTCATGACATCACCCGCGCAGTGCATCACTGGGAACGCTGGCCTCTGAAGCGATCGGAGGCTTTTTTTGGCCTCCGGTCACTTCAGAGGCCAGCGTTCCACAGCGGAGGACGGCGGGGAAAAGTGCCGGGGGCGACAGGCTGTTTCTGCCGGGCGATGCGCCCGCAGAAAACAGCCGGGGGAAGAACACTGAAATCTATCATTCCTCCCCAGACATTTCCTTCTCTATCTTATCTCCAACTTTCTCTCCTCTACCTCTGTCATCGTCTCAACACTTTATCTTAAACTTAACTCGTTTCCCCTTATTTCAGAACAGCTTTTCCTTCCCACTTATCTCTTTGCCAACACCACTTTGCCAACACCATACTCTCCTGTCCCTCGAGTCTGCTGCTTGGGAGTCACTCTTGACTCCTTACTCTCCTTTACCCTCCACATTCATGCCAATTCTGCCATTTCCACAATATCTAGGAATATGACCTCTCCTCACTTATGCTCCCAAATCTCTTATTCGTGCCCTTGTCATACCCTCTATGTACTACACCCACCTCTTACTTTCTTGTTTTCCTCTCTCATGACTTTCCTTTCTTACATCTATCCTCAATACTGCAGTTCATCTAATCATCGTGTCTTGTAACTGATTCAACCTCTCCACTTCTTTGAATCCTTCACTGGCTCCCTCCCTTTCCATACAGAATCCAGACTAAGCTCTTAACTGTAACATTCAAAATACCTAATCTAATAATTCATCTACTTCCTACACCTCTGATCTCATCTAGGTATACACTGCATTTGGGCTGGTTATCTGATCCCATTCCTGAGTCCAAAATTTCTCCTGTGTTGCTCCCTTTCTCATGAATTCACTCCCCAGCACTATAAATGGTCTACCAGCCAGCGTGGTATTAAAAATGTTCCTCTTCATTAATGCCCAACAGCTCTCATCACACTCTTTTCTCTCTGCCCTCACTTCTCATCTCTTCCTCGTTCACCTACCACTCATTGCACCCCTCCCCTAGTCTGTAAGCTCTACCAAGCAGGGCCCTATGCCCAATTCTCTCCCTGCACTACTCTGATCACTTCCTAGACACTGGGTCATTGAGTGTTGGTATGGTCACTCACAATATACTTTCAAATATAAAATTTCATCAGTGAATAAAACAGAAAATAAGGAAACCAAGACTAGACTGTACAGTACAAATAAAAAAATTTTTCCTTTTAAACAAAGTTGATTAAGTTTTTTGCCACCAGATCTCTCATTCTTTTTAGCAATAAAATTTGATCGCCGCTCACACCATGCTGTAAAATCCTCGGTACGCGCAAGTCTCTTTTTCATATAATCTTCTTCCTCATTATCTATATTGTCCCTAACAGAGCTCGCCTGTTTGTCTTTGACAGAAACCACAATTTCAACATCATTAACAATTTGGCACAGAGAACAGTGTCACTGCCTAATCATGCTTAAGCATCAGAAAAACCTGGAAGTGTTTCTAAACATGTTAAACTTGAACATGCACCTATGCTTCCATTTCTCTTGCCAATAATTTCTTCCAACCAGTTTTGCCATCCTGCTCCGTATTCCAAGAATTTGGAAACGTATGAGCAAACCTTAAGATTGAGTTTTCGAAAAAGCTACAATATATTCATTGTCCACTACTAACAGCAAATGGAAAGAAAAAAAAAAAACTTGTTTTTGTAAATCCCATTCAACTTCTCCAAAATGCTTTGATCCATTGATTGGAGAAGAGTAGTAATGTTTGAAGACAGAACTTTTACATTAAAGTCACTATCAATGTAAATTGTCTATAAAAAGTAAAACACTCAGGTTCTCTGTTCTTTTTTACATTTTGTATAAAATCATTAGCATACCAGTCGTAAAATATTTCAGAATCCAGCAATTGTTTTACTATTTATTGTATAATGGAAGAAATGAATGTTCTTAAAACATAGATTTTCTCACCATCGGCAATGGTAAAGTACATTGAATTGCTAAAAGTTATGGGATAGCAGTATGTAAAGGTAATGGTAGATGTAGTCATCGTACCGCGATGTCTTGGAAATGCCCAGACCTGCATCAGTTGCGATCTGACATTTCATGAGTCAGTTTGAACACCGGGCTAGACTACTCATGGCAAGGTGACATGAATTATTGGAGTTCGAACAGGACGTGATAGTGGGTGCCCGATAGATGGGGCATTCCATTTCCGAAGCGGTGCAGACATTCAACATTCCTCGATCTACGGTGTCACGTGTGTACCGGGAATACCTCATGGAAGGCTGTGGGCAGTGTAGTGGCCGACAACAAGTGCTGACCGTGACGAGCTGCGTCTGGCCAGAATTGTGCATGGTAACAGATAAGCAACACTGACTCAAATCAAATCCACATTCGATGCAGGAGGTACGATAAGCATATCCAGAAGGTCAGTGCAGCATTCTTTATCTTCTATTGGACATGGCAGCAGAAGACCCACCAGAGTGCATCTGTTAGCCCGACGCCACTGGCTCATGACATCACTAATTGGACCATAGAGGACTTGCAACATGTGGTGTAGTCCAATTAGTCACGGTTCCAGTTGTTTGGGGCTGATGGTAGGGTTCGGGTGCGGTGCAGATTCCATGAGGTTATGGACCCCAGTTGTGAACAAGGCATAGTAAAGTCTGGTGGTGGTTCCATAATGGTGTGGGGTGTGTTTACGTGGCATGAGTTGAGTCCGCTGGTCCGCCTGAACACATCATTGACAGGTAACTGCTACATTGCATTGATTGAGGATCAATTGCAGCCCTTCAGGGATTTCATGTACCCCCACAACGATGGAATAATCCAGCAGAATAATGCACCATGTCATCAGACCCAAGTTGTCCAGAATTGGTTCAAAGAGCAGTCTGGATAGTGGTGTGGCCACCACATCTGCCCAACAAAAACCCAATCGAGCATTTATGGGACTTGGTGGAGAGGTCCATTCACACTCATGATCCTGCACCTACAAATATCAGGGAGCTGTGGGAAGCTATGGGTCTTCCGTCCACTTGTGGAATCGATGGAACGTTCAGCAGCTGCACTTCACCAGGCTAGAGGGGAGTCATATATAATACTAGGCATCCATCCCATGACTTTTGGCTCTTCGATGTATGATGCCTACTAACAATTGTCCATACCATCACAGTGACTTGTTCTTTGCAGACATCAAAACCAGGAGCAGCTGGTTAGGTAGTGAATTCCAGTTCAGGCCAGTTTTGTCAGAAATGCATACATAAATCCGTTAAATAACTGGATTGATTTTTTTTTATGTACTGTATGAGCTCCTGATAATTCTTCTCATTGAATTTCTCTATGCTACAGTGTGAATATTTGAAAGTCCTCACCCGGCCTGCATTAGCTATAAAGTCACATGGGCAGTAAACTAACATGTTTTCACACAAAAAAAAAGGCCCATACGCTTCATAGTTGCACAAACCACAAACAAACTGCTTAGTTAATAGTGTTGTGGTTGGAATTTTTCATGCATTTATTTATTTATGTTTTTATCCAGTCTGGCTTTCAGTTCCAAGCAAACTTTAATATCCTCTTTAATATGCTCCCTTTTATTGTTTCTATATCCAAAATTGTTTCTCTTCCACATTAAAAATCTTTGTAATAGATGTTCCACTTTCCCCTTTTTTGAGTCTATTATTTTAATCTTTGCATCAATTGATACAACATTCCATCACAGTACATTTACATACTCAAAACAAACATGCTCAACAGTTCAATACAGCACAACATAGATGTATAAATTACTGTAAAGTAAAGCACACTCTTGTGCTAGATGGGTGAATACAAAAAACCTTTGTTCAGACTAAAACTGCAAGGAATGCTGTTAAACTGTTCAGTGCTTCTCAGATTAGGGAACGAAGACCAGGTAGTAGAGCTGTACCACTTAAACACAGTACAATATATTAAACTACTACCTGGTCCATAATAAAGAATAATAATATAATATGCAATATAAGAAACATGGAGGTTTGATCAGGAGCATAATATAACTAATTCAGAGTCCACTTTCAATTCACATGCGATTCTCTGTAAACCTTATTGTATTTACATGTAATAAAAACAATTAGATGAAAAGTTTATAGTGTAGTAAGTACTGTAACATTCTTTTAACACCACTTTGTGAGGTATACAAAGCTTAAAAATGGTCATCAACACTTCATCCTTTTGAAATGTGCCCTTACGTGAAATAAAACAAATAAGCGTATCAAATCCAATATTCTCCTCCTTCTTACATAGAACCATTACCCCAGGGAAGATGAGAGTTATGGTAAGAACTTACCTTTGTTAACTCTCTTTCTTCGAAGTCCACAGGGAGAACTTGGGGTGTAGGCGATGGGAACCAATCCGGGCACCAGGCAGTTAAAGCTTTAGCTCCCAGGATGCACTGGGTCTACTCTCCCCATACCCCGCCCCAGAGGCACCTCAGTTGGTAATAAGCCAAAGGCCGGAGGAGGATAAGAGAAGGAAAACTGGTACACTCAAGAAACACTCAAAGAAAAGACGGGAAATCGGTGACCAGCAATATCGCCCATATGAAGCCAGGTGCGTCAGGGCAGGAGCCCTGTGGTTTATGGACTTTGAAGAAAAAGAGTTAACAAAGGCAAGTTCTTACCATAACTCATTTTCTTCTTCAGGGTCCATAGTCTCCACAGGGAGACATTGGGGATATCCTAAAGCAGTCATTTTAAGGGTGGGGACGCTCCTGTGCGGAGAGGAGAATCTGGTGCCAAAGAAAGCATCCTCAGAGGTGAAAGTATCAAATGCATAGAACCTTAGAAAGGTCTGGACAGAAGAACACGTGACCGCCTTACAAAGCTGAATAGCCGAGGCACCACGGCGAGCTGCCCATGAGGGACCCATAAACATAGTAGAATGAGCCTTAATAGAAGACGGCACAGGCAGGCCTGCCATACGAAGCCATCTAGCCAATGTTTGCTTATTGGCTGGCCATCCCTTCTTGTGAAATCCATAGAGCACAAACAAGGAGTCTGATTTCCGAAGAGAACTGGTACTGTCCACATAAATCCTGAGGGTGTGGACCACATCCAAAGAGGCCTCTCCTTCCGAGAGGTCTGGAGATAGAAAGGCTGGTACTATAATTTCCTGATTAATATGGAAACTAGCAACAACCTTAGGTAGGAACTCAGGGCAAGTACGAAGCACCACCCCTGTCCTGGTGAAATATCAGAAAAGGAGGATGACAGGAGAGCACTTCCAATTCTGATGCCCTTCTGGCAGATGCAATGGCCAGAAGAAAAAAAAAAAAAAAGAGTCTTAGCTGTTAACCACTGAATCTAGTGGTTCAAATGAAGGACCTGAAGAACTACTGCCAAATCCCAAGGAGCCTCTGGTGGGACAAAGGGAGACTGAATCCGGAGGACACCCTGGAGGAAGGAGCGGATATCTGGAAGCGGAGCAATTCCATGTTGGAACCACACTGACAGTGCAGAGACATGCACTTTCAACGAGGCCAGGTGCAGGCCAAGGTCCAACCCAGCTTGAAGGAATGCCAGTATTCTGAAAATTCGAAACACCTGAGGGTCGTACGCCTTTGTACGACACCACTGGAAATATGTATGCGACACACTGTGGTAGATCCTGGCAGAGGCAGGTTTATGCGCTCTAAGCATCGTGTTGATGACCGAGCTAGAGAATCCTTTGAACCTTAGGAGGGATGTCTCAAGAGCCACACCATCAAAGACAGACGATCCAGGTCCGGGTAAAGGCAAGGACCCTAAGACAAGAAGTCTGGACGTTGAGGTAGCAGGAACGAAGTGTCGATGGAGAGACTCCGAAGATCTGAGTACCAATGATGTCTGGGCCAAGCTGGAGCCACCAGCAGGACAGTGCCTCTGTCTTGCTCTGAAGAACTCAAGGAAGCAAGGAGACAGGAGGAAATAGGTATGCAAACCGGAAGGTCCATTTTACTGACAGAGCATCCACCAGGCTTACTTCGGCATCTCTTGTTCTGGACCAGTACACTGGTAACTTGTGATTGTGTCGGAAAGCCATGGAGGTCCACCTCTGGGAGACCCCATTTGTCCAATAGGAGTTGAAATACCTCTTGGTGAAGAGATCATTCCCCTGGATGCACGTCGTGATGGCTGAGGAAGTCAGCTTCCCAATTGAGAACTCCCGGAATGAACACTGCCGAAATGGCCGGGAGATGAGATTTTGTCCATGTCAGAATGCATGACACTTCTGTCATTGCTGCCCGATTCGAGTGCCTCCTTGATGGTTGATGTACGCCACTGTGGTGGCATTGTGAAACTGAAGCTGCACGGGCTTTCTGAGAAGAATGTGCTTTGTCATCATGAGGGCCCTGGACACAGCCCGAAGTTCCAATATGTTGATGGGCAGGGATGCCTCTACCGTTGTCTATCGGCCCTGAAAGGTGTGTTGACCGGTCACTGCGCCTCATCCCCAGAAACTGGCGTCCGTTGTTAGGAGTACCCAGTCCGGGATACAAAAGGAGCAACCCCTTGGTTAAATGAGAAGTCTGTAGCCACCATGGAAGGGACAGACACACCTCCGGAGAGAGTATCATCGTCTGAGCTCTGATCCGGTGGGGTAATCTGTTCCACCTGGAGAGGATCATCCCCTGCAGGGGCCAGGAATGGAACTGAGCACATTCCACCATGTCGAATGTGGACACCATTGATCCCAGAACCTGCATCGCCGAGCTGCTGCAGCGTGGAGATCTCTTCTGGAGTTCGAAAGATTCTCTGCTGGTGAGAGTCCCGAAGGGCTCCCAAATGAACCATCATCTGTGAGGGAATTAAGGAGGACTTTTTCCAATTGATTAACCAGGCATGTGTGTGTGTCACAACCGGGCACTAGGAAAACCTCTGATGAGGTTAAGAACCGCGGGGTTAGGATAGATGTGGGCAAATGACTAGGGTGACAGGCTAAGTCTTCTAATTGCGGCCAAACCCAATTTTGGCTAGACCTGCCCAGAGGTGCGGAGTTTAACTGACTTGGTTGTTTCTCTAGTGACCCCTCCAATTGGAATTTGTTTTTTGCCACACCAAGTGAGCAGGGTGCAGCCCTATGGACAGGTACCTGGGTATGGCAGAAGACTTAAATAATGCACAGAAAACAACTAACACAAGGTACACTAGAAATCAATGGCTAGTACTGAGACACTGGGACTGAATACGCTGAGATGCTCCGAAGACGTACTGGATATGAGACACAGGAACAAGTACACGAAGATGCCACTTGGGGCGCACTGGGGGAATAGACTGAACTTGTGCTGAAACATGGAGACAAAGTATACCAGGATGCCACTAGGGACACACAGTATGAACTTGTAATTTATACTGAAAACGAGGATTGAATACACGGAGGTGCGACTTGAGAGACACAGGATGAAATGGTAACTTGTACTGAACACGGAGGCTGAATGCACAGAGGTGCGACTTGAGACACACAGGATGAACTTGTACTGAACACAAGGATTGAATACAGGGAGGTGGGACTTGAGCCACACAGGATGAACTTGTACTGTAATTGTACTGACACAAGGATTGAACACAAGGGAGGTCTTAAGGAAAGCACAAGAAGCCAGGAACACCGAGGAAAGTAATACAGCCTCTGGAACATGAGACGGTTGTCACAGGGAATGACTATGTGCAGTCATACAGTAATGTTGATCAGCAACTTCCTGTTGCAGGAGTCAAACCCAAATACCCTTAGGCAGCTGGTCATTGGATCAGGAGATCAGCTGGGAGACTGCAGGGCTGCCATTGGAGGACACTGATCAGGTGAGATGAACCAACATGGCTGCGCCCATGCCCGCTAACACGGAAGTCAGGATGCACACATGGAAGTCCTAGCAGATCCCGAGACTCAGCCCTAACCCATCACTACAACTGGCGACTGAACGCCTCGGAGCCTTAAGACACCAGTTCAGTGATGAGTAAAGCGATCCCAGGCCGCATCCTGACAGTACCGCCCCCCCCTTTCAGGGTGGACTCCGAACACCAAAAACATGCACCAGAATTCATTCCAGAAAAAATTCCAGGAATACAAAAAGGGTCCCTTGAAAAAAATTTTCACCAAAGCATATTTCATGAATCTTGAAAGATTGACTAAATTTACCTCTGAAAAAAATTTGTTTGAGAACATCAGAAAAATTACACTCCACAAACTTGAAAACTATTTTCTCAGACTCAATGAGGACTTTGTAGATTTATGAAATGATGTTTTCTTCTTCCTGACTGATAGATCTTGTACCATATTGTCTTGTAAAGGGAGTAAAGTGGTACATCTGAGTTTGATATCTGAAGATGGTGAAGACAAACTAGAACCTTTGTCAGAAAAGATAATCGAAGTCGGATCCACAGGAGCAAATTCTTTAATCAGAGCCGTACTGAAAGCCATCACATCCTGTAGGATAGGATCCTTGGACTCAATAAGTTGGTTAGTCCACTCCAAAGCTCTTCCTCTGAAGTTCATGATGAGAAACTTGACAAGGTTGGTGGAAATGATACCACAAGACAGATCGGTTCTCATTAGTGTGTCGTCATGTTTAAGCAACGTGGTGTATTGGGGTACTTCTCCATCAAAGACTATAGGCACCAATGCGTCAGAGGAGTCCTGAGCTACGGAATTATCTTTGTAGACAATATCACTTGGAGATTCTTTAGACCGAAGATTGGTTGACTCAACTAAACTTGATTGGAGCTCCTCACTCAAATCAACAGAAGAACCAAAAAGAAATTCAGGAGAATTGGAGTTGGTATTTATTAATTCGTAAAGGCCACCTTCATCTTCTTTCATTTGGACTCTCCACCATCACGTCCCATGATTAGGTAATTGAACTTATTACTAATATTTTTAAAGACTTTGCCTCCATATCCTTCTATTAATGTCTTAGTCTCATTTTTTGTTATGGACTCCAAAACTCCTGTAAACACGAACGTTAGACCTTACAAGCATTTATTTGCACCTAGGGGAATCTGCTTGGCATTGAAATTTTAAGCTGTAGAACTAGTTTTGTCTTCAGGAGAAAGATCTGACGAAGAACAAAAAACTTTTATGGTCCTTAACTTAGAACTCTTTTCTTCTTGAGAAATGGGTACTTCAGATGAAGTGGACATACAGACTGGAAAGGATGAGTCACTTGAAACCTTTCTTAGAAGAGAGACTTTTGAAGACCTCTCCTGAGATACCACACTCGAAAGCTCCGCCTGAGACTTGAAATGGAGACCCCCTTCTTGGGGTGTGAAACATGAAATCTCCTACTGGGGTGAGAGACTCTAAACCCCCTCCTGGGGGGGGGGGGGGGGAGACTTGAAACCCCCTCCAGGGGTGAGAGACTTGAAACCCTCGCCTGGGGTACGAGACGTGAAACCCCATCCTGGGGTGTGACACTTGAGACCTCCTCCTCGGGTAACTGACTTGACATTTCCTCCTGGGGTACGAAACATGAGATGCTTCTTGGGATGCAAGATCACATACTGCCCTTCTGGGGTGAGAGACCGAAGACCCATTCTTGGGGTACTATACTCAAAAACCCCTCCTGGGGTATAGCATCATAAGACCCCTCTGGAGGAACAAAACTTGAAACCCTCTATTGGGGTGTAAAACTCAAAACAGAAACCCCCTCCTGGGACAAAACACTTGTAAACCCCGCCTGGGGTATAGAACTCCAAACGAAGGCCCACTCCTGGGGCGTGAAACTCAAAAGGTTTCCTTGGGGAGAGAAATTCAAAACCCTCTCCTGGGGTACGACCCTTAAAATATCCCCCTGAGGAATGAAACTGGAATCCCCATGTTGGGGTTCAAAACTTGGATCCCCCTCCTGGGGCTTGAAACTTGAACTAATAGAAATAGGAACCGGTTGTTCCGAAGAGCCTTCCCGAACCACACCAGAAGCTAACATTGGAGTATCGAAAGTTCTCCTAGAAACTTTAGTACAGTGTACCCTTATTGGTACAGCAAACTCAGGTAGGAGTTTACGGCAAGGTAGTTTGTTCCATTGAAGGTGATAGCACAATTGCTTCTGGCGTAGTAACGTCACACTTTCCCCCAGTGGACAGCACAATGGTTGCTCCTCCAGACCCTACTGGATCACTAGAATTCTTAGCACAGGGTATGCAACAAATTTTGTCTGGTTTGAGACCGGATCCACTAGAACCTTGTGTCTCTGTGAGCTTTGTAGAGAAAGCTATTTTCCCAAAATTTCCCTGATGTGGACAACAATATCTTGTGGCTGTACCCCAATTGAAAATTTGATTTTTCTTATTCGTGGACCTTTCTTCCTAGTCTGGACCAAGGGATACTGAAACCTCCGATGGTTGATGGACAGAACCAAAAGTGCAGACATGGGTTTTCTCACTTTTTTCACCATTTCCTAGTGGACGAAGAATACAATCTTTAATAAAGTGATCTTCATGACCACAATATCGGCAAAGGTGTCATTCCCGGCGTCACTGGTGTTCAAGTTCAGTAAGTCTAGGACGCAGGAAGCTTCAATGCCTCACTATCTTGAGTTGAGGAGATGGTAACTGAATCAGCTGGGGCACTAGAACCCTTAGAAAGACCTTGGAAAATTTTGGGAAGAAGATATTGTAGTTGTTCAAATAACTGGAGAAAACTCATGAAATGTTTAGTAACGCCGGCATCAGACAACTGCGAGGTCGGGAGACACTGGGAAGGTGCATTAGAGGATTTAGAAGAATTTTCTGCCATAGGTGTAGATGAGACTTGAGAAAAAAAAGACATAGGAGACTTCATCTGAAACAAATTATAAATCAAATGGAGATAGTCTAGTGAGAATGGAAATACAACATTTTAATTGGCTAGAATATTCTTGCAGTTGCTGACTCACGAGTTGCAGACTTATCTTGAGAGCTTTTATTCGGGCAAGCAATTCATGACAACTTACTTGATGCAGAAACCCGACGGCTTGCATGTTTTTTTTTGGGCTGATCAAACTGTCACAACCGGGCACTAGGAAAACCTCTGATGAGGTTAAGAACCGCGGGGTTAGGATAGATGTGGGCAAATGACGAGGGTGACAGGTTAAGTCTTCTAATTGCGGCCAAACCCATGTTTGGCTAGACCTGCCCAGAGGCGCAGAGTCCATCACTTGGTGGTTTTCTCTAGTGACCCCTCCAACTGGGATTTAGTTTTCGCCGCACCAAGTGAGCTGGTCGCGGCCCTCTGGACAGGTACTTGGGAATGGCAGAAGACTGAAATAATACACAGAAAACAACTAACACAAGGAACACTAGAAATCACAGAGGAATGGCTAGTAATGAGACTGAATACGCTGAGATGCTCCGGAGACGTACTGGATATGGAGGGATGAAGTTTACTGAGACACAGAAACAAGTACACGAAGATGCCACTTGGAGCGCACTGGAGGTATAAACTGAACTTGTGCTGAAACTTGGAGACAAAGTACACAAGGATGCCACTAGGGACACACAGGATGAACTTGCAATTTATACTGAACATGAGGATTGAATACACAGAGGTGTGACTTGAGACACACAGGATGAACTTGTACTGTAATTGTACTGAACACGAGGATTGAACACACAGAGGTCTTAAGGAAAGCACAGGAAGCCAGGAACACAGAGGAAAGTAATACAGCCTCTGGAACATGAGACGGATGTCACAGGGAACGACTATGTGCAGTCATACAGTAATGTTGATCAGCAACTTCCTGTTGCAGGAGTCGGACCTAAATACCCTTAGGCAGCTGGTCATTGGATCATGAAATCAGCTGAGAGACCGCAGGGCTGCCATTGGAGGAGACTGATCAGGTAAGATGAACCAACCAGCGCCTATGCCCGCTAACACGGAAGTTTGGATGCGGACCTCGTGGAGAATCCTCAGCCCTAACCCATCACTACAACTGGCAACTGAACGCCTCGGAGCCTAAAGACACCAGTTCAATGAAAAGGCCGATCCCAGGCCGTATCCTGACAGTTTGTAGACAAGCAACTGTCAGTTGCAGGTGGTAGTGAAGCACTTCTGGAGAACTCGCTAACAAGAGGAGATTGTCCAGATATGGTAGGAGCCGGATACCCTGACTTCGCAGGTGGGCTGCCATGACACCCATAATTTTGGTAAATACCCTTGGAGCTATGGATAGGCCAAAGGGCAGCGCCTGAAACTGGAAGTGTTGTTGCAGTATAGCAAACCGCAGATAACCCTGGTGAGAAGGTGTAATGGGAACAGGAAGGTACGCATCATGAATGTCCAGAGATACCATGTAATCCCCAGGTTCCATAGCCAGTATGATGGATTGCAAGGTTTCCATCCTGAACCTGGGCACCCTGAGGAACTTGTTCAGAGCTTTGAGGTTGAGGATAGGCCGATGAGACCCATTCGGTTTCTGAAACAGAAAGAGTAGAATAGTAACCAGTCCCTCGTTGAGATAGTGGAACTGGTACAATTACCAATGCTTGCAGCAAGGACTGTATGACTTTCTGGATCTGCAAGGCCTTGGTTTTGTCTGAAAGAGGGTCTGTGCAGAAAAACTGGTGGGGAGGCCTTCGAAGGAATGAGAGGGCATATCCCTGAGAGACCACTTCTCTTACCCAAACATCCTTGGTGGTTTGACACTAGTACTGGGCGAACGGAAGAAGTCGGCCTCCCACTTGGAGTTCCCCAGAGGGAGGCCCACCCAGTCAGACTGCGGGTTTATACTCCTGTTTGGAGGCTGGGTGTCTTGTGCTCCAAGGCCTGTTTCTTAAGCTTGGCAGTTTTCTTGGCAGCAGACTGCCTAGGAAAGGATCTAAAGGAGGAGCTACGAGCCTTTGCAGGAGCAGATGCTGAAGGCAGAATTGCAGATTTTGATTTGGCTAACGCGTCAATAATCCTGCCAGGTCTGGACCAAACAAATTCTCCCCATTATAGGGTAAGGCCTCCAGGCCTTTCTTAGAATCGGCATCTGTGCTCCAATAGCGTAACCACAGGGAACGGCGAGCAGACACGGCCGCGCCCGAAACCATGGATGTCAGTAGACTAGCATCCAGAGCGGCCTCACCAATATATGCAGCCACGTCCCTAATATGGCCGTTCAGTGACACCTGATCCTCTGGAACTTCCGAGGAGTCCTCAAGTGTATCGGCTCAAATCTCTATAGACTTAGCTACCCAGGAGATAGCCATGGATGGGCAGGCAACAGCTCCTGAAAGAGATTAAATAGACTTCAGGCAAGTTTGCACCTTCCTATCCGTAGGATCCTTTAAGGAAGAAATGGAATGCATAGGAAACGTTGCACTTTTTATTAGCCGTGTGACGTGTGAATCCACCGCAGGTGTGGGATTCCCACTTTTTACAATAAGCCTCCGGAAACGGGTAACAGGAGGTCAAACATTTCTGAGGTTGATACCTCTTACCAGGCGATTGCCAGGCATCCGCCATGTGATCCACAAGATGATCTGACAGAGGGAATACTGCTGAAGTCACCTTCACCTGTTTAAACAGTGCGTGTTTGGATTTAGGGACTGGCTCATAATCCTCAATAACCAAAGCGGATCTGACCGCACGCACCAAGGCAGGAATATTAATCCTTGACTTAGGTTCCGGCTCTTGCCGAAGGGAGTCAGGGTTAGAGGTATCAGCCACCTCTCCGTCATCAGAAGACATCTCAGACTCTGATAGCTGTGTGGATTGAGATTTACAACATCGGACTCTTAGCTGGTCTAACGGGCTTCTCACTCTGTAACATGGTTTGAAAAGCAGTAGAGGTTGCTACCAGACTCTATACTGAGTTAGAGAAGACATCCACCCATGGTGGAGGGCTCTGTAGCAATCCCACTGTGGGCATGACTGCCTGCTGAGGTACAGAAGGGGTCTGCATATTCAGTGGTAGTCCCTGCGAGTGAGGGACGGGCTGCTGCAGTACTCCCATAGGAGGAACAACAGCCAGGACTGCCAGGCGGTCTACAATGGAGGCCAGCATCTGAGAGAAAGCCGCCCAATGGTGCTCGTGTACTGATGTCAGGGGCTTCGAGGAACATGACGACTTATAACACCTCATACATAGTCCATCCTGAACCACATCCTCCTAACTGAAACCTGCAGTACATAATCTGTAAGATTGCAACAAAAGTACAGGAATGTGTCCATTAACCTTGTCAGACATATCTGCGGGGTAAATGACGCACAATAGCGCACTGTGGGCTCGATTCAGACCCGCTCGCTAGATGCATTCGTATGCACCCAGCATATGCAAATCCGGAACACTCCCAACATGGCAGGCAATCGCACGGCAAGGCATTAGCACGCCCACTACAGTGCATCCGGAAAGTATTCGCAGCACTTCACTTTTTCCACATTTTGTTCTGTTACAGCCTTATTCCGAAATGGAATAAATTCATTTTTGTCCTCAAAATTCTACACACAATACCCCATAATGACAATGTGTAAAAAGTTTTTTTGAGATTTTTGCAAATTGAATTAAAAAAAACAAAAACAACAAATAAGAAATCACATGTACATAATTATTCACAACCTTTGTTCAACACTTATAAACTGTCGCCCCAGTCTGAGGTCAAGAGCACTCTGGAGCAGGTTTTCATCCAGGATGTCTATGTACATTGCTGCATTCATCTTTCCCTCTATCCTGACTAGTCTCCTAGTTCCTGCCACTGAAAAACATCCCCACAGCATGATGCTGCCACCACCATGCTTCACTGTAGGGATGGTATTGGCATGGTGATGAGCAGTGCCTGGTTTCCTCCAAACATAATGTCTGGCATTCACACCAAAGAATTAAATATTTGTCTCATCAGACCAGAGAATTTTGTTTCTCATTGTCTGAGTCCTTCAGGTGCATTTTGGAAAACTCGAGGTGGGCTGCCATGTGCTTTTTACTAAGGAGTGGCTTCCGTCTGGCAACTCTACCATACAGGCCTGATTGGTGGATTGCTGCAGAGATGGTTGTCCTTCTGGAAGGTTCTCCTCTCTCCACAGACGAATGCTGTAGCTCTGGCAGAGTGACCATCGGGTTCTTGGTCACCTCCCTGACTAGGGCCCTTCTTCCCCGATTGCTCAGTTTACACGGCCGGCCAACTCTAGGAAGAGTCCTGGTGGTTCCAAACTTCTTCCATTTACGGATGATGGAGGCCACTGTGCTCATTGGGACCTTCAAAGCAGTAGATATTTTTCTGTACCCTTCCCCAGATTTGTGCCTCGAGACAATCCTGTTTCGGAGTTCTATAGACAATTTCTTGGACTTCATGCTTGGTTTGTGCTCTGACAAGCACTGTCAAGTGTGGGACCTTATATAGACAGATGTATGCCTTTCAAAATCATGTCCAATCAACTGAATTTACCACAGGTACAGTAGACCCCAATTAAGCTGTAGGATGATCAGTGGAAACAGGATGTATCTGAGCTAAATTTTGAGCTTCATGGCAAAGGCTGTGAATACTTATGTACATGATATTTCATAGGTTTTTTTTTATTACATTTGCAAAAATCTCAAATTTTTTCTATACACATTGTCATTATGGGGAATTGTGTGTAGAATTTTGAGGACAAAAATGAATTTAAAAAAAAGTGAAGCGCTGTGAATACTTTCCGGATGCACTTTATGTCATGGCGTGCGATCGCTCTGTGTATGCAGACGCCCACCAGCCTGTCTTAAGACGCCCACTTGCGCACGTCATCTCCAGGATCTGTATGTAACCATCGGTACTGTACATCGAGTACCACCGTAAGTGAATGCAGTGCTTGTGGTTGACTATACCTTACCGCAAGCACTTCAGGGTGAAATACAACCAGGTGACGTATATTATGACGCTGCCTGTTAATTATGCACGCCTCTGAAACGGCGTTAAGATGCTAAGGCACGCCTGCGTTTGCACCTCCACTCCCCCGTTTCTAGTGACCTGCCCCTACCAACTTCTACAAACGGCTTCTCCTGTCACTCATTTTACAGGGCAGTCTATGCGCGGCGAGCGTACGCTTCCCGATCGTTCGCACTGGTTCGCGCACGCGCATTGCGATACGTAAGCATGTGCAGAATGCAAAAATAGTCTGGCTGCGTGCGAACGCTTCCAAGCGAGAGGGTCTGAATCTGGCCCTGCATACAAAGCAACCACGAGTTAAGTATAGATACTAACAGGGAGCAATAAACTGGTCCTGTCTTATGCTTTTGCAAGATGCAGGAATCTGGCACAGTGCAGCACACAACAGTATGTGACAGACCTCAGAAATATTGTGTGTATATAAATATATATATATATATATATATATATATATATACATAGACACACACACACACACATATATATATATACATACACACACACACACACACTCACATCTGAGGTCAGGTATGAACGACCCTTAACACCACCTGTATTTAGGGCAGAATGAGAGAAAGGGTATAGTCATAAGATGACAGATTGAAAAAAGACAGAGATAGCACTGGGGACAAGTCACGTACTATGCAGGAAAGACGATGCAAAGCAGCACTATACTCAACTACACAGACGCAGTGTCTGGTAGGAAATAGCGCTACATATGCTGACCCTGGGGAGAGGTATGCAGGGGGACCGGACCACGCGCTGTCCTGGGAGAGCTACGACTGTACACTTAGAGAATGGCTGCCGGAGAACTCAGAGGGGGCATGTCCGAAGGAGGAGAGCAGCTCAGGGAAGCCAGACCGCAGTGGAAAGGCACGCTGAGCAGAGGGGAGGACCCGCTTCAACAGGGAAGCGGTCTCCCTTGACTGGTTATTAAGCCCTGGGAAACCTGCAACCAATAATGTCCCTGGTGGTCAAGTTGGAGTGCGATGGCCAGAGCCTGCGTCCACACACAGCGCCTCCGGTCTGTCCCGGGACCGGAGTTATCGACTGCCATTATACACGGGTCACCACGAGCGGCGACCCGCCTTACCGTCCCGATGTCCGGGTCCTCTCCAGGGGCCCTGGCTAGCGCTGACCCCGGAATGCCAGCCGAGATCCACGATCAGTACTGGCGTCGCGACACCGGAGGGGTGGCGGAGCGGCAGCACAGACGTCCCGCGGACAGTCTGTTGCTGTGCACTCTAGTCGCTTGTAGAAGTAACTAAATAAAATAAAGAAAAAAGCTTTAGGGGCTGATGAACACTGCTGCAAAATGGTGACCCGACTCCGGTTGGGCACCAACGAAACTGAGGTGGCTCAGGGGCGAGGTATAGGGAGAGTGGTCCCAGTAAATCCTGGGAGCTAAAGCTTTAACTGCGTGGTGCCCGGATTAGTTCCCATCACCTACAGCCCAAGGTCTCCCTGTGGAGCCTATGGACCCTGAAGAAATGGTAATACCGAGTGAATCTTTAATAAACAACTGCAATTACAAACAAAGATATCTTTAAAATAAGAGTTTCTGTGGAAATATCATCAGAAACAAAATATGACAGCACTTTAAGACATGGATGGGCTGCTTCATCTGGAGCCAGTCTTTACCTTGTCTAGTGGAGATGGAACACCCAGTGGCTTGTTTACATCTGGAAGTGGCAGTCAACAGTGTTCATGTAGGAACAGGATATCCCCCTGACGTGTTTTCAATTTGTAGCCAAATAAAAGCAAATCAAACATCCATGTTTCTTATACTGTACAGTATATTGCTAATAAAGCAACTCAGAGGCAAACCACGAAATGTGCTAAACTGACACAAGTCATCAGAGGTATGTAATGTAAAAGATGGGTGCAAATAGTGGATGAAGAAGATGGAAGCCAGTACTAGCAAACTGCTTGAGATTGGCTGTTTGCGAATGCTCGGTTAACACTGTTTGGTGATTTGTTCATCAGCCAGGCAAAAAAATATGCTTTTTGTATACTTAAAGAAATGTATTTTGAGGGTAAAAATACGCTATTTTTGCATGTAAATGTATTACTTATAATTTACACTCTTAATGGCCAACTCTGCATTAGCTCCAGACTGATTTCTCACTGAGGGCCTGATTCAGACCCGCTCGCGAGCGGTCGCAAGCGGGTCGATGTTGGCCAAGTGCGCGTGCGCACGAGGGAGCCGGCTCCGTCGTGCGCATGCGCGAGACCCGCATAGCGACGGGCAAGCAGTCGCTATGGGTCTCGCTACAAAGGAGGCGTGCTGTCAATGTTGAGTGACAGCTTGCCCCCTTTGGTGGGCGTGCCGGGGCGTTGCTGCCCAGACGGAGGCGTTCCCATGGGAACGCCTACTGTCTGGGGCCGGCCCCACTGATATCACAAATGATGTCAGTGAGAGTGATTTTGGCTCTGATAGAGCCAAAAGCACTCCAGGGCTTGCGGCAGACGAGACCCCCGATGGTCGCGATGGTCTTGAGCATCGCGACCATCTTTTTGGCCACTCGCTATAGCTGTGGGTGGTCACCCACAGCTATGCGAGCGGCCAGGAGGCCGCTCTTAAAAAAGAGAGGGAGGGAACTGATTCAGAGCGAGCGCTCTGAAAGAGCGTCCGGCTCTGAATCAGGCCCTGAGTTTAGAAGTAGGATAGTAAAAATACTGCAAAAGATACTCTTGGGGGCATGTCGATGGATGATACTTCACTTTTGCATGAACTCCAATTTGCTGTAAGGACTCACTCAGTTGAAAGAATTTAACAACTGGAACAAACAGTACTGTGTGTGAAATTAGATGTTGGAGTAAAGATTTTTCTGGTTTCTAGTAAGTGTAACTTTTCCACCAATACATGATGAACACATTTAAATGTGTGCAAAAATAACATACTAAGGCTGAATTCAATTACCCGCTGCACTTAATCCAAGGGGCTGCAAGCCTGCAGTAAGTGCCCAATTTATTCAATTACAGCTTGCTGTAGGCTTGCAGGCTGCACTTAATGCACATTTCTGTTCGCACCCTCCTGTGCTGCTAATTGAATAGCTTTGGAAATTAAACCCAGGAGCTGCAGCAAGTCCACCCTAAATATGATCTTAATTCTCCATAAACAGAATCTATTCAAAATTTGGAATTTTGTCATTCCAATGTACTTACAATTATGTCAAACATGGAAGCCGTGTTCACTTTTTCCTTTAGTGGAGCAAGTTTCAGCTTCCCAGTGGTAAACATATTATGCTGATAGGAGGTCCAAATTTTGAAGTATTCATTCCCGATGAATTTACTTCTTTCACTAGGATGGATACAGTCTGTAATAAACAAAAAAAATACCATAACAAAATTAAGAAAATGAAAGTTATTGATCCTGTGACAGAGTTCAGCAAGTTTTTACTGTAAAGCACTTGATGGGAGTTGAGAAACATGAACAGAATAAATCAGCTGTAGCACACATGGGAGGTAGCATGCTAAGGACATAATATATACCTGAGCAGTGGCATAGTTTTATAGTTTTCAACAATGCTAAACATGCCCCTATCCCTGTTTAGCGCACCACAGGCTTTGCAATTTAGCCGCGCCAAAACACTAATCCTAAGTACCTAGTACACTATACAGATATATCCATATTTGCCGATCACTCTGCAAACGTGCAATTGCATCGCACCAAGCGATTAGCTGCGGCCGCCATGGCGACTCTTATTCATACCCCGAAACGTTGATATTAAAACCTCTAATTTCAATCACGAAGCTTTGTCTCCAAGTGCCGCTCTGTTTTGTGCTAATATATATATACACACATATATACACACACACACACACACACACACACACATACATACACACACTATATATATATATATATATATATATATATATATATATATATATAAAAATATAAAAATATATATAGCAAAATACATGTATTTTAATTACACTGCAATGGCAAAAGTCATGGGATTAGATGCATAGGGGTAAATTTATTAAGATAAAAGTTTTTAGAAGTGGAGATGTTGCCCACAGCAACCAATCAGATTCTATTTAGAATCTAGAAGATAACAGTGAGAATCTGATTGATTGCTATAGGCAACATTTATATTTCTAAGAACTCTCATCTTAGTAAATTTACCCCCTAGTATCGTGTAGTACTCTTTCTAGCCCGGCAAAGTGCAGCAACTCGATGTGGTATCGATTCCTCAAACGGACAGGAGACCTCTGGAGTGATGTTGACTCATGCCGTCTGGATAGCTTCCCACAGCTCGTCTGATATTTGTAGGTGCAGGATCTTGGGTACAAATGGACCTCTCCACACCAGGTCCCATAATGCTCGATTGGGTTCATGCTGGACAAACGTGTTGGCCACACCATTCGTCGGGAGTCTCTAGAATGCTCCTCGAACCAATTCTGGACAACTTGGAACCGATGACACAGTGCTTTATCCTGCTGGAATATCCCATTGCTGTGGGAGTACATCAAGTCCATGAAGGGCTGCAAATGGTCATCAAGCAATACAATGTAGCAGTTACCGGTGAATGACGTGTTCAGGCGGACCAGAGGGCCCAACCCATGCCACATGAACACCCCTCACCATTATGGAACAACCACGAACCTGCACGGTGCCTTGACAACTGGGGTCCATGGCCTTTTTGGGTCTACGCCACACCCAAAACCTACCATCAGCCCGACACAACTGAAACCGTGACTCATCAAATCATGCTACATGTTGCCAGTACTCCCCGGGGTCCTATTAGCAATGTCACAAGTCCAGGTAAGACACTGTGTCCGCTGTCGTAGTGTTAACAGGGGCACTCTGCGTGGGTCTTCTGCTCCCATATCCCATGGAAGCTAAAGAATGCTCCACTGACCTGCTGGTACATCCTGCATTGAATGTGAATGTGATTTCAACCAGTGTCGCTTATCTTTTACCACGGACAATTCTGGCCAGACTCCGCTTGTTACAATCATTAATCACCTGGGGTCGGCCACTGTGCTGTTTGTGGTGGGTGGTAATGCCTTCCTTGAGTTATACCCAGTATACACGTGACATCGTAGATCGAGGAATGTCGAATGTCCGCATAACTTTGGAAATGCGGACATTCGACATGTCCCATCTGTTGGGCACCAACTATCATGCCGCGCAGCCTCGTCAGAGTTCAAACTGACTCACAAAATGACAGATTACAAATGGTGCATGTCTGGGCATTTCCACTTTGACATACCGCTACCCATGATGTTTGCCACTTCAGTGTGTGTGCATATGTATACATATATACTGTAATCTGACAAATTGCATTGTGTTATGTTTTGCATGCCAAATTCATTAGATTATATAGGATATATTTCCTCTATGTATTAAGATCAATGTTAACATAAAAGCAATACAGTGTTCTCCCAAGGCTGTTCGTTGCGGGCGCAACACCCAGCAAGAAACAGCGACTGCCCAGCACTTTCAATGCGCCACGTCACCGTTCAACTTACTGTATGGCACTCTCCCTCGCCCCAATGCGCTGCGTTCCCTGTCGCCCCGGTCACCCTCACCGTGTCCTTGTTGCCATGAACATGGATGCCGGATGAGACGCCGAGCTGCGCTGATGTCACATGTTCTTCCCATCAGAGGCTCCGTGTCTGCTGGCAATAAGGACACGTGACGTTAGTGAGGGTACTGGGCGACGGGACGTGTGGTGCATTGGGGTGGGGGGAAAGTGCCGGATTGTGCAGCTCGGGCCCATCACAGGGCAGGGACGGTGTTGGGCTGGAGGGCAGAGATTTCTTCCCCTGTATAAAAGCACGGGCGCACTGTTCAGGCGGGAACAGTCACCTGAATACATTAGAGTAGTCCTGCGTCCACTCTCTCTGTGTAGGAGCTGAAAGAAAAATCTGTGGGGACAGCATCTGGGAGCCTGCAAGTGGGGACAGCATCTGGGAGCCTGCAAGTGGGGACAGCATCTGGGAGCCTGCAAGTGGGGACAGCATCTGGGAACTGTATAAAAAAATTCTGTGGTGCCAGCAAGTAGGGACACTATCTGTGGAGCTGTATAAAATAAGAGATATAGTAAGAACTTACCTTTGTTATCTCTATTTCTATGAAGTCCATAGGGTTCCACAGGATACCATCGGGCACCACACAGTTAATCTTTTAGTCCCAGGATGCACTGGGGCCACCTCTCCTATACCCCGCCCCCAGGCCAAGGCACCTTCAGTTACGTACCAGGCCATAGGCCGGAGGAGAAAACAAAAGGAAGATTGAAACACACAAGAGTCACACTCTCACAGAGAGGGAGATGGAAATACCAGTGACCAGAACTATACCCATCTGAAACACAGTTGCGACAGGGTGGGAGTCCTGTGGAACCCTATGGACTTTGTAGAAATAGAGATAACAAAAGTAAGTTCTTACCATCTCTCTTCTACTGCAGGGTCCATAGGGTATCCACAGGACACCTTGGGGATGTCCATAAGCAGTACCTTCAAGGGTGGGGATGCTCCTGTGCAGAAAGGAGAGGCAAAGGTATCAAATGCATAATACCTTACAAAAGGTATGGACAGAAGACCACGTGGCCGCCATACAAAGCTGAACAGCCGAGGCGCCACAGCGAACTGCCCATGAGGTACCCACAGACCAAGTAGAATGAGCAGTAACAGCGGACGGTACTGGAATGCCCTCATGAGCGCAAGCCTCAGATTGCCATGCGATCCACCTTGCCAACGTCTGTTTGTTGGCAGGCCATCCCTTCTTATGGAAACCGTAGAGGACAAACAGGGAGTCCGACTTCCGAAGGGAACTGGTACGGTCCACGGAAATACAGAGAGCACGTAACACATCCAATGAGGCCTCACCTGCTGAAAGGTCTGGTGAGTTAAAGGCCGGTACTATAACTTCCTCATTAATGTGGAAACTAGACACCACCTTAGGAAGGAAACCAGGGCGAGTCCTAAGAACTGCCCTGTTCCTATTGAAAACCAGAAAGGGAGGGCGACGAGAGCCCCCAAATCTGCCATCCTTTTAGCTGAAGCACTAACTAGAAGAAATACAATCTGTGGTGCAAGCTATCTGAAGTAAACTGAGCCACAGTGTTCAAATGGAAGTCCTTTGGAGAGCCCTAAGGACCACAGCCAAATCCTAAGGAGCCACTGGAGTGACAAAGGGAGGCTGAATGCGAATGACACCCCGCATAAAGGTGCGGATAACAGGTAGCGAAGCAATCCTACGCTGAACCCACACTCACACGAGACAGATCCGGGTAAAAGCAAGGACTCTGAGACAACAAGTCCAGACGTTGAGGCAACAACAAACAAGAGTGTCAATGGAGAGACTCCGCAGATCTGTGTACCAGTGACGTCTGGGCCATGCTGGAGCCACCAGCAGGATCGTACCCCCTTCTTGTTTGAACTTTCGAAGCACACGAGGAAGAAGGGAGAACGGAGGAAACAGGTACACAAACTAGAAGGTCCACCGTACCGACAGAACGCTACCAGGAGAGCCTCTGAGTCTCTTATTCTGGACCCGTACATAAGCAGCTTGCGGTTGTGTCTGGAGGCCATGAGGTCTATATCTGGAAGGCCCCATTTGTCCACTAGGAACTGAAATACCTCCTGGTGAAGAGACCATTTTCCTGGATACACATGGTGCTGGCTGAGGAAGTCCGCTTCCCAGTTGAGGACTCCTGGAATGAACACAGCTGAGATGGTTGGGATATAGCCTTCCGCCCAGGTTGCGGAACACCTCCTTCAGGGCCGCTTGACTTCGAGTTCCTCCTTGACTGTTTATGTAAGCCACCGTGGTGGTGTTTTCTGACTGAATTTGCACGGGTCTTCCATGCAGAATGAGTCTTGCTTGTTGCAGCACTCTGAACACTGCCCGAAGTTCCAAAATACTGATCGGGAGGGCAGATTCCGCTGATGTCCACCATCCCTGAAAGACGTGTGGACCCGTCACAGCACCCAAGCCCCATAGACAGGCATCAGTCGTGAGAAGGACCCAGTACGGGATCCAAAATGGGCGTCCTTTGTTGAGATGAGACGTCTATAACCACCAAGATAGAGACAGGCGTACCTTCGGAGAAAGCACCATCGTTTGTGTCTTTATCTGATGGGTAGTCCATCCCACCTGGAGAGAACTAAACCTCTGCAGAGGTCTGGAATGAAACTGGGCATAATCCACCATGTCAAACGTCAACACCATGGACCCCAGTTAGCGCATCGCTGAGTGAATGGGCACTCGGCGTCCCTGGACACAGAGATCTTTTTTTTTGTTAAGAAGATCCGCTGCTGATGAGAGTCCAACAGAGCACCCAGATGGATCATCCTCTGGGATGGAGTTAGAGAGGGCTTCTTCCAATTTATCAGCCAGCCGTGAGTCTGCAACACTGACATAGTCAGTTGCAGATGGCTGCAAAGTACTTCTGGAGATCCTGCTAACAGTAGAAGGTCGTCCAGATAGGGTAGCAGGTGAACCCCCAGAAGCCGTAGGTGGGCCGCCATTACCTTGGTAAATACCCGTGTAGTGGAGAGACCAAAGAGTAGAGCTTGAAACCGGTAATGGTGATCCAATACAGCAAATCTGAGGGAACATTGATGAGCTGTGGCAATAGGGATATGCAGGTAGGCATCCTGGATATCCAGAGACACCCTAAAATCCCCAAGTTCCATATCTAAAAGAATGGAACGCAGAGTTTCCATCCTGAACCACGATACCCTGAGAAATTTGTTTAGGGACTAGAGGTTGAGGATAGGACGGTATGAACCGTTCGGTTTCTGTACCAGAAAGAGTTTGGAAAAATAACCCATCCCCCATTGGGGTAACGGGACAGGCACTATGACCCCTGCTTGGAGCATAGAGTGCACAACTTTCTGGTTTTCCAGGGCCTTTTAAAGAACAGAGTGAAGGCCGGTGGTGAAGAATTGATGGGGAAGGCTTCTGCGGAAAGAGAGGGCATATACCCGTGAGAGACCACTTCTCTCACCCAAGTGTCTGCGGTGGTGTGACACCAGCACTGGGCAAATTGTAGAAGTTGGCTTCCCACCTTGGGGTCCCCCAAGGAGAGGCCCGTCCCGTCAGGCTGAGGGCTTGTCGTCTGGTTTGGCGGCCAGTGCTCCAAGCCTGTTTCCACGGTTTAGCAGCCTTTTTGGCTCCGGTGGGTCTCGGAAAAGACTACAACTTAGGTTTACCCTGGGGACGATAGGAACGAAAGGACGAGGTCCCAGATTCGGATGGAATCGGAGCTGTAGGCAGACATGCAGATTTAGCTGCCGCCAGCGTATCCACAATTTTGTCTAAATCAGGGCCAAACAGAACCTGACCATTATAAGGTAAGCATTCCAAGCCCTTCTTGGCTTCAGCATCCACTCTCCAAGAACTCTCCCCAAGGAGCGGCGAGCAGAAACCGCTGCCACGGAAATCCTTGAAGTAAGTAGGTTCACATCCAAAGCTGCCTCATTCATGTACGCAGCTGAATCCCGGAGGTTGCCCACTAGTACAATGTGCTTTCTGGGAGCATCAGGAGGAAAAAACGCTGCCAGGACATCAGACCATCCTTCCATGGCCCGAGCCACCCAACAGACTGCCATAGTCAGTCTAAAGGCCCCTCCAGCGAGGGAGTAAATGGACTTAAGATGCACCTCCATCTTACGGTCTGTAGCATCAGTCAGAGATGACATGTACAGCCTTGGTAAAGTTGCACTTATCACATGAGAATCCACCTGAGGGGGAAACTCCCA
This sequence comes from Taudactylus pleione, assembly GCA_031769625.1. Taxonomy (NCBI): domain Eukaryota; kingdom Metazoa; phylum Chordata; class Amphibia; order Anura; family Myobatrachidae; genus Taudactylus; species Taudactylus pleione. The sequence goes on from JAUIMM010001336.1 coordinate 2,857,648, forward strand.
GTTAATTAAATAGCTGTCCGCAAAAACGTATGCATAAGACAGGCGCTTTTGTTGAAATAGTTTCCCTGGAAACTTCCACGCCTCCTCTAAATGATCCACCAACTGGCCAGATAAGGGAAAAACAGCAGCCGCACCTTTAACATCCTTTAAGTAGGCATATGTGGGCGTAGCTGCGGGAAGGCCATCATCCGTGATGAGCATGGCCATACGGACGGCCCGAATGAGGCCCGGAATAAATATATTAGACCTAGCCTCAACCTCCTTAGGAGTGGGCTTCCTCATCCGACATCATAATCATTATACTGAGTGAGTGGGGGTGACAGGAACGGTCTCTTAGCAGGCCTAAGCGGAGGTTCTTGTAACCTATCCGTCAGGTTCTGTACCGTAGTGGACAACGTGTTTGCCCAGACCGGTTCCTCAGGGGGAAGCGGCTGTGGAGGGGAACATTGTGCCAACATCATCTGTCCCGGGACCCATATTACCGGGGATGGGACTACTGCCTGCTGCAGAAACCCCATTGGGGAGAACACAGGAGGGGCAGACAACCGTTCCACCAATGTATTCAAGGCTTGTGCAAGACAAGTCCATGTGACATTATAGGCACAGCAGGAGTACAGGAAAGAGAATAACATGTTATACATAAGCTCTCCTGAAATACATCCCCTTCTCCAATGCCTACTATACATCTGGAGCAGATAGGCAGGAGAGGAGCACCATTTTGCAGTGAATCATCACTCCCAGACATGACAAGCAATGTGACCCACCACACAGCAAGAATTTCTGACTGAGGCAAATTCCCACCCGACATTAAAGGGCTGAAGGGAAGAAAGTTAGGGATAGTTAAAGAAATCAGACACACAGCGCTAGCATAAGTCACTAACTATGCAGAGAAAACAACCTGCACAATGACACTATAATCAACTACAAGACTAATGTCTAGTAGGAACAGTGCTACATACTCTGACCTTACTTCTGGAGGAGAGGTATGTAGGGGGGAACCAGGTACCGCACTGCTTGAGACCAGCGTAGTAAGCCCAAATAGATAGCCGGTGGAGAACTCAGTGTGGGCGGGCCCGGGAAAGAAGCGCTGAAGCACCCTGCTGAATCACTCAGGAAAAAGCGGTGCTGTGTGCAGCGGGGGAGGCGCCGCCTGCGCTGTACAGGAAATGCTCCCCTGGCATGCATTTAACCCCCCGGATGCTCAAGCGCAACTCCACGGCGCTCCAGCCCCCTATCCTGGAGGTTCAGTGGCAGCGCAGGCACTTGCCTGGCTCTCTGCTCCCAGGATGCACCAGGGTTCCTCCTCATATACCCCACCCCCTGCCTCAGGTAGCCAGTTCGTTACCAAGCTCAAGCAGGCGGAGACAAACAAAGGGTAAGAAAGAAGAAACCCATACTCATGAGTCCAGACTCTCAAGAGAAGAAAATTACGGAAACCTCCCCTAGAATTACAGGTGCGTCTGGGTGGGTGTCCTGTGGACCCCATGGACCTCGAAGAAAAAGAGTTAAAGGTATGTCATACCATAACTCTTATTTTCTTCTTCAGGGTCCATGGGGTCCACAGCCATTACGTTGGGGATATCCCAAAGCACTAACCCTACGGGAGGGGACGCTCCTGACTCTCGGAAGAGAGGAGAATCCTACGCCCGAAGGAAGCATCCTGAGAGGCAAAAGTGTCAAAGGAATAAAATTTGACGAAGGTATGGATGGAAGACCAAGTGGCTGCCTTACATAATTGCTCAGCAAAAGCACCCCGGCGGGCCGCCCATGATGGACCCACCACCCTAGTAGAATGTGCCGTCACTGAATCCGGCACCCTCATACCAGCCTGTGTATAAGCCAATGAAATTGCCATGCGAATCCACCTGGCCAGTGTCTGTTTATTGGCTGGCCAGCCACGCCTATGACAACCATAAAGCACAAACAATGAATCAGACTTCCTCCATTTGCTCGTGCGTCTCACATAAATTCTCAATGCACGGACCACATCCAGGGAAGCATCACCTGGTGAGAGACCAGAGCCCTGGAATGCTGGAACTACTATTTCTTCATTAATATGAAATTTAGATACTACTTTCGGAAGATAACCCTCCCTAGTACGTAGTATTGCTCTGTCTTGATGAAATATCAAGAACGGCTCACGGAAGGAAAGCGCAGCTAAATCCGACACTACGTGCGGATGCCATAGCAAGAAGAAATACCGTCTTTGCTGTTAGCCACTTGATGTCTATTGAATTTAAAGGCTCGAACGGAGGAGCCTGTAAAACCTTCAGAACTAGAGTCAAGTCCCACGGGACAACAGGGGAAACGAAGGGAGGCTGAATACTCAACACCCCTTGAAAAAAGGTCTTTATATCTGGTCTCAGAGCAATTGTATGTTGGAACCAGACTGAAAGAGCAGACACCTGTACCCTCAAAGAGGCCAGGCGGAGCCCTTTTTCCAGACCGCTTTGAAGAAAATCAAGCACTCTGGATATCAGAAATTTCTATGGGTCATACCCTTTCAGTTCACACCACTGAAAGAAAGTATGCCAAATCCTATAGTATATACGGGCTGAGGATGGTTTCCGTGCCTTCAGCATCGTCCGTATAACAGACTCGGAAAACCCTTTCTTCCTCAAGACGGAGGCCTCAAGAGCCATGCCGTGAACGATAGCCGATGAAGATCTGGGTACCAGAAGGGACCCTGTAGCAACAATGGCAGAGGCCATGAAGTGTCTATGGAGAAAGACTGTAGATCTGTAAACCAGTGATATCACGGTACTGCCCTCTTGTTTGATCTTTCTGACCACTCTGGGAAGAAGAGCAAACGGGGGGAACAGATATACCAGCTTGTAACGCCACTTTACTGTCAGTGCGTCTACAAACTCGGCTTTCAGATCTCTTGTCCAGGATCCGTACCTGGGAACCTTGTTGTTCCTTCTTGACGCCATCAGATCTATTTCTGGTAGACCCCACTTGTCCACAAGGTTCCGAAAAACTTGTGGATGTAGGGCCCATTCTCCTGCATTTATCTCCTGCCGACTGAGAAAGTCGGCCTCCCAATTCAGGATCCCCGGAATGAACACGGCAGATATCGTGGGAAGATGAGTCTCTGCCCAGACCAAGATTTTTGATACCTCTGCCAAGGCAGCCCGACTCCATGTGCCCTCTTGATGATTTAGGTAGGCAACCGCGGTGCGATTGTCCGACTGTATCTGCACCGGCCTGCCCTTTAAGATTTCTTGAGCCTGCAGTAACGCTTTGAATATAGCTCTTAGTTCCAGGATGTTTATCGGTAGCCGGCTTTCCGCCACTGACCACTTTCCTTGGAAAGTGTGTGACCCCGTCATCGCCCCCCAACCTTGAAGACTGGCGTGGGTTTTGACCAATGTCCAATCAGACACCCAAAAGGGGCGACCCTGCCTGAGATGCTTTGTCTGCAACCACCAGGATAGGGACAACCGCACCTCTGGAGAGAGACGCAGCAACTGAGACCTGATTGTGCGATGATCCTTGTCCCAGCGAGACAGAATTAATTGCTTCAGTGGTTTGGAGTGGAACTGAGCGTATTCCACCATCCTGAAGGTGGCCACGATCGACCCCAGGACTTGCATGGCCACTAGAACGGATATCTGCCTGTTGCAAAGCAACCTGCGTATTCGTGATTGTAAGGCAAGAATCTTCTCCTCCGGCAGATATATTTTCTGCACCACGGAGTCCAATCTTGCTCCCAAATGACACATCTGTTGTACCGGACAGGGCGACAACTTTTGCCAGTTTATGATCCAGCCGTGACTGTACAGACATGATACGGTCAGCCTGAAATGATCCTGTAACAGCTGCGGGAACTGCCCTAGCAACAGGAGGTCATCCAAGTACGGCAAAATCTGACGCCTTGGCGTCTGAGGCATGCCATCATCACCGCCATCACCTTGGTGAATACCCAAGGGGCTGTGGACAGGCCAAAAGGTAGGGCGTGGAACTGAAAATGTTCCCCTCCTACAGCAAAATGAAGACATTTTTGATGAGCCTGTGTGATTGGTATGTGGAGGTAGGCATCCTGTATATCTAAGGATACCATATAGTCCCCCTGCTCCATTGCCAACACAATCGATCGCAATGTTTCCATCCTGAACCCGGGGGCTTCAACAAATTTGTTGAGCTCTCTCAGGTTCAGAATAGGCCGGTACGACCCGTTCGGTTTTTGAACCAAGAACAGATTGGAGTAAAACCCCTCTCGGAACTGATTCTCTGGCACCGGAATCACTACATCCGATGCTAGTAAGGCAAGAATTGCTTTCTGAAGGGTCAAAGCTCTTTCTGAACCCTCCTGTGGGTTTACACAAAAAAAACCTTTGAGGAGGAGTCCTCCAAAACGTCAGGGCATACCCTCGGGAGACAACTCCTCGAACTCAGGCATCCTCCGTCGTGAGGTGCCAGGGCTCCGAGAACCGAAGCAGTCGGCCCCCCACCCTGGGATCCCCCAGAGGGAGGCCCGTCCCATCAGGCCACTGGTTTATCCTGGACCCTAGATCCTGGACGTTTGTTCTGCCAGGGCTTCCTGGGTCCTATCTTTTTTGGTGGAAATCTCGCTGAGGGCTGACCCTTGGCCTTGCCCTGCGGCCGAAACCCCCGAAAGGACGCCCTTCTCAGTTTAGACGAAGTTGCCGATGGCAAACCTGCCGTCTTTGAGGCTGCCATGGAGGATAAAATTTTGTCCAATTCTGGACCAAAGAGAACACCCCTGTGAATGGAAGGGATTCTAGGGCTTTTTGGACCCGGCATCTGCCTTCCAATCCTTTAACCAGAGAATCCTACGTGCCACCACTGATTCCGCTGAAACCCTGGAGGAAAGGATCCCTGCATCCAAGGCGGCATCCCCCAAATAAGAGGCCCCTTCTCTAATAAAGGAGATCATATCCAGTTGCTTCTTAGAGGCATCTGGTAAAGACTCCGTTAAAGTTTTGGCCCACTCCTGAATAGCTTTTGCTACCCAAGCAGTGGCCATAGCTGGGCGGGTGGCCATTCCTGCCAGCGAGAAAATTGATTTGAGACAAGTCTCCAGTCTCCTATCCGTGGCTTCCTTCAGCGAAACCACTGGGATTAACAGAGTAGTACGTTTAATCAGCTGCGCCACATGTGCATCAACTGACGGTGGATTCTCCCACCTGGCACAATGCTCTGCTGGAAAAGGATATAGAAGCGTCATTCTTTTAAAAGAATGGCTTTTCTTATCCGGGCAGACCCATGCTTCCTCCATAAGTTCTGACAAATGTTGAGACTTTGGGAATTCTGCCTTAATCACCCTGTGGCACTTGAACAGGGGGGCCTTCCTAAGCAGAGGAACCCCTTCCTCGATATTTAACACCGATTTTACAGCCCTTATTAGAAAGGGGGCTACTGGGAAATGATCATCACCCTCCTCGGAGCTAGAGTCCTGTGCCTGTTCCTCGGAGGAGGCGGCACTGGAGTACTCACCCATGTGAGAAAGCAAATGACACCTAGATTTAGGCTGCTTTGGTTTGACAGCCTGAGGCTGAGGATGATGCCATAACCCTACCAGCACCAGGGTCCATCCAAGGCGGCCACATCATGGGCATAGGATGCATCTGCTGAGGCAAACCCCAAACCGGTGGTACCAGGGCAGCCAGCCGCTCCGCCACCTGAACTATAACCTGAGAAAATGATGCCCAAGGTGGCTCAGGGCCTGTAACAGGCAAACTTAATTGGTGTGGTGGCTGTCTAAAACAGTTCCCAAAAAGCCCATTTTGTAGAAAGTCCTGTGGGGGCAAGCCTGCCTTGCAGGCTATACAGGATATCAGCAACGGGGCTCCCGCCACCTGACCCTCAGACTCCTTAGACATGTCAACTATGCCAATGGTTCTGAGTGTATATGTGCTGCTTTCTACTCTCAACCCACACACCTGTAGCAAGGGGAGGGAGAGACAGTGACAGTATACAGGAATTACAGTTCTTTTACAGAAGAAACAGTATCCATAAACAACAATCACATGTCATGCATAAACACTTCTATTAGACATACGCATATAAGCTCTCACTACCAACATAGCCTAGGCTTAGGTAGGATAGAGCCCTGTAAAACCTGAACAAGCAGTAGGAAAGGTATACAGGGAGACTGCCCAGCATCCTGCAGCAACAGCGATCAGAGAGCCACTGACATACACGCTGGCTGTCTTATATGGAGCCTGGGATGAGCAACCCACAATCACTGCGTCAGAGTGCTGAACTAGCATGTGGATTGGGAGAGGGGCCGCCGGGGAAGCGTACCTCCCCTATGCTGCTTGGACCTGCCCGGTAAACTGACCTGGCTGCCGCCACAAGCCCCGGCTGGTCAGGAACATCATATCCCGGCGGTCTAGTGTAGGACAACAAGCCGTATGCCTCCTGACTGCACCGCGCCTCCGGCCAGTCTCACCACCGGAGGCCGGACCGCCACGTGGTCTCGGCGTCAGCGGCCGCTGCAACCACCTGCTTACCTGCCATCCCCTTGATCCGGGTGCGGTCCAGGGCATGAGAGCCCCTGCCGAAGCCCTAGCCATGGACCTGCAGAGGCTAGCGGTGCGGCACCGGAGGAGGTAGTTGCAGCGCGTGGCCGGTGCGCCTCCAATCAGGCGCGAGGCTGCTTCCAGGACAGCTCAGACCACCTGCTGAGTGTAAAACTCCTTTTTTTTTTTTGTTACTTGTCTGCAGGACTGCTATTGCAGACTCACTGTCTATGTGGTGTACACACCAAACAGGAAGAACTGGCTACCTGAGGCAGGGGGTGGGGTATATGAGGAGGAACCCCGATGCATCCTGGGAGCAGAGAGCTTGTTTGTGTTAACTGTTTGGTGACTGGGATTCATACCCCCAACGTAATGCCTGTGGACCCCGAAGAAGAAAATCCAGTAATGTATATGTGAAGCCACCAGGATGTTACAGTTGCTACAATTGTACCACTTGTCGTTATATGGTAACTGATAAATACTTTAAGCACCCCCACTCGGACAGAAGATATTCTATTCGCCATATACTGACCTGCACCTCTTCATTTGTGGTATACATCAGTTGGTGCCCATGTGGTCTACATTATGTAGGTCAAACATAACTAATTACTGTCTATCTCTTATACCACACCCAGGTCAAACCACACGAAAATTTCGTGAGAGGATGGCATTACATAGGTCAGCAATTAACCAGGCTATTTCGAGTAGAGATAATAGATCTGCCAGAGGCAAAACATTTTAAGGCTTCTGGACACCCCCTTTTGGCACTTAAGTATATGATAATTGACCTTATCCAAAGCTCTCCTTTTACTTGAAGCTCACTGGATCTTTAGGTTAGATTGTGTTTCCCCTAAGGATTTGAAAGAAAAAATTAACTAGAATAGTTTGTATTAATGTTTTGCATAATTGTCCTTCTTTCCTTAGTTTATAGATTTTCTAGTGATGTAACTCATTTAGGTGTTGCTATTGTTGGCATCTTATAGATATGTTTATTTTCCCTTTGTTTTGTCATTTCTTTATATATATTTGTTTGTCTTGTTATTATAGTGTCCCTGCGGCTAAGCATGGTGGCCGTGTGTTCAGCAGCTAGATACGTGATACCCTCCCTTTGTGGACTGCCGTTAAAATGGTTGCCTTAGTTATACATGCAGGCGGGACCCTGGATTGTGATTCCCTTCACAGTCTGCTATAGGCAGCTGAATAGGTTTGTTGACGGAACATGTTTTCCGGCTACCTGGCCAGTCGGCTGCTTCTATAGCTGCACGTGGAATCACCTTCTCCGTTGGACAGCAAGCTATTTGTTGTTGCTAGGTAACCGTTGGGAGGCAGTACCCGGAAGTGTGTGTCTCGTGCAGCGGATCTGCACACGGCTGAACATGGTCGGCTGCAGGAGTTTACTGTGGGTAAGTGTTCATTCTATGTTGTTTGTTTACTAGTGTGTCCTGACGAAGGGGCTGATGCCCTGAAACGTTGATGCTGTAATACACTACTTTTTTTGCATCTTATATTTTGTCTCCGAGTGCCTGTCTTCTTTTGGATTTGTGCATACTCTTTACACTGGACACCGAGGCCAGCTGTTTATGCTATTAGTGAGTGCAAGCAGTCTACCAGTTAGTTATATAGCGCACACATATTCCGCAGCGCTTTAGAGAATATTTGGCCATTCACATCAGTCCCTGCCCTAGTGGAGCTTACAATCTATATTCCCTACCACATGCGCATGGTGGATGGAGCGAGACATGACGTCCCAAATGTGCTCAATTGGATTCAGGTCTGGGGAACGGGCGGGCCAGTCCATAGCATCAATGCCTTCGTCTTGCAGGAACTGCTCACACACTCGAGCCACATGAGGTCTAGCATTGTCTTGCATTAGGAGGAACCCAGGGCCAACCACTTCAGCATATGGTCTCACAAGGGGTCTGAGGATCTCATCTCGGTACCTAATGGCAGTCAGGCTACCCCTAGCGAGCACATGGAGGGCTGTGCGGCCCCCCAAAGAACTGCCACCCCACACCATTACTGACCCACTGCCAAACCGGTCATGCTGGAGAATGTTGCAGGCAGCGGAACTTTCCCCTTGACGTCTCAGACTCTCTCACGTCTGTCACATGTGCTCAGTGTGAACCTGCTTTCACCTGTGAAGAGCACAGGGCGCCAGTGGCGAATTTGCCAATCTTGGTGTTCTCTGGCAAATGCCAAACGTCCTGCACGGTGTTGGTCTGTAAGCACAACCCCCACCTGTGGACGTCGGGCCTCCAAACTACCCTCATGGAGTCTGTTTCTGACTGTTTGAGCAGACACATGCACATTTGTGGCCTGCTGGAGGTAATTTTGCAGGGCTCTGGCAGTACTCCTCCTGTACCTCCTTGCACAAAGGCGGAGGTAGCGGTCCTGCTGCTGGGTTGTTGCCCTCCTATGGCCTCCTCCACGTCTCCTGATGTACTGGCCTGTCTCTTGGTAGCGCCTCCATGCTCTGGACACTACGCTGACAGACACAGCAAACCTTCTTGCCACAGCTCCCATTGATGTGCCATCCTGGATGAGTTGCACTACCTGAGCCACTTGTGTGGGTTGTAGACTCCGTCTCATGCTACCACTAGAGTGAAAGCACCGCCAGCATTCAAAAGTGACCAAAACATCAGCAAAAAGCATAGGAACTGAGAAGTGGTCTGTGGTCACCACCTGCAGAACCACTCCTTTATTGGGGGTGTCTTGCTAATTGCCTATAATTTCCACCTGTTGTCTATTCCATTTGCACAACAGCATGTGAAATTGATTGTCAATCAATGTTGCTTCCTAAGTGGACAGTTTGATTTCACAGAAGTGTGAATGACTTGGAGTTACATTGTGTTGTTTAGGTGCTCCCTGTATTTTTTTGAGCAGTGTATATATGTATATATATATATATATATATATATATATATACACATACATACACATACAGAGAGAGAGAGAATATTAATCTGTTTTATACAAGAACAATATTTATATGCATTTATAGGGTTGGGTACGGGATGCCGCTGGTCAGAATCCAAACGCTGGCACTCAGGCCAGGCTATAATGCCGATCCCTAAAGGTAAGTACTGCTAACCTAACTTCTAACCCTACCCCTATTGTATTAGGGGCACTACTACTGTGGGCATTGTGTATAAGGGGTACTAATGTGGGCATTGCGTAAATGGGGCACTACTGTGTGTCAGAACATGTATAAGGGACACTAGTATGTGGTGTAATGTGAATCAGGGGCACTATGTGCGGTGTAATGTGAATAAGATAGTGCTACTGTGTGGTGTAGTTTGAATTGGGGATACCATTGTGTGACAACGCCTTTAGCATGCCTTCCAACCATATCGATTTTGGTGAGAAAGTGTCCCAGATGGGGGGGGGGGGGGGTAATGGGGAATAGATGCCACGCTCATGCATGCGGCATGTATTGTCTGGAGAATGGGACTTGGATCATGACCAGCAACTCAAAGAGCACAGGGTATGTACCCAGCATGATTGGAATTACGGGGCGGCTCTCGCGATTATGGCTTTTCCCATGAGACCACACCCCTTTACTTTGTCGGGTGCACGAACAGTAGGCGCGTGCAAATTCCACCAGGGGCGCCAAAAATGAGAATTATTGTTAAGAACTACCTTTGTTAACTCTGTTTCTTCGGAGACCATAGGGTCCACAGGGAGACCTTGGGGTGTTAGTGATGGCTTGGACACCTGGGCACCATGCAGTTAATTTTCAGTTCCAAGGATGCACTGTCCCTACACCCCGCTCCCGAGCCAGAAGCACCTCAGTTCGTAACAAGCCAAAGGCCGGAGGAGGATAAGAGAGAGAGAGAAGGAACTGAAAATACAAGAATCACATTCTCACATAGGAGGAGACGGAAAACCGGTGACTAGTGCGAGGCCCATCTGAAGCCAGGTGCATCTGGGTGGGTGCGCTGTGGACTCTGAAGAAAGAGAGTTAACAAAGGTAAGTTCTTACCATAACTCTCATTTTCTTCTTCAGGGTCCATAGGCTCCACAGGGAGACAAAGCAGTCCTCTTAAGGGCGGGGATGCTCTTGAGCTGAAAGGAGAATCCGGCGACCAAAGGAAGCATCCTGAGAGGCAAAGGTATCAAAAACATAAAACCTCAGAAAGGTCTGGACAGAAGACCACGTGGCCGCCTAGCAGAGCTGAACAGCCGAGGCGCCACGGCGAGTAGAATGAGCAGTTACAGAAGGCGGAACAGAAAAGCCTCCTGAGTGTAAGCCTCAGAGATCGTCATACGAAGCCATCTAGCCAATGTCTGTTTATTGGCTGGCCATCCCTTCTTGTGAAAACCGTAGAGTACAAACAAGGAGTCTGACTTCCGAACCGAACTGGTATGGTCTACATAAATCTTGAGGGCACGAACCACATCCAAAGAGGCTTCACCTAACAAGAGGTCAGGAGATGGAAAGCCGGGACTATAATTTTCTCATTAATGTGAAAGCTAGAAACGACCTTCGGAAGCAACCCAGGACGAGTTCAAAGCACCGCCCTGTCCTGGTGAAAAATCAGAAAGGGGGAGAGAAGAGAGCGCCCCTAAATCTGATACTCTTCTAGCGGAAGCTATGGCCAGAAGCAAAGGGAGTCTTAGCTGTCAACCATTTGAGGTCCATCGAGTCCAATGGAAGACCCTGGAGGGCCCGAAGGACCACAGCCAAAACCAAAGGAGCCACCGGAGGGACAAAGGAAGGCTAAATTCGAAGGACACCCTGCATGAATGTGCGAATGTCCAATAATGGAGCAATCCTCCGTTGAAACCAAACTGACAGGGCAGAGACATGCACCTTCAGTGAGGCCAGACAAAGACAGAGATCCAAACCCGTTTGGAGGAAAGCCAAAACTCTAGGTATGCGAAACACCAGAGGCTCATAAACTCTGGGACGACACCACTGAAAATAGGTATGCCAAACTCTGTGGTAGATTCGTGCAGAGGCTGGCTTCCGCGCTCTGAGCATTGTGTTCACTACAAAGCTGGAGAATCCTTTGGACCTGAGGAGGGATGTCTCAAGAGCTACGCTGTCAAAGACAGATGACCCAGATCCGGGTAAAGGCACGGACCCCGAGACAACAAGTCCGGACGTTGAAGCAACAGCCACGGAACGTCTATGGATAGACTCTGAAGATCTGAGTACCAATGACGTTGAGGCCATGCTGGAGCCACCAGCAAGAACGTGCCTCCATCTTGATTGAACTTCCTTAGAACTCGAAGAAGAAGGGAGACTGGAGGAAACAGGTACGCAAACTGGAATGTCCACTTGATAGACAGAACGTCTACTAAGAGAGCCTCAGCATCTCTTGTCCTAGACCCATACACAGGCAGCTTGTGGTTGTGTCTGCAGGTAACGATTTCAGTTTCACAAGTTCCATAAGGTCCACCTCTAGAAGACCCCACCTGTCCAAGAGGAGCTGAAACAGTTCTTGGTGAAGAGAAATTCCCCGGGGGGCATGTTGTGACGGCTGAGTAAGTCCTCTTCCCAATTGAGCATTCCTGGTATGAACACCGCCAAAATGGCTGGGAGATGACCTTCTGCCCATGTCAGAATGCGTGACACCTCCTTCATTGCTGCCTGACTTCGTGTACCTCCTTTATGGTTGATGTAAGCCACGGTTGTGGCATTGTCTGACTGAACTTCTACGGGCATCCCGTGAAGTATGTGTCTGGCCAGCTGGAGGGCCCTGAACCACAGTTCCAATATGTTGATTGGAATACAAATTCTTTCTGAGTTCATCGGCCCTGAAAAGAGTGTGAGCCGGATACTGTGTCCCAACCCCGGAGACTGGCATCTGTTGTCAGGATTACCCAGTCCAAAAGGGGCGTGAGATGATCTGTCTCCAACCACCAGGATAGAGACAGACGCACCTCTGGGGAGAGCACCATCATCTGTGCCTTTATCTGATGGAGCAATCCGTCCCATCTGGAGACGATCAGTCTTTGCAAAGGTCTGGAATGAAACTGAGCATACTCCACCATGTCTAATGTCGACACCACGGACCCCAGAACCTGCATCGATGAGTGGATTGACACCCGGCGTCTTTGGAGACATTTGCGTACTCACGTCTGCAAACTGGAGATCTTGTCTGCTAAGATCCTCTGCTGCTGAGAATCCAACAGGGCACCCTCTGTGATGACTTTTTCCATTTGATTAACCATCCATGTGTCTGAAGAACTGAAATCGTTAGCTGCAGATGGTGGTGGGTACCTCCGGAGACCCTGCTAATAGGAGGTCATCCAGGTACGGTAGCAGTCGGACAACCCTGTCCCCACAGATGAGCCGCCACGACAGCCATAACTTTGGTAAACACCTGTGGTGCAGTAGATAGGACAGAAGGCAGAGCCCGAAACTGGAAATGTTGTTGCTGTATAGCAAACCGGTGATCACGCTGAGGAGAGGAAGCAATCGGTACATGTAGGTACGCATCCTGAATATCCAGCGATACCATAAAATCCCCAGGTTCCATAGCCAGTATGATGGAACGTAGGGTTTCCATCATGAACCGAGGTGCTCTGAGGAATTTGTTCAGGGATTTGAGATTGAGGATAGACCGATGGGATCTGTTCGGTTTTGAACCAGAGAGTAGTGTAATAACCTGTCCCCCTCTGAGGTAATGAGACCGGTTCTATGACCCCTGCTTGGAGCAAGGACTGAATGGCCTTCTGGATTTGTAAAGCCTTGTCCTTGTCTGAAGGTGGGCTTGTGCAGAAAAATTGGTGGGGAGGCCTTCTGCAAAATGAGAGGGCGTACCCGTGAGAGACCACTTCTTTGTCCGTGGTGGTTTGACACCAGCACTGGGCGAACTGAAGAAGTTGGCCTCCCACCCTGGGATCCCCCAGGGAGAGTCCCGTCCCATCAGGCTGAAGGCTTGTCTTTGGACTTGGATCCGGACGCCTGGTACTCCAGGCCTGCTTTTTGGGTTTGGCAGTCTTTTTGGGGACTGACTGTCTAGGAAAGAATTGTACTTTAGTCTTTCCTTGGGGCCGAAAGGACGAGGTCCGAAGCCTTGGAGCAGTAGATGCCGAAGGCAGAAACGTGGACTTAGCAGCTGCTAACATGTCCACAATCTTGTCCAAGTCAGGCCCGAACAAGAAGGTAAGCATTCTAATTCTTTCTTAGAATCAGCGTCCGCTCTCCACGAGCGTAGCCGCAAGGAACGGCGAGCTGACACAGCAGCAGCTGAGATTCTGGAAGTCAAGAGACTGAGGGCCTGATTCAGACCCGCTCGCGAGCGCTGAGCGCTCGCAAGCGGATCGATGGTGCCCAAGTGCGCATGCGCACGACGGAGACGCCTCCGTCGTGCGCATGCGCGTGACCCGAATAACGACGGCCAAGCCGTCGTTAAGGGTCTCGCACCAAAGGGGACGTGCTGTCGATAGTGATTGACAGCACGTCCCCTTTGGTGTGCGTGCTGGGGGCGTGGCTGCCCAGACGGAGGCGTTCCCATGGGAACACCTACCGTCTGGGTCCGGCCCCACTGACATCACTAGTGATGTCAGTGGGAGTGCTTTTGGCTCTGATAGAGCCAAAAGCACTCCTGGGCTTGCGGCAGCGAGACCCTACTGCAGGGTCTCGTCGCAAGCCCGATGGTAGCGATGGTCTTGACCATCGCGACCATCATTTTGGCCGCTCGCTAAGTCCATAGGGTCCACAGGGTTGACCTTGGGGTATAGCTGGATCTGGATCCATGGGCACCACGCAGTTAAAGCTTTGCTGCTCCCAGGATGCACTTGGGTCCGTCCTCCTCTATACCCCGCCCCGGCCACAGGCACCTCAGTTCTTAAGCAGCTAAGGCCGGAGGAGGAGACTAAACAGAGAGAAGGAAGACTGGAACACACAAGAAACCATACTCACAGAAATGGGAGACGGAAAACCAGTGACCAGCCACACAGCCCATTTGAAGCCAGGTGCGTCAGGGCGGGCGCACTGTGGACCCTATGGACTTCGTAGAAACAGAGATAACAAAGGTAAGTTCTTACCATATCTCTTGTTTTCTACTTCAGGGTCCATAGGGGGTCCACAGGGTTGACCTTGGGGATGTCCCAAAGCAGTTCAACTAAGGGCGGGGACGCTGTGCTGAAAGGAGTACCCGGCGCCCGAAGGATGCATCCTGAGAGGCGAAGGTGTCAAACGCATAGAACCTCAAAAACGTTTGAATTGAAGACCAAGTGGCCACCTTACACAGCTGAACAGCGGAGGCGCCACGTCTAGCAGCCCAAGAGGGACCCACAGAACGAGTGGAATGAGCCTTAACAGAGGCTGGCACAGGTAAACCCTCCTGTGCATAAGCCTCACAAATAACGGAACGAAGCCAACGGGCTAACGTTTGCTTGTTGGCAGGCCAACCCCTCTTGTGAAAACCGAAGAGGACAAACAGAATCCGACTTCCTAACCGAAGCAGTCCGACCCACATAGATTCTAAGTGCCCGGACTACATCTAAGGAAGCCTCACCAGCTGAAAGATCAGGCGACTGAAGAGCTGGCACAACAAGTTCCTAATTAATGTGGAACTTCGAGACCACTTTGGGCAAAAACTCAGGACGAGTGCGGAGCACCGCTCTGTCCTGATGAAAAATCAGAAAAGGAGGGCGACAGGAAAGCGCCCCCAACTCTGACACCCTCCTGGCAGAAGCAATTGCTAGGAGAAAAACGGTCTTGAACGTCAGCCACTTGAGGTCCACCCGTAGCACCACCGCCAAGTCCCAAGGAGCCACAGGAGGCACGAAGGGAGGCTGTATCCTGAGAACACCCTGGAAAAAGGTGTGAACATCCGGTAGTGTAGCAATCCGTCACTGAAACCACACGGACAAAGCAGACACATGAACCTTCAGAGAGGCCAGGCGTAAGCCGAGGTCCAAACCTGATTGAAGGAACTCCAAGATTCTGGAAACCCGGAACACCTGAGGATCATAGTTTCTGGATTCACACCACTGAAAGTAAGTGCGCCACACCCTGCGGTAAATCCGTGCGGAGGCAGGCTTGCGTGCCCTAAGCATGGTACCAATGACTGAACTGGAGAAACCCCTAGACCTCAAGACGGCTGTCTCAAGAGCCACGCCGTCAAAGACAGCCGACCCAGATCCGGGTAAAGGCAGGGCCCTTGAGACAACAGGTCCCGACGCTGAGGAAGAAGGTACGGAGCGTCGATGGAGAGACACCTCAGATCGGAGTACCAAGGACGTCTGGGCCACGCCGGAGCAACCAGCACGAGCGTGCCGCCGTCCTGCTTGAATTTCCGCAGAACCCGAGGAAGTAAGGATATCGGAGGAAACAGATACGCCAGGTGAAACGTCCATTTCACCGACAGCGCGTCTACCAGACTGGCGCCTGCGTCTCTTGTCCTTGACCCGTAAACGGGCAACTTGTGATTGTGACGGGAGGCCATCAAGTCCAGCTCCGGCAGCCCCCACCTGTCCACGAGTAGCTGAAACACCTCTGGGTGAAGCGACCATTCCCCGGGATGCACGTCGTGACGGCTGAGGAAGTCCGCCTCCCAATTGAGGACTCCGGGAATGAAGACTGCCGAGATCGCTGGAATGTGACACTCCGCCCAAGCAAGGATGCGAGACACCTCCGTCACTGCCCCCCAACCCCGAAGACTGGCATCCGTCGTGAGCAGGACCCAGTCCGGGATCCAAAAGGGACGCCCCTCGACCAGATGAGCTGTCTGAAGCCACCAAGCCAAAGACTGCCGAACCTCCGGGGACAACACCAGCAACTGAGAGCGGATCCGGTGAGGTAACCCGTTCTATTCCGATAGAATCAGCCCCTGCAGAGGCCGGGAATGGAACTGGGCAAATTCCACCATGTCGAATGTTGACACCATGGAGCCCAAAACCCTCATAGCCGAATGGACCGACAGGCGGCAACTGTGTATCCTCAGCTGCAGGGAGGAGACCTTCTCCGGGGTCAGGAAGATCCTTTGCTGCCGAGAATCCAGCAGGGCTCCCAAATGAACCATCCGCTGAGATGGAATCAGGGAGGACTTTTTCCAATTTATCAGCCACCCGTGCGCTTGCAGGCAAGCGACCGTCAAGTGGAGATGATGAAGCAGTACCTCCGGGGAACTCGCCAGCAGCAGGAGGTCGTCCAGATACGGTAGTAGCCGTACATTCTGGTTCCGAAGATGTGCGGCCATGACCGCCATAATCTTCGTGAACACCCTCGGTGCCGTGGAGAGACCAAAGGGTAGCGCCCGGAACTGGTAATGGTGTTGAAGGATAGCGAACCTCAGATACCGCTGGTGCGAAGGTGCTATCGGAACATGGAGGTAGGCGTCCTGGATATCCAGGGACACCATGTAATCCCCCGGTTCCATCACCAGAATGATGGAACTTAACGTTTCCATCCTGAACTTGGGAACTCTGAGGAATTTGTTTAGAGACTTCAAGTTGAGGATAGGGCGATGAGAACCATTGGGTTTCTGCACCAGAAACAGAGAAGAATAGAACCCCGTCCCTCGTTGTAATTGAGGAACGGGAACAATGACCCCTGCTGTCAGCAAGGACTCTATAGCTTCCTGAATCTGTAAAGACTTCGTCGTATCCTGAGAAGGACTCGTGCAGAAAAACTGGTGGGGCGGTCTGTGCCGAAAAGACAGGGCGTACCCCTGGGAGACCACTTCTCGAACCCAGGCATCCGTGGTGGTATTGTGCCAGCACTGGGCAAATAGAAGAAGTCGGCATCCCACTCTGGGGTCCCCCAGAGGGAGGCCCGTCCCATCAGGCAGAAGGTTTATCTTCCTGCTTGGAAGAAGGGTGCCTGGCACTCCAGGGCTGCTTCTTGGGCTTAGAAGCGGCCTTGGTCGTCGACTGCCTCGGGAAGGACTGACCTTTTGCCTTGCCCTGAACCCGAAAGGACCGAAAAGC
Source organism: Taudactylus pleione (assembly GCA_031769625.1). NCBI lineage: Eukaryota > Metazoa > Chordata > Amphibia > Anura > Myobatrachidae > Taudactylus > Taudactylus pleione. The sequence continues at coordinate 2,875,026 of JAUIMM010001336.1, forward strand.
AGAGCTCCGTACCTTGGTAGGAGCAGAAGCCGAAGGGAGGAAGGCTGATTTAGACTTAGCCAGAGTGTCCACAATTTTGTCCAAGTCTGGACCAAAAAGCAACTCCCCATTAAAAGGTAAGGCCTCCAGTCCCTTTTTAGAGTCAGCGTCAGCTCTCCAAGACCTCAGCCACAAGGACCGACGCGCCGACACAGCTGCAGCCGACACCCGAGAGGTTAGCAGGCTTGCGTCTAACAATGCTTCCCCAATGTAGGAAGCCGCATCCCTCATTTGACCTATCAACGCTCTCTGGATCTCCGGAGCATCTTCCGGAAAGGTATCCTCCAAAGCATTGGCCCAGCTCTCGATGGCCTTAGCCACCCAAGAGATGGCCATGGACGGACGGGCCACCGCCCCCGAGAGAGTAAATAGACTTCAAACAAGTCTCCACCTTCCTGTCCGTGGGATCCTTCAGGGAGGAGATCGACGGCAAAGGCAGCGTAGCGCTTTTAATTAAGCGGGTAACGTGGGAATCCACCGCTGGAGGAGTTTCCCACTTCCTGCAATGAGCCTCCGGAAACGGATAGTTCGAAGCAAACCGCTTCTGCGGTTGGAACCTCTTGCTGGGCAACTGCCAGGCCCCTGCCATATGATCCGTCAATTGATCGGACAGGGGAAAAACCGTTGAAGCTACCTTGGCCTTTTTATGTCCGTGAACTGAGCCGCCAGTGAAGCCGGAACGGAACGCTTGGACGCCCGTGGGGGCAAATCACTGTGCAACATATGTTGAAAAGCCGATGACGAAGCCGCCAGACTCTGAACAGAGCTGGAGAGGACGTCCACCCAAGGCGGGGGTACTGCCTGAGGATACCCCTGAAAAGGTACCATCGACTGCTGCGGCACCGTGGGGGTTTGCACGTATACCGGCAAACCCGCATAAGGACCCACAGTCTGAGACCCGGGAGGAGACTGCACCAGACGAGTCACACCCGGGGAACGGGGCATGGTAGGCTGGGGCAACGCCCTAGAAGAGGCCGCAGTCGGGACCGCAAGTCGGTCCACGATTGACGACAGCACTTGCGTAAACATTGCCCACGGATGATCCTGCGCCACCGGGGGTTTAGAGGGTCCAGGTACCAACTGACACCGCCCGCACAGACCGTCCTGAGACAAATCTGCCCTGTCAACCCCTGCCGAACAGCGTCGGCAGGAAAACAACACAGGAGCCTCGGAGCGCTCATTCCCCTCATCAGACATGACACAAACTTTTTTGCAAAAAAAGTGTCTCACCGAAACGAGGTAAGGCGTATAACACCCACGCACTCCCAAGTATGCAACCCAAACAGCCCACAATATGGTACTGAGGAGCACACCACAGTATGTGACGGACCTCACAAATACGTAGATTTATATAAGTGAGGTACACAGAAAGAACACCCCTCCCCCACGCACCTGCGGGCCGTAGGAGAAGGAAAGGGATAGGTAAAAAGCTGACAGTAAGTAGAAAATAAGCACAGACAGCAGCACTAGCAAAAAGTCACATACCATGCAGAGAAGTTATACTCACTGCACCTTCCGCTACAATCAACCTCCCAGATTCAGTGTCTGGGAGGGCTATAGCGCTGCGAACACTGTCCTTTGCAGGGGGAGAGGTACGCAGGGGGACTGGTCCACTGGAAGCCTGCCTGGGAGCTCTGCGATGCTGCCTGAGGAAGATGGCCGCCGGAGAGCTCTGAGGAGGAGTGGCCGAGTGAGAACAGCCCAGCGACGCCAGCACACATGAGAGAAGGCGCGCTGGGCTGAGGGGAGGAGCACTGAAGCAGGGAAGGCTGCCTCCCCTGCTAGTACTAAACCCCCGGGGAAGCCGGTTCCCCGCCGGTACTTACACCCCGGGGGCCAGCGGACACGCGGGGTATGCCTGAAGAGGGAGAGCCCGCCGCCGCTACTAGCGCCGCCGGTCTGTCCCCAGAGACCGGCGGCATGAAGACTGCATTTTCCCCGCGTGCAGCGCTTACCTGGCCCCTTCAGTCCGGCAGCAGTCCTTGGGAGGTCCCGGAGCCACACTAGTACTGACTCCGGGGTCCAGCTGCGATCCCCGGATCAGTACCGGCGTCGCAGCGCCAGCGGGGCTGTTGGAGCGGCAGCGTAGACGTCCAGATGGACAGTCTGATGCTGCCGCTCTGAAGACAGTAAAAATAAAATAATAAAATCTTCTTTTTTTTTTCTTTTAAATAAAGAATAAAGCTTAGGGGCTGCTTATGCAGCCCCACTGCGCAGGGTGACCCGACTCCGGCCGGGCACCAACTAAATCTGAGGTGCCTGTGGCCGGGTATAGAGGAGGACGGACCCAAGTGCATCCTGGGAGCAGCAAAGCTTTAACTGCGTGGTGCCCATGGATCCAGATCCAGCTATACCCCAAGGTCAACCCTGTGGACACCCTATGGACCCTGAAGTAGAAAAGCAGGATATCGTCAGCATACAATGCTATTTTATCCACTTTAGTTCCCATTGAAAACCCTTGAACAGCCTGGCTAGCCCTAATCAAACAGGCCAATGGCTCAATGGCCATGGCGAATAGAATGGGTGACAAGGGGCAGCCCTGCCTTGTACCCCTTGAGAGAGGAAAAGGAGATGAGACGAATCCATTAACCGATACCCTGGCCACAGGCGCCGAGTACAGCAATCTAACCCATTGAATGAAACCAGAGCCTATCCCAAAGCCATTCATTGTCTCCCATAAGAATGACCACTCTACAGAGTCAAACGCCTTAGCGGCATCTAATGACACTATTATTTTAGAAGAGGGGTCCTCATGTGAAATCTGTAACTGAGTAAACAGGCGTCTAAGATTGAGCGAGGTTGCCTTGCCAGGCATGAATCCAGTCTGATCTGGATGTATCAGCTGGGCAATCACCTGATTTAACCTTATGGACAAGACTTTAGCAAGGATTTTAATGTCCGTAGGGAGGAGAGAAATAGGTCGGTATGACTCCATCTGTTTAGGGTCTTTCCCCGGCTTTGGTAACACAACTATAAGGGCCTCTGACATGGACTGGGGGAGAGAATTACATTCAAACAATTGATGAAATAACTCGAGTAGACGGGGCACATAAAACTGACTATGTTTTTTATATAACTCCAAGGGGATCCCGTCTAATCCCGGGGCCTTACCGTTTGGAAAGGATCGTATAGCTATGTCAATTTCCTCCAGAGTCAAAGGAGAATCCAGAAATTCTTTAGCCTCGGAGGATAGTTTAGGGAGAGCTATAGTCCTAAGATAATGGCGCGTTTCTTCAATACTATATGTGTCATGCCAAAACTATACAGTTGCTGGTAGTATCTAACAAATTCCTGTGCAATATTTGGTGTTTGGTCATAAATTACACCCCCTGAACCCAAAATCTCTGCTAGTTATTGAAGGACGTTCCAATCTTGCCAGGTTGGCTAAATAACTACCAGGTCTATCACCTGTTGCATATCTAGAATGTGAGTTGAATAGAAATTTGTATCGGGCCTTATCTGTCAAGCATTCATTCCATGCCCTCTGTGCGGACTGCCATGCGATCCTAGACGATTCTAATCCGTCTGCAAGATACGTAAGCTCTAATGATTGGCATGTGGCCTCCAGCTCCAATTCCTTCTTTTTATAAAAGGACCTCAGATCAGCAACTCTTTTAATCAGAGTCCCCCTAAGAAAAGACTTAAAAGTGTCCCATACTATTTGATCCGGGGCTGTACCACGGTTACGTTCAAAATATTCCTTCCATAATTCTTCCAAATCAGAGCCCGCCCTCATGCGAGTCAACCAAAATGGATTAAGTTTCCAAAATGACTGGCCCCTTTGACATCCCAGGTCTAAACTAAGTGCCAAAGGGGAGTGGTCCGAGATTCCCCTGGTCTCGTAGCGCACGGATTTAATTCTAGGCAGCATATCCCGCGTGAGCAACGCCAGGTCAATCCGGGAGAACGTGAGATGGGAGTAAGAAAAGCATGAAAACTGCCTTACATTAGGGTTTTTCGTCCTCCACGCATCGACCAAGCCCAGCCCAGACACATAAGCTGAGAACCTGCTGCCTAGTGAGGGACCCCTCTGAGTTGTACCCCTTCTATCCAAATCTTGATCCAAAACATTATTGAAATCTCCAACACAGATTGTAGACGTTCCTGGGGACAGGGCCATAAACTCCGCTACTTTCTTTAAAACTCCAGAGGAGTACGGAGGCGGTATATATAATGCTAACACTAAAAGTGGTATATTATTAATCCTGCAGTTTAAAAAAACATAACGACCCCCTGAGTCAATCTGTACCGTCTCCAGTATAAAAGGAACCGATTTGCGGACTAGTATGGAGACCCCCCTAGAAGCGGTCGTGTGTGATGCATGATAAGCCCACCCCACCCACGGCTTTTTAAGGGAGAGCAATTTTCCGCCTACCAGATGTGTCTCCATAAGGCAGACTATATCTGCTCCATAGTGTTTAAGTTGTCGCAGCACTAGGGAATGTTTTATTTTGTCATTAAGGCCTCTTACATTCCAAGTGAGAACATTGATATTAGTTTGCGTCATAGTAATCTAGTCAATACAGCATCTCCTCCCAGAGTATATACCCATAAGACATTCTCGCATATGCCCAAAACATAAGCACACCCCGAGTAAAACCCACAATGCTGCAGTATAGGATAATTTGTGACCACATAAGAGATTAAAGGAAGAAGAAAAGAAAAAATAATAATAAATGATAATATTACAACCCTTACCCCTTCTATCCCCCCTCCCTGTATACCCAACCCCAACTGTGGCATACCTATTCCCACACCCCTCCCTCAACAGGTAACAATAGAAAAATAAGTTTACCAAATGAGCATATAACAATTTATCCCATGTACAGGGTGAGGCAAAATATATAATGACCCCTAAACACAGGGAACTCCCCAAAACTGCACACCCCGGGGATAGAAAAATAAGAACATGATATCGTCCTGACCCAAAATAAGATACTAGTAGGCTATGGAGCATAGGTACTCAACTATTTGAGAGAATGGTTATCACATTAATCCGCACTGTTCCCTCACAATTGGGGAAACCCTATGCATAATCACAGGAAAAAAAAGAAAAAACAGAATATGGGAATACCATAACAACATTCACACAATATCGAAAATAGCATTACTAGATCAATATTGGTTCGACCTGAAAAAAGATCACTTGCACATGTTGGCATTCACATTTATAGCATAGTTACGTGCTACGCAAATCAGGAATTATGGTCCATGCTCAGTCATTTATTAACGGCCTCCTGGCCGGGACACGGCGATCCAACCACGAAGCAGCCTCTCTCGGAGTGAAGAAAAATTTAGTTTCACCATCCGCAACCACTCGTAATTTAGAAGGGAACAGCATGGCATATGGAATATTAAGATCTCGCAGGCGACGCTTGACTGAAAGAAACTGTGCCCTTTCCTTTTGAACCTCAACGGAGAAGTCAGGGAACACCGAAATCCGGGAACCGTTACGTTCCATAGGACCTTTCGTGCGAGCCAGCTTTATCACAGTGTCCCGATCTTGATAGTGTAGGAATTTGGCAATGAAAGTACGCGGAGGTGCTCCAGGAGGAAGCGGTCTGGTCTGCACACGATGAGCCCGCTCCCCCGCAAAGTGTGAGGTAAAGGCCTCCCTGCCATATGTTTCCAGCAGCCATTTTTCCAGAAATTCCTCTGGGCTCGAGCCCTCCTCTTTTTCTGGCAACCCCACAAATCTGACGTTGTTGCGCCTAAGACGCCCCTCCATATCTGACAACTTTTTATGTACCGCAGCCATCTGAGAGTCCAAGGTAGCCACTTTCTCTTTTAGCGGAGATACCGTATCTTCAAGCGTAGAAGTACGTGTTTCCACCTCTCCCACTCTCTCCCGGACACGCTGTAGATCATGATGAATTATAGATAGGTCAGACTGCACTTTGCCAATTTTATCAGCAAGTCTTGTCTCACTAGCCGTGACTGCATCCAACACGCTTTGCAATGTGGCCCCTGAGGAGTCCTGTGGCACAGTATCAGGAATAGGAGACGCAGGAGGGGATCCAACATCCTGTTCATCACGAGGCGGGGGCTGCGGCGTCGATTAGCGCGAATAACGCTCCAGCTTCACTGCTGCAGCAGCATGATGAGTTTTCCCCATATTTAAAAATATGTGAGAGGATAGTGATATAAAGTAGGTAATAAATATATATCAGGAGCACCAACACTGACTGTATCAGGAGCTCACAGATCCAGCATCCAACCCAAAATGGCGGCCAGCAGTAGCCCCAGCATTCAGGGGAGAGAGGCACCCAGGCAGAGGATCAGGGCAGCAGCAAGGTCTCAAGGTCTCACAGCAGGGGAGAGGACTCAGCGCCACAGCCAGCACCAGAGAGAGCCAAACTTGCACACAGGGCTGTATGGAGTAGCGCCGCGCGGAAACACGGAGCCCGCCAGCGTCCCACGTGATCCGTAGCGGCTATCACAGCCGCCGGAGAAATCAGCGTCAACAAGGCTGAGGAGGCTGCAGAATTCTCCCAGACCCAGCTTATCAGGTACCTCAGGACTTCCGACGCCTGCACAGGTCACTGTATCCCCGGGGCGCTGTATCAGGAGATAGTACAGGATCTTGACTTTGGAGAGCTCACAACTGTGTGTGCTACTCCATAGACGCCGTGGCCCCGCCCCGCAATGTAGCACTCTTCATTAAGCGCGTAACATGATAATCCACCGCAGGATGTGATTCCCATTTAGTATAGTGTTCCTCTGGAAAAGGGTAACAGTAGGCCAGGCGCTTCTGAGGCGGATATCGCTTCCCAGGCGATTGCCACGCCGCCGCCATATGATCCACTAGCTGATCTGATAAAGGAAATTCCACAGAAGTAACCTTTATTTCTTTGAACAGAGCATGTTTGCACCGAGGAGCTGGACGTTCTACTTCCTCAATGACTAGGGCAGAATGGACAGCTCATATAAGAGCAGGAATATTAACCTTAGACCGTGTCTCCGCCTCCTGCTGAGAGGAGTCAGAAGCATCCACAATGCTATATCAGAAAACACCTGCATTATGGCACTACAAATCAACTACACAGACTCAGTGTCTGGTAGGCTATAGTGCTACATTCGCTGACTAGGGGGTGAAGTATGTAGGGGGACCGGACTCTGCGACGTCCTGAGAGAGCTGCGACTAGCCACTTGAAGTAAAATGGCCGCCAAAGACCTCAGAGGGGGCATGTCCAGAGGAGAAGAGCAGCTCAGTGAAGCCAGACCTTGTAAGAAAGGCGACTGAACTGAGGAGCCGCCAAAACAGGGAAGCTGCCTCCACTGTCTGGTGATTAACCCCCGGAACGCCGGTTCCCGCGTGTTTATGTCCCTGGTGGTCCTGTGGAGCGCGATGGCTGGAGCCTGCATCCAACCTCAGGACCTCTGGTCTGTACCTCGAGACCAGGGGAATTGAATGGCGCACTGCGCGGGTCACCGCATGCGGTGACCCGTCTTACCTGTGTCCCCTTGATCCGGCTGCAGTCTGGATCAGTATGGGAGCCGGCTAGCATGAGCACCTGATCAGTAGTGGGGTCGCGCCCGGAGTGACAGCACAGACATCCAACGGACTGACTGTCACTGTACACTCAATTAGTATAAAGAAAAAAATAAAAAGCTGAAGGGGTACTAGGCAGCCCCCTGCGTCTACTGTGACCCGACTCCGGCCGGGCACCAAACGAAACTGAGGTGCCTCTGGCTCAGGGTATAGGGAGAGTGGCCCCGGGCATCCTGGGAGCTGAAAATTAACTGCGTGGCACCCAGATGCCCAAGCCATCACCTACATCCCAAGGTCTCCCTGTGGAGCCTATAGACCCTGAAGAAGAAATGTATCTTCGCTTACCAAAAATATTCGGCTTGGGCCGGCCCTGCATGGTCTATTTCTGACACTCACGTGCCCAATGTAGGCACTTTTGGAAGTGGACATGGGTCAGCATGAGCCCTCTGACCAGTTTGCAGCCCAATATGCAGCACGCTGCGATGCACTGAGTGATCTGACACCTTTGTATCATAGCCATCACTACTAACTTTTTCAGCAATTTGTGCTACAATAGCTTTTGTGGGATTGGACCAGAAGAGCTAGGCTTTGCTCGCAATACGCATCATTGAGCCTTAACACAGTCAAAGGGAGCTAGAACATTTCCTCAGCATTTACAGTCTGCCATTTGTTACAATTTATTATCTTCTCATACTTTTTTATATTTGTATTTTGACTGTTCCGAGTTATATTTACAATATGGTGTAGGAATATATGTGTGTATGTGTTTGTTATTTTCTCCTTCATCTACTAGGGCACACTGGAGGTTAAGACACTGGAGTATAGACGGGTGGATGAGTGGAGCTGGCACTTTAAATGTATAAGTGTGAGTGACTCCTCCCCCTCTATCCCCCAGAAGCCCCAGTTTTAGAATCGTGCCTGAGGGAGCCGGTCATTTGGGGCTGAGCTCTACCCAAACTTAATATCTTACTTTTATTTTCAATTTATTTTCATTTTATAGCTTCCCACATGCATTGAGGACAGGCTAACAGATAGCTGCATCTGTCAGCTTGCAACATGGACGCATCAGGGGACTCGACAACACTAATATAGAGAGTCGTCCCCCCCTTTCTCTCCCTCAGCCCTTCCAGTTTTCTCTGACAGAGATATACAGCACTGCTGTTGCTGAGCTTGGCAGGCTCTGTGTATGGAATCTACTGTACAGTGCATCTGCACTTGTGCGTGTTGAGGTTTTTTCCAGGGCAGTGTTTTTTTCACTCAGGGAGAGGGTGCAGAGGGGAAACTGTTGGCAGCGCTGATCGCGACAGCGCAAGGCTACTAGCATCAGTGGCCAGTGCGGCTGTACCTGGGGGAAGCCTTTTATTAAACTCGGCGGGGAACGCCATTTTATAGACCACAGACGCTTAACAAGAGAAAAACAGCCTTCTGTATAATCTCCCACAGCAGATAAAGCTGTGGCTATAGCATCCCAGGACTCTCCCTATCAAGAGGTCGTGAGTACACTGGGGTGTCTTCTGCTGAGTGAAAGGGGAATTTACATTGGGGTGGGAGATAGTGACCCCTCTCCCTCTGTACCCAGTGGTTCCTCTGTTCTGTCTGTGTGTGTGTCTGTACAGCATCATGACAGGTAGAGGGGCAGCTGCTAAAGCATCACAAAAGGTGTTTGTTTGCTCTAAATGTAATGCAAAGCTACCTCAGGCACGCTCTGTGATTCCTGTATTTCAGGGCTACCAGTTGTTGCAGGACCCTCTTCGGATGCAGCCCCTAGGCGAGAGAGGGAAGCGGCTAGGAACCAGGCCCCTGTTTTGGGTTCGACTGAGAGCCAAGTTGGGCGAGAGATCTAGCCCATTCTGTGGAGGGCTTGGCTCAATGCATGGGTTCTTCTCCTTCCTCTTCCAGGGTCAGTGCGTCTGCTCGACCATCTAAGAAGAAAAGGTTTCTCCCGGCGGTCCTCCAGTCTGACGACTATGACGCAGAGCCACTTTCTGAAGAGGAGGAGGAAGATGAGTTGGAGACTTTTTCAGACATTAACGATCTTCACCAACAGACCTTTGATTTGGGCGTCCAGGGAGTGGAGGACCTTATCCTGGCGGTTTGACACGTCTTGAAGATTCCAGACGAGGTGTCCATGGAATCTCCTGATGCATCCTTATTTGGAACAAAACAAAGGTCTACTATTTTCTTTCCTTTTTCACAGGAATAAAATACACAGTTGTCTACAGCTTGGCAGCATCCTGACAAGAAATTTCAGATACCCAAGTGGTTTTTGTCCATATACTAGTTTCCAAAATCGGTCACTAAAAAATAGGAAGCTCTTCCTCCGGTAGATACGTCAGTCTCACGACTTTACAAGAAGGTCACGTTGCCTGTACCTGCGGCCACAGCCCTTAAGGATAGTTCCGACCGTAAAATGGAAACCTCCTTAAAATCCATATACTCAGCAGCAGGTGTGTTGCTTAGACTGGCTTTGGTTGGCTCCTGGGTCAACAAAGCTGTGGAAAGATGGGCGGAGGAGCTGGTCAGTGGACTTGATTCAGGAGTGTCAAGATCCGAACTTATCATTATAGCCGAACACATTCGTGAATCTGCTGTATACCTTGAGAAGTGTCTAAGGAATTGGTCATGTCGGTTCCAGGATCTAAAGAGTCAGCCATAGCGGCTCGCAGGGTTCTCTGTCTAAAGTCTTGGCAAGCGGATGAAGACTACAAAAGAGCTGTGGAGGGACTCCCTTTTACTAGTGATATTCTTTTTGGACCTGAATTGGACAAATGGATCTCCCAGGCTATAGGGGGTAAGTCTACTTTTTTGCCATCCACTGCTCCAGCTCCACGTCGCCCTCCGGCTGGTCTTTCCTTTGGGCCCCTCATTCCGTTTGGGGACTTACACGTGGTGCCTCCTCAGCTACCCGTGGAGGCTGAGGTCGACAGTCTGGTTCGACCAGTCGTCCTGATCCAAAACCTGCCGAAAAACCTTCCGAATGATGTGGGTAGGGACTTGCCTTTTCGCGATTCAGGGATGACCAGTTCATCCGTTTGAATTCGCAATCTGGTGTCTCTGGGGTACAAACTAGAATTTGCAGAACCCCCTCCACATCGGTTTTCCACCACAGGTCTTGTGGATTCCGAAGTTCTTATACCTGTTCCAGACCACCAGCGTTGTCTAGGTTTCTACTCCAATCTCTTTGTAGTTCTGAACCAGACGGCTCCGTCAGGCCTATTTTGAATCTGAAATCATTAACTGCCGTTTTACCGATTCAAGATGGAGTCTTCACTAGGTGATTGCAGGTTTGGAACAGGGGGAGTTCCTAGCATCCATGGACATCAAGGATGCTTATCTTCATGTCCTAATTTGGAAACCACATCAGGCTTTTCTTCGATCTGCTGTCAGAGAGAAACATTATCAGTTTCAGACTCTGCCGTTCGGTCTGACGTCGGCACCTCGGATCTTTACCAAGGTATTGTCGGTGGTAAACGCTCAACTCAGATCATTGGGGGTCACAATTGTTCCGTATCTGGACAATCTCCTCATCAAAGCTCCATCTGTTCAGATTCTCAACGAACATGTAGCTTTAACACACCAGCTCCTTATCCATCACGGATGGATAATCAACTTTCAGAAGTCCAGTCTGATTCCATCTCAACGCCTCTAATTTCTGGGAATGATCATGGATATGGCTGCTTTAAGGGTCTTCCTTCCGGTGGACAAGGATCAGGCTATTCGTCAGCTGGTCTTCCTGGTTCTAAAGCCGAAGCGGGTGTCCATTCATCTTTGCATTAGTCTTTTAGGGAAGATGGTGGCAGCTTTCGAGGCTCTTCAGTTCAGAAGATTTAATTCTCGTCCTTTTCAGTTTAATCTCCTGACTCAGTGGTCCGGTTCACATATTCATATGTACCACCTGGTAATACTGTCACCTCAGATACAAATCTCCCTTCTCTGGTGGATTCAGCTCGACCACCTCACTGCAGGTCGCCAGTTCAGCTTTTGGAATTGGATAATTCTGACAACGCATGCTATGGTTCAGGACTATCACTGCCAGGGCCATTGGTCTGGACGAGTCGAGTCTACCGATCAACGTGCTGGAACTCAGGGCGATTTTCCAGGCCATTCTGGAATCAGTTTCTCTGTTAGCCGGTCAGCCAGTTCGTATGCAAACAACGCCACAGCTGTCGCATGCATAAATCGTCAAGGTGGGACTCCCAGTCGCATGGCCATGCACGAGGTAAATCGCATTCGTCAACGGGCAGAAATCCACGTGGTGGCGATCTCAGCAGTGTTCATTCCGGAAGTGGACAATTGGGAGGCAGACTATCTCAGTCGCCAGGACTTCCATCCCGGAGAATGGGCTCTTCACCCAGACATTTTCCAACAACTAGTACGGAAATGGGTTATGCCAGCAGCCAGAGCAGTCTCCTATGCCTACGGGGGAGCGATCACGCCCCCCATTGGCTGTGCACCGGGCTGAGGGGCACACAGCGCAGCCCTCCCCAGCTCTGAAATAATTGTTTTTATCATGTTTATTTTTTGAAGGGGGCGTGGCCACGCCTCCCGCAATTAGCATTAGCGAATAGCATAAGAGCAGGTGGTCTGATCTGAAACCACACAAGAAGACTGGAGACACTAAGAATCCAGTTAGCCAGGGGATAAGCTGCCTAAAGAAAAAATACAAAGTTCTGTCAAGGAATGACAAAACAGACAGGTTTAAAAAGTCTACCTAACAAGAGCAGCTCTGGCATTGGTCACATGTCTAGAGCTTGCTAGAGGGCATACTAGCACGGCCACATGGACCTCCTATCAAGATGGCATCCCACTGATCGGGAGCTGCAGCAAACTTCACACTGAACATCACAGTCCGCTGTGTGACAATAGTGTTTATTAGCTGCCCTCAAATTAGGGTCTGTGAAACAAAGTAAAAATAACTGAAATGTCCAACAACGGTGCCCATTGTCCACAATACCTTATTCCCAGTAGCTGGTCGAAAAGCATGTGGAGTTTTTATGTATATGGATAGGAGGGCAGTATTATGGGGAGCAGGGGCAGTAAGGTGAAGCTTTCCCTAGGGTGTCTATAAACCTTGCAACAGCTCTGTGAGCAAATAATTTATACCCTGTAATTGGAATGTTTAAATTAGTTTTAAGTGATTAATATATTTTGTATTTATACATATGAAATAAACAAAGTTAGCAACATACCAACAACTGCATCACTTTTTGAATCTGGATCCCAAACAATAGGAATGACATTCAATATATCTTCTTCACAAGCATCTGAAATAGTTATAACCAATATTAAAATCTGAAATTAATTTGTAATGTATTTAAAACTGTAAAGAAGAAAACTACTAGAAAAAGAAAGACATTACCTGCTACTGCACACTGTACATTCGTATTTATTTTCTTCTTTATAGTACCATTTTCATCTCCTGAGAATTCACACAAATATGAAATATTATAATTACCAGGAATGTCATTTGTGTGTGTGGAATATGATACATAAATACCAATGCTAAAGTTCAATACAGTACTGCATTTGAACGGTTAGAAAAAAAAAGTCACAGATATTAAGTTGGAACATTTTTTCCACAGAACAAAACCATATATAATGTACAAATAATCAGCAACTTAGGTTTGCCTGATAATTTCATTTCTTTATGGCAGCCGTAACACATGGGTTAATTCTTGTTTAGCAAAGTAGAGGATGGAAAAAGTTGGCATCTCTTCCTTCTATTCTTTGTATTCCAAGCTGCCCATAAAAAATATCCTAACAGAAAAATGGAAGTAAAAATTTGGAGCTGCCACTAAGTGCTTGAAAGAAATTAAATTAACTAAATCTAATTTGGTTATTTTTCAGACTCCATAGCAGCCCTGGTGTAGAGAATAAACCCAATTATAGGGTATTCAAAAAACCTATCGAGTTCAGAAAATAATGAAAAAAAATATTTAATGTACGTCTTGAAGAATCCTCTTTGCAAACTGAATATCTTTTGACGAAATTATATAAGGAAGAGGTTTCTAAAAAATGTGAAACAATGACCATCCACTGCTGCTTTCTTTAAAGGAAATGCTTTCGGCTGACTGAAAGAAACTCTTAAAATCATATGTAAATAATCTTTTATATAATAATCCACTTTGTACTGAAGTATATGATGTATAACAGCTAATTTGGTGCCTTTATTAACTTGGATTTGTGACTATAAATGTTTTATATAGTTTATAGCATACTAGATTCTTCCATGCTTACAGAAACAATTACTTTATTTAAGAAAATAAGAGTTATGGTAAAACTTACCTTCATTAATTCTCTTTCGTCGAAGTCCATAGGGTCCACAGGGAGACATTGGGGTGTAAGTGGGACCTGGAGGACCGGACACCAACTCTCCTTTTCTTCTTCAGGGTCCATAGGGCTCCACAGGGAGACATTTGGGATGTCCCAAAGCAGTTGTTCAAGGGAAGCAATGCTCCTGAGCTGAGAGAAGAACCCTACGCCCGAAGGAAGCATCCTGAGAGGCAAATGTATTGAAGGCATAAAACCTAAGAAAGGTGTGAACAGAAGAGCAGGTAGCCGCCTTGCATAGCTGTTCAGCTGAGGCGCTACGCCGGGCTGCCCACGAGGGATCCACAGAGCGGGTAGAATGAGCAGATACTGTAGTCGGTACAGGAAGGACAGGCCTGTGAGATGGTCGTGTGAATCCATTTGGCCAGAGTCTGTTTGTTAGCTGGCCATCCCTTCTTGTGGAATCCATATAGGACAAAGAGGGAGTCTGATTTCCTGATGGAAGTAGTACGGTCCACGTAGATCTTCAGACCACGGACCACATCCAAAGAGGCCTCACTTGCCGAGAGGTCTGGCGAAGTAAAAGCCGGAACCACAATTTTCTCATTTAGGTGGAAGCGAGAAACCACCTTGGGAAGGAAACCTGTGTGTGGTCGAAGAACAACCCTGTCCTTATGAAATATTAAAAATGGGGAGCGACACGAAAGCGCCACTAAATCTGATACCAAGGCAGACGCTATAGCCAGTCTTCGCAGTGAGCCATTTGCCATCCATGATTCCAGGAGTTCAAATGGAGGTTCGTGAAGTGCTTTGAGCACTACTGACAAATCCCATGGAGCCACAGGAGTGACAAAGGGAGGTTGCATACGTAGAACCTTGCATGAAGGTGTGAATAAGGTTGCATGAATAACCTTGCATGAAGGTGTGGCATAGGAGCAATTCTGTGCTGAAAACATTGACAAAACAGAGACCTGCACTTTGAGAGATGCTAGGCGGAGGCCTAGATCCAGTCCAGCTTTAAGAAAGGCTAGAATTCAAGAAACCTTAAAGACCTTAAATACTTGAGGGTCATAGTTTCTTGGAGAACACCATTGGAAATATGTATGCCATATTCTGTGGTAAATCCTGGCCGAGGCCGGTTTACGTGCTCTGAGCGGGGTCTGGACCACAGAGCTGGAGACACCCTTAGCTGTTAGGAGGAATATCTCAAGAGCCCGATGGGCTAGGTCCGAATGTAGGCATGGACCCTGAGACAATAGGTCTACTCGTAGAGGAAGTTGAAGAGGAACATCTATGGAGAGCCTTTGAAGATCGGAGTACCAATGACGTCTGGGCCAAGCCGGAGGTATCGAACTGTGCCCCGCCCCCCTCCTGTCTGAACTTCCGAAGCACGCAGGGATATTGGAAGGAAGAGATATGCCAACTGGAAGGTCCATGTCACCGACAAGGCATCTATGAAGGCTGCGTCGGGGTCCATTGTTCTGGCTCCATAAACTGGAAGTTTGTTGTTGTGTCTTGAGGCCATGAGATCCACTTCTGGAAGACCCCATTTGTCCACCAGCTGAAAGACTTCTGGATGTAGAGGCCATTCTCCTGCATGCACATCGTGACAGCTGAGGAAATCCGCTTCCCATATGAGAATCCCCGGAATGAACACTGTGGAGATGGCTGGGAGATTGCGTTCGGCCCATGTGAGAATGCGGGATACTTCCATCATATCGGACTGACTTCGAATGCCCCCTTGCCCTTGGTGAATGAGGTAGTTCACAGCCATGGCGTTGTCAAACTGTACTTGTACTGGCCTGTTTTTTTTTGTGTTTTTTTTTAGAATACTCTGAGTCAAAGTGGGAGCTCTGTAGACGGCTCGAAGTTACAGGATGTTGATTGGCAACACTGCCTCCACATGGGACCATCGGCCCTGGAAGGAGTGCTGGCTGGTTACTGCACCCCACCCACGGAGGCTTGCGTTCATAGTGAGGAGAGCCCAGTCCGGGATCTAAAAGGGACAACCCTTGTTCAAAAAGACAGAAACCACCAGGCTAGGGACAGGCGAACCTCTAGGGAGAGGCTCATTGTCTGGGATCTGAGCAGATGGGGTAGCCTGTTCCACCTTGAGAGGATTAGGTGTTGTAGGGGCCTGGAGTGAAACTGGGCAAATTTCACCATGTCGAAGGTGCACCATTGATCCCAAGGCCTGTATTGCAGAGTGAATCGACACTCGGCGATTATGGATCAGCCTGCATAGTCTGTGCTGCAGTGCTGAAATCTTGTCCACCGAAGATTCTCTGAACTCGAGAGTCCAGGAGAGCTCCCAAATGTACCACTCTTTGAGAGGGTGTTAGGGAAACTTTTTCCATTTAATCAGCCAACCATGCATTTGTAGAAAGGCAATGGTTACCTGCAGATGGCAGTGAAGAGTCTCTGGGGAGCTGGCCAACAGCAAGAGATCATCAAAGTATGGGAGCAATCTGATCCCTTGACGATGAAGAGAAGCTGCCATAACTGCCATAAACGAGGGGCCGTTGAGAGGCCAAACGACAGAGCCTGAATTCGGAAATGTTGCTGCAGTGTAGCAAACCGGAGATATTGTTGATGAGAAGGCGCTATAGGTACATAGGCGCTGCTAGGATAATAGAGCGGAGGGTTTCCATATGAAACCTGGGCACCCTGATAAACTTGTTCAGAGATTTGAGGATAGGCCGATGAGACATATTGGGCTTCTGAACTAAGAAAAGGGTAGAATAATAACCCTTGCCCCGTTGTGAGGAGGAGAACCGAATGATTACTCCTGAATTCAGTAAGGACTGAATGACTTTTTGGAGCAGCAGGGTCTTGGTCGAGTCCGCTAGAGGTCCTGTGCAAAAGAACAGTTGGGGGTGTCGCCTCAGGAAGGACAGGGTGTATCCGTGGGAGAACAAATCTCTTATCCAGGCATCTGACGTGGTTTGATGCCAAACCTGGGCAAATTAAGAAGTCGTCCTCCCACCCTGGGAGCCCCCATGGAGAGTACCGCCCGGTCAGGCTGCATGCTTGTCAGGTGAATGTCTAGTAGTCCAGGCTTGCTTGGCCCCAGGCTTGGAAGCCTTGGCCGATGTCTGCTGCTTTGGAATGGATTCACCCTTGGCTTTGCCTTGAGGGTGAAAGGACCGAAAGGATGACGTCCTAGGTTTTATATTATATGTAGAGAACAGGAATGCCGTCTTGGAAGCCGCCAAAGTAGTCACAATTTTATCTAGCTCTGGACCAAATAGGATGTCTCCCGAATAAGGCAGAGACTCCAGAGCCAGTTTTGAATCCGAATCTGCTTACCAGAAACGGAGCCAAACAATACGCCGGGTCACTACAGCAGTGGTAGATATCGTGGAGGCCAGGAGAGCCGAATCCATAGCTCCTTCACCTAAGTAGGAGGCTGTATCCCTAATGTGAGATATGAAGGATAGTTGTTCCCTTGAAGCAGCTGGGGAAATGTCTCCTATAGGTCCTCTGGCCAACTATCAATGGCTTTTGCCACCCAGGCCGTATCCCTAGCAGGACGAGTAATAGCTCCTGTAAGAGAGTAAATGGATTTTTGACAAACTTCTATACGTTTAGCTGTAGTCTCATTCAAGGAGATTGCAGTATGAAAGGGTAATGTAGCATTTTTAACCTGACATGTTACATGAGAAACCACTGTTGGGGGAACTTCCCAGGTAGTGCAATCAGCAGCTGGAAGAAGGTAAAAGAAACTGAACAATTTTGGAATTTGATGCCTCTTACCAGGCATATTCCATGCTTCATTCATGTGATCAGATAGCTGATCCGATTGAGGGAACTCTGGTAAAACCATCTTTTGTCGTTTAAAGAATTCTTTTTCTTAGGAGCAGGTTCATCCTCTATTTGTAAGATAGATTTTTTAGCTCTCACTAGAGCAGGTATATTTAGTTTAGAAGGTGGCTCCTCTTCTCCTGAGACAGAGTCAAAGTGAGAGAGGTCTGCGTCTTCTGCTTCCCCAGATAATATATTAGAATCAGATAACGAAGTGGACTGTGAAAATAACAGAGCACGTTTACTAGATTTAGTAGGGGAAGGCTTTTCCTTTTGCAGCATTGCTGAAAGACCATAGGAGGTATCTGCCAAACTCTGTACTGAGGTAGACACTACATCTACCCATGGGGGAGGCACAGGATTTACAGGGATTACTTGCTGTGGCCATCCCACAGGGGGAGTTACCACGGGGACTGCTATGTGGTCCGTAAGTTTTGCCAGCATCTGTGAAAAAGCCCCCCAAGGTGGGTCCTAAGGGAGAGACCCCGGGGCTGAGGGGCTGTGTAGCAATTAGTACAAAGACCATCCTGGATGAAGTCCTCTGGTGCTAAGCCTACTGAAGAGGACTTTAATGACAACAGAGTAGGGGCAGCAGCCTCAGGTTGCTTGTTATTCTTGCCTCTGCCAGACATAGCCACAAGAATATAGAATTCACAGTATAATACAGTGGAGTGAACACCATGCAGTATGTGTAATATGTAGTGTGCAAAAGCACTATATATGGCACAATGTAGTGTGCAACTGCGCTATATAGTATGCAACAGTCCTCACAATTATATAGAAAAAGTCAGGCACAAAGAACCCCCTACATATGTCAGGGTATAGCAGAATAAAGGGACAGTTATAAATTGACAGTATAGAAAATAGAGATTAGTGCTAGCACAAGTCACATACAAACGCAGAAAAAAAACAGTCTTGTCTGCAATGGGCACTAAATCAACTACACAGACCGCAGTCGCTGGTAGGATCTAGCGCTGTATAACCTTGGCCGTGGGAGAGGTATACAGTGAGACTGGACCCAGCATTTCCCAGAGACCTGCTTGCAGAAAATGGCTGCTGTGCGTCTCTGAGGGGGCGCAGGGTGAGGGAGGAGCAGCTCAGGGAACACCAACACCGCAGTGGAAAGGCTCCCTGAGCTGGGGGAGGGGTTGCAGGGAGAGAGCCTTTTTCCCTGGCTGACGAACCGGGTCCTCATGTGCCTCTGCGCCAGTATAATTATGCTCCGGTGGTATAGTGGAATAGTGGGCAAGCCAGTGTCCACATCAGCACCTCCGGTTTGTCTCCTGTGACCGGAGGCAAGACTGCACTAAACCACGGGTCACCACGAATGTGGTTCCGCCTTACCTGTCCCCTGGATTCTGGGCTGCAGTCTGGGGTCCGGGAGCCTGCTAGCTAGTCCCCCTCGGAGCCCCGCCTTGAGTACTTAGCACAGGCTTGGTGTCACGGCGCCATGGAGGGGTTATGGGGCGGCAGCACAGATGTCCGGAGAACAGTCTGGTGCTGCTTGTCCAATTAGTAAAAAATAGAAAGTAAATTAAATCATAAAATTAAAGCTTGGGCTGCTTAATGCAGCCCTCTGTTATAAGGGTGGTCCAGCTCCTGCTGGATACCAACGAAACTGAAGTGCCCTCAGGCTGTGGGCGGAGTATAGAAGGAAGAACCGGAGGATCCTGGGATTGAAAAGCTTTGCTGTTTGTGTCTGGTCCTCCAGGTCCTACCTACACCCCAATGTCTCCCTGTGGAGCCCTATGGACCCTGAAGAATAAATCCTTATTCTTCAATTATGAATGCTCTTTGGTTAGCAACACTGCTTCCCAGAACTGAGATCATGAGTTCAAATTCCAGTCATGGCTATTCTATGTGGAGTTTGTATGTTATCTCCATATCTGACTTCACTTTTAATCTTCTTTAGGGTTCTTACAATGAAAGGAAAAGGAGGGAACACATATCTCAGTTTCAATCTACAAAGTCTTATTATGGCATCAATTAGTGGATAGTGGTTTAGCAGTGTGGTTTCTCAGCTATACACTGGCACTGTGGCACATACAATCAGAACATTCTAGTTAACATGGGATGACATACTGTATCTACAAATATCACAAACAAAAAACAAGAACTAAGCAACATACCAACAAGTGCTTTACTTTGAGTATCTGAAGCTGAGAGAATAGCAAAATTATCCATGTTCTCTTCATCGTAGGGTTCTAAAATAATAAAGGAAAAAGTTGTACATAATGTCCTAAAATCCTCTAATGTGGTCTTGTAAAAACTTTCAATACTACTACTTTTAAAGCTAATAGGGAAAAAAATCTTGCTCAAGTTTAAAGTCTTTTTTTAAGTTAAATATTTTTTTGTGTTTTTCCTGGGGAATCACCTGTTTTCATTTTCCAACTCTAGTTCTTGTAGTATATGTAGTGTAGGATCATCTGTGGAATCTAACACAATGGGATAGAAAGAACCACCATGTTGGATTCCTTCTCAACCCGGGGTTATCCTAAACATATATTAGATAAAACTTTTAGTGAGGTTCTAATCATTGATAGAAGTAGTCTATTTATTCCAAAAACTAAATTAGAATCGTCAAAGTCGATAGATATGGCTTTTATATCTACATGTAATAAACAATCAAGTGAGATTAAACGGATTATTAATGACAACTATCATATTTTGAAATGTGATCCAGTTCTGACAGACCATCTTCCAACTAATCCTAGTATTATTTTCAAGAAAAATAGTTAATAGAAAACTATTCTTGCCCCGAACTTTATTAAGCCAGTCGTTGTTGAAAAAGTAACCACTACAGATTGTCTATCGTGGCTACCACCCATGCTATAAATAAAACCTTGACAGTATCAACCTTACCAGGGGAACAGCTACAAAAAATTGGAAGCTTTATAAATTGTGATACTACTTGGGTAATATATAGGTTGCAATGTGGGTGTAACTTAAATTATGTGGTAAGAACTACGAGACCTATCGATCACGTTATCGTTCAATCGTCTAGTGGATGTGTGCCTTTAGGAGACAGAGTGAAAAGTGATAAGGTGCCAGCCAATTAGCTCCCAACTGTGATTTTTCAAACACAGCCTGTGAGATGGCAGTTAGGAGCGGATTGGCTGCCACCTGTTCACTCCTAACACTGCTTAGTAAATAGACCCCTGAATCTGAATTCTGCACCGTAGCAGAATACAGATATAGGGTAAATCAATCAGTGAATGAACATGTTCAGGTTTAATACAGTAATCTTAAATTTTGGTGCATACAATTTTAGATTAGATCTATTGACTATGTTTTATTGATGCAAGTCATATCATTAATTTACTGGAATTGTCTGTTCATTTGCTAGCATTGGGTTCGATTCAATTTAATGCGAATTAAATAGCGCCGGGAAGGAGCTCCCGGAGCTATTCAATTCAGAGCTCTGTTTTGTTGGGGAATGCCCATTCTCGCACCTTAAACATGGTGTTTAGTTGCGAGAAAGGGCATTCTCTGATTAAACTGCCCGGCGCGATGCTGTTTCCGCTGCGCTAAGAGCAGAAAAACGGCATCGTGCCTGTAGTTTTATCGGATTTCTGCTCGCACCTCAGGAGAGGAGTGAGAAGAAATCCTAAACAGCACTCTGAATTGAATAGCTCTGGGAGCTCCTTTCCAGCGCTATTCAATTCGCATTGAATTGAATCAAGCCCATTGTGTGTTCACTGGTAATTTCTACACCTCTCCTGTTTTTGGTTGTAAAGTTCTAACTATTCCTTTAATATTTAAGCCAAACGTATTTTAAAAGTATACATAATAATAATGATGGCACATGTCTCAAAATAGTTTTTATGTTGTATCTTCTACAAACACCACCTTAAATAGGAGAATTCTCTTAACCATTCATTTACTGGACAATTCACCCTACAAGTTTTGCATATAAAATAACCAGTGCAGTTAATTAACCAGTTTTAACGCATCGTGTTGTGCCCAAGACACACAGTCGAGCGGAAAAGATGCGAAAAAGACACCTGGCAGAAGCAGAGTCACATGGTACCTGGTGCGCGAGAAGGACTGTTTGGCGCGATTGCAGGAATAGTTTGAGGACACATCAGTAGTTCTCCTTCTTGGATGTCACAGTGGATATACTCATCATCAGACAGACTACAGACCACTTATCTGACAGTATATGGTCTGTCTGATGGAATGAGCATGACCCATATACAGAAACTGTAATGACTTGCAAGTACTAAATACATTTCTGCATCACTGACACATAAAATTAGACAATGCTAACTAGCCTAGACTGGACATTGGAATTTCTAAATTAGTATTATTGGTTAATAAATTATCTATACTGTAAAACAAACTGTTTAGAATTGAAACAGTAGCAATAAGTTCCAAAAGATCATCATACTGTAACTAAAATTAAAGGGTATTAAATCTCAAACAATAACAGAACCAACAGAAAAAAAATACCTACCTGTCGATTCAAGGTGTTTAGTCTTTTGTGTCTTTTTTTTCTTTTCTAGGGTATTTTTTCCACCTCCTAAAATTTAACAAAATTAGAAAATAGTTATCACTATTACATTAGGTCTTATTTAAACAACTTAATGTGAGTTGAGTTACATTAACATGTTTCTAACACCACAGTATCCCATCAAAAATGGGCGAAAATTATCAAAATGCAGCTTGAATTTAAATGTTATGTGAAATAATATGGGTGTGATATGATTAGACAACAGCACTACTTGGGTTCCATTGCATTCAGTCATTTGACCTTACCACTGATCAGACAGTGTTGTCCAATTTCATGAAATTATGCACCAATCTGGACTTCTCAAAAACAGGCCAAACAGCCAGATTGCATTGTATCTACACCAAATGTGCCCAGAAGTTGTATATCCTAATTGTCAGACAAGCCCATCTGTTCCAAATCTTCCCTGATCCCTGGCCAATATGTACTATACAATCTTCACGTCTTATGGGGCACATCCACTAGACGATCTACTCCCTGTCCAATCTCTAAACGATTTTCCCTTGATTTTTTCCCTTGAAATTTTATCTTTCAGTCTGAACGATTTGCAAACGATTTGCAAACTATCTTTAATAGATCAAATGAAATTAAACTGCATGTTCAGTCGACTGACAACACGATCAAACGACCAGCGGGAGCGCGCATCGTTGATCGTTAATGACCAAACACTGCATGATTTATAAACAATTTTAAATGATTGAACGATAACAACGTCGTTATCGTTAAATCGCCTTCTAAAATCGTGTAGTGGATGCCCCCCTAAACTAAATCTAACAATATCATCCAAGTAATCCTGGCACAAAAAAAAAAAAAGTGTACATAATGTATCAAAACTTCAGATCCAACTGTCCTTTCACATGCCATTATATAGTAATATGCCTACAAAAGACATAGGTAAAGCAATTTGCTCCACCATGTACTGTATAACTTAACTGCTTTAGTATCTCAGTATGCAGGTTGCCATGACATATGCTCACAAGATTCTATGAGGTGCATCATGTAAAGTCCAGCCTGGATTCCTACTGAACTATGTTTTCGAGGACAACACCACTGACTCCAGCTACTCCCTGTTAGGGCACTCTACATCAACAGACAGGTGCTCAGGTATTGCTTCTATACCTGGTTGCTCTATCAGTAATCATCAAATGGCAGCTATCAATTAAAAAAAATCTCATAACATGCCTTTAACATGTTAATATAGCAGACGTGTTTCATCCTACACTGTAAATGGCACCACATACTTTGTCATTCTAGCATTTTGAAACAGAGAACAGTCCAGTCAGAAAAGGCACCTTCTGCCAGACCTCAAAAACTCAAGAGCATATGCTCATCACCCCAAGTCTTCTGCATGGTTACCTTCAGCAAGCCTATGATATTCTAAATCTGATCTCTGAACCATATTAAATACTCCATCAGAAAGAAATCATTTGTGGACAGTTGTTGTTACTATATTTCCTATAACAGTTTGAAAAATTAGAAAAGTTCTAAGCATCTGCAAAATACAAATTGTGTCCACATACATCTATCCTCCATGCGCTACAAGAGGCAACATACTTTACGTGGGAGCTCTGTGTGACTCTGTAGCGATGAGCATCTTTCGTGCAATGTTTTACCTTCAAATGTGTCTTAATCGCAGTGTGATGCAGATAGCTAGCACAAGCAGCAGCTACTGATTAAAATATGTATGCGTCTGCGGGTGTATCTGCATATGTAACACTACGTTACAGTGTCAGCGGCTGTAACACTGTAACGTAGCGTTTTGCATGCAGATACACCCGCAAACGCACAGAGAACATAGGCATGCTGCATATCACTTTAATCAGCAGAAGCTGCTTGTACTAGCTATTCCACCCCTGTGCGAATAATATGCATTTGAAGGTCGGATCTACTGAGTCACGCCACAACATGGCGCGTTTAGAAG
Source organism: Taudactylus pleione (assembly GCA_031769625.1). NCBI lineage: Eukaryota > Metazoa > Chordata > Amphibia > Anura > Myobatrachidae > Taudactylus > Taudactylus pleione. Next base: position 2,899,062 of record JAUIMM010001336.1, read on the forward strand.
GGCTGTTTAACGCGCAAGGAGGCTACGTGTATGTGTACACATCTGTAGTTGGGCATAGTAGGGTTTGGTGCAAATTGCTTCATCAGACTTTACCTTTGGGCCTATTCATCATTGGAGGCCATATGGCCACCGAAGATTAAATAATGATCTCGCTGCGAGGGATATTGCAGTATCCAACTCGCAGCGGGGGAAACTTTGTACCAGAGCAATTCATCATTGCTTCGGAGCGGGGACAGTTGCTCCTAAAAGCAGCTGTCCCTTTGGTTAGTATCGCAGCTACAGAAGTAGCTGCGTTGCTTACCTACTCCACGTCGGCGCGGCTATGCATGTGTGACCAAAGGTCACGCATGCGCAAACCAGCCAGAGAGGTAGTGAGAAGGCACTGAGAGATCTGCTCGGATCACTCTTCGCATCCCCGCAACTCCTTCCCATAGGAAGGAGCGGGGATCCAAGAACAAGAGCCATCTGAAGATAGCTCTTGTTCTCGCAGGTAAACTCCGAAAACTTTCAGTTTTTGGAGTTTGCTGAATATCAAGTGGTCCATTTGGGACCCCTGATGATGAATGGCCCGGTAACTAAAATATGGGTAAAGTAGTGTTTCCGCATGGTTACCGGGCCATTTATCGATAAAGAATAGGCCCGCTAGACAGGTTGGACCAGTAACCTCATTAACTCATGCAGATGTGTCCTCATACATGTAACCTTAATATGCCACACAGCGCGACTTGCCTGGCGTGAGCCGCCAGGTCCAGTGCAACTCTGCTAGTGTTGGGCATCTTTTTTGCTAAAAATGTGTCTAAATTGCAATGCGATGTGCCGTAGGACGCACAAGTAGACTGTGCTGATTAATTTGATATGTGACACTTGACAGTGGTCAACTAAAATTAGATTTTCACCTAGGCTCTTCACAAGACATGCTATACACAGTATTCCAGTGATCCACAAGGATAAAAATGAAAAGGGAAAAATAAAGGCATAAGACTAGAAGTAAACTTAAAAACAGAACAAAAATCAGGAGGACAATCCCTGCAGTACAGAGACTGTGAACTCCCAGTCGCCTGTTCTTAAAAGAGTGGAGAGAAAACACTATCTGAAAAAGGAGAAAAAAAAATTAAGAGTTATGGTAAAACTTACCTTGGTTAACTCTCTTTCTAAGAAGTCCATAGGGTCTACAGGGATACCATGGGATTTAGGTGGAGGTTAGGACCATACACCAGACAGTTAAAGCTGTTAACTCCCAGGATGCACTGGTCCTTCCTCCTATACCCTGCCCCCAAGCCAGAGGCCCTTCAGTTAGTTAGCAAGCCAATGACAGGAGGAGGACAGGAGAGAAGGAAGACTGGTACACAGAAGAAACACACTCTCACACAAGGGAGATGGAGACAGAGACCGGTGACCAGGAAAACCAACCCAGAGAAGCCAGGGGCGTCAGGGCGGGCGCCCTGTGGACCCTATGAACTTCGAAGAAAGAGTTAACAAATGCAAGTTTTACCATAACTCTAATTTTCTTCTTCAGGGTCCATAGGAATCCACAGGGATACCATGGGAATGTCCCATAGCAGTATTCAAGGGTGGGGACACTCCTGAGCTCACAGTAGTAACCGGTGCCCATATGAAGAATCCTGAGAGGCAAAAGCATAGAACCTCAGAAAGGTGTGGACAGAAGACCACGTGGCCGCCTTACAAAGTTGTTCAGCCTAGGCGCCACATCGAGCTGCCCACGAAGGTCCCACAGAGTGAGTGGAATGAGCATTAACCAGTGATCGCGGTGATTGACAAAATACTCCACTTTAAAAAAATGGGGTCCTTCCTGACCGTTTCTGGGTCCCATCATAATTTAGGCTTTAGAGCTCTCTATATAACTCTCAGACCTCCCTAACCTCTTACAAATGATGCCACACAGACATGCCCGGCCTTTACACATTATGCCGCACATTAATGCTCTTTACACATTATGCCATGCAGTAATGCCTAGTCTTTACACATTTTGCCACACAGCCATGCCGATCTTTAAACATTAGGCCGCACATTAATGCCCCTTACAAATGATGCCACACAGCCATCGCCAGCCTTTACACATTATGCTGCACATTAATGCCCTTTAGTCCCCCTATGCATTGCCTCCAGTAGATGACCCCCTATGCATTGCCATTAGCAGTAGTCCGCCTATGCATTGCCCCCAGTAGTAATCCCCCTATGCATTACACCTAGTAGTCATCACCCTCTGTGAATTGCCCCCAGTAGTCATCCCCCCTCTGCAGGGCCCCCAGTAGTCATCCCCCCTCTGCAGGGCCTCCCAGTAGTCATCCCCCCTCTGCAGTGGCCCCAGTAGTAATCCCCCCTCTGCAGGGCCCCCCGTAGTCATCCCCCCTCTGCAGGGCCCCCAGTAGTTGACCCCTATGCATTGCCCCTCAGTGACCTGGGCCTAATGCCCAGGTCACTCACCTATTTGTGGGGCAAATACCTTAATTTGGGCCTAATGCCCCTATGTAGCCTGGGCCTTGTGCCCACCTATATACCAACAGGCCTATGGCCTGAACTTATGCCACGGGCCTAGTACCCGACAACCCTGGTGGTCTAGGGAAGGGTAAATAATGGTGGCCCAAGGCCGCCTACCCGCATGGTGGAAGAGGCTGCGGGGGGGATCTTTGATAGCTCTTTTTCTTCCCACCCCCGCAGTTCTCTTCGGTCCTCAGCTTCATACTTCTGTGCGTTGGCCCGCGGCGCCGCCTCTTCCTTTCTTCCCTCTTGATCACGCCGTCTTCTGGCTTCTTGCGCAGCCGCCGGAACTGTTGCTGCGCTGCTCTTCGGGAGGTCTTCTCTCCTCCCCTCCGCCGTCGGTACTGAAGTTTCCCGCTCAGCGCGTCGCTTCTGCCTCCTATTGGCTGCTGGACCGCGAGCCAGTGCCAAATAACCGCCGCCGACCGCCGCTACTTGGCTTCCGGACAGCGAGCTCCGCTTAACTCGCCCCCAGAGCCAAGCTACTCCCTCCGACACTGGTGGAAGGGACCAGGCGGTCCTTTCACCAGGTACCCGCCGCAGTAGCTTACCCGGCGCTTGGAACAAACACACTGTCCCAGCGCCGTACACCGATGCTGTGCCGATGCTGGGATCAGACACTTGATCCCAGCACGGCTTTACACAGCAGCAGCCAATGAGAGTCTATCTGACTCTCACTGGCTGCTCTAACAGACAGCGTTGTGTCTGTTACTGCAGGGGGAAGCGCTATGCTGCAGCCACCTGTCAGGGATTGGCCACAGCATAGCGCATCCCCGGGGACCCGGACACTTTAGAAAAGTGGGTCCCCGGTGCCCGATAGCGGGTAAAATACGCACTATAGCGCGTATTTGCGAACACTGATTAACTGTAGCTGGCACAGGGAGACCCGTCTGCAAGTAAGCCTGTGAGATAGCCATGCAAATCAATAAGGCTAGGGTATATTTGTTAGCTGGCCAGCCCTTCTTGTGGAATCCATAGAGGACAAATAGGGAATCTGTTTTCCTAAAAGAACAGGTACAGTCCACGTAGATCTTGAGGGCACGGACCACATCCAAGGAAGCCTCCCCAGCCAAAAGGCCGGGTGAACAGAAGGCCGGGACTACAATTTCCTTATTGATATGGAATTGAGAGACCACCTTGGGATAAAAAACCAGGGCGAGTAGGAAGAACCGCCCTATCTGGATGAAAAATCAGAAATGGGAAAAGACACGACAGTGCCCCCAAGTCTGACACCCTACGGGCAGAGGAAATGCCCTCAGGGGTTCAAACGGAGGGTCCTGCAGAGCCTGAAGAACTACAGACAAATCCCAAGGAGCCACAGGAGGGACAAAGGGAGGTTGAATGCGGAGAACACCCTGTAGAAAGGTGTGCACATCCGGTAGTGTATCAATTTTGCTTTGGAACCAGATATACAAAGCAGATACATGAACTTTAAGTTAGGCCAGGAAAATTTCAAGGTCCAGTCCAGCCTGAAGGAAGGCAGACTCGAGACCCTAAAAATATGCGGATCATAACTTCAGGCGTTACGCCACTAGCAGTAAGTATGCCACACTCTGAGATAGATCTGGGCATAAGCCGGTTTATGCGCTTTGAGCATAGTCTGTACTACAGCTCGAGAAAATCCCTTAGATTTTAAGAGGGATGTCTCAAGAGCCACACTGTCAAAGACAGACAACCTAAGTCTGGGTGTAGACAAGGACCTTGAGATAACAGATCCGATCATTGAGGCAGCAGAAGAGGAGCATCGTTGGAGAGGCTCTTAAGGTGTGAGTACCAATGTCCTCTGGCCCACGCTGGAGCCACCAGAAGGACAGTGGCTCTGTCTTGTTTGAACTTCCGAAGGACTCGAGGAAGGAGGGAGACTGAAGGAAACAGGAACGCCAACCGAAAGGTCCACTTTATGGACAATGCGTCAACAAAGGCTGCCGCAGCATCCCTTGTTCTTGATCCGTACACAATCAGCTTGTAATTGTGTCGAGAGGCCATGAGGTCCACCTCTGGTAGGCCCCCTTGTCCACAAGGAGTTGAAACCCTTCTGGGTGGACAGACCATTCCCCGTCCTGTACATCGTGACAGTTGAAGTCGTCCGCTTCCCAAATCAGAATTCCGGGAATGAACACTGCTGAGATTGCCGGAAGATTTTTTATTTTTTTTCTGCCCATGTGAGAATGTGAACCACTTCTGACATGGCTGCCCAACTTCGAGTGCCTCCTTGGTGATTAAGGTAGGCTACTGCAGTGGCATTGTCGGACTGTACCTCTACAGGTCGTCCCTGAAGAATATGTTGTGCCAGAGTGAGGACTTTGTATACTACTCGGAGTTCCAACACTTTGATTGGTAGAGCTGTCTGGACCGATGTCCAGCGGCCCTGGAAGAAGTATGGCCCAGTGACCATGCCCCAATCAGAGACTGTCATCAGTCGTCGGGATCACCCAGTCCGGGACCCAGAAGGGGCGTCCTCTGGTTAGGTGAGATGTCTGTAACCACCATGAGAAGGACAGACGAACCTTTGGAGAGAGAAACATAGTTTGGGACTTTAATCGATGAGGCAATCCATTCCACCTGGAGAGAATCAGGAGTTGCAGAGGTCTTGAGTGGAATTGGGCATACTCCACCATGTTGAAGGTTGAGATCATGGATTCCAGTACCTGCATTGCTGAGTGAATGGACACTCGGCGTCTGTGGAGTAGTCTGCACACATGTTGCAGTATGGAGATCTTGTCCGCTGTTAGGAAGAGTCTTTGAACATCAGAATCTAGGAGAGCCCCCAGATGAACCATTCTTTGTGAAGGTACGAGGGAAGATTTCTTCCAATTGATTAACCAGACATGATTCTGCAAAAAGGCAAAGGTAACCTTAAGATATTGTTGAAGAACCTCTGGGGAGCGTGCTAATAGCAAGAGGTCATCCAGGTATGGTAGCAGTCTGACTCCCTGACAACGGAGGTGAGCTGCCATAACTGCCATAATCCTGGTAAAAACCTGTGGGGCTGTAGAAAGTCCAAAGGGCAGAGCCTGGAACTGGAAATGTTGCTGTAGAACAGCAAATCTGAGAATATCTGGTAAGAAGTCGCTTTAGGTAAATGAAGGTAAGCGTCCTGAAAATCCAGTGACACCATAAAGCCCCCAGGCTCCATAACTAGGGCTATAGAGAGCAGGGTTTACATCCGAAAGCTGGGCATCCTGATAAATTTGTTCAGGGATTTGAGGATGAGAATAGGCCGGTAAGACCCATTTGGCTTCTGACAAGAAACAAGGTGGAGTAATAACCTGTCCCTCTCTGAGATAGAGGGTCTGGAACTACCACCCCTACCTGCAGTAATGACTAAATAGCCTTGGTATAAAAAGGGCCTTGATTGGGTCAGAGTAAGGGCCTATGCATAAAAACTGGTGGGGTGATCGTCTTAGGAAAGAGAGGGTGTACCCGTAAGAGACCACTTCCTGTACCCAAGCGTCTGAGTTAATTTTACGCCAGCGCTGGGCAAGGAGAAGAAGTCGGCCTCATACCCTGGGATCCCCCAGAGGGAGGCCCTCCCAGTCAGGCGGACGGTTTATCCTCTGATTTAGCAGCAGGACGGCAGGTGGCCCAGGCCTGCTTAGGCCGAGGTTTGGCTGACTTATAGTAAGCCTGCTGTCGAGGAAAGGACTGACCTCTAGGTTTTCCTTGGGGACAAAAAACTTTACAAGACGTTGTCTGTTTAGCAGCCGTTGCAGATGACAGAAAAGCAGACTTAGAGGCGGCCAAAGAGGTGACAATCTTGTCCAAGTCAGGGCCATAAAGAATGTCCCCCTTGGAAGGGAGCAATTCTAATGCTGGCCATACACGGAACGATTGATTACACGATTTGGGAAGTTTCTACAGGTTGGACAGACCAATCTTTTGAAAATAGTTGTATTTTGAGTCTTCTGCGACCCCGATGCGCGTCCCCGCCATCGTCTAGTTGAATCGCAGATCAGATTGTTTTGCAGAGAGATCTCAACTGATCGTGTCCGAATTGACACACATTATGTGATGTGATTGATCAAATCGTATGGTCTTATGTGAAATATTTGCATTTTAAATACATATCTTCCTGAAGGGAAGAATTTTTAAGGGAAATCGTACAACTGATCTGACCAACTTTTGAATCTCACAATGTATGGCCACCTTACGGCCTTCTTAAGAGTCTGCATCCGCCTTCCAGGATCGCAGCCACAGAGGACAGAAGCTGACATGTAAGATATTCTGGAGGTTAGAAGACTCACATCCCCTATATATGAAGCTGCATCTCTAATGTGAGCAACAAGGGAAAGCGTGTCCTGAGAGGCGTCCTCAGGGAGGAATTCCTCAAGGGCGTCTGTCCAGCCTTCAATTGCTTTAGCCACCCAAGCAATAGCAATGGATGGGTGAGCAGTGGCTCCTAAAAGAGAATGCATACATTTCATACCAGCTTCTACTTTTTTATCCGTGGAATCCTTCAGCGAGGAAGCAGACGGAATAGGTAAAGTAGAACTCTTGATCAACCGGGTGATATGAGAGTCCACTGCCGGGGGAGTCTCCCACTTCGTACAATGTTCAGCTGGAAAAAGATAACAATGTTTTATGTGGCTGAAACCTTTTACCGGGCGTATGCCAGGCAGCCATCACATGTTCAACTAGCTGATCAGATATGGGGAACTCTGCAGAATTAACTTTTTGTTTTTTTAAAAAGGGGGTGCTTTGACTTTGGAGCGGGTTCATCATCTTCTATGTGAAGTATATCTCTAACGGCTCGTACTAGGTCAGGGATATTAATCTTTGCCTGCAGTACCTCTTCCCCTAGGGAGACTCAGTGGTAGATAAATCAGCCTCTCCTGCCTCATCAGAGGACACCTCAGAATCTGAGAGGAGCATGGGCTGAGAGGAAAACAGAAGATGTTTATTTAGTGCCATGGATACAATCATCTCTAAGGTTACGGGCAGAGGAGGCACTGTACCTGCTGTGGCAACCCCAAAGGAGCAGTTACTGCTGGGACTGTTAGGCGGTCAACAAGTGTATTTAGCACCTGAGCAAACGAAGCCCAGAGGGGATCTTGGACAGGGGCTGGGGGAACGGATGGACCAGGTGTATTATAACAGGTGGCACAAAGTCCCTCTTGGATTAAATCATCCTCATTAATCCTGCTGCACATGACAGCAGTGTGAGTGCAGCAGCTATTTTGTTACTCTTGCCTATGTTAGACATATTGTAGAGTAGTATAGCACTATGATATGAGGCAGTATACAACCACTGAGTATGTGATAAAACCAAACTGAAGGGGGAAGCAATATAAATAGCCTGTTCAAACCTGTATTAATCTGTAGAACTTCACCACATTTATGGCACTATGTATAGTGCAACTGCCCCAGTATGCAATAATTTCTCACTGGAGTGTCCGAATTGCAGTCTATGGTAATCCCAAGGGGCCAGATAGCATGGTCCCCGGGAGCCCGTCGGGACGCCTGGAGGGGTGATGGAGTGTCAGCACAGACATATCATGGATACTCTGGTGCTGAACACTCAGTGGTAAAATAAGTAAAGACTCCAAATCAAATAAATAAAAGCATATGAGCTGATTAAAGCAGCCGACTGTCTAAATGGTGATCTGACTCCTGCAGACACCAGAACTAACTGAAGGGCCTCTGTCTTGGGGGCGAGGTATAGGGGGAAGGACCAGTGAATCCTGGGAGTCAACAGCTTTAACTGTCTCGTGTCTGGTCCTAACCACAACCTAAACCCCATGGTATCCCTGTGGATCCCTATGGACAAGACTGCAAAAATACCTAGACAAAACTTATTAGTAAATTTGTTAATATTTCCTTGAAGCTGGTGCAGAACACTTAACGACTAATAACAAGCAGATGCATCTGTCAGATCAACCTCGCGGTCTAATTATTAATCAGAAGGATGTGTGTAAGGTTTGGCCTTAAATATACAGAACTTAGCAGCAGTATCTGACACCATATCGGTCGCCTTTACCATCCATCCTGATTGGCACCTGATACATAAAAATCAATGCTTGGCAGTCATTTTCACTGTGATTTGTGGCCAATATAGTATACAACAGCCCAATAAGCGGTTAAAATAACACGTCAAAGTCTTTATTTGATTCTGTCCAAGTAGTTAGATGAAACTAAATTGTGGAGGGATGTCTACTAATCAAAACCAAACCAGACATATATAAAAGTAATTCCAGTGGAATGATTCCATATTTAATGACTGAACAGGAAACAATATAAAAGTGATTTAGAGAATTACTTTTGTAATACTATACATGCATTGTTCATGAAACCAGCATATTTAGAACACAAACCTGGAGAATTCAAGGCACACACAAGTGGTTCCACTGGGCTTGTAATTCGAACTGGTCTTGGTCTTAAAACTGGTCCACTTTGGCTACAGAAAAGATCAGCCAAAAATCAACTTAAGCAAAACAAGTGAATAATCCAACAAACATCAAGTACTATGTTATTTTTGTGGATTCATATAGAGAGGGTATGCAGTCAGAATGTCGACATTCAGGATGATGACATTCAATACGTCAAAACTGCCATAATGTCGACACTGTGAATGTTTAAACATCCGAAGATAAAATTAGACGAGAAGTGCACGGGAAATCGCATTATTGACATGCTGACTGCTGTTTTAAAGTGGCAATCACGTAAAAGGTAAAACCAAACTGGCTTTACCTTTTAAATGATTGCTACTTTAAAACATCAGCCAGACTCATCGGGAACCTGCGGATGCCTGCAGTTCGTTTAGTTACATGTATATGACGAGAAGTCATAGCAAGCAAAACTATACTGAGGGATACCCTATCAAATCCTGAGAAGATACAAATTTTCAAACATCAAAAATCTGTTCTATCCAGGTCCTTTTTTAAACTGACTACACATAGATTAAAAAACTAAATAATGATAACAAAAAGGGATGCCACTGACTCACACTGTTTGTAAGGTCCATTGACTTACCAGGAAATAACATATTTCAACTATATTGTATAATTGTCTTTATTACCCTAAGGTTTAACAAATTTACTTTTTTCTCTTCATATAACTTCTGCTACAGACCAAGCAACTGGATTTCACTATGATGGTGATCTACAAGAGCTCTGCAATTTTTAAAAAAAATTTACTTATGGAAAAGAAATGCTCAATCGTTTAGAACGAAGTAGTGGTAGTAAGTTACACTGGAAAATAGCATATAATTGTCAACCATTAAATATATACATGTGAACATCTTTGCTGTATAGTAGATTTAATAAAATTACTTACAAAACAGAATCTATTTTATCAGATTTCATAAAGCATGGTGAGCAGGTGTTCTGCTGCGAATGATAACTAAAGGGGGAAAAAAAAAACAACAATAAAGTCACTTATTGAATTGAGCAACAACATGAATTTTGCTACATGAGTTTCTGAGACTTTCTATGAGTTTTACTTGATATATCAGACTTTACTGCAGGGTATTCAACATGAGGCCTTTTAGCTACTTTGGAACTACACATCCCAGCATGTCCTGCCACAGTCTTAGTATGCTTCAATGCCCAAATTATAGCAGGGCATGCTGGGATGCGCAGTTCCGCAGCACTGGACGGCCACATGTTGAATGCTCCTGCTTCACAGGGTTAAGAAGGTGGAAAAATGAGGACTGGTTATACGTATAAGTATATAGGACTAAATTGTGCAAATAACTAGCCAATCTTAGCAGGTCTATTTTGTACGGTGTTACTACTTTAAGTAAAACCTGACACATCAAATACAACTTGTTGAAAGTCTCAAACCCATGTAGTAAATATGATATATTTGGCATTATAGGGATAAAAGACTTAAAACTGACATTGTAGAAAGTCTGGTGTTACAAAGAAAGCAACACACAATGTAATTAATGTACATTTGTGCAGATAGTGTTGACTAGATAAAGGAACACTAGAATAAAAACAATGTGTAAGCTCATCCACTAGTAGTTTTACTGTATCCCATAAAGTAAACCATGTTAAGTAACAATATGGATAACAAACATGTACACCAAACCCTCAATTGGAACAAACACTCTTGTGGAAGTGGGAAATGATCGGGTTATGGAGTCAAAAATAATAAAAAGGTGTACATCCCTTTTGCAATGAGTGAGGAAAGAATGCAACATGTTTGTTGTGAATGACCTGAGGATAAATATATTTTTCATGGAGAGGAAACATAATGGGGGTGTTAAGTGCTTGTAAAGGGACAAAGCCAAAGGTTGTGTGTGCAGTACATGTAAAATAATAAAAAAATAAAAAATTAGTAATATATTAAAATAGAAAAAAAAATATGAGGAATACATAAACTATGGCAGTGATGGTAAAACAAAAAAAAACAATTGAAAACAAAAAATTATACAATACTGTAAAATACAACAGCATAAATAAAGTTGTCATTAGCCAAACTCTATATTATGAAGTCTCAAAGTGCAGTGACTGAATCTGCATAGTGGGTCATACAGGGAAAAAAATAACATGACATAGAGTTAGATGTAACTAGAATCTTAAGTAAATGGTATAATAATGTAAATATTTAAAACAAATGTAAAAAAAAAAAAAAAAAAAGTTGAAAATTAGAATTACACGAAGAATACTGGTAAAGTGATATTGGAGCTGTGTGTATAATAATCCAATACAATTGACTGATGCACTAATGATCCCACCAATTCATAAGAATCACTACTTTAAATCATTAAGGCCTGAGTAATCATAGTGTTGTAATCCTCATTATTTGTGGTGGTGGGATGTTCCTACATATAAAGTTAAGAAGATGGGTATATCGAATAATTACAATAGTTAAAAAAAAACAATATTAACTTGCACTTAGAATACAGGTGCGTATATGCAGTGGTGCAGGCAAGCTACTGCTGGCAGATGATCAGGCAGTGTTAGCAATGATATATGATATGACTGAAATTATGTAAGGCTTCCAAGTAGAAAACGCATTTCAGTGAACTGTCTATGCTGACTTCCTCATCATATTTATTTTTTCATAATGCACTACTGTTTAGCAATAATAGCTATAGGCAATTTGGAAAAAATGTTATTGTACTTTTTTTAACCTACAGTACCATTATGCACATGTCCCTTTCCTTCCACAAGATAGTCAATATTAATGTTATTTTTTATATTAGTATTTATATACATTATCCCCCTCCAACATAACCATTCTTTTGGGATTGTCCCTTTCCAGCATATGACAATGTATTTATTAAGCCCATTTAACAATCTTAGCAAACGCATCAGACCCCTTTTCCGTTACGTAACAACTCTGAAAATATTTATCAAGCAGAGTCTAATAAAAAAAAAAAATAGGGTAGACTGGGGGAAATTTGTGACTGTCTACTTAAGATTAAGACCAGGAGTACACCTAAGTTTGCACTGTAGCTGAAAATCAAAAATTCACTTTGCTTGACAGCAAATTAAATTAAGATATAGGTACGTCTGACCATCCTGGTAGTAAGTAAATCTAAAGTCTTTACACAGAATGGGGGCGATTCAATTCAACGCAAATTGAATTGCGCCGGGAGCGAGCTCCTGGAGCTTTTCCATTCAGTGCGCGATTTGGTCAGGCTAAGGATTTTTTTCTCGCACCCCCCTGGGGATGCGAGGAGAAATCCAACCAAAGTGCCGGGTGCACAGCTGTTTTTCTGCTTAGCGCAGCGCTAACAGTCGCGTGCCCGGCACTTTGGTCAGAGAATGCCGGTTAACGCACCTTAACATCCTTGTTAAGGCGCGATAACCGGCATTCTCCGGCCACACAGCGCACTGAATTGAATAGCTCCGGGAGCTCGCTCCCGGCACTATTCATTTCGCGTTGAATTGAATCGCCCCCAATGATCTTTATGTGTAAATGTGGGATCGGTATGTTTTGTCGACCGTGATCATGTGGACACCCTTATGTCGACACAAACAACATGTAGACAAAATGTCAACAGCCATGTCAACACCAAATTTTAAGCCACTGCCTAAAATTTCAATTGTCCACATTTTGATTATAAAATACAATCACCAGGCTGTATACAAAAAAAAAAAATATATATATATAAACTATTTTAACAATAAAATAATATAACAACTTTAGATAATACAAGAGCAAAGCTACATATTTTGATGCTGCTTTGGTGAACAAACTTTCAAAAAGCTTTCAAAGAGCTCCATAGTTCATGTTCATTTCCCTGCATACAATTACACTTATTCACACAATCATGCTAAAATGAAGTAGCGAAAAAAAACATTACTTTGAGTGATGATCCATGCCTGTCATTAACTGTGTTCCTGATTCTTCACTTTCGTCTGCACTATTACCATCTTCTAATCTTTCAGAATCTAGGTGCCCGATATCTTCAAAGCCAGGTGATCCTTTGGAGTGATTTTTTAAAATCGACTTTATTTTTTTCTTAAGAGATATCTCTGCTTTGTCTGTTTCATCAACATGTTTTCGTTTACGTGACAAATTTGGTATTACATTACAAACATCCTGAACAGTGGAAGTCTGTGACAAGTTACTGTCGGTTTGTAAGGTGTTATCTGAACCCTTAGGCAAATCTTTTCTAGAACTTCTTTTGGGCATTATTTGTTTTCTCAACTGTGAAGGTGGCCCCATCAATTTGGAATTTTTGTTATCTTTATTAGTTTGCATTTTCATTTCTTTTTTTGCTTTTCTAGTCTGCATCAATTTGTCCTCTTTTTCTTTCATCTTTTGTTCTCCCTTTCCCTTTTTGGACTTTGGAACATTTATTGATTTCCTTTTGATTATACCTTTTGTTTGCTTTTTAACTGGGCCACTGGCTCCTGAAATACAAATTTAAGAAAACCATTTTCAAATCTATACCAACATTATTGCATCTGCATGTATTACAAAGTATGATACAACCACCAATAACCGCAAAATCAAAATTATGTCATACACAGTAGAGGTCAACTAATAATGCAATTTATTAGTTTTACCAAATATGCAGCTTTTCCAGTAACTTTATGTAAGTTACGGAGACGTAAACTTAAAAACTTTTATATTGTAATTTGAAAACGGTTTATTGTTCTACTAAATCTTGTTGCAAGTCATATTATCGCTATGGTCTTCCATTTTTCCTCCCTCTCACCTGCCTGATCCCAGACCTATCCACATCCTCCATGTTTCCTGCTCTTCTCCTAGTGCACCCCTTATTCACCCCATTTACCCTCACAGTTCTCTCCCTGCTGTGCTATCTGCCACTTCTCCTCATCTAACGCTCACCCTAACCCCACTCACCCTAACCCCACTCTCCTTAAATCCTGCTCACCTTGCCCCTCCCGCCAATCTCATCCCCATCTCCCCTCTTCCTCTTGCTTGAGCCTTGTGGATACATCATGTACAGTATGTGTGTAAAATCAGGCCTGATTCGGAGTCCGATGCAGCGGCAATGTCGGACTCAGTGAAGCGATTTTTTTGTTCTGTGTATGTATCGAAGCCACACAGCGCATGCGTCCAGATAGTCATGCTTTGAAAATGTACTGGGTGTTCCTTGGTGGTCACAGGGAGGTGGCGTAACAGATGCAAAGAGATGGTCCTTCTTATCGCATGTTGCTGAAAGCTGTTGCGGAAGCTTGACGTTTACAGACACTGCAAGTGGGCGTCTCAGTCCTTGCGCATTAAACCAGGGAAGGGCTTAGTAGCAGCATTTACATAAAGTCACTAATACGGCAAAAGACACAGATGCTGCTGCATCTGACTAAGAATCAGACCTTTATCTCCAACGCCATCAAAATAACAGAGACTTGAAATTTCCCACTCTGACAACACTTCTGCCATTGCACTCTCTCTACAGGCTTTCCTTTTCTTTCTCCTCCAGCCCTGGCAACGGGCACGGGTGGCTTATGTATTCTTCTCACTGCCAATTCACTTTTCAAGTAATTCACAAAGTTGCAGACGGCGACCATCAGGCGCTTCTAAATCCACCTCTGAATCAACCCCTGTAACTCCACCCTTAATTCTGCCCTGGACTCTATTGCCTCAGCAATTACTCTCAATCCCTGTTGGTCCACACAGCAACGCTGGCAGTCTAGTCTGAGCTGCTCTCTCCAAAAATATTTCTGCACCGAACAGAATTACAAAAAAAAAAATGTTCTACATTTTAAAGTCATGCTATTCTCTAACAGCTCCAATATTTCTCAAAAGCTGGGTACACAGACGATGTGTACCCCCATTCGGACACTGTTTGAGATAAACCTCAAACCCTCCTTTGCAGGGGCTGGCTGGCAACTTTTAGCCTGGGGGGTAAATGCATGCAGGCGGCCCTGGCACAGGAGTAGCGTGTAGCCAGGGTGCCAGAAAGAACGTGCGTGCTACGGCGCCCCCCCCTCAAGTAATCTAGGGAGGAGGCGGGTCCATATGGGATTAATGTAAGGTAAAAATAAAGATATGGGGCAGCCCCCTGTCGTAGTGCCACCCTGTGCCATAGGAGGACACCCTTATGCAGGCCTCGAGTAGTGCCCCCAGTAGTGATCCTCCCTATGCAGTGCCCCTTGTGCCCCCAGTAGTAAGCCCCTTATATAGTGCCCCCAGTAGTGGTAACCCTTATGCAGTGCCCCTTAACTAGTGGCCCCAGTTGTAGTCTTCCCCCTATGCAGTGCCCCTTAAATAGTGGCCCCAGTTGTAGTCTTCCCCCTATGCAGTACCCCCACTATTGCCCTTTATATAGAGCCCCCAGCAGTGGTCCCTCGATGCAGTGCCCCCAGTGGTAGTCCCCTCCCCCTTATGTAGTGCCCCTAGTAGTAGTCCCCTCCCTTCTATGCAATGCCCCTAGTAGAAGTCCCCTTGTAGTAGTCCCCCCCTTGTAGTGCCCCCAGTAGTAGTAGTCCTGCCCTTGTAGTGCCTCCAGTAGTAGTAGTCCCCCCCTTGTAGAGCCCGCAGTAGCAGTAGTCCCCCCCCCTTGTAGTGCCCCCAGTAGTAGTATCCCCCCCTTGTAGTGCCCCCAGTAGTATTCCCCCCCTTGTAGTGCTCCCAGGAGTCCCCCCCTTGTAGTGCCCCCAGTAGTATTCCCCCTCTGTAGTGCTCCCAGTATTCCCCCCTGTAGTGCTCCCAGTATTCCCCCGCTTGTAGTGCTCCCAGTATTCCCCCGCTTGTAGTGCCCCCAGTAGTATTCCCCCCCTTGTAGTGCCCCCAGTAGTATTCCCCCCTGTAGTGCTCCCAGTATTCCCCCCCTTGTAGTGCCCCCAGTAGTATTCCCCTCCTGTAGTGCTCCCAGTATTCCCCCCCTTGTAGTGCCCCCAGTAGTATTCCCCCCCTGTAGTGCTCCCAGTATTCTCCCCCCTGTAGTGCTCCCAGTATTCCCCCCCCTGTAGTGCTCCCAGTATTCCCCCCCTTGTAGTGCTCCCAGTATTCTCCCCCCTGTAGTGCTCCCAGTATTCCCCCCCTTGTAGTGCTCCCAGTATTCCCCCCCTTGTAGTGCTCCCAGTATTCCCCCCCTTGTAGTGCCCACAGTAGTATTCCCCCCCAGTAGTGCTCCCAGGAGTCCCCCCCCTGTAGTGCCCCCAGTAGTGTCCCCCCCCCCCCCGCAGTAGAGACATAATAAAAAATAAAATAAAAAAAACAAACACTTACCTGACACCCGCTCCTGCTCCTGGTCCCGCCGCCGAGATCAGCTCCTCCGTCCGCCGCTTTGCATTATGGGAGTGACGCGTCATGGGAGTGACGCGTCACTCCCATTACCCACTGCGGGAGCCGGAAGATGTCCGGCTCTGGCATTGGGAGCAGCAGCCGATGAGAGTCTGTCAGACTCTCATCAGCTGCTAAATCAAACACACAGCTGCCGGAGCCGGCGGCTGTGTGTTTGTGCTGTGTAGCGCTGACCGAACTCCGTCCGGTCAGCACTACACGCGCGGTGCAGTCTGTGTCACAGTGACACAGACTGCCCGCGGCCCGGGGGGCACATGGCACCCTGCCCCCCGGCCCAGCCCGCCACTGCTCCTTTGCCCTCCCCCTACTCTTCAGTACTTTATTTTCCTCCACAATTGCTACATCAGGACATTTTCTCCCAAAATCCTCCACAACCGTTTAATGCTGATTAACTCATGCTTTCTTCCTTATGTCCAACAACTGGCAATTAAATTAATTTCCTTCTCTCACTTTATATGACTCCCTTGACCGTGCTTCCATTCCGCATACCTATATAACATATCTCTTCTCTTTTAAACACAATCTCACCACTACCATTCTTAAAAATAAAACCCTCTCTAGATCTTCACTCGCTAACACACCACCGACCTCCTCCACTTTGCTTCTAAACTCCTGGGGCTACTTGTCTTCAAGTTTTCGAATATTGTCCACTTTACGGTCTTCTTACTCCCACCAGAAGCTGCTTCTATCTCGCTTTTGTTGCCTTCATTCCTGGAAACTTCACTTACCAAGGTCACCAATTACATTCTCTAAATCGAAGGATCAATTTTCCATTCTCATTCCCCTCAATATGTCAGCGGCAGCTGACACTGTTGACCACCCTCACCTTTTTCAAACCTTCCAATCCCCTGGGCTCCATCACACTGTCCTCGTGGCTCAACTCCAAACTAACAATTACTTATCTGTACACTCTACCTTTACATCTCTACCGCTTTGTGTTGGGAGTCCCCAAGGTACTGTGGGTCTCATTCAGACCCGCTCGCAGGGTCTCGTCGCAAGCCCTATGGTTGCGATGGTCTTGAGAGCAGAGCAGGGGACCAAGCACAGGGCCTGATTCAGAGCCGGACGCTCTGAACGAGCGCCCGCACTGAATCAGGGCGTTTTTTGTTTTTTTTTGGTGCGTCCTCCTGGACGCTCGCATAGCTGTGGGTTACCACCCACAGCTTATGCGAGCGCCCATGATGATGGTCGCGATGGTCAAGACTCCCTGAACTCACTCTGCAGACCAACATTGAAGACTAGCAGGGCTGCCAGCAGGGGGGAATTCCGGGACTGGAGTCTCTTTCTAGACAGAAGGGCGCCCTCCCGCAGTGGCTGCGATCAATCTGCCCTGGTGTTTGTAATCTCCATATGCTAAACTTTGCCAGTATTAAAGATTGTGGATTGATAATGCTGCCACAGTCTGAATGTATCGAGTGAAATGTACTGAGTGCTGAGCTACCAGAGTATGACGGTGTGCGTATGTAGCCAGTCCCTCAGCCCCAGAACCTGTGTAATTTAAGAGTGTCCCGGTTTTATGGGATGGTATGACAGTGTGTGGCCCTGACGAAATTCAAACCTAGGCAAAAAACTAATCCTACTCAAACTACACCAACGTGCCAAATTTGGTGGAACTAGGTACAAAACCCTCGCCGTGCATAAAGGATAAACAAACAAACACACACTTTCTCGCTTATTATATAGATAGTACATGTCATTCTGCACTTCCCAAATAGCATTAGAACATAAAACACTTTGTACAAAAGACTGTGTCAAGCAGCAAATTGGCTGAAAAGTTCAGAGGTAAAATGTACTAATTTGACATCCTAATGCTGTTATACTGCAACAAATCATGACCAGTGCAAATATTTCTTCATAGTTCAGCCAGACAATTGACAAAGGGTACACATAAGATCTACTTACAATATTTTCAGTTGGTGCTAGACAAGTCTGCCACCTACATACAGATGTGTCTACATACATCTATCATCCATGCGTTACAAGTCGCGCCACACAACTCAGGAGCTCTGTGTGCCTCAATAGCCCCGAGAATCTTTTGTGCAACTTTTTACCGTCAAATGCGTCTTATTCATACAGTGATGTGAATAGCTAGCACAAGCAGCTTCGGCTGATTAAAATGATATGCAGCATGCCTAAATTCTCTGTGTATCTACATGTGAAATGCTACGTTACAGTGTCAGAGGTTGTAACACTGTAACATAGCGTTTTGCATGCAGATACACCCGCAGACGCACACAGATCATAGGCATGCTACATATCATTTTAATCAGCAGAAGCCGCTTATGCTAGCTGTCCACATCACTGTGTGAATAGGACGTATTTGAAAGCAAAAAGACGCTCAGCGCTACAGAGTCTCACCACGGCATGGCGGGAATAGAAGGGCTGTTTAACGCGCAAGGAGGCTATATGTATGACACATCTGTATCTAAAAATATTTACAGTGAGATCTTATGTTCCATCCCAAAACCCTGTGTGTTCAATTATCTATGAATTTCTTTATGATGCTGTTTACGGTGTATTTTTGGCATTTTGTCACGGTTTTTTATTTCTTCTTATTGCATAATTTACTTTTCCACATTAAGAATGTACATGGATTTGCTAAATGGAATTCATCTACTCTTTCATTACATATACCAAAGCATGAGAAATGGGACACCCCTTATTTATTTGGACACTAGTTATATCTGTGCTACACATACACTGGTGTTACAGATAACACAAAGCATTCTCTGTGCCTCATAAATTACAGTAGATAGTTAAGAACCTTGAAAATCTACCAAAAAGAATATAATATGATCAGGCTTTATTTGCACCTATCAGTCTGTTTATATTCAGTCATATCAGAAGTAGGAGGCAAATTGCAATGTAGAGCACAAAACGATCCATCGGCCACTCATCAGCAATCTTATAAGCGTATAATAGGGGCAAAAAAAACCATACTACAGAAACTTTAATACATAAATATCAAATAAACTTACCGAGGTGAGGTCTAAGGTGCATTTAAGAGGCCTCTGGGGAGATCAGATGGGCCTTTTAAGGGCATGTGGAAAGGCCTATGGAGCATTTAAGCGGCTTTTAGTGAAATCAAAATGTTTGGATACATGTCTGTTTTTTCATTATTTCTCTCAAACTGTTTTAGGTTTTACACCAAAACATAGGACCCAAAAAATGAGAGTTGTGGTAAAACTTACCTTTGTTAACTCTCTTTGTTCAAAGTCGAAAGGGTCCACAGGGAGACCTTGGCGTGTAGGTGGTGGTAGAGGATCGGGCACCACGCAGCTCCCTGGATGCATCGGTCCATCCCACTATACCCCGCCCCCGAGGCCGGAAGACGAGAAGAGAGAAGGAAGACTGGTACACACAAGAATCACACTCTCACAGAGAAGGAGACGGGAAACCGGTGACCAAAAACAGCCCATATGAAGCCAGGTGCGTCAGGGCGGGTGCCCTGTGGACCCTATGGACTTCGAAGAAAGAGTTAACAAAGGTAAGTTTTACCAGAACTCATTTTCTTCTTCAGGGTCCATAAGGCTCCACAGGGAAACCTTGGGGATGTCATAAAGCAGGCATTTAAGGGTGGGGACACTCCTGTGCTGAGAGGAGAATCCGGCGCCCAAATGAAGCATCCTGAGAGGCAAATGTATCAAAGGCATAAAACCTCAGAAATGTATGGACAGAGGACAACATGGCCTCCTCACAAAGCTGTTCAGCTGAGGCGCCACGGCGAGCTGCCCACAAAGGACACACAGAGCAAGTAGAATGAGCAGTAACAGTAGCCGGTACAAGCAGGCCTGCCTGCGTGTAAGCCTGTGAGATAGTCATGTGAAGCCATCTAGCCAATGTCTGTTTGTTGGCTGGCCATACAGCACGAATAAGGAGTCTGATCTCCGAAGGGAACTGGTACAGTCAACGTATATCCTGAGGGCACGGATCGCATCCAAGGAGGCCTCACCTGCCGAGAGATCTGGTGATTGAAAGGCCGGGACTACAATATCCTCTCATTAATGTGGAAACTAGTAACAACTTTTGGAAGGAAACCAGGGCGAGTTCGAAGCACAGCCCTGTCCTGATGGAACATCAGAAATGTGGAGGGACAGGAGAGCGCCCATAAATCTGACACCCTTCTGACAGACGCCAAAGCCACAAGTCTTCGCTGTGAGCCACTTGAGTTCCACAGAATCCAGGTGTTCAAACAGAGGACCCTGAAGGGCACGAAGCACTACTGACAAATCCCAAGGAGCCACTGCAGGGACAAAGGGAGGTTGTATACGGAGGACACCCTGGAGGAAGGTGTGGACCATCCGGAAGTGGAGCAAGTTTATGCTGGAACCAAATGGATAGAGCAGAGACATGCACTTTCTGTGAGTCCAAAGTCTAATCCAGCTTAAAGGAAGGCCAGGAATCTGGAAATCCTAAACACTTGGGGGTCGTAGCTTCTGGTACAACACCATTGAAAATATGTATGCCACACTCTGTGATACAGTAGATCCAAGCATAGGCTGGCTTACACGCTCTGAGCATAGTTTTGACTACAGAGCTAGTGAATCCTTTGGACCTCAGGAGAGATGTCTCAAGAGCCACTCCATTAAAAACATACGACCCAGGTAGGGTAAAGGCAAGGACCCGGAGACAACAGGTCCGGTCGTTGAGGCAGCAGGAACGGATTGTCGATGGAGAGACTGAGAAGATCTGAGTACCAATGATGTCTGGGCCAAGCTGGAGCCACAAGTAGGACAGTGCCTCAGTCTTGTTTGAACTTCCAAAGAACTCGAGTAAGAAGGGAGACTGGAGGGATTAGGTACGAAAACTGGAAAGTCCACTTCACTGATAATGCGTCTACAAAGGTTGCCTCGGCATCTCTTGTTCTGGACCCGTACACTGGCAGTTTGTGATTGTGTCGGGAGGCCATGAGGTCCACATCCGGAAGGTCCCACCTGTCAACTAGGAGCTGAAACACCTCTTGGGGAAGAGACCATTCCCCGGGATGCACGTCGTGGCGGCTGAGGAAGTCCGCTTCCAAACTGAGAACTCCTGGGATGAACACTGCCGAAATGGCTGGGAGATGACCTTCCGCCTGCATGACACCTCTGTCATTGCCGCCTGACTTGAGTTCCTCCTTGATGATTGATGTAAGCCACAGTCACGGCGTTGTCTGACTGAACTTGCACAGGCTTTCCGTGAAGTTTAAGTCTGGCTTGCTATAAGGCCCTAAAGACCGCCCGAAGTTCCAATATGTTGATTGGCAGGGCAGACTACTCTGCTGTCCATCGCCCCCGAAACGAGTGTGGACCCGTCACTGCGCTCCAACCCCAGAGACTGGCGTCCGTCGTCAGAAGGACCTAATCCGGAATCCAAAAGGGGCACCCCTTGGTGAGGTGACACGTCTGCAGGTACCAAGCGAGAGACAGACGCACCTCCATCGTTTGAGCTTTTATCTGATGGGGTAATCCATCCCACCTGGAGAGGATCAATTTGGGAAGAGGTCGGAAATGAAGCTGGGCATATTCCACCATGTCGATGCCATGGATCCCAGTAACTGCATTGCTGAGTGGATTTGCTGTTGTGATTCCAACAGAGCTCCCAGATGGAGCATTCTCTGGGATGGAGTCAAGGAGGAATTCCTCCAATTGATCAACCACCCATGAGTCTGAAGCACAGAAATTGTAAGCTGTAGACGGTGGTGAAGTACCTCTGGAGACCCTGCCAACAGTAAAAGGTCATCCAGGTAAGTTAACAGGCGGACACCCTGCATCCGCGGATGGGCTGCCATTACCGCCATAACTTTGGCCTCTCTACTGCACCTGGGGTGTTTACCAAACGGCAGAGCCCAAAACTGGAAATGTTGCAGTACAGCAAACCTGAGAAATTGCTGGTGAGAAGAAGCAATCGGAATATGCAGATATGCATCCTGAATATCCAGCGACACCATAAAATCCCCAGGTTCCATAGCCAGAATAATTGAGCGTAGGGTTTCCATCCTGAACCGAGGTATCCTGAGGAATTTGTTCAGGGACTTGAGATTAAGGATAGGCCGATATGATCTGGAATAATAACCGGTTCCTCTATGACTCCTCCTTGAAGCAAGGATTGTACAGCCTTCTGGATTGTTAAGGAGTTGTCTTTGTCTGACAGAGGGTCTGTGCAGAAAAACTGATGGGGATGTCTTCTGTGGAAGGAGAGGGCGTACCCATGAGAGACCACTTCTCTCACCCAGGTGTCTGTGGTGGTCTGATACCAGCACCGAGCGATCCCCCAAGGGGAGGCCTGTCCCGTCAGGCTGAGGACTTGTCGTCTGACATCTCGTACTCCAAGCCTGCTTCTTGGGCTTGACAGTCTTTTTGGGGGCTGACTGCCTAGGAAAGGGCTGACCCCTAGGCTTACCTTGAGGCCGATAGGACCTAAAGGATGAGGTCCGAGACCCTGAGGAAGAAGATGCCGAAGGCAGACCCGCAGAAATAGCCGCTGCCAACTTATCCATAATCTTCTCAAGGTCCAGACCAACCAAGATTTCACCATTATGAGGCAAAACCCCCTAATCCTTTCTTAAGAGTCTGCGTCCGCTCTCCAAGAGCGCAGCCACAAGGAGCGGCGAGCTGAAACTG
This sequence comes from Taudactylus pleione, assembly GCA_031769625.1. Classification (NCBI taxonomy): domain Eukaryota; kingdom Metazoa; phylum Chordata; class Amphibia; order Anura; family Myobatrachidae; genus Taudactylus; species Taudactylus pleione. The sequence continues at coordinate 2,921,837 of JAUIMM010001336.1, forward strand.
CAGCGGCCGAAATCCTGCAGGTTAAGAGGCCGACATCCAATGCAGCCTCATTAATATAGGTAGCTGAATCACGGAGGTTGCCCACCTGATCTTTGGTGGCCTCTGAAGAAAATAACTCCTCTAGGGAGTCTGCCCAGAACTCCATAGCCATGGCAACCCAGGAGATAGCCATGGTCGGCCTGGAAGCGGCCCCTGAAAGAGAATACATTGATTTTAAACAAAGCTCCACCTTCCTATCCGTAGTATCTTTTAAGGAAGACATGGGCACCATAGGTACAGTAGCACTTTTAATTAAAAGCGTCACATGAGCATCCACCACCGATGGTAATTCTCATTTGGTACAATGTTCCTCAGGAAAGGGAAATGCATAAGCCAGGCATCTTTGAGGCTGGTAACGCTTCCCAGGCGATTTCCAAGCCACTTCCATGTGTTCTACTAGCTGATCAGATAAAGGAAATACCACAGAAGTAACCTTTATTTCCTTGAACAGGGCATGTTTGGACCGGGGAGCTGGCGGTTCGTCCTCCTCTATGACTAAGGCCGAATGGACAGCACGTATCAGAGCCGGAATATTGATCTTCGACTTAGTCTCCGCCTCTCGCAGAGAGGGCTCTGAGTCAGAGACATCTAGAAACTCCCCATCATCAGATGTCATCATCATCCTGTATCGTAGACTGGGATAACGGCATAGGCCTTTTAGCCGGTCTAAGGGGTTTATCCCCCTACAGCATAACCTGGAGGGCATTAGAGGTATCCGCCAGGGTCTGCACATTAGTAGAGAATGTATCCACCCACGGAGGAGGCACAAATTAAACCTGCATGGGTGAGACTTGTTGAGGCAGGCCCTGTGAGGGCAAAACCGACTGCTTTGTGAACCCCAGCAGGGGAAACCCATTAGTAACCAGACTCCGGCCGGGCACCCAACGAAACTGAGGTGCCTCTGGCCCTGGGGCGGGGTATCAGGGAAACCCAGTGCATCCTGGGAGAAAAATTTTAACTGCGTGGTGCCCTGATGACTATGCCATTACCTATATCCCAAGGTCTCCCTGTGGAGCCAAAAGACCCTGAAGAAGAAATACTGGTCCTGTCTTATGCTTGGGAGCTGCAGAAGCACACAGCCCAAATATGGCACAGTGCAACAAACAACTGTATGTGACAAACTTCACAAATACTTAGTTCTATAGATGTGAGGCACAGGAAACCCGCTGAATACACCTGTATGTTAGGGCAATAGTCAGAGAATAAAGGGAAAGATATATGCTGACAGTAGATGAGTGAAACAGACAGGCAGCACTAGTCACATACAATGCATAAATAACAAATAACTGCAAAATGGCACTACAAATCAACTACACAGACTCAGGGCCTGATTCAGACCCGCTCGCAAGCGCTGAGCGCTCGCAAGCGGGTCGATGGTGGCCCAGTGCGCACGACGGAGCCGGCTCCGTCGTGCGCATGCGCGAGACCCGGAGAGCGACGGGCAAGCCGTCACTCCGGGTCTCGTACCAAAGGGGGCGTGCTGTCGATGTTGTGACAGCACGCCCCCTTTGGTGGGCGTGCCAGGGGCGTGGCTGCCCAGACAGAGGCGTTCCCACGGGAACGCCTACCGTCTGGGGCCGGCCCCACTGACATCACAAGTGATGTCAGTGGGAGTGCTTTCGGCTCTGTTTGAGCAGAAAGCACTCCAGGGTTTGCGGCAACGAGACCCTACCACAAGGGTCTCGTCACAAGCCCGATGGTCGCGATGGTCTTGACCATCGCGACCATCTTCCTGGCCCCTCGCTATAGCTGTGGGTGGTCACCCACAGCTATAGAGCGGCCAGGAGACCGCTCTAAAAATCAAGAAAGACAGCCCTGATTCAGAGCGAGCGCTCTGTCAGAGCGTCCGGCTCTGAATCAGGGCATCAGTGTCTGGTAGGCTATAACGCTACAAACGCTGACTACAGGGAGATGTAGGGGGACCGGACCCTGCGTATCCCTGAGAGCTGCGGCTGTGCCCTCGAGAGAAAATGGGCGTTGAAGATAGGGCATGGTCAGAGAAGGAGAACAGCTCACGAAAGCGAGACCTCAGTGGAATGGCGCCCTAAACTGAGAGGCCGCTTTAACGGTGAAGCTGACCTCCCCATGCTGATTGTTTACCCACCGGGACGCTGGTTCCTGCACCATATGTACCCTGGTGGTCTAGTGGATCACGGTGGCTGGAGCCTGTGGGCCCGATTCAGACCCTGTCGCTAGCAAGCGTTCGCTCGTTGCTGGCGATGTTTGATAATGTGCGCATACGTATGTATCGCAGTACGTGTGCGCTAACTAGTCCGAGCGATCGGGAAGTGCTCGCTCGCCCAGCAAAGACAGCCCAGTGGAATAAGGGACAGGAGAGGCCGTTTGTGGGTGGTAAAAGGGTAGGCCAGTAGTAACGGGGGAATGGGGCTACGAACGCAGGAGTGTTTTAACGCCGTTTCATAGGCGTGCATAATTAACAGGCAGCGTCACTGTACACGTCACCTGGTTGTAATTCACACTGAAGTGATCGCAGTGCTTGCGGCAAGGTATAGTCAACCACAATCGCTGCGAGCACATCCGATGGTGCTCGATGTACCAATGTTTTCATGCACTGCCTGGAGATGATGTGCGCAAGTGGGCGTCTTATGAATGGCTGGTGGGTGTCTGCATACACAAAGTGATCGCTCTGCCAGACATAGTGGGCGTGCTAATGCCTTGCGGTCACCTGCCTTGCTGGGCGTGCGCTGGATTTGCATATGCTAGGAGCGAGCGGCTCTGAATCAGGCTCTGTGTCCACACACAGCGCCTCCGGTCTGACCCTGAGACCAGAGGTATGACTGCCAAAGCGGGGGTCACCGCAAGCGATGACCCTCCTTACCCGTCACCTTGCGTCCAGCTTGCAGTCTGGGCTTTTCCACAGCTTAGACCCCAGGATGCCCGCCGAGAACACCAGCCGGAACTGGCATTGCGGCGCCAGAGGGGTAACTGAGCGGCAGCGCCGATGTCCTATGGATAATCTACTGCTGCACGCTCTGAAAATCAAAACAAAGGAAAAGAAAATAAACTAAAATAAAAGCTTTTAGGGCTGCCTGAGCAGCCCCCCGCGTAATGGTGACCCGACTCTGGCTGGGCACCAACGAAACTGATGTGCCTCTGGCTCCGGGTATAGGGGGATGGACCGATGCATCCTGGGAATTAAAGCTTTAACTGTGTGGTGCCCGGAGTCCTCATCGACCACCTACACCCCAAGGTCTCCCTGTGGAGCCCTATGGACCCTGAAGAAGAAATGCTGTTATGTAAGTATGTATCATATATTAGCCATAATATAGTGTGGCTCAATGTATACAGTGCATCCGGAAAGAATTCACAATGCTTCAATTTTTCCACATTTTGTTATGTTACAGCCTTATTCCAAAATGGAATAAATTAATTTTTGTCCTCAAAATTCGACACACAATACCCCATAATGACAACGTGTACAAAGTGTTTTTTGAGGTTTTTGCAAATTTTATTAAAAAAATAAAAACTAAGAAATCACATGTACATAAGTATTCACAACCTTTGCTCAATACTTTGGCAGCAATTACAGCCTCAAGTCTTTTTGAATATGATGCCACAAACTTGGCACACCTATCTTTGGGCAGTTTCGCCCATTCCTCTTTGCAGCACCTCTCAAGCTCCATCAGGTTGGATGGAAAGCGTTGGTGCACAGCCATTTTCAGATGTCTTCAGAGATGTTCAACTGGATTCAAGTCTGGGCTCTGGCTGGGCCACTCAAGGACATTCACAGAGTTGTCCTGAAGCCACTCCTTTGATATCTTCGCTGTTTGCTTAGGGTCGTTGTCCTGCTGAAAGATTAACCTTCACCCCAGTCTGAGGTCAAGAGCGCTCTGGAGCAGGTTTTCATCCAGGTTGTCTCTGTACATTGCTGCATTCATCTTTCCCTCTATCCTGACTGGTCTCCCAGTTCCTGCTGCTGAAAAACATTCCCACAGCATGATGCTGCCACCACCATGCTTCACTTTAGGGATGGTACTGGCCTGGTGATGAGAGTTGCCTGGTTTCCTCCAAATATAACGCCTGGAATTCACGCCAAAGAGTTCAATCTTTGTCTCATCATGGTCTGAGAGTCCTTCAGGTGCATTTTGGCAAACTCCAGGCGGGCTGCCAAGTGCTTTTTACTAAGGAGTGGCTTCTGTCTGGCCACTCTACCATACAGGCCTGATTGGTGGATTGCTGCAGAGATGGCTGTCCTTCTGGAAGGTTCTCCTCTCTCCACAGAGGAATGCTGTAGCTCTGACAGAGTGACCATCGGGTTCTTGGACACCTCCCTGACTAGGGCCCTTCTCCCCCGATCGCTCAGTTTAGACGGCCGACCAACTCTAGGAAGAGTCCTGGTGGTTCCGAACTTCTTCCATTTACGGATGATGGAGGCTACTGTGCTAATTGGGATATTCAAAGCAGCAGATATTTTTCTGTCTCGGAGGTCTACATACAATTCCTTGGACTTCACATGCTTGGTTTGTGCTTTGACATAACTTTTTACACGTTGTCATTATGGGGTATTGTGTGTAGAATTTTGAGGACAAAAATAAATTTATTCCATTTTGGAATAAGGCTGTAACATAACAAAATGTGGAAAAAGTGAAGCGTCGTGAATACTTTCTTGATGCACTGTAAATAACAGGTCCCTTACAGTATGTGCAGTCTCTGATTTAGTAGGTCTGTTGATTGTGCGTACCTACAGTATATAGAGGGTATAAACTTATTCATTTTCCCTGTACTTTTATGATCAAGTTCCCTTCTGGCAGTGTCGGAAGGAGACTGCGGAGCTTCTCAGAGGAGCTCATCCTTGCAATCTCCATCCGACATCGCCAGAGAAGATCAGACCTTTCAGGCTGTGACTTACTGCAAAGGTGTAGAGCGGAGGCGTGGGAAGCCGCCCTCATCCCATTCTGTACCTGTATTAAGCCTGTTGAACATCTAAGGACTGGACAAATAAGGCACTTTACACATTCTAAAAGGTGCACACATTCAATGTATATATACATTGCGCTACACTATATTATGGACAATATATAATACTACCTTGTATAACAGCATTTTAAACAGTAAACAATTTTACCCCAATCTGTACCATCTTCATTACTGATCAAATTGGTACATACAGTGCCTTGCAAAAGTATTCACCCCCTTGGCTTTTTACCTTTTTTGTTACATTACAACCTGTAATTTATTTAGTTTTTTAATCTGACTTTTATGTGATGGATCTGCACAAAATAGTCTAATGTGGAGTAGTGAAATGAGAAAAAAATATATAAAAAAGAATCTTTATAAAAAAAATATCTGAAAATTGGCATGTGCATATGTAATCACCCCCTTTGCTATGAAGCCCCCTTCAAAAGTTCTGGTGCAACCAATTCAGTGACCGCGGTGAGTGACAAAATATGTGGGTCCCAGGGACCCTCCACCTTAAAAAAAAATGGGGTCCTACCTGACCATTTCTGGGTCCCATCATAATTTATGCTTTAGCGCTCCCCATATGCCTCTCAAACCGCCGCTAACCCCCTTACAAATGATGCCACACAGCCATGCCCGGCCTTTACACATTATGCCGCACATTAATGCCCTTTACACATTATGCCACACAGCAGTGCCCGGTTTTTAAACATTATTCCGCACATTAATGCCCGGTCTTTACACATTAAGCCGCACATTAATGCCCTTTACACATTATGCCACACAGCAGTGCCCGGTTTTTAAACATTATTCCGCACATTAATGCCCGGTCTTTACACATTAAGCCATGCCGTAATACCCCTTACAATTGATGCTACACAGCCATGCCCGGCCTTTACACATTATATCGCACATTAATGCCCTTTACACATTATGCCGCACATTAATGTCCTGTAGTCCCTCTATGCATTGACCCCCCCAGTAGTTGAGCCCCTATGCATTGCCCCCAGTAGTAATCTCCCTATGCATTACCCCTAGTAGTCCCCCTATGCATTGCCCCCAGTAGTAATCCCCCGTATGCAGTGCCCCCAGTAGTAATCCCCTCTATGAATTACCCCTAGTATTCCTCCTATGCATTACCCCTAGTAGTGCCCCTATGCATTGCCCCCAGTATTGGCCCACCTATTTGCCCTTTAGTGACCTGGGCCTAATGCCCAGGTCCCTCGCACCTTCAATCGGGCCTAATGCCCCCTATGTAGCTCGGGCCTTGTGCCCACCTATATACCCACAGGCCTATTGCCTGAATTTATCCCACGGGCCTAGTGCCCGACAACCCTGGTGGTCTAGGGAGGGGTTAAGTAACGGTGGCCCAAGGCCGCCTACCCGTACGGTGGAAGAGGCTGCGGGGGGAGCTTCGTTAGCTCTTTCTCTTCCACCCCCAAAGTCCTCTTCGGTCCTCGGCTTCACTCTTCTGCCGCTGGCCCGTCCTGGCCAGCGGCACCGCTTCTTCCTTTCTTCCTCCTTGAACACGCAGTCTTCTGGCCTCTTGCGCAGCCGGAACTGTTGCAGCGCCGCTCTTCTCTTCGGGAGGTCTTCACTCCTCCCCTCCGCTGCCGAACTGAACTTTCCCGCTCAGCGGTGTCTAAATCAAGACGCCGCAAATGAGCGGAGCTATGATGCAGTGAGCCACGCTTGGCTTGTCGCGTCTGCCTCCTATTGGCTGCTGGACCGCGAGCCGTGTTTGGCTCGCGGCCAGTGCCAAACATCCGCCGCCACTTCTTGGCTTCCGGGCAGCGAGCTCTGCTTAGCTTGCGCCCGGAGCCAAGCTTCTCCAGCCACACCCCCACTCTGCCACCCAAACGCTCTAGCATGTCAATCATGGTGGGGGGGGGGGTTCTGCGAGCATAATCACACGACCCATTCTGCACATGCCCCCTAACCATCTGAGATGTGCGTTTAATCATCGGTTGAACATACATCTCTGAAGCAGGCCATCAGTGCACAGAAATCCAATTCCCTTTCTGTCTATGAAGACCATAACTAATGCACAAAAGGAGAGTTATGGTAAAACTCACCTTCGTTAAAGCTCTTTCTTCGAAGTCCATAGGGTCCACAGGGGGGACATTGGGGTGTAGGTGGGATCTGGAGGACCGGACACCAACAGCCAAGCTTTTCAATCCCAGGATGCTCCAGTCCTTCCCCCTATACCCCGCCCACAGCCTGAGGGCACTTCAGTTTTGTTAACAAGCCCAAGACAGCAGCAGGACAGGAGAGAAGGAAGACTGGTACACTGAGGAATCACACTATCACGCAGAGAAGGAAACAAGTAACCAAGAGAGGAAGCCCATAGAAGCCAGGTGCGTCAGGGCGTGTGCCCTGTGGACCCTATACACTCCAAGTTACGTTTTAACATAACTATACTTTTCTTCTTCAGGGTCCATAGGGCTCCACAGGGAGCCAATGAGGATGTTCCAAAGCAGTTGTTCAAGGGCGGGAACGCTCCTGCGCTGATAGAACCCTATGTCCCTGAGAGGCAAATGTATCAAAGGCATAAAACCTAAGAAAGGTGTGGACAGGGGGGCGTGGCTTGGCAGCCATTTGAGAAAGCTGGGCTTCCCTGCAGCTCCCGAGGAATATACTGCTGTCCGGCTGCTGGTGACACTCTAGGGGGCCATAAATGATGCACCACTGCCTATAATAACCCCCTCAGACTATTCTGTGTGTCCGGTGCCGTGGTCGCGGAATCGGGGAGTCGCTGGACGCTCCCGCGGATTGCGGCCTGGTCCTTCCACAGAAGCCGGGGCCTCGATTTATGGCCTGAAGTCCGGAAGTGTGGCCGCAGCTAGATTTCGGCGCTTGATCGCCTGTATACGGGAGCGTGGTCCCCCCTGCCTTCTCTGCTGTCACTCTCCCTGACTGTCCTGCCGGAGGGAGAGAGGTTGTTGCCGCCTGCTGTCCGGCTGTCAGCGCCGTTGGGACTCACCGCCCGGAGATTACTCTTCTTGCCATCATACTCCGCTCCACGGCCCACTAGCTGCCTGGACTGTGAAGTAATTAAGGAACATAACTTACCAGCCCTCAGCAGGGAGCCATTTTCTAATTAAGTTTCTGATGGTACAAGCCGGATGCAGCTGCAATTATAGATCCATCTATATATATAACTGCAATAATCTACAATCATCTATAACACTCATTATTTTTTTTTTTTTTTACTTACTATAATCTAGTGAGTGTTAACTGATTATAATCTATTGGAGAATCTCATTTTCATCTCCTACAAGGTGGAATTACAGCGCCATCTAATGCTGCTTTCATATATTGCCTTATAGATGGATATACCATTAGCCGACTTTCTTCTTTTTATCTAGTCATGACTCTCCAGATGTTTTTTCTTCTATAAATCATGCTGTGACCTGCGATTGCTCCAGAGAATTCATTGCACTGTTCGGCTAGCATTCGCCAATGTTCCCCTCCCTCATCTTTGGAAATCTCGGCACACTTGTTGATTGAATAATCCGTTTTTGTCATTTCAATATGTCACAAAAAAGTCGCAAAAACTCTGCCGCTCCTAAGCCTAGCATACTCAGAGCATGGGAAAAATCTGGTTCTCTGACTCGACAAACGCCGATTGCAGACATTGTTTCCGACGTTGAGGAAGATACCTCTGCGGATGCCGTTCTGACAACTAAAGACATTATAGCTATTGTTACTAAAACTATCCAGTCAGAAATGAGGTCGGTGCTCACAGAATTTAAAACTGAATTAGCAGATCTTGGCTCCCGCACAGATGTTCTGGAACAGAAGATGGACGAAGTCTGTCAGTACCAAAGCGTAGTGGAGCAAGAGCTTGCTGATCTGCACTCGGAATTTGATACGTATAAAGATCACCTGGAGGACTTAGAGAACCGGAACCGACGGAACAATATCCGAATCCGCAACATTCCTGAAGACATAACGGCAGATACTCTTCCTGGGTTCTTGGAAGGACTTTTTTTTCATTTGCTACCAGATATATCAAAAGATATGCTCCACTTGGATAGGGCGCATAGGGCATTGCGGCCGAAACCCCCTCTGAATCAACCCCCGAGGGATGTTATCTTAAGATTTCATTATTATAAAACAAAAGACCGGTTCATGCATTCTGTCCGTGGCTTATCTACAATCTCCTATTCAGAGTATCAACTTCAAGTGTTCCAAGACCTAGCTCCGTCTACTCTTAAGAAACGCCGGGACCTTATCAATATAACCAAAACATTGCGAAATCATTCTAGTCGATATAAATGGGGTTTTCCTTTTCAACTCCAAATCACAAGGAATGGAGGCACATATATTGTTAAAACCCCTACACAAGGCTACGAGCTTCTAAAAACTTTCGGTCTTATCGATGATCTTCCTGAATCCATCCGTAAACAAATTGCCTCACCACAGCAAAGCCCTTCAGTACCATCCCCCAAATGGTCTCAGGCCTAACTGATGTTGTTTATTTCAAATTGGCATCGTGTCAATATCCTATTTTTGTGTTTTTTAAATGCTTTCTTCTTAGGAGAAGTCACTGTTAGTTAAATTGGTATCATCCCGGGTTATTCATTCTTCTGAAAGTATAATGTCTGTATGTTTATTGTTGTTAATAAGATGTCATAGTTCATCTGTTATGTTAGCTAAATTTTAGGATGGTTCGGGTTGTCAAGTAGAACCATCCTTTCCTAAGTTGGAACGTTAATGAGTACCCTTCTATCGTATCTACAGTGATTCTACATTTATTATTATGTTTTTTATTGTTATTTTTTGTTCACGATGTCTACAGTATTCTCCTTATGTCTGTTACCTCTAACACTTTCTCTGGACAAATGGTCACAGCTTCTATACTGTCCTAGTACACATGTACTATACATCTTTAGTTCTTCTACTTTTTATTTTCTTTCTTTGTCATGCCCCCCGCCAAAGGGAAGGTATTTGTAATGCCTTCTCTTTCAAATTTAGGCCTGTCCTTTGTGTTGGTCAAGGTCTTTTCTTTTCTACTACCTTGGTAGTTCCTGATCTCTTTCCTTTCTCCCCTAATCTGTCCTCTTTTTTTCCCTGGATCTCTAACCAGTCAATATGTCCAATTCATATACTACGGAATTATCTAGATACATATCCACCATGAAGTTAAAGGTTCTTACGTTAAATGTCAACGGGTTAAATTCCCCCACTAAAAGGGCCATGGCCATCCAGTTTTTCCATCGTCGTAGACCAGATGTTGTTTTCTTGCAGGAGACGCATCTTAAAGCCCCTCATCCATCTCTAGCAAGCAAAATATACTCACAGGTTTACTATTCGAATATGTCAGCTAAGCGTAGAGGCACGGCAATTATGCTACATAGGGACTTCCCTATCAATATAGACAAAGTGATATCTGATGACCAGGGCCGGTATATCATCATATCAGGGACGTATAGTAACTCACCGATTGTTTTAGCATCGGTATATGCCCCGGCAATGCAGCAGGCATCCCTATTTACTAGCCTCTTCAATCATATATCCCAACTCCCACAGGGCCTCATTATAATTGGGGGGGATCTTAACACCATCTCAAATCACATTCTAGACAGATCTCGTCCCGTCTCAATCTATTCCACTCAAGCTAAACTCACCAAACGACTGCATTCTTACATGTCACTTAACGATCTTTATGACGCATGGAGAACTCTTTATCCCTCAGCTAGAGGTTATACACATTATTCCCCGCCACATAATATTCATACACGAATCGATTATTTTTTAGTTGACCGGGCATCCACCCAAAGGCTCTTGGGGGCACAGACCTTACCTATCCCTTGGTCAGATCATTTAGCTATCGAGATGGAGCTTTTGGTTACAAGCCCGACACCCTTGACCCGTTGTTGGCGCTTAAATGAGTCTTTATTAATGAAACAGGCTCATATAGCACAAATTACATCTGCTTTAAAAGATTTTTACGCCACTAATCTCACTCCGGATATCTCCCCCTCAATACTTTGGGAAGCCCATAAGTCCACACTGCAGGGTTTTTTCATCAGCCTATCTTCTGCTCAGAGAAAGGCGGAACTCACGCGTATAAATGAACTGGAATCTTTATTATCCTCCCTCACGCAGCTCCATCAACGTTTTCCCAAAAAACGCACGTATCTAAAAATTTTATCTGTAAAGGGTCAGCTATCTCAGATTCTCTCTAAAAAAGCGGCGAATGCATTATTGTGGACACGCCAGAGATTTTATGAGAAATCTAACAAGGCAGACACATTATTGGCCCGCCAACTAAGAGCCAAACGTACTCGTAACAGGATTATCTCCTTAAGAGACTCGAACGGCTCACTAACTCATGACCCCAAGGCTATGGCTAATCTATTTCGGGAATACTATTCATCTTTATATAACCTCCCACCTGTAGACATAAATACCCCCCACACTCTTAATGGAATACGCCAATATTTGGAATCTTGTCAATTACCTAAACTCTCTGAATCACATATTGCCTTACTTAATGCCCCTATCACTGAAGAGGAGATTATAGCAGCTATAAAGCATCTACGTAGGTCAGCTGCCCCTGGTCCTGATGGATTTTCCGCTCTCTATTATAGAAAATTTACTATAACCCTACTTCCTATGCTTAAGCTACTATTTAATTCTTTGTTGGAGGGTAAATCGCTTGATGCGGCCACCACCAGGGCCAATATAGTTGTCATTCCTAAGCCTGATCGAGACCCCCTGGAGTTGAAAAATTATAGACCAATCTCACTTCTGAATGTAGACCTGAAGTTATTGGCTAAGATCCTAGCTATTCGGTTAGCCCCAATTTTACCCCACCTAGTTCATTCGGACCAGGTGGGCTTTATCTCCAATAGACAGGCCTCAGACAATACGAGACGTCTGATTGATCTAATACAAATTGCTCAGGGCAGATCAGACCCGACCCTGGTGGTGGCTCTCGATGCTGAGAAGGCCTTCGACCGTGTGGCTTGGCCCTTTATTCAGCAAACTTTGCTTAACATGGGGTTCTCGGGTGCGTTTTTTTAATGGATTATTCTCATTATATCATAATCCATCAGCTTCCGTTTTAGTTAATGGCCTTTCTTCCGACCCTTTTCCCATCTATAACGGCACCCGTCAGGGTTGCCCCCTTTCCCCTCTTATATTTGCGTTGGTGATGGAACCCCTAGCCTCAAAGATTAGATCGAGTTTGAATATCTCTGGTATTCGAGTTGGCAATACTGACCACAAGATCGCTTTATACGCTGATGATGTGATTCTAACTTTAACTGACCCCCATTCATCCCTCCCAAATCTTTTTTTCGAGATAGATAAATATAGCACACTCTCTAATTTTAAAATTAATACAGATAAGACGGAGATCTTAGACTTACAGACCCCCCCTGCTGACCTTCGCATTCTTCAAGCTGCATTCCCTGTCCGCTGGCAAACGGATAAGATAAAATACTTAGGGGTTTATTTAACTAAGACGTATTCCTCCTTATACGCAGCCAATTTTCCTAGACTATTGGCCTCCATTAAGTCCGACCTTCATACATGGAATAGATCTATAATCTCTTGGATAGGACGTATGGCTTCAATTAAAATGAACATTCTTCCTCGGCTGCTATATATGTGGCAGACTCTCCCGATACATATTCCAATCACAATCCTGAAAAATATTCAAGTAGAGATCTCACATTATATATGTGCTGGGAGACGACCCAGAGTAAAGATGCGCTTGTTACAAAGACCTCGTAGTGATGGAGGGCTGGGTATTCCTGATCTAATCAAATATTATCGGGCAACCCACTTAGTCTCGTGTGTTCTCTGGCACGCTCCGCCTAGCCAGAGAGTTTGGACATCTATCGAAGCCGGAGCATTATCTGTTTATTCTCCCTATTCTTTCCTTTGGTGCCCTGCCCTTTCACGATCACCTAAGCTAAACATACTTTCCACTGTTCGATTTACGATTTCGATTTGGAACCAATGCTCCCGTCTCTATAATATTCGCTCATCTCATCCCTTAATGGTCCCTCTATGGAACAATCCTGAATTTGTCCCAGGTACACAATATAAATCCTTTCGCCAATGGACTAAATCTGATATCTTATTTTTATTTGATTTAGCTCCCTTGCAGACTTTCCCGGAATTTGTTGAATTGCAATCTCAATTCTCCCTACCCAATAACGTTTTTTTTCAGTACCTCCAATTACGCCATTTTTTTCATTCCCAGACGCAAACCTCTATAATAGCTGATAAAACTACACTTGATTCACTCTGTCTACATCCTCACTCAACTAAGGGTCTTATTTCCACAATTTATCAATCATTAATCCAACATAATCAACCCGTAAAAGAAGCCCATGAGGAGGCCTGGGAGAGAGAGGCGGGCGAGATATTAACACCTGAGGAATGGTCAGATATAAGGAATGAGATTGCAAAGAGCTCTATTTCAGTCCGCATACAGGAAAACTCCTACAAAGTTTACTATAGATGGTACCTGGTCCCCACTCGACTTCATGCTATTTACCCCTCTTCCCCTAATTTGTGCTGGAGGCTCTGTGGCCAGGTGGGATCCATGCTGCATATCTGGTGGTCCTGTCCTAGTATTCAGAGGTATTGGGTGGATATACATAAATTGATTAAGGATGTAGTTGATATTCAAGTCCCAAATACTCCTTTATATACCCTCCTATCTCGGCCTATTCCAAATACCACACGAGCCGAACTGAAATTAATCAAACATATATTGAATGCAGCTAAATGTACGATTGCCTCCCTTTGGAAGTCATCCACTCCCCCTTCTGTTTTAGCTACTATTAACGCCATATGGCACACCTATAAAATGGAACGAATTACAACTGTCCTACATGACACTCCAGATCACTTTGTTAAAACATGGTCCCCATGGACCGCACATTTTTCTGCTGAACCACCCCTGACAACGATTTAGCTCTGTCTTATTTGGACATAATTTGTCTCAGCGATTTTGCTCTCTAATTGACTGGTACCCCCCCCACCCTCTTCCCTTCTCTTTTTCCTAATTTTTTACTATTCTGTATAACCTATTCTTTTGCATATTTGTATTCAATGTTTATATATATGTTCCTGTATCTATATATAATGTATTCCTTTTTTTGTGATATATCTTGTGATATATGTTTCTTAATTCTAATGTTATTGTAGTTCACAGAGTTTTTTCTGTGATTATGTTATTTTATTTTCTGTGTCAATTATGGTAATGTTACTATTTTAAATGGAATGGAATATAAAAAACGATTCAATAAAAATATTTCTCAAAAAAAAAAAAAGAAAGGTGTGGACAGAAGACCAGGTGACCACCTTGCACAGCTGTTCCGCTGAGGCGCCACGCCAGGCTGCCCACGAGGGACCCACAGAGCGAGTAGAATGAGCCGAGACTGTAGTCGGCACAGAAGGGCCAGTCTGCGTGTAAGCCTGTGCGATAGTCATCCGAATCCATCTGGCCTGAGTCTGTTTGTTAGCTGGCCATCCATATAGGACAAAGAGGGAGTCCTATTTCCTGCTGGAAGTAGTACGGTCCACGTAGACCTTCAGAGCATGGACCACATCCAAAGAGGCCTCATCTGCTGATAGGTCTGGTGACTTAAAGGCCGGAACCACAATTTCCTCATTTAGGTGGAAGCGAGAAACCACCTTGGGAAAGGAGCCTGGGCGTGTTCAAAGAACAGCCCTGTCCTGATGAAATATCAAAAAGGGGGAGCGACATGAAAGCAACCCTATATCTGCACTACGGACAGACGCTACAGCAATAAGAAATAGAGCCTTCGCAGTGAGCCATTTGACACAACAGTCCAGGGGTTCGAATGGAGGTTTCTGAAGTGCTTTCAGCACCACTGACAAATCCCATGGAGCCACAGCAGGGACAAACGGAGGTTGTATTCGTAGACCATCTTGCATGAAGGTGTGAACATCCGGTATATAGGAGCAATTCTGTGCTGAAACCACACAGACAAAGCAGAAACCTGCACTTTGAGAAATGCTAGGCGGAGGCCTAGATCCAGTCCAGCCTGAAGAAAGGCAAGAACTCGAGAGACATTAAAAACTTTAGGGTCATTCTATAGTACAGTATGGTTATTCTATAGTAAATCCTGACTGAGGCCGGTTTACGTGCTCTGAGCATGGTCTGGACCACAGAGCCGAATAAACCCTTAGCCGTTAGGATGGATGTCTCAAGAGCCAAGCCGTTAAGAGACAGACAGGCTAGGTCTGGATGTAGACATGGACGCTTAGACAACAGGTCTACTCGTAGAGGAAGTTGAGGAGGAACGTCCATTGAGAGCCTTAGAAGATCCGAGTACCAATGACGTCTGGGCCAAGCCGGAGCTATTATCAGGACTGTGCCCCCTCCTGTCTGAAATTCTGAAGCACTCGAGGAAGCGGGGATATTGGAGGGAAGAGATATGCCAAATGGAAGTTCCATTTCACCGACAAAGACCCCATTTGCCTACTAGCTGAAAGACTTCCGGATGTAGGGACCATTCTCCTGCATGCACGTCGTGGCGGCTGAGGAAATCCGCTTTCCAATTGAGAATCCCGAGGATGAATACTACGAAGATGGCTGGGAGATTGCATTCGGCCCATGTGAGAATGTGGGACACTTCAGTCATTGCTGACTGACTTCGAGTGCCCCCATGGTGATTGAGGTAGGCCACAGCGGTGGCGTTTTCGGACTGTACTTGTACTGGCCTGTTTTTCAGAATATTCTGAGCCAGGTTGAGAGCTCTGTAGATGATTCGAAGTTACAGGATGTTGAATGTCAACACTGCCTCGACTGGGGACCAACGGCCCTGGAAGAAGTGCTGGCCGGTTACTGCGTCCCACCCTCGGAGGCCTGTGTCCTTGGTGAGGAGAACTCAGTTCGGGAACCAAAAGGGACGACCCTGGTCCAAATGGGAAGTCTGTAGCCAACAGGCTAGAACCAGGCGAACTTGCGGGGGGAGGCTCATCGTCTGGGATTTGAGCAGATGGGGTGGCCCGTTCTACCTGGAGAGGATCAGGTGTTGTAGGGGCCTGGAGTGAAACTGGGCGAACTCCACCATGTCGAAGGTGGACACCGTTGATTCCAAGTGAACTCTGCGATTGTGAAGTGGTCTGCGTAGTCAGTGCTGTAGTGCTGAAATCTTGTCTGCCGTTAGGAAGATTCTCTTTACTCGAGAGTCCAGGAGGACTCCCAAATGTTACATCCTTTGAGAGGGTGTCAGGGAAGACTTCTTCTAGAGTATCAGCTAACCGTGAATTTGTAGAAAGGCAATGGTTACCTGCAGATGGCGGTGAAGGGTCTCTGGGGAGCTGGCCGTGAAGAGAGTCTGGGGAGCTGGCCAACAGCAAGAGATTGCCAAGGTATGGGAGTAGTCCGATTTCTTGACGACGAAGAGAGGCCGCCATAACTGCCATGATCTTGGTAAAGACCCGGGAGGCCATTGAAAGGCCGAATGGCAGAGGCTGAAATTGGAAATGTTGCTGCAGCGTAGCAAACCGGAGACATTGTTGATGAGAAGGCGCTATAGATACATGTAGGTAAGCATCCTGAATGTTTATGGATACTATAAAATCTCCAGGCTCCATAGCTAGCATAATAGAACGGAGGGTTTCCATACAAAACCTGCTCATCCTAATGAACTTGTTGAGGAGGGGACCCGAATTATTACTACTGAATTCAGTAAGGACTGAATGGCGCTTTGGAGCAGCAGGGCCTTGGTTGAGTCCGATGGCGGTCCTGTGCAAAAGAACTGTTGGATGGGGGTTGCATCAGGAAGGACAGGGCAGATCCGTGGGAGACCACTTCTCTTACCCAGGCATCTGACGTGATTTGATGCCAAACCTGGGCGAATTGAAGAAGCCGGCCTCCCACCCAGGGAGAGGACGGCCCAGTCAGGCTACAGACTTGTCCTCAGACTTGGCAGGTGGAAGTCTAGTAGCCCAGGCTTATTTGGCCCTAGGCTTAGAGGCCATGGTTGATGTCTGCTGACGTGTAAAGGACTGGCCCTTGGCTTTGCCTTGAGGGCGAAAGGACCGATAGGATGATGTCCTCAGTTTTGTATTATATGCAGAGGGCAGGAACGCCGTCTTGGAAGTTACCAAAGTAGTCACAATTTTATCTAATTCTGGACCAAATATGATGTCTCCCGAATAAGGCAGAGACTCCAGAGCCCGTTTTGAGTCTGAATCAGCTTTCCAGGAACGGAGCAAAACAATACTACGGGCCACTACCGAACTGGCAGATATTGTGGAGGCCAGGAGAGCCGTATCCATAGCTGCTTCACCTAAGTAAGAGGCTGCATTCCTAATGTGAGATACGTAGGATAGTTGTTCCCTTGAAGCATCTGGGGAAATGTCGCTTCTAGGGCCTCTCCCCAACTCTCAATGGCTTTTGCCACCCACGCTGTAGCAGGATCAGTAATAGCTCCTGTAAGAGAGTAAATGGATTTATGACAAGCTTCTATACGTCTATCTGTAGTCTCTTTCAAGGAGGTTGTAGTATGAATTGGTAATGTAGCATTTTTAAACAGACATGTTACATGAGAATCCACTGCTGGGGGACCTTCCCATTTAGTGCAATCAGTAGCTGGAAGAGGGTAAAAGGAACTTAACCATTTTGGAATTTGAAACCTTTTACCGGGCATATTCCAGGTTTAACTCATGTGATCAGATAGCTGGTCCGAGTGAGGGAACTTTGGTAAAACTACCTTTTGTCGAGGGGGGCGTGGCCACGGCAGCAATAGTGTAGGACACAGGGACTCTGAGCTCTCCGGCTGATAATCCTGCTTAACCCTCCTGAGACCCCTATATCAACGTTACTACCCTGCTGTCTCTCACATACCTTGCCAGGAACCTGCTGACTTGGTTGGAGCTGTGTGGAGTGAGGAGAGTGGCTCTTGAGGGCCTCCATTGCATTCCCTGGGCCTGCCTATCTGTGATTCCAGAGCTGCACCCAGGCCTCTCCTCTCCTGTTGGCTTCTGTATTATGCAGCCTGTCTGTGCCTGACAAGGGGGCTTTGCTGGGAGCTTCTGGTCTGCTTCTCCTGCCTGGCTTGTGTTTAGAGTCAGGGTCAGGGAGGTTATCTCTGAGTCTGATACTGCAGGAGTTCTGCCAGACATCACTATTTCTCCCTGCTCTGTGTGGAGAACTGTCAGCTCTGCAACTGTGGGACTCAGCAACACTTCTTTCCTTGTAAGTGATTTCTAAGTTTGGAGGAATCTCTGCCTGTTGCTGCTGCTGTGTCACTACCTGTGCACTTATATATTATAACTAGTCTCCTACATTATTCTCCTACATTATATTAATACTATGGGGAAAACAGGTCATGCTGCTGCTGCAAAACTGGAACGCTTTGCCCGTTCCTCTACTCCTGTGCCCCCAGTGTGTTGTGATCCCCAGGGTACATCCAAGTCTGTGACCCCACCTCCCCCTGCTGCATCTGGGTCAGATTCATCACCAGAAGTTACGCTGCAACAAGTGCTGGAAGCAGTTACCTCCTGCGAGACTAAATTGGCAGATAAGATTGAGAAAGTTCAATCCGATATATCTTCTCTTCATCAAGGTCTCCAGCAGGTCCGCGAAAGAGTCGGGGAGGCAGAAACACGTCTATCTAATCTGGAAGATTCCCAGACCCCACTACGGGCTCAAGTGGCCTCCCTGACATCCCAAATGTCCGCAATGCAGCATAAAATTTCCGATATGGAGGGCAGACTGCGCCGCAATAACGTGCGGTTCGTTGGTCTCCCGGAAAGAGAGGAGGGGTCTTCACCTGAAACATTGCTTGAGAAGTGGTTGGGGGATACATATGGCAGAGACTCATTTACTAACCAATTTGCTGTGGAGAGAGCGCATCGGATCCCTACCTGTCCCCTGCCGCCTGGCGCTCCACCGCGCACATTTATAGCCAAATTTCTTCATTACCAGGATCGTGATACTGTGCTTCGATTGGCTCGAGTTAAAGGGCCACTGGAACGCAACGGTGTAAAAATTTCTATGTTTCCTGATTTCGCAATGGATGTCCAAAAAGACAGAGCTAAATTCCTTCCAATAAAGCATCGTCTCCGGGATTTAAATCTTCAGTACGCTATGATTTTTCCATCTAAGCTGCGAGTGGTTGCGGATGGAGAGTCAAAATTTTTCTCTACACCACGGGAGGCTGCGGCGTGGCTGGACCGGAGATCTCCTGGGAATAGGCAAATGGCACCGGAATGACTGTACTGATTGCATTTGCTGATTATAATTGTTTATAGCCAGAAATTGCTAGTGTCATTACGACATTAAATAGGCCTTTTTCTGATATTCCAATATTTATATTTCTATAATAATATTTATGTTGTGATATTGGTTGGATATTGTTCTATGTCCCGCTCCCCTTACTGGGTATATATTTTTTTTTTTCTGGTAGGGTTTTTCTTTTTCTTTTGTTGTTTATGTTGATATTTCGGTCAAAATATGGCCGGAGAGTTCCGTTGCATTGGTGGTTATTTTTATTCCAGTGCCTTTTACGCCTATAAGGATCGAGTAGTTGTATCCTGTGGGTTTTAGTGTAGTTTAGTTTTGGGTTTAAGTATGCCTAAGTTCGGGTGGGTAAACAGGGTGGGGGGTGGTTTTGGATGGGTTGTCCAATCTTTTTCTTACAAATGTTTTTTTTTATTTTTTCTGTACCACACTATTTTTAAGGTAACTTCAATTATGCTTTATAGTTCAATGTATTACAATGGTGAAACTTTTAACATGGAATGTCCGGGGGGTTAATGATCGTTTAAAGCGCTCTTTGGTCTTTAAAATGATTAAGCAATATGGGCCTGATATTTCTTGTCTAATGGAGACGCATTTGGTCGGGAGTAAGGTACTAGCTCTAAAAAGACCATGGGTGGGATGGGCTTATCACTCCTCGCATACTTCATCATCCAGGGGTGTCTCCATTCTTATTAATAAATCTGTCCCTTGTTCTTTTACTGCGGTCCAAACTGACCCTTATGGCAGATATGTGTTTCTGGATTGTGTACTGTATTCTAAGCCCATTTTATTGTTAGCAGTGTACATCCCCCCTCCTTTTTCATATGACGTTTTAAAAAAAGCTGCTGAATTTGTGGCCCGTTCTCCAGATACGCCAGTGCTCTGTTTGGGAGACTTCAATAATATAATGGACCAGTCTATGGATAAGTGGCGTGAGTCTTCAAGTTCTCTTTCTAAAGGTGGTGAGGGCTTTGCTAAGTTTGTAACTGACTTGGGATGGGTTGATGCGTGGCGAGTTAAACACCCTGGAGTACAACAATTCTCCTGTTTTTCCTCCGCGCATCACTCTTTCTCTAGATTGGATTTGGCCCTGGTGTCCCCATCTATTGTACCTAATATAACTAACATTGAATATAAAGCCAGAAGAATCTCAGATCACTCCCCACTTCTAGTAGAATTGAATATGTGTAGTCCTAGAGGTCTCCGTTTATGGAAACTACACCCCTCTTGGCTTCTTCAAATGGGTGCAGGTTCAGAGCTGGAAGTTATGTGGGATGGCTATTTCACTGACAATGTGGGATCTGCCTCTGTAGCTAATGTTTGGGACGCCTTCAAGGCCTATTTACGTGGGTCTCTGATCAAAAGGGTAGCAGAATTAAAAACATTTTATAGGGAAAAAGAACGTGTTTTGGAGATGGCCTGTAGAAATCTTGAGTTGGATTACTTGGGGGACAGGTTGGAATCTTCACGTTTAAAATGGTTGACTGCACAGACAGAGTGGACTGATCATTTGACAGATAGAATGAACCGTAGACTGTTATTCCGTTCTCATTTATATTATATGCAGGCTGACAGAACTGGTAGTTTTTTGGCACACTTGGTTCAAGCTGATCGTCCTTCTGCTGTTGTCTCGGAACTAATTGGGCCTGAGGGTTCTATGGTCACATCTACACAAGATATTGCAGAGGTTTTTAGTTTATTTTATAAAAACTTATATCAAACACAGTTGACTGAGGACGTGAATGCTTTATCATTATATGTTGCTTCTGCTAGGCTTCCAAAATTGTCATCCGAGGCTCGGGCGTATTTAGATGCCCCGTTGACCCTGGAGGAGGTAGATGCTGCGATTAGTTCCTTTCCCGGTAACAAGGCACCCGGATCTGATGGGATTCCCATAGAGATATATAAAAAACATGCTCGTATCTTTGTTCCAAGACTTTTAGATCTGTTTAATGGGCTCTATGAAGATAATTTGTTCTCTCCATCTATGTCTGAAGCCATAATTGTTGTGCTCCCTAAACCCGGGAAGGACCCTAGATACCCTGATTCCTATAGGCCAATTTCTCTAATTCCCACAGATGCCAAAATTTTGGCTAAGATCCTTTCTATTCGGCTAAACACTGTTATTACTTCGATTGTTCACCCAGACCAATCAGGATTTATGCCAGGCAAGTCGACGTCGGAGAACATTAGAAGGCTGCACACTCACTTACAGGCCTCCCATGGCGAAGAATCGTCCTCTGTTATTGTGTCATTAGATGCTGCAAAAGCATTTGACTCTGTGGAGTGGCCCTTTCTGTGGGAGGTCATGTTATGTTTTGGGTTTGGGCCGGTGTTCTTGAAATGGGTAAAGCTTATGTATGCGAACCCTACTGCCAGGGTGTCAGTGAATGGGTTTATCTCCCCATCCTTCCCCCTGTCTCGGGGCACAAGACAGGGTTGCCCCTTGTCCCCAACCCTGTTTGCATTGGCTATTGAGCCGTTAGCCTGTATTATACGTTCTCACCATGATATTATAGGTCTACAATTGGGTAATAGAATGGACAAAGTTTACTTATATGCATATGATTTATTACTTTTTTTGTCTGACTATGTAACAGCTATGCCTGTGGTTCTTCAAGTCATAGAACAATTTGGAATTTTTTCTGGTCTTAAGATAAACTGGGACAAATCACCTATCCTTCCTCTTAGGGGGTTGTATCCGACTGTTCCCATTGTCACTCTCCCTCTCTGTTGGGTAAATAAATTTCAATATTTAGGTATCTGGATAACTAATTCCCCAAAGGACTATATAGTATTGAATGTTGAGCCCGTTTGTCTACTTAAAGGGCAAACTTCAGTCCTGGCGCCGGCTCCCTCTTACCGTTACTGGTAGAATTAACTTAATAAAGATACATTGTTTAGGCGTTTGAATAGTCTTCTTTCTTCATTGGTCTGGGTGAATCGTCGACCACGTATTCAATTGGCAGCTCTGACCCGATCTAGGTCTGGGGGAGGTTTGGCTCTTCCAAATTTTAAATTTTATTATTATGCGGCGCAGATGGCACATATACGGTTATGGCTTCAAGATGACTCCCCTAATGCCCTGCACGTTTTGTTGGTTTCTCAGATTTTCCCTAACTTTACACCATTGCAGGCCTTGCTTGCGGGTAGAATTATACAGAAAGGCCCTCCCCTGTTGATGCAAGCTATTAAGATATGGAAATTGGTATCTAGTATTCTACAGTTTACGGGATTAGATCCAGACACTTCTCTATGTAGTTATCGTATATTACCTGAACTGGCCTCTTTACAGCTTGAGGTGACATGGGGTTCTAACAGTGTAACTACATTGGGTCATTTATATGACACTTCAATTCTTAAATCATTTGCACAACTCCAAGAAGCTCATCATCTCCCTCAATCATATTTCTATAGATATTTACAATTACGGCATGCTCTCTCGGCTCAATTTTCAGATGGCCCTCCTCTAATTCAAATATCCCCATTGAAGTCATTTCTTTTATCTTTAGGTCCCCGGAAGACGCTTTCTTACTTATACTCCTATATATTGTCTTCTTATCATAAGGATAGTTTACCACATCTTAGATCAAAGTGGGAGAGAGATATTGGCCTTATAAGTGATGCGGAATGGGATAATGCTCTAGAAGCTCCTCGTATTTCCACAACTTCTATAAGATTTCAACAGATTCAACTGTTTATTTTACACCGTACCTATTTAACTCCTGTTCGTTTGCTGAGATTTGGGGGGAGAGCATCTGACATATGCCCTAAGTGTAAAATTAGTAGCGGTACTTTCTGGCACCTTCTATGGGATTGTCCGGTGGTTAGCACTTTTTGGAATAAGGTTCTGAGAGTTTTGTCCAATACAGGTATTGCTCCACTTTAGCTACGCCATTGACGTGCTGTTTAGGCTCTATGGACGATGAGGTAGTGGACAGATATCAAACAATACATTGTCAATATGTGTACACTAGCTAAGGTATGTGTGGCTCGGTCGTGGATGGCTCCTACAGGACCAGATTATAATGCTTGGCTGTCCTTGGTCCGTACCACTGTTGAACATGAAAAACATGTGTTTATTTGTCGCAAAGCTGAGAAGAAGTATGAACGTATCTGGAGCAGTTGGCTTAAATCCTGTTATGCCCGTGCATTGCCTACTGATTGACCGGTATATTATTGTTAGGATAATTAGGTAGATTATTACTTTGTTGGAGGTAATGTGCTGTGTGATAAGTTGAGAATTTTTGGGGATCTAGTTGATTTTGCCAATTTTTCAGGTGTTATTTTTGACAATATTCCAATATTTGTATAGTGTGGTATTTTTTTTTTATATATGTTTTATGTGTATATATATTTTGTTTGGTTATTTGTTAATGTATTTCTATAAACCAATAAAAATTTACTCAATTTAAAAAAAAAAAAAAAATACCTTTTGTCATTTAAAAAGTTCATTGTTTTTCTTAGAAGCGGGTTTATCCTCTTCTATTTGTAAAATAGATTTTACAGCTCTCACAAGAGCAGGTATATTTAATTTAGAGGGTGGCTCCTCTAAGGTCTGCGTCTTCTGCCTCCCCAGATGATATATCAGAATCAGATAACTAAGTGGACAGAGAAGATAACAGAGCATGTTTAGTAGGTAAAGGCTTTTCCTTTTGCAGCATTTGCTGACAATCTGTTGAGGTATTAGCCAAACCCTGTACTGAGGTAGACAAAACGTCTACCCATGGGGGATGCAAAGGATTTGCTGAGAGTACCTGCTGTGGCCATCCCACGGGGGGAGCCACCATGGGGACTGCTATGTGGTCCACAAGTTTTGCCAGCATCTGTGAATAGGCCGCCCAGGGTGGGTCCTGAGGAAGAGACACCGGGGCTGAGGGGCCTGGGGCTGTGTAACAATTAGTACAAAGACCATCCTGATGGAGGTGCTCTCGGGCTAAGCCCGCTGAACAGGACTTACAGGACAACAGAGTAGGGGCAGCAGCCTCAGGCTGCTTGTTATTCTTTCCTCTGACAGACATAGCCACAAGAATAATAGAATACACAATATGATACAGTGCAGTAAACACCCTGCAGTAGGTGTAATATGGCACAATGTAGTGTAAAACCGTGCTATATATGGCACAATGTAGTGTGCAAGTGAGGTATATAGTATGTGATAGCCCTGACAATTATATAGAAGATGTGAGGTACAATGAACCCCCTTATACCTCAGTATGTCAGGGTATAGTAGAATAAAGGGACAGGTATAAACTGACAGTATAGAAATTAGAGATTAGCGATAGTAGAAGTCACATACAAACGCAGAAAAAAATATTGCATGTCTGCAATGGGCACTAAAATCAACTACACAGACCACAGTGGCTGGTAGGATATAACACTGTATAACTTTGCCCGTGGGAGAGGTATACAGGGATACTGGACCCAGCGTTTCCCGGAAATCTGCTTGCAGAGAATGGCTGCCGCTCGTCTCTGAGGGGGCGCAGGGTGAAGGAGGGGCAGCTCAGGGAACAAAAAGACCACAGTGGAAAGGCTCCCTGAGCTGGGGGGGGGCTGCAGGTAGAAGGCCTTATCCCCTGGCTGACGTTAACCACCGTGTCCCCTGGCCTTTATAATATGCCTCTGCGCCAGTATATTTATGCCCCGGTAGTCTAGTGGAGTCGTGGGCAAACCAGTGTCCACATAAATGCCTCGGGTCTGTCTCCTGCTACCGGAGGCAAGACTGCACCAAGACGCGGGTACCCGCGAATGGGGTTCCACCATACCAGTCCCCTGGATTTCGGGCTGTAGTCTGTGGTCCAGGGAGCCTGCTAGCTAGTCCCCCTCGGAGCCCCGCGAGTACCTAGCACATGTTTGGTGTCACGGCGCCGTGGAGGGGTGATGGGGCGGCAGCACAGATGTCTTGAGGACAGTCTGGTGCTGCTCGCTCATTATGGTAAAAGTAAAAAATAAAATTAAATCATAAAATTAAAACTCGGGCTGCATAATGCAGCCCCCTGTTATAATAGTGGCCCAGCTCCTGCCGGACACCAACAAAACTGAAGTGCCCTCAGTGGGAAGGGAAGGACCCTGGGATTGAAAAGCTTTGCTGTTGGTGTCCGGTTCTCCAGGTCCCACCTACACCCCAATGTCTCCCTGTGGAGCCCTATGGACCCTGAAGAAGAAAAGCTTTTTAACTTAACAGATATGACATGTTCTGATCTCTCATTCAGATTATATCTGTTTGCATTAAGGTCACAAGGACAGGAAACCATTTTCTTGATAAAGATAGTTTACACATTTTTGTATCAGCAACACCCTCTCTCCTCCACTGCAACTACATAAAAGGACAGACCAAGACCACCTGTCTGTTTGAGCTCTTAAACATCTCCATTTTGCAAAGTGTAGTGTAGAAGAGGCTAAAACACAGCACTACTTAGTACAAATGTAATTACATATTTATGACTCTGGAAGATCCTCTATAAATCACAACAGCAACATACTTTCTTGTTGTTAAGTTTACCTTGTAATAGTGACTTTCCAGAAGTACTCCACCACATTCCTGGTGGCAATGAAATTCGCTTGCTACTTCTAACACCACTTTTATTTTGATTGACCACATTATGACTACTGTCAGCAGAGATTTTTGTCTCAAGAACTGGCATTTCCACTTCATCGGTTACAGTGCTTTTCAATCCCCTACCTGCAAGAGATCAAATTTTGTGTGTTAGAAAGGTCATTTTTATCCCACATCTTTAGAGGTGATTAAAATTTGCACCCGGCTGATAAATCCTGGAGGTGCAAGCAGAAATCCGACGTAAGTGCCAGCTGCGATGCTGTTATCCAGCCTTTAGCCAGAGAATGCCGATTAGCAGAACTAAACATCCAGTTTAGGCGCAGTAACCAGCATTCTCCAATTGAATAGCTCCAGGAACTATTTCCCGAGGCTATTCAGCATCGCCTCCTTTGTGACCAAAAATTTTTTAATTTTTTTTGTATATATGTCAAACTAGAGACAAAGGGCCTGATTCAGACCCGGACGCTATTTGCGGCCGCTCCCCTCTCAAAAAGGGTCCGGATATTTAAACTGAGCGCACGCTCTTTGCGGTGTGAGGACGCCTCTATGTCTGTGTGAGCGTCCGCTAAATGCGCTCGCTATTTTTTCAAGACACCCCTTTGCCGTTCGCAAATCACGTCATCTCCTGTTTTTATTAGATTAATCGGGAACATCGAACGGCATCTGAACTGCTCGCAGTGCTTGAGGTAGGAATTACTTCCCGTAATCACTGCGAGCAGTTCAGGGTAAAAGACAACCAAGTGACGTGATCGATGACGCTCCTTTGCTAATTATGCACTCCCATTAAACGCCATTTTGACCTTTGGGCACACCTGCGTTCTCACAACCACTCCCCCGTTTTCAAGCACCTTCCCGTTACCACCCACAAACGTCACATTCTGTCACACAAAATAGCAGCCCCTCTGTGTTTTACGAGCGCACGATTTCCGACTGCAATGACTGGTTTGCGCACGTGCATTGCGAACCATACACATGCGCAGTTGTGCTACCATCGCTCAGAGCGAGCGTGCGGACGCTAACGAGCGTGTCTGAATCGGGCCCAAATGTTTTTTGGTAGTATAATGAAAACTTTTTTTTTTTTTTTTTTAAACATAAATTTAATCAATATCACAGCTATTCCTCCTTGCTTATTACATTGTGCCCAAGTGTGCAGGAACCTAAAGACAATGGGGCTAATGCAGAGTTGAAGCTATGTCTGTTTGCAGAGCATATCTTTTGAATGAAGGAACACATGTGGGCTGTAATGGAGTTGCATGTTGATAAAGTTCAGAGAAGGAGTGGTAATGGAATTGCAGGCCATGCAGAGTGTGCAGAAGCATAAATATACTGGATTTCAAATGGTTCCTTTGGTATGTCAAGCCAATAGGTTAACTGTTTAAAAAACAGATTACAAAATGAAATTGCCGTAACTGTGGGTGCTAATGACACGAAAGACATGATAAGCCTCTACGGGCGGAATTCAATTGTATTCACGGCCCGCATCTCCCGTCTAAAGTGACAGGAGATCGCGGGCCGCTATGCAATTGTCCAAGATTTTTGTGCTGATCGCGCTCATAGAGGTCAGGTTTAGCCGCGTAAAGCAGCTAAACCCGACCAAAGTGCTGGGCACGATCGCGAAAAGTGATGTTTGGGCGCCCAAACATGTCACTTTTCGCACATTTCAGCTCTCATCCCCCAGGGGCTGCGAGCTGAAATGTAGCGCTGGCAGCTCATCGTGCCCGACAGGAGCAAGAATTGAACAGCTCTGTCGGGCGCGATAGGGGCTAGAAAGAATTGAATTCCGCCCTATGTATCAGTTTCATCAGGAATATGATATTTCCACCTCCTTATGCCCGACTACCCTCTTGAATATTATATCAACATACATCTGAGTATCTACTACAATCAATTTATATTTGAAAACAACCAAGTTACTTCAGTATTGTGACTAATTGAAATGAGCTCCACTGGCATCTGGCTAAACACACGGCAACATCTGAAAAAAAATCTCTAGGTAGCTAATATAACATACTTAAGATTTCCTGCTAGTGACAAATTCCTCCTCTTCCATGGGACTGGATGTTACAAACTATTTTTTCCTCTGATTCTCTCTCATCTATCTGGAGCTGGTCCCATTAGCAGCAACAACAGGCACTCTACTTAATATAACTGTATAGTGGTGGGTTTTCTTCTTTCTCCACTAGGGAACACAGGGAACACTCTGGGTATAGCCTGGAGAGTCTGGGGACTAAATAGTTAAGCATAAATGCCCAACAGCCCAGGCTCCCCGGCAGGAGCGGGCACCATTTTTATGGGAGACTGCAGTCCCCCACTGTTTATTTTTTTTTTTAGTACAAGAGTGGGCAGTGACAGGCATCCTATAGGACACCCTCACAGCCACTCCACTGTCACAGCGCCAGTGGCTGCAGCACTGGCGACTAGGTCAGTGACTTTTGGCCGCTGGACTCCAGGTCTCCCGGAGCCGCAGCTGCACCCAGACAGTTAAGCAGGGACAAGGTAAGAGCGGCTCCCTGCTTGCAGAAAGCTGCGTATTCGCGACTGTTTACCACCAGTGCAGGATACCACCGGCAGGGGGGGCTCCAGGTCATCCGCACCGCCCACTAGACCACCAGGGCAGTGAGGAACAGGATGCTGTTAGAACAGCGATGGTCATTTGCTCTGGGGTCCGGACCAGAGGGGGAAGGTAGGCTCCCCCTTTTAGTCCTCTCCCCCAACCCTGGGGCGTGCTTCCTTGCAGTAGACATCAGGTACCAGACAGGACATCCCTCATTCTACACCTCCTCCGAGATACTGGGCAGCCATTTTCTGCATAGTCTGCCTCAGCAAAGCACAGGGCGAAATGGTCACCTGTCTCCTCACATAACTCGCTCCTAGCAGCCTGCTTATATTCATATCTCCTTCCTGCTGTTGTTAGCTGGTTAGTTGAGCACTATTTGCCCACTTCTTCAAAGCATTGAGTGGTATGTATGCATGTGAGTATTATTGTACTTTCTGCCTCTGTGTCGGTGTGCCCTGCTGTTGATACTAGTCACCTTGGGGACACCATTGGTCAGTTGGTGCGTACAACTCAGTATATATATTTATATACATACCAATTAGCACTTGTATATCTAATAATTTATTAGATGCTCTTTGCGTTGCCCCTGAGGACACACCATTGCCTGGGCTTTAGTGTGTATGGATTTCTTGGATCGCTTTTTATGTCGTCCAAGAATAAGACTCCCAAGAAGCTGGGTGCTCCAGTGCTGCGCACTTGTAAAAAATGTGTCAAAGTAATTTCTCCTTAGGACCCAGACCCTGATGGCCTTTGTGTCCGTTGCTTTATGGCTCTACAGTAGTAGGTGCTTTCAGCCGTAGGATCCAGTCAGAAACCAGCTTGGGCTTCTATGTTGACACAGGTAATGTCACAGTTTGTAAACTGGCTTGAAGTTCAAGTGCTCCCTGTTACTAACATTTTATCCTACTCCTCAGCTACCTACTGAGGAGCCACCTTGGATGCAATCCTTTACTCAGTCCGTGCATGGGTTGACTGAAATGTCAGCATCCTTACAGCAAATGCTGAACAAGGATAGAGCTCCTGGTCGCAGGCCTGCAACATGGGAGAACCATACGCCGCTCTCTGGGGGAGGTTCTAACTCTGAGGGTTCCTTGGACAATGAGGCTAGTGTCTCTATTACCTCTGAGGTTGAGACTTTCTCGGCCTCGAAGGAGGCTAAGTCTCCAGTAGATGCGGAGGCACTTATTAGGGCAGTTAAATCTGTACTACTGGTAGTGGATTCAGAGCAACCTCCTAAATCAAAGGCCCCAGTATTCAATGTCAAAAGGCGGCAGTATCTGAATCCCCAATAGACGCTTTCAAGGTTCTAAGCGTATTGCTACCTTCCTTGGCCAGTGGATGCCCATATTACACGTCTAATCAACACTGCTTCCCTTAAGAATCCTACAGATAGAAAGCTGTATAATTTCCTTTAGACCATTTATATTAATGCGGGAGCAATTGCTTGCTTTGCCCTTGCATCCAACTGGGTGGCTAAGGCAGTTGGTCGCTGGGCTGATGCTTTAGAGGTCTGGTATAGACTTGCTGTCTCTGGTGGGACACGTTAGGGAGGCAGGTTCCTACCTGTCCGAGGCTGCCATTAATACATAGGTCTTAACCTGTTTGGTTCTGAATTGGACCTTTTTGGTCCTGAATTGGACAAAATAGTGGATACTCTGGCAGCATCTAAGTCGGTCTTCTTGCCATCAGCGGCTTCGCCCAGACCCAGGACATCTACTTCTCGTTCCTCTCGTGCACAGGAAAAAGCCAGGGGTCAACCTTTATCAAGGACCTAGGGTACTTCTTGCAAAGACTTCAAGCCCCGAGGTAAGCAGCCTTGGTCCACCAGATATCATGAGGCCAAGCTAGCAGACAAGCCTGCTGCATGATGGGGCGGGCCTGGGGGACCCCGGTGTGGGAGGTGGCTTCTTCTCTTTTAAGCAGTTTGGTTAGAAGCGTCATTTCTTAGGGCTACGCTGTAACATTTCAAAAGCGTTCGCCGACCCGTTTTTTCCAAAAGTTTTCCAGCACAGCCAGGAAAAGCTCTCTAGGAGTCTATTTGCTCCCTTCTGACCTCCAAGGTCATCAATCCAGTCCCCCCGTTTCAGAGAGGTATGGGTTTTTATGCCAATCTCTTACTCGTCCAAAAGTAGGATGGCTCGTTTCCTCAATTTAAAGCAGCTGAACAAGATCCTCTAGATTCCCAAATTCCACATGAAATCCCTTCGCTCCATAATTCTGTCTCTGGAGCCGGGGAATTTTATTGCTTCATTGGACATCTAGGATGCCTACTACTTACTTAGTTTGCAGTGAGGGGCAACCACTATAAGTTTCAGACATAACCATTTTGTCAGTCCACGTCCCCTCGTGTGTTCATGAAGGTCATGGCGAAGCGTCTTCGCTGCAGGGGCATCCGGATCTTGCCTTATCTGGACGGCCTGCTTCTCCTGGCCCAGTCTCCGACTGTTCTCAGGGACGACATCCACCTGTGGAGCTTCTGCAGTCACATGGGTGGATAATCAATTGGTGGACATCCACCTTGACTCCATCTTAGGAGATGCTCCACTTAAGAGCATTATTGCATTCCAAGAATCAGCGAGTCTTCCTTCCAGCAGACAAGATATTGGCTCTGCAATCCAGGATCCGCTACTTCCTGAGCCACCGCTGGGTGTCCAATCACTTCTGTATGCAGATCCTGGGGTCTCTTGCCTCCACCTTCAACATAGTGGAGTACAGCCAGTTCCACTTCCGGCCTCTGTACCTGGTCATTCTAATGCGGTGGAACAAGTCTCACCTGAACCTCAAGACGCAGGCGCTCCTTCTCCCCCTAGAGGTTCGTCTCTCTCTCTTTTCTCCTGTAGTGGCTCCAGTGCTCACACGCTGGAAAGGGGTCGTGCCTTTTGGATCCCGGACTGGATCCTACTCACCACCGATACAAGTCTTCGGGGATGGGGGGCAGTGGCAGGTCATCAGACCTTCCAGGGTCATTGGGAATTTCAAGAAAGTCAGCTGTCAATGATTGTCCTGGAGCTCCAAGCAGTGCACAGAGCTCTTTGCAGACGCAGTCTCCTCTCCAGGGACGTCTGGTCAAAATAATGTCTGACAACGCAACCACCATCGCCTACATAAACCACCAGGGTAGCAGTTGTGGCGCCAAGAAAGAGGTCAGCAGAATTCTCCTTTGGGTAGAGCGTCATCTTCCAGCTCTTTCAGCGGTCTTTATTCTCAGAGTCCAGAATTGAGAGGCGGACTTCCTGAGCTGCCGAGACGTTCACGCAGGCGAATGGGCTCTACATCCGGACATCTTTCAACTGTTTGTCCGTAAGGGCCTACCAAACAGACATGATGACGTCTTGTCACAACCACCAGTTGCCAAGATACTGCTCCAGCACCAGGGACCCCGGCACTCTCCTGGTGGACACTCTGGCGGTTCCATGGGAGTTTCCTCATATACATCTTCCCTCTAGTCTCAATAATCCCTCTGGTCCTCCGCAAATTCAAGCTGGAAGGAGGCACGGTGATCCTGGTGTGGCCATATTGCCCATGGTGGGTTTGGTACGCAGATCTTCTGGGCCTCTACATAGATGCCCCAATGCGTCTCCCCCTGCAGCCAGATCTTTTGTCTCTGGGCCCATGCTTCCATCCTGATCTTGGCAGTCTCGCTTTGACGGGGTGGCTCTTGAGACATCCGTCTTGAGAGAGAAGGGGTTTTCCAGAAGGGTAATTCGAACCCTGCTTAATGCTAGGAAGCCCTCTACGGCAAGAATCTATCACCGGGTTTGCGTACCTATTATACTTGGTGTTTAACTAAAGGGATTTAGGGTCTGATTCATTACCGATCACAACTGCGTTTACACACACAATCGGCCAATTGTTGCGCAATGCGTATGTATCGCAGTGCATGGGCCAGCCACTGTGATCGAGACTGCGTAGACCCATCGCAGAGTGATTCACAGAAAGTGACATTTATGGGTCGTGACGATAGGGGGGGGGGGCGAAAAGCAGGCATTTGATGCCGTTGCAGGGGCGTGCTTAAATTAGCCACTGTGATGCCCTACGCAGCCTTAGGACACAGTGTGCAATGAAGTTTGCAATTTCTGAGTAAGATCAGAAATTGTGCAAGTGTACATGAGGCTGCGATGGTACTCGATAATAGCAATGGTTTCGCAGTCTTGCTAAACATTACGGATGTGTGTAAGGTAAAGTGGGCGTCCTTATGTTATGCTGAGACGGCATAGCGATAGCAATGGATTAGCATATTATCGCAGTTGAACTGCGTGCGAAATTGCTATTGCAATCGGTAGATAATCAGGCCCTTAATCCCAGATCTTTTCACCTCTACTGTGTGCTTTCCTTTCTGCTGATAGATCTGAATTTGGGCCTCAGGCTCTCTTCCAAGAAGGTCCACGTTTCGGCTTTGTCGCTTCCCTACAAGAGACACACGGTTACCTGATGTGCGGACATTCTTCCAGGGAGTTCTCCAAGTTCAACCACCATTTGTGCATCCTGTGGCTCCCTAAAACCTGTCCTTTGCAGTCAGCTCTCTTTGAGCCAGTGGATACTGTTCAGCTGCGTTGGCTTACATGGAAGACTGTCTTTCTACATGCCATCGCATCGGCCCAGATGGTGTCTGACTTGAGCGCATTGTCGCGTCGCTCCCCGTTCCTGGTTTTCCACTCAGATTGGGCTGCATCTTCCAAAGGTTGTGTGTCGATTTCACATCAACCAGGGTATTGTGGTAACGTCTTTCCGGATTCTTCACAGGAGGAGGCCTCTTTGGATGTTGTGAGAGCTCTCCGCATTTCAGTGGACAGTAGATATTCGCAAGTCAGATTCTCTGTTTGTCCTCTATGTATGACTGGCTACTAAACACACTTTGGCCCGCTGGCTCAGTTTGACTAACCGCCAGGCTTACTCTTTGGCGGAACTTAGTGCCCCTGCCGTGGTGACTGCCCATTCCACCCGCTCATTGGAAGCCTCTAGACTGTGGAAGGCTGCCACGTGGTCCTCTGCCCACACTTTCATCCAGTTTCATGTATTACACATATTTTAATTATCGGACGTGGTCCAGTAAAGGGACAGCTTTGGGACGTCCCAGAGTGTTCCCTATGCCCCTAATGGAGAAAGAAGAATGTTATTACTTGTTAAATTTTTATTCTTCGACTCCATAGAGGGCACACGGCGCCCACCCTGACGCACCTGGCTGCCGGGGTGTGTTTCCTTGGTGACCGGTTCTGCTAACCTATCATATGTTATGGTTCTGTGTGTGTTGCAGGTCTTTTTTCTTCTTCTCCTCTGCCTAGCTCCTTGCTAACTAAACTGGCTGCCGGTGGCATGGGGGCGGGGTATCAAGAGGAGGGGGCCTGGGCTTAACTATTTGGTGCCCAGACTCTCAAGGCTTTAACCAGAGTGTTATTTGTGCACCCAATGGAGTAGAATAAGAGATTTAACAGGTAAGAACATAAATCTCCTTTTTTCTCTACATTTACTGTACAGTTCAAACACAGATATTCTCTTTCCAATGGTTGATAAGTGATTACCAAGTGATGTAAGCTGCAACCCACTGGTCTGTGGTGACAATGCGGGTTGACATTCTGTATGGTATAATTTCATACTATTATAGTTACTGAATCTGTGTATGCATGTGTATTTCTATCTGTACTTTTATACAGTATGTGTCTTTTTCTTTACTCTTATTTCCACTTGGACTACTATGTGAACCATAATTCCCCTATACCATATTGTGCTGCTGATGCTAACCTGTTAGAACAGTGCCTTAATGGTTTATTGTTGTTGTTAAATTATATTTAAATCAACTACTAGTAGGCTGCTGTATTCATCTATTATTATTACTGAACCAGATCTTCACTGGGTAGTAGACTTAATATTTCAGTGTTGTGTTGCATACAAAGTTGAGATAGGCTTTTCATGTAGTAATATAGGCCTGTCTTACAATATTGATACTTGCCATTTCACAGTTTTCTGTAATGCTACCTGCAACAGTACTCTCTCGATGGCTGGTGTTACTGTGGCTGCCAATGTGGTGACAACAGTTATTGAAAATACTGGTGTCTCAGAGTGATTTGGCCACTAATTATCTGTCCTTAGATTATAGCCCAGTTACCTCTTCTTTGCTCCAACCAAGAGGCACAAGGGCTTGGCAATGTATTTTCTCACAATAGCTTAGCCATACACTGGTATCCTCTACCTCCATGCCTGCTTGCATGATACTACCATCTCATTGACAGCTCGCCTCTGCAATGGTACTTTGCAACCTACGAAGGGCCCCAACCTTATTTTAGGTGAGATTTAATCTCTATTGGCCCTCTATCTTGAGCTGGGTTCTTTACTGGTCAATGGTGCTCATTGCTTGCCCAAGAGGGGTGGGAGAGGCCATCTAAGATTTTAGACTGCCCCAATACTGACAAGGCTCATCTTATTTCTGAAAGGCCATAAAGTGGATTTTGAGGCCTTTCAGTTGCTCTCCTCCAACTGTAGGCATGGCATGGAGACAGACACAGAAAGAAGGGGCAAAAAGACACAGGGATGAGGAGAGAGATTGAGAGAGAAAAGAAGTGAGACAGAATACAGGAGACTTATGTTTCTTACCTTTTAAGTATTTTTCTTCGACTCCAAAGGGGGCACAGGGATGATACTGGGGTATAGCCTGAAGAGAAGTCTGGGCACCAAATAGTTAATGAAATTAGCCACAAGCCCAGGCTCTTCTCCTCTAAACCCCACCCCCAGCCACAGGCCTTCAGCTTAGTTTGCAAGCCCATGGCAGGAGCGAGGCAGAGGAAAAGGAGAAGGAAGTCCGGCATACACACGCAGAACCATATAAACCATGGAAAGTACGGCCGGACAGGTCACCAAGGAAACACATCCAGGCAGTCAGGTGTGTCAAGATGGGCGTCCTATGGAGTCGAAGAAAAAGACTTAACAGGTAAGCAACAGAAGTCTCCTGTTCTTCTGCCTCCACTAGGGGGCACAGGGATGACACTGGGACATCCCAAAGCAGTCCACCAAGGGCGGACAATCCTGAGCTGCAGTGAGCACAAAACACTCTAAGGCATAAAACCAGATGAATGTATGAGCAGACGACCATGTGGCAGCTTTACAGAGTTGTTCTGCAGAAGCCCCACAGCGCGCTGCCCAAGAAGTCACCACTGACCGGATGGTATGGGCAGACATCATGACAAGGGGTAGGAAGGCTCGCCAAGGAGTAAGCTTGGTGAATTGTGAAGCGGAGCCAGAGGGCCAAGGTTTGATTTGTAGCCGGCCAGCCCCTCTTATAAACGTCATACAAGACGAACAGAGAATAAATCTTGCAAATGTCCCTGATCCTTGACGCAAAGCCGGGGAGCCCTTACCACATCTAAGGAAGCTTCTGGCTGAGAAGAATCTGCAGTCTGGAACGCAGGTACCACAATCTCCTGATTTATGTGGCAGTGGGATACCACCTTGGGAAGGTAACCCAGGCGAGTCCGCAGCACAGCCCTATCTAAATGTAAAAGGAGGAACAGGTTAACGACAAGATAGGGCGGTCAAATCCAACACCCTCCGGGTCGATGCGATGGGTAGCAGAAAAACAGTTTTCCATGTGAGCCAGCGCAAGTCCACCATCTGTAATGGCTCAAATGGAGCAGACTGGAGAGCTCGGAGAACTAAAGACATGTCCCAGGGAGCCACAGGAGACACGAACGGTGGCTGAACGTGGAGAACTCCCTGGAAAAAGGGTTTGCACTTCCAGGAACAGAGCTATCTGCCTTTGGAAGAGAACAGACAAGGCCGAAACCTGGACCTTCAAGGACGAGAGCCAGAGGCCCAAATTCAGACCTGTCTGCAGAAAAGACTTCCGAGCCTGCAGCATGGTCCGAATAACCCTCTGGGAGAATCCTTTTGCTCTTAGGATGGATGTCTCAAGAGCCATCTGGTCAAAGCGAGACAGGTCAGATCCGGATGGAAACATGGATTAAGACACAGAAGATCCGGCCACAGAGGAAGGCGCAGTGGGGCATCGATGGAGAGGCTCAGTAAATCTGTGTACCACACATGTCAAGGCCAATCCGGTATCACCAGGATCAAAGTGCCTCCCTCCAGCTTGAACTTGCAGAGAACCCGAGGAATCATTGAGATCAGAGGGAGGACGTAAATTAGAGGGAAGGTCCAAGGAACAACTAGGGCATCTACCAGGAAAGCTTCTGGATTCCTGGTACGGGATAAATATCTTGGAAGCTGATGACTGAAACGAGATGCCATCATGTCAATATCCGGCAAGGCTCAATGACAGACTAGTACTTGGAAGACAGCTGAATGCAGCGGACACTCGCCTGCAAGGATGTCCTGGTGACTTAGGAAGTCCGCTTCCCAATTCTGACCGCCCGGAATGAAGACTGCGGACAGTGCTGGAAGATGATGTTCTGCCCAACGAAGAATTTGGCTGACTTCCTGCATGACTCCCTGACTGCAAGTGCCGCCCTGGTGGTTTGCGTAGGCCACCGCGGTTGCATTGTCCGACTGTACCTTCACCGGATGTCCCTGAAAGAGGTGCTGTGCCTGACACAGAGCCCTGTAAACTGCATGAAGTTACAAGATGTTCAAAAGGTGGCTCTCCTGACGTGTCCAGCAGCCCTGAAATATTACGTTACAAGTTACAGCCCCCCCACCAACCTTGAAGGCTTGCATCGGTGGTAAGAAGGACCCAGTCCTGGATCCGAAAGGGGCGCCCTTGTCCAGATGAGAGTGCAGGAGCCACGACAGTAGGGAGAGATGTACCTTATGGGGAAGAATGAGAACCTGTGCCTAGATGTTTGGGTGAGACCATCGCTTTAGAATGACCCTTTGGAGAGGGTGGCAGTGGAACTGACCGTACTCCACCATGTCAAACATTGAGACCAAAGACCCCAGAATATGCATGCAAAAGTGTATGGACACCTGATGCCTACTGAGAAAGGTGCATATTCTGGCTTGTAAGTGTTGTGACCCAGAGGGTAATCAGGTAAATAATTATGAGGAACTACCAGTAACGTCCGAGCAGAAAGTCCCACAACAGTGTTGAGGACAGGAATACTTGGTGAGATGTGGCCTATGGACCAAGTAGCAGCCTTTGGTCCATGTATCAGCCTTGAGGGCTGGTATGCTTGGCGGGATGCAGCTTTTGAGCAGAGTAGCAGCCTTTGGGCTGTGTAGCAGCCTTGAGGACTGGTATGCCAGACGAGACGCGGCTTTTGAGCAGAGTAGCAGCCTTTGGGCTGTGTAGCAGCCTTGAGGGCTGGTATGCTTGGCGAGATGCGGCTTTTGAGCAGAGTAGCAGCGTTTGGGCTGTGTAGCAGCCTTCAGGGCTGGTATGCTTGGCGAGAGGCGGCTTTTTAGCAGAGTAGCAGCCTTTGGGCTGTGTTGTAGCCTTTGAGATGTGTAGCAGCCTTGAGGGCTGGTATGTTTGGCAAGATTACGCTGGGATACGCTAAATGCCGCCGGGATGACACTAGCGGTGGTACGCAAGATTGCCTATACTGGACGCTGAGGTGCACCTAGTGCCGCCGGGATGACACTGGCATCAGTATGCAAGACTGCGTACTCGGGATGCAGGAGTGCGGCCAGTGCCGCCGTGTTGACACAAGCAGCAGCACGTGAGATGATGCACTCTGGACCCAGGAGTACAATCCGAGCTGCCTAGATGACACAAATGGCAAGAAGCTGGTATGAGGACTGTGCCGCCTAGATGACACAAACGGCAGGAAGCTAAGGCAAACAGGATTACTGGAGCACTCAGGAGACTGACCACAATCGGAAACACGTGAACACTATCACCGGCATAGAGTGAAGGACTGGCTGAAATTGAACAAATACAGGCCCCAATCAGAGCAAGCCTCCCTAATGATAGACTAGTGTTCATCTGGGCTGTGCATAGACAGGACAATCAATTAGTGTGCAGCTGATACTTCACTAATTACTGACTGTCTGTGTGCAGTATTTCAGTAGCAACTAAGACTGGGACCTGCAAATAATATGATCTGCTAACCGCAGATCCTAACAGTAAGGTCAAGGAAGGGAGGAAGACTCTCTGAGCTCTTGAATCCAACAAGGCTACCAGGTGGAGCATCTCTTGGGACGGAGAAAGCGTGGATTTCCTCTAATTGTTTATCCATCCGTGGGACTGTAGAAGCTCCACTGTCAGATGGATTTCAATTGTGAACTGTGGGAGACTGGGCCAAAAGAAGAAAGTAGTCTGTAAAATTTGGACGCCATTGCAGCGAAGATGTGCTCCCTTTAACGCCATGACCTTCGTGAACACAGGGGCTGTGGACAGACCAAAGGGTAACACCTGAAACTGATAATGGTTGGTTTGTATTGCAAACCTGAGAAAGTGTTGGTAATTCGCTCATATAGGGATATGCAAACAGGCATCCTGGATAGTCAAGGATGCCATAAAGTCCCCCTGGTCCAAGGCTAGAAAGATGGACTGAAGGAACTCCATACAAAATCTGGGAATCCGGAGGAATTTGTTCAGGTGTTTCAAATTGAGAATGGGTCGAAAGGAGCCGTCCGGACCGAACAGAATGTTACTCGAATAGGGAAGGGCTTCCAGGGCCTTTTTGAATTCGTGTCCACCTTCCAGGTGCGCAGCCAGAGTGCTCGTCTGGCTTCAATTGCAGAAGCTGAAATTTTAGAAGTTAAAATTCCTGAATCTATGGCTGCTTCGGAGAATAAGAAGCTGCCTCTCTAACATGCGCAACCAAAGAGACGAGGTCCCCTGTGTGCGTACCAGAGGTAAGCCCTTCCTCAAAAGTGTCTGCCCAGCAGCCAACAGCTTTAACCACTGAGCTAGAGCCACTGCATTTACATTAATGGATTTTAAGACATTTTCCAGCTTCCTATCCGTAGGATCTTTAAGAGATGTCGTGTTAAGAAAAGGTAGGAGAAGTGACCTAATAGGATGAGTAATGTGGGCATACATTGGGGGAGAAGACTCCCCACTTAGCCCTATCCACTGCTGGGAGAAGGTAAAAGGTAGCAATACGCTTGGAAATGTGAAAGCGTCTACTAGGGTGAGTCCATGCCTTCGCCGGGAGTAGATGGAAATACCACAACTGTCTTCTTCTGTCTTTTAAATAAGGTGCCTTGGATCTAGGAAGTTGCTCAGAGTCCTCCACCAGTAGAATACATATTACTGCTCTGATAAGAGCCTCTACGTCTACTGGGAACATAGCCTCCTCTGGGACAGAAGACATCTCCACATAAGAGGTAATGGAAGCACTAGTCTCGCCATCTGAAGACATCAATGAATCCGAACCTCCGCCTGATAACTGAGTGGAGCTTTCACTTGGAGCAGGCCTACTATCCTTATCTAGCATTTGCTGAAAGGACGTGGACACCTGAGCCAACCCCTGAACTGACTGTGCAAGTGTCTGCATCCAGGGTGACTCCACCACAGAAAGCTGTGGCACAGCGACAGGTGGCACTGGAACGGTTATACGGTCTACAAACTGTGAAACTACCTGAGATAGCTTTGACGCCCAAGCCGGTTCTTGGCTGGAATCCATGGGCAAAATAACCTGTAGCAGGGCCCCAAAGTAACTGACACAGAGGCCATCATGCACCGGATCCTGAGGAGAAATGACATTAAGACACTTCTTACAAGTGCGCAATCCTGTAGCGCCTACCTCCTTGGCAGTCTTATTTCTGGACAATCTGATAGTCGCAGAAATCCCCACACATCAAAATAAGTTAGGTTATATAAAGCAAATAGGCAGTGTCAGTATATATTAAAGCAAATCTGTATGTACTCACCCCTGTAAGGGATGTTTCCCAAGTGACCAGTAATCACAGCAGGTACACAGGTAAAAGTGAACTTACATACACACAGACCACTCAATGCAGAAATGTGTGCTAATGAAGCTCAGCAAACCAGCCTAAAGTAGCAGGAAGGAGCAATAAATCTAGCACAGCTGCTGGGAGCAGACTATGAGGAGACTGGAGCCCAGCTTCGCTATACAACGCTGAGGCAGCCAATGTGGTAAAATGGCCGCTCAACATCTAGGAGGAGGCGGAGAGAAGAGAGGATCTGCCTGGTGCTTACTGGCCGCAGAGCAGAAGCGTGCCCCAGAGTTGGGGGAGGGGTAAACATAAAAGCACCCACCTCCGCCGTCTGTCCGCTGCTGCTTTAAGCAGCCCCGCTCCATTTTACATCCCTGGTGGCCTAGTGGAAAGCGCAGGAGACCGGGAGCCCCAACACCAGAGGTCTCCAGCTCAGGCGGTAAAAGTTGCAAACCCGCGGGGAGCAGTGTTACCTTGTTCCCGATAAGCGCCAGCTGCGGCTCCGGATGTGTAGAAGTCCGCAGCCAAAGTCACTAACCAAGCCGCCAGTGCTGTGGCCACCGACGTTGGAGCGGCAGTGGGGGAGATGGCCATGGGGAGAAACATGGAGGGGGCAAAGGGGAGAGACGTGGAGGGGCCAGAGGGAGAGACGTGGAGGGGCCAGAGGGAGAGACGTGAGGGGGCCAGAGGGAGAGACGTGGAGGGGCCAGAGGGAGAGACGTGGAGGGGCCAGAGGGAGAGACGTGGAGGGGCGTGGAGGGGGCTAAGGGAGGGACGTGGAGGGGGCTCAGGGGGAAAAGGGAGAGACGTGGTGGGGGCAAAGGGAGAGACGTGGAGGGGGCAGGCGGTAAAAGTTGCAAACCCGCGGGGAGCAGTGTTACCTTGTTCCCGATAAGCGCCAGCTGCGGCTCCGGATGTGTAGAAGTCCGCAGCCAAAGTCACTAACCAAGCCGCCAGTGCTGTGGCCACCGACGTTGGAGCGGCAGTGGGGGAGATGGCCATGGGGAGAAACATGGAGGGGGCAAAGGGGAGAGACGTGGAGAGGCCAGAGGGAGAGACGTGGAGGGGCGTGGAGGGGGCAAAGGGAGAGACGTGGAGGGGGCAAAGGGAGAGACGTGGAAGGGGCAAAGGGAGAGACGTGGAGGGGGCAAAGGGAGAGACGTGGAGGGGGCAAAGGGAGAGACGTGGAGGGGGCAAAGGGAGAGACATGGAGGGGCCAAAGGGAGAGACATGGAGGGGCCAAAGGGAGAGACATGGAGGGGCCAAAGGGAGAGACATGGAGGGCCAAAGGGAGAGACATGGACATGGAGGGGCCAAGGGGAGAGACATGGAGGGGCCAAGGGGAGAGACATGGACATGGAGGGGCCAAGGGGAGAGACATGGACATGGAGGGGCCAAGGGGAGAGACATGGACATGGAGGGGCCAAGGGGAGAGACATGGACATGGAGGGGCCAAGGTTAGAGACGTGGAGGGGGCAAAGGGAGAGAGACGTGGAGGGGGCAAAGGGAGAGAGACGTGGAGGGGGCAAAGGGAGAGAGACGTGGAGGAGCAAAGGGAGAGACGTGGAGGGGGCAAAGGGAGAGACATGGAGGGGGCAATTCGATAGATGGAGGAGGTAATGGGAGAGAGACGGATGGGGAAAATGGAGACATGGAGGGTGCAAAGGGAGGGACATGGAGGGGGCAAAGGGAGGGACATGGAGGGGGCAAAGGGAGGGACATGGAGGGGGCAAAGGGAGGGACATGGAGGGGCAATGATAGAAAGACATGGAGAGGGCAAAAGGAAAGAGATTGAGTGGGCAATATGAAATAATAGAACAGTTTTTCTCTTTCTTTTTTAAGTACTTATAACGCTATTTTGACCCAACTACTTAAAAAAGGAGAGATATGGTAAGAACTTACCTTTGTTCTCTCTTTCTACGAAATCCATGGGGTCCAAAGGAGACTTTGGGGTATGGGCGATGGCGGCAGACATCGGGCACCACACAGTTAAAAATTCCACTCCCAGGATGCACCAGGGCCCCTCTCCTATACCCCGCCCCCAGGCATCTTAGAGAGATAACAAAGGTTAAGTTCTTACCAAATCTCTTCTTTACTACATCAGGGTCCATAGGGCTCCACAGGAGACCTTGGGGATGTCCCGTTAAGGGTAGGGAAGCTCCTGTGCAGAAAGGAGAATCCGACGACCAAAGGAAGCATCCTGAGAGGCGAAGGTATCAAAAGCAAAATACCTCACAAAAGGTATGGACAGAGAACCACGTGGCCGCCTTACAAAGCTGAACAGCCGAGGCGCCACGGCGAGCTGCCCGCGACGGACCCACAGAACTAGTAGAATGAGCAGTAACAGAGGGTGGAACCGAAAGACCCTCATGAGTGTAAGCCTCGGAGATTGTCATAAGAATCCACCTAGCAAAAGTTTGCTTATTGGATGGCCAACCCTTCTTGAGGAATCCAGAGAGGACAAACAAGGAGTCCGACTTCCTAAGGTAACTGGTACATATATCATGAAAACACGTAAGACATCTAATGAGGCCTCACCTGCCGAGAGATCTGGAGAGTTGAAGGCCGGTACTATAATGCCCTCATTAATGTGGAAACTAGACACTACATTAGGAAGGAACCCAGGGCGAGTCCGAAGCACCGCCCTGTCCAGGTGAAAAGTCAGAAACTGAGGGCGACAAGAGAGCCCCCAAATCTGACAATCTTCTGGCAGAAGCAATAGCCAGAAGAAACACAGTCTTAGCCATAAGCCATTTGAGGTCCACTGAGCCCAGAGATTCAAATGGAGGGCCCTGGAGAGCCCTAAATACCACACCCAAATCTCAAGGAGCCACAGGAGGGACAAAGGGAGGCTGAATGCAAAGTACTCCCTTTAGAAAAATGTGGATATCAGGAAGAGGAGCAATCCTTCGCTGAACCTCACTGAAAGAGCAGAGACATGCACCTTCAGTGAGGCAAGGCTGAAACCAAGGTCCAAACCCACCTGCAGGAAAGCCAAAACTCTGGATATCCGAAATACCTAGGTGTTGTAACCTTTGGGACGACACCATTGAAAGTAGGTGTGCCATACCCTGTGATAAATCCTGACAGAAGCCGGTTTACAAGCTCTAAGCATGTTGTTAACCACAGAGGTAGAAAAACTTTGACCTCAGGAGGGGTGGCTCAAGAGCCACGCCATCAAAGACAGACGACCCAGGTCCGGGTAAAGGCAAGGATCCTGAGACAATAGGTCCGGACGTTGAGGCAACATCAACGGAGTGTCGATGGAGAGACTCTGAAGATCTGAATACCAGTGACTTCTTTCCAACGCTGGAGTCACCAGCTGGATCATGCCTCCTTCTTCTTTGAATTTCCAAAGCACCCGAGAAAGAAGGGAGAACGGAGGAAACAGATACGCAAACTGGAAGGTCCACTTGACCGACAGACCGTCCACAAGGAGAGCCTCTGAGTCTCTTGTTCTGGACCTGAACACTGGCAGCTTGTGATTGTGTCGGGATGCCATGAGGTCTATCTCCGGAAGACTCCACTTGTCCACCAGGAGCTGAAACACTTCCTGGTGAAGAGACCATTCCCCTGGATGCACGTGACGGCTGAGGAAGTCAGCTTCCCAGTTGAGTACTCCTGGAATGAACGCTGCCGATATGGCAGGAAGTTTGCTTTCCGCACACGTCAGACTGCGCGACACTTCTGTCAGTGATGCCGGACTTCGAGTTCCTCCTTGACGATTGATGTAAGCCACCATCATGGCGTTGTCCAACTGAACCTGCACGGGCTTTCTGTGAAGTATGAGTCTGGCTTGCTGCAGAGCCCCGAAGACCGCCCGAGGTTCCAATAGGTTTATTGGTAGGGAAGACTCCTCTGCTGTCCACCTTCACTGAAAGAAGTGTGGACCTGTCACTGCACCACAACCCCGAAGACAG
Organism: Taudactylus pleione; assembly: GCA_031769625.1. Lineage (NCBI taxonomy): Eukaryota > Metazoa > Chordata > Amphibia > Anura > Myobatrachidae > Taudactylus > Taudactylus pleione. The sequence continues at coordinate 2,965,876 of JAUIMM010001336.1, forward strand.
GCGTCCGTTGTCAGGAGGACACAATCCAGAATCCAAGAGGGGCGCCCCTTGGTTAGGTGACCCGTTTGAAGCCACCAAGTCAGAGACAGACGCACCTCTGGAGATAGCACCATTGTTGTGAAGATCCGTCCCACCTGGAGAAGATCAAGTGACTGCAGAGGCCGGGAATTAAACTGGCCATACTCTACCATGTCGAATGTCGATACCATGGAGCACAGAAACTGCATTGCCAGGTGAATCAACACTCGGCGACTGTGCAGGCATCTGCTTACCCGTGTTTTTAACAAGATCTTGTCAGAAAGATCCTCTGCTGCTGTTGAGAGTCCAACAGCGCCCCGAGATGGAGCTAGGGAGGACTTCTTCCAGTTGATCAGCCAACTGCAAGTCTGCAGCAGAGATTGTAAGCTGTTGTGGTGAAGTACCTCTGGAGACCCGGCCAGCAGCAGGAGGTCGTCCAGGTATGGCAACAGGCGGACCCCCTGCAGCCGAAGATGGGCTGCCATTACCGCCATGATTTTGGTAAAACCCTGAGGTGCAGTAGAAAGGCCAAACGGCAGGGCCTGAAACTGGAAATGTTGCTGTAGGACAGCAAACCTGAGAAAGCTTTGGTGAGCTGAAGCAATCGGAATATGCAGGTATGCATCCTGAATATCCAGAGACACCATAAAATCCCCAGATTCCATAGCCAGTATAATTGACCGCAGGTTTTCCATCTTGAACCGAGGCACTCGGAGAAATTTGTTCAGAGACTTGAGATTGAGGATAGGCCGATATGAACCGTTTTGTTTCAGAACCAGAAAGAGGTTGGAATAATAACCCGTTCCCCTCTTAGAGAACGGTACCGGCACTATGACTCCTCCCTGGAGCATAGAGTGTACTACTTTCTGGATCTCCAAGGCCTTCTCCTGGTTTGACTGAAGGCCTGTGGTGAAGAACTGATGGGGAGGCCTTCTGCGGGAAGGAGAGGGCGTACCCGTGAGAGACCACTTCCCTTACCTAAGTGTCTGTGGTGGTCAGACACCAGCATTGGGCGAATTGAAGAAGTCAGACCCCCACCTTGGGGTCCCCCAAGGGGAGGCCTGTCGCGTCAGGCTGAGGGCTTATTGTCAGACTTGGCAGCCGGACGTCTAGTGCTCCAAGCGTGTTTCTTAAGTTTGGTAACCTTCTTGGCTCCTGACGGTCTAGGAAAGGACTGAACCTTAGGTTTTCCTTGAGGAAGATAGGTACGAAAGGACGAGATCCCAGATCCCGTTGAGTCGGGGCCGAGGGGAGACAAGCAGATTTTGCAGCTGCCAAGATGTCCACAATCTTGTCCAAATCCGGAAAAAAAAATACCTGCCCATTGAAAGGTAAACACTCCAACCCTTTCTTAGACTCAGCATGCGCTCTCTAAGAGCGTAACCATAGGGAGCAACGTGCCAAAAGGCCACAGCTGAAATCCTGGATGTTAAGAGGCTAACATCTAAGGCTGCCTCATTAATATATGTAGCTGAATCTGTGAGATAAGCCACCAGCTCTATTTGCTCATTGGTAGCATCCAAGGGGAAAGACCCCTCCAGAGAGTTCACCCAGCGTTCCATGGCCCTGGCCACCCACCATATGGCCATAGCTGGCCTGGAAGCTCCTCCTGAAAGGGAATAAATGGACTTTAAACACACCTCCACCGTCCTGTCCATAACATCTTTCAGAGAGGACATGTATGGCATTGGTAGAGTCGCACTCTTAACCAGGCGTGTCACATGAGAATCCACCTGAGAAGTTTCCCATTTAGAGAAATAATCCTCTTCAAAAGGATAAGTATAAGCCAGATGTCTTTGCGGTTGGAAACGCTTCCCAGGAGATTTCCAAGCCTCCTTTAAATGATCCACCAGCTGATCAGACAGAGAATAGATTGCAGCAGTACTTTTAACATCCTTGAAAAAAACATGTCTGGACTTAGCTGCCGGAGGTTCCTCGTCCCCAATTTCCATGGCCACACGTACAGCTCGTATGAGACCGTGAACATAAATCTTTGACTTAGGATCTGCGTCCCGCTGGGGGGGCGCAGAACCAGACAAGTCATGCATCTCTCCGTCGTCAGACGTCGTCTCAGTCATGATGAGGACGACATGACATTAGTTGTTTCTTATCAGGCCTAAGCGGGGAATCACCAAGCAACATCTCTATCAGGTTCTGAACCGTGGTAGAGAAAAAAAAAAAAAAAAAAAGAGTTAAAAACAAGCAAAAGGAGGCTCCTGCGCAGAGTTAAGCTGGCCATACACGGGACGATTTGTAACACGATTTTGGCAGTTTCTACAGGTTGGACAGACCAATCGTTAGCAAATAACAAGAGATATGGTAAGAACTTACCTTTGTTATCTCTGTTTCTACGAAGTCCATAGGGTCCACAGGGTTGACCTTGGGGTATAGCTGGATCTGGATTCACGGGCACCACGGAGTTAAAGCTTTTGCTGCTCCCAGGATGCACCTGGGTCCATCCTCCTCTATACTCCACCCCCGTGCCACAGGCACCTCAGTTGGTAAGCAGCCAAGGCTGGAGGAGGAGACGAAACAGAGAGAAGGAAGACTGGAACACACAAGAAACCATACTCACAGAAATGGGAGGTGGAAAACCAGTGACCAGCCACACAGCCCATATGAAGCCAGGTGCGTCAGGGCAGGTGCCCTGTGGACCCTATGGACTTCGTAGAAACAGAGATAACAAAGGTAAGTTCTTACCATAACTCTTGTTTTCTACTTCAGGGTCCATAGGGGGTCCACAGGGTTGACCTTGGGAATGTCCCAAAGCAGTTCAACTAAGGGAGGGGACGCTCCTGTGCAGAAAGGAGAATCCGGCGCCTGAAGGATGCATCCTGAGAGGCAAAGGTGTCGAACGCATAGAACCTCAAAAAAGTCTGAATGGAAGACCAGGTGGCCGCCATACATAGCTGAACAGCAGATGCGCCACGTCTAGCAGCCCAAAAGGGACCCACAGAACGAGTGGAATGAGCCCTAACAGAGGCTGGTACAGGTAAACCCTCCTGTGCATAAGCCTCACAAATAACGGAACAAACCCAACGGGTTAACGTTTGTTTGTTGGCATGCCAACCCCTCCTGTGAAAACTAAAGAGGACAAACAATGAATCAGACTTCCTAACATAAGCTGTTCGGTCCACATAGATTCTAAGCGCACGGACTACATCCAAATAAGCCTCACCAGCTGAGAGATCAGGTGACTGAAAAGCTGGCACAACAAGTTCCTGATTGATGTGGAACTTTGAGACCACTTTAGGCAAAAACTCAGGACGAGTGCGAAGCACTGCTCTGTCCTGGTGAAAAATCAGAAAAGGGGGACGACAGGAAAGCGCCCCCAACTCTGACTCCCTCCTGGGAGTAGCAATTGCAAGGAGAAAAATGGTTTTAAGCGTTAACCACTTGAGTTCCACTGACTCAAGATGCTCAAAAGGAGGACCCTGCCGGACCCGAAGAACCACCGCCAAGTCCCAAGGAGCCACAGGAGGCACGAAGGGAGGCTGGATTCGAAAAATACCTTGGAAAAAAGTGTGAACATCTGGCAGTGTAGCGATCCTTCGCTGGAACCACACGGACAGCACGGACACATGCACCTTCAGGGAGGCAAGGCATAAGCCTAGGTCCAAACCGGATTGAAGAAAGCCCAAGATCCTAGAAACTCGGAACACCTGAGGATAATAGTTTCTGGACTCACACCACTGAAAGTAAGTGCGCCACACCCTGTGGTAAATCCGTGCGGAGGCAGGCTTGCGTGCCCTGAGCATGGTACTACTAACCGAACCCGAGAAGCCCCGAGACCTTAAGACGGCTGTCTCAAGAGCCACGCAGTCAAAGACAGCTGACCCAGATCTGGGTAAAGGCAGGGCCCTTGAGACAATAGGTCCTGATGCTGAGGAAGAAGGTACGGAGCGTTGGAGAGGCTCCTCAGATCGGAGTACCAAGGACGTCTGGGCCACGCTGGAGCCACCAGCACAAGCGTGCCGCCGTCCTGCTTGAATTTCCGCAGGACCCGAGTAAGCAGGGATATCGGAGGAAACAGATACGCCAGGTGAAACGTCCATTTCACCAACAGCGCGTCTACCAGACATGCGCCTGAGTCTCTTGTCCTTGACCCGTAAACGGGCAACTTGTGATTGTGACGGGAGGCCATCAAGTCCAGCTCCAGCAGCCCCCATCTGTCCACAAGTAGCTGAAACACCTCTGGGTGAAGTGACCATTCCCCAGGATGCACGTCGTGACGGCTGAGGAAGTCCGCCTCCCAATTGAGGACTCCGGGGAAGAAGACTGCCGAGATTGCACTCCACCCAAGCTAGGATGCGAGACCTCCGACATCGCAGCCCGACTGCGAGTTCATCCCTGGTGGCTGATGTACGCCACCGTGGTGGCGTTGTCGGACTGAACTTGAACTGCCCTTCCTTGAAGAGCGGTGCGGACGACTGCAGGGCCCTGTACACCGCCCGCAGTTCCAGGATGTTGATGGGGGAGAAGTGCTTCTTCCGCAGTCCAACGTCCCTGAAGTGATAACGAGTCTGTCACTGCCCCCCAACCCCGGAGACTGGCATCTATTGTGAGCAGGACCCAGTCCGGGATCCAAAAGGGGTGCCCCACGACCAGATGAGCTGTCTGAAGCCACCAAGCCAAAGACTGCCGAACCTCCGGGGACAACACCAGCAACTGAGAGCGGATCCGGTGAGGTAACCCATTCCATTCTGATAGAATCAGCCCCAGCAGGGGCCGTGAATGGAACTGGGCAAATTCCACTGTGTCGAATGCAGACACCATGGACCCCAGAACTCTCATTGCCGAATGGACCGACAGTCGGCAACTGCTCAGGCAACTGTGTATCCGCAGCTGTAGGGAGGAGACCTTTTCCAGAGTCAGGAAGATCCTATGCTGATGAGAATCTAGCAGGGCTCCCAAATGAACCATCCGCTGTGATGGAATTAGGGAGAACTTTCTCCAATTTATCAACCACCCGTGCGCTTGCAGACAAGCGATCGTGAGGTGAAGATGTTGAAGCAGTACCTACGGAGAGGTCGTCCAGATACGGCAGCAGCCGTACATTCTGGTCCCGAAGATGTGCAGCCATGATTGCCATCACTTTGGTGAACACCCTTGGTGCCGTGGAGAGGCCAAAGGGTAGCCCCCGGAACTGATAGTGATGCTGAAGGATAGCAAACCTCAGATACCGCTGGTGCGAAGGTGCTATCGGAACATGGAGGTAGGCGTCCTGGATATCCAGGGAGACCATGTAATCCCCAGGTTCCATCGCCAGAATGATGGAATGTAATGTTTCCATCCTGAATTTGGGAACACTGAGGAATTTGTTCAGAGACTTCAAATTGAGGATAGGGCGATGAGAACCATTGGGTTTCTGCACCAGAAACAGTAGAGTAGTACCCCATCCCTCGTTGCGATTGAGAAACGGGAACAATGACCCCTGCTTCCAGCAAGGACTCTATAGCCTCCTGAATCTGCAAAGCCTTGGTTTTGTCCTGAGAAGGACTCGTGCAGAAAAACTGGTGGGGCGGTCTGTGCCGAAAAGACAGGGCGCACCCCTGGGAGACCACTTCTCGAACCCAGGCATCTGTGGTGGTATTGTGCCAGCACTGGGCAAATTGAAGAAGTCAGCCCCCCACTCTGGGGTCCCCCAGAGGGAGGCCTGTCCGATCAGGCAGGTTTACCTTCCTGTTTGGAAGAAGGGCGTCTGGCACTCCAGGCCTGCTTCTTGTGCTTAGAGGCTGTCTTGGTCGCCGACTGCCTCGGGAAGGACTGACCTTTGACCTTTTCCCTGAACCCGAAAGGACCGAAAGGCTGAGATCCTAACCGAAGGAAGGCAGACTTTGATTTAGCCAGAGTATCCACCATTTTGTCCAAGTCTGGACCAAATAGCAACTCTCCATTAAAAGGTAAGGCCTCCAGACCCTTTTTAGAATCCGCGTCAGCCCCCCAGGACCGCAGCCACAAGGACCGACGCGCCGACACAGCTGCAGCCAACACCCTAAAGGTCAGCAGGCTTGCATCTAACGATGCTTCCCCAATATAGGAAGCCGCATCTCTCATCTGTCCTATCAACGCTCTCTGGATATACGGAGCATAGTCCGGAAAGGTATCTTCTAAAGCGTTGGCCCAACTCTTAACGGCCTTAGCCACCCAAGAGATGGCCATGGACGGAAGGGCCCCTGCCCCAGAGAGAGAGTAGATTGACTTTAAACATATCTCCACTTTCCTGTCCGTGGGATCCTTCAGTGAGGAGATAGGCGGTAATGGCAAAGTAGCGCTTTTAATTAAGCGGGTGACATGGGAATAAACCGCAGGCGGGGTTTCCCATTTCCTGCAATGAGCCTCAGGAAAAGGATAGTTGGATGCCAACCGTTTCTGTGGTTGGAATCTCTTGCTGGGCAACTGCCAGGCATCCGCCATATGATCCGTCAACTGGTCGGACAGGGGAAAAACAGTCGAAGCTACCTCGGCCTTTTTAAAATTAAGATACTTCGCCTAGTAGCCGGCACAATCTCCTCTATGTGAAGGATGGCCCGCACCGCCCTAACCAATGCCGGCACATTAATGGAGGACTTAATCTCCACCTCCTGGGCCATGGCATCCGAGTCAGAGTCCTCATGTACCTCTCCGAAGACACATCCGTGTCCGTGAACTGTGCCGCCAGTGAAGCCGTAACGGGTCGCTTGGACGCCTTTGGGGGCAAGTCACTGTGTAACATGGACTGAAAAGCCGACGACGAGACCGCCAGACTCTGAACAGAGCTGGAGAGTACACCCACCCAGGGAGAGGGTACCGCCTGAGGATACCCCTGAAAGGGTACCATTGACTGCTGCGTCACTGCGGAAGACTGTACGTACACAGGCAAACTCGAATAAGGACCCACAGTCTGAGACCCGGGGGGAGACTGCAACAAATGTGGAACACCCGGGGAATGAGGGATGGAAGGCTGGGGCAACTCCCTAGAAGGGACCGCAGTCGGGACCGTCAGACGGTCTGCGATTGACGCCAGCACCTGTGAAAACATCGCCCAAGGAGGATACTGCGCCACCGGGGGTTTAGCGGGACCAGGTACCAGCAGGCACCGCCCGCACAGACCATCCTGTAACAAACCCACCCCCCATCAACCCCTGCCGAACAGCGTCGGCAGGAAAACAACACAGGAGCCACGGAGAGCTCAGTCTCCTCATCAGACATGACAATAACCTTGCAATAAATATGTATCATCGAAAAGAGGTGAGGCGTATGACACCAGCGCACTCCCAAGTATGCAACACAAACAGCCCACAATATGGTACGGAGTAGCACACCACTGTATGTGACGGACCTCACAAATACGTGTTTTATACAAGTGAGGTACCCAGAAAGAACGCCCCTCCCCCACACACCTGCGGGCCGTAGGAGAAGGAAAGGGATAGTTATAAGATGACAGTCAGCAGAAAATTAGCACAGACAGGCTGCACTAGCAAAAGTCACATACCATGCAGGAAGATAATACTCACCGCACCTTTAGCTACAATCAACCTCCCAGATTCAGTGTCTAGGAGGGCTACAGCGCTGCGAACATAGTCCTTTTGCAGAGGAGAGGTACGCAGAGGGAATGGTCCATGCACCGCCTGGGAGATCTGCGTTTTCCACAAGAAAATGGCCGCCGGAGAGCTCTGAGGAGTGGCTGAAGCAGGAACAGCCCAGTGACGCCAGCACGCATGAGAGAAGGCGCGCTGGGCTGAGGGGAGGAGCCGCTAAACCAGGGAAGGCTGCCTCCCCTGGCTAGTAATTAACCCCAGGGACGCTGGTTCCCTTCCAGCAATTATACCCTGGTGGTCCAGCGGTCACACGGGGTATTCCTTATGAAAGGGGAGCCCGCCGCCGGTCTGTCCCCAGAGACCGGCGGCTAAAGACTGCATTACCATGCAGGCAACGCGATGCTCTGCCAACGGCTTACCTGTCCCTGTGACTCTGGCAGCAGTCCGTGGGAGGTCCCAGAGCCACGCTAGTACTGACTCCGGGGTCCCGCTGCGATCCCCAGATCAGTACTGGCATCGCAGTGCCAGCAGGGTTGTTGGACGTCCAAACGGACAGTCTGATGCTGCGCTCTGAAGAAGAAAAAATTAAATAAATAAAATCCTGAGGTGCCTGTGGCTCGTGGGCGCGGTATAAAGGATGGACCCAAGTGTATCATGGGAGCAGCAAAAGCTTTAACTGCATGGTGCCCGTGGATCCAGATCCAGCTATATCCCAAGGTCAACCCTGTGGACCCGTATGGACCCTGAAGTAGAAAGTTGCATTTTGAGTCTTCTGCGACCCCGATGCGCGTTCCCACCGTCGTCTAGTTGGATCGCAGATCAGATGGTTTTGCAAAGAGATCTCAGCTGATCGTTTACGATGTGATACACTCCTATGCATCTTATCCTATGATCTTTATAATCAATCGTACACCATTTGACCACATCCTATGATGAATTTCAAGGGCAGAATTTCAAGGGAAATCGTAGAACTGATTTTACCAGCTTTGAATCTCACCGTGTATGGAGGCCTTTAGAAACAGCAGGTGTACATGAAAGGGCAGAACATGTTGTACATAAACCCCCAGTAAGTACATCTCTCTCCCCAATGCCTGCCTTACATCTGGAGCAGGAAAGGGGCACCACTCTGCACAGATTCGTCACTCCCACACATAGTAGGAGAGTATGAATGCTGTATGTGACCTACCACACAGAAAACAAATTATTAACTGTGAGGTAAATTCCCACCCTGACAGTACTGGCACTGTGAGGGCTGTGAGAAGGAAAAGTATAGGGAAAGTAAAATGGCTGACAGAGAAAAGAAAGTACAGTCAGACAGCACTAGCGTCACATACAATGCAGAATATCCACATGCACTAATGGCACTACCATCAACTACGCAGACCTAAGAGTCTGGTAGGAATAGTGTTACATACGCTGACCTTACAAGGAGGAGAGGTATGCAGGGGGACCCGGGCTCCGCACTGCCGATGAGACCAGCGTCTGTGCCTTGAAAATGGCCACCGGAGAGCTCAGAAGTAGCGGGCCGGGAGGAGCCCGTTGGTCTGTCCGTGCTGACCACTCTGAAGATGAAGAAAAACTTTCTGGGGCAGTTTGAACAGCCCCACTTGTGCAGTGACCCGACTCCGGCCGGGCACCTACAAAACTGAAGGTGCCTTGGCGTGGGGGTGGGGTATAGGAAAGGGGCCCTGATGCATCCTGGGAGTGGAATTTTTTACTATTTGGAGCCTGATGTCTGCCGCCATCGCCTATACCCCAAGGTCTCCTGTTGACCCTGATGTTGAAAACGGGACTGCTTGGTATTTATTTTGGCTTAGGGGTGCCTTCAAATAATTATCTCTGTGCCCCCTAGTGGAGGAAGAAGAAAAATAGACGGAGAAAGAAATAGGGGGTAGATTAGGATATGAGATGGACAGAGTAAGAGAGATGGGGGGTGGAAGGGGAAAAAATATGGGATCACAGAGGGAGAGCAAGAAAAGAAAACCCTGCAGCACCAGTCACAAACGCTAGCAACTCGGTGAATGACAAACAGCTTTTAGCCATATTTAAGATTTTTGTGCACATACTGCTTCACAATACGAATGAAAAACATTTACATATTGGGTAACTAGTTAACACTTACCTCTTGAGTTAGAAGTAGCTGAAGATTTATTATTCTCAGACTTTGAAGTAACAATCTGTCGTACATGCGTACGTGGTCTAGAACTTTGGCGTCTTTGTTTTGATTGCCGACGATTTGGCTTTTTATTCCTCAAGTTAGATTCCTGTTGAGTCAAATGATCTCTAGTTAAAGGTACTTCGTCAACACTAGTCTTAGCTTGTGCCAAAGCAACCTTTTTTAACTGCACTCTTGGTTTCCATTCATGTAGTTTACTAGGACTGGGCTCGTTGTTTCTCTCTTCTAAAGGGTGTCTCTTTTTTGAAATCTGAACTCTAGTTGTCTCTTCTGGGGAACTATAGGTAGTATCATCCACCTGAAAATGTTTTTGCTGGATTTCCCCTTTGCACAAATCATTGTTGTATGTAGTTTTGCCTTGGAATTTTTTTGAAGATCGTTCTTTAAGGGAACTTTCATGGGAAACACCCTGTACATTTTTCTTGTTTACAGACATTTCTTGTGTCACTGTTGCATGTAGGCTTTTCACAGCTTTTGACTTCCCCGGACGTGATAGAATGATCTGTTGCTTCAAGTTCGAGATGTCTACGATGTCAAACTCTTCATCGACACTCTCAGTCACAGCTAGTTAACAGAATGATCAGAGATAACAGATCAAAATAAAAATAACTTGCACAAATATATCTATATAAATTACAATCAGATATATCAAATAGCTATAACTGTATGTGCTATTGGAAAGGAATCCAATGATGTCACAGCATGAATCAGTCCCCTACTTAACTTGTGTTCTCGCACATCTTTGCTGCAGTCACGCCAAACATCCCCTTGTTGGCCTGCTAGGTCCTGTGAGACTCTGCCAGGGCCGGGTGTCCTTTTTGCCGAAAATGTGTTTGTCGCAAAGCGATGTGACTAGGAGGCACAAGGAGACTGTGCTCATCAGTTTGATATGCAACACTTGTATATCAGTGTTTGACTGAGTATCTCTCTGAATCAGCATATGAAGTGCAATGACTGCAGCTTTTTTTCACACCAAGTTACGTTTACAATCTCAACGGCATTGTGACTAAGATGCATTTGTCAAAAACAAAAATAAGACATACAAGGCTAGCAGAGTTGCGCAGGACCTGGCAGCTGACTCACGCCAGGCAAGTCACGCTGCGTGGAATATTGAAAATAGATGTAGAAGAAAACGTCTGTATGTAACAGAATAAAGGAGATGCAATAATGACCATAAAGTTGCCCAAAGGAATATAAAAAAATCTAATTAAAAGTATAAAAATTTTAATTTTTCCTGCATCCATTTATAAATTGAATGCTTGATGAAACAGATCTGAAATTTTTTTCCAGTTTTCTCTCACTGGTAATGTACACTTACCTTTTGACTTAGAAAGTAAAGCTTTATTATTCTCAAAGTTTGAAACAATTTGTTTTACAAAAGCAGTCTTTCTAGAACTTTGCCTTCTTTGTTTTGATTGTGTATCTTCTGGCATTTGTTTGGTTACATTATAGTCTTCTTGAGATAAATTTTCTCCAAATAAAGGCTCTTGGGCAATATCAATTTCAGCTTGTAAGCTTTTCGCAGCTTTTGACTTGCCAGGACGTGGCAGAATGATCTGTTTCTTCAAGTTCGAGATGTCTACGATGTCAAACTCTTCTTCGTCACTCTCAGTCACAGCTAGATTAACAGAAGGATCCGAGATAACAGAACAAAATCAAAATAACTTACACTTTTATGTTTTTTTATTTTGAATATCTAAATTACAAGCAGATCCACCACAACCAACTTCATTAAAGCACAAACTCCACCACAAATATAGCAAATAGCTATCATTTACTGTTGGATAGGAATCAATACTTCAGTACTTCCACATAGTGATCTCACAACATGAATTAGTCCCCTACTAAATATAACAGAATAATGGAGGTGTAATAATGGTCATAATGTTGTCCTAAAGGAATATAAAATAATAGTATATAAAAATGAAGACATTTCCTACATCCATTTCTAAATTAAATTCTTGAGGAAACAGATCTGACATTATTTCTTCCTGTTTTCTCTCATTGGTAATGCAAATTTTCCACTACACTTACCTCTTGATTTAGAAAGTAAAGCTTTATTATTCTCAATGTTTGAAACAATTTGTTCTACAAAAGCAGTCTTTCCAGAACTTTGCCTTCTTTGCTTTGATTGTGTATCTTCTATCATTTTTTCAGTTACTTTAGAGTCTTCTTGAACTAAATTTTCTCCACATAAAGGCTCTTGGGCATTATCACTTTCAGCTTGTAAGCTTTTCGCAGCTTTTGTCTTGCCAGGACGTGGCAGAATGATCTGTTTCTTCAAGTTTGAGATGTCTACAATGTCAAACTCTTCATCGTCACTCTCAGTCACAACTAGATTAAGAGAAGGATCCGAGATAACAGAACAAAATCAAAATAACTTACACTTTTATGGTTTTTTATTTTGAATATCTAAATTACAAGCAGATCCACCACAACCAATTTCATTAAAGAACAAACTCCACCACAACTAAGAGGAGATATGGTAGGAACTTACCTTAGTTATCTCCCTTTCTACGAGGTTCTTAGGGTCCACAGGTGACCTTGGGGTATAGGTGATGACTTAGGCATCGGGCACCATGCAATCAAATTCTTTTCCTCCCAGGATGCACTGGTCCCCCTCCATACCCCGCCTCCCAGCCAGGGCAATACTCAGTTTAGTAGCAAGCCAGAGGCCGGAGGAGAGTACTGTAAGAGAGAAAAGGAAGTCCGGAACATACAAGAATCACATTCTCGCTAGGAAGGAGACAGAGACTGTAGACCAGACAACGTAGCTCCCGTAGAGCGTAAGGGCGGGTGCCCTGTGGACCCTAAGAACCTCGTAGAAAGGGAGATAACTAAGGTAAGTTCTTACCATATCTCCTCTTTTCTACTACGGGCTCTTTAGGGTCCACAGGTGACCTTGGGTATGTCCCAAAGCAGTTCCCCCTAAGGGTGGGTACGCTCCTGTACAGAAAGGAGGACCCGCCGCCCAAAGGAAGCATCCTGAGAGGCGAAGGTATCAAATGAATAATACCTTACAAAGGTCTGTACTGAAGACCAGGTGGTCGCCTTACAAAGCTGTACAGCCGAGGCGCCACGGCGAGCTGCCCACAAAGGAAGAATAGACGTCATAGAATGAGCAGATACAGAAGGCGGAGGCGGAAGGCCCTCCCTAGAGTAGGCCTCCGAAATAGTCAGACAAAGCTAACAAGCCAAAGTCTGCTTAGTAGCAGGCCACCCCCTTTCATGAAACCCAAAAAGGACAAAGAGGGAGTCTGACTTCCTGTAGGGCGAAGAACGGTCCACATAGATACGGAGAGCTCGCACCACATCCAAAGAGGCCTCCCCTACTGAAAGACCCGGCGCAAGAAAGGCCAGACCGACAATTTCTTCATTAATGTGGAATCCTGACACCACCTTAGGAAGAAACCAGGGCGAGTACGAAGCACTGCCCTGTCCTGGTGGAACACCAGATATGGAGAGCAACACGAAAGGGCTCCCAAATCCGACACCCTCCTAGCCGAAGCTATGGCCAGAAGGAAGATGGTCTTAAATGTGAGCCATTTAAAATCCACTGATCCCAGTGGTTCAAAAGGTGGTCCCTGCAAGGCCCGAAGGACAACTGCTAAGTCCCAAGGCTCCACCGGAGGCACAAAAGGAGGCTGAATCCGCATCACACCTTGTAAAAAGGTGCGCACATCCGGCAGAGTCACAATTCATCTCTGAAACCACACAGACAGGGCAGAGACCTGTACCTTCAGTGAAGCCATCGGAGTCCTAAGTCCAGGCCTGCCTGAAGGAAAGCCAGTATCCTGGAAATCCTAAACTTCCTAGGATCATACCCTTTAGGGGTGCACCACTGAAAGTAGGAGTGCCACACTCTGTGGTAAATCCTGGCAGAGGCTGGCTTCTGTGCACTCATCAAGGTGTTAACCACCGCACCAGAGAAGCCCTTTGAAATTAAGAGGGAAGCCTCAAGAGCCATGCCGTCAAAGCCAAGCGACCCAGATCCGGATGAAGAAAGGGACCCTGTGACAACAGGTCCTGACGTTGAGGCAACAACCTCGGAGTGTCTATTGACAGACTCTGAAGGTCTGAGTACCAGTGCCTCCTTGGCCACGCTGGAGCCTCCAGCAGGAGCCTGCTTCCTTCCTGCTTGAACTTTCTGAGTACGCGAGGAAGAAGGGACACCGGAGGAAAAAGGTACAGGAACCGAAAGGTCCACCTGACTGGCACAGCATCGACTAGCAGAGCACCTGCGTCTCTTGTCCTCGATCCATACATTGGTAGTTTGTAATTGTGTCGGGAGGCCATTAGGTCCACGTCCGGAAGAGCCCATCTGTCCACCAAGAGCTGAAACACCTCCTGGTGAAGAGACCACTCCCCTGGATGCACGTCATGACGGCTGAGGAAGTCCGCCTCCCAATTGAGGACTCCGGGTATGAACACTGCCGATATGGCCGGCAGATGGCTCTCCGCCCATGTCAGGATGCGTGACACCTCTCGCATGGCCGCCTGACTTCGAGTGCCTCCCTGGTGGTTGATGTACGCCACCGTTGTGGCATTGTCTGACTGTACTTGCACAGGTCTTCCTTTTAGAATGTACCCTGCTCTTTGAAGAACCAGGAAGACCGCCCTTAGTTCCAATATATTGATTGGAAGAACGGCTTCCTCTAGTGTCCACCGACCCTGAAAAGAGTGGGGACCTGACGGTGCGCCCCAACCCCGCAGACTGGCATCCGTTGTCAGTAGGGTCCAGTCCGGTATCCAAAAGGGGCGTCCCTGGGTGAGATGCTGAGTTTGCAGCCACCAAGCCAGAGACAACCTGACTTCCTGGGAGAGCACCATTGTCTGTGCCTTCAATTTCCGAGGGAACCTGTCCCATCAGGCAAGGATCAATGTCTGTAGAGGGCTCGAAAGAAATTGTGCATACTCCACCATGTCGAATGATGACACCATCGACCCCAGCAATTGCATTGCTGCATGCACAGAGACCTGGCAACTGTGGAGACATCTGCGTACCCGCGTCTGCAACACTGAGATCTTGTCTGACGTCAGAAAGATCCTTTGCTGCTGTGAGTCCAATAGAGCTCCTAGATGCAGCATCCTCTGTGACGGAATAAGAGACGACTTCTCCCAATTTATGACCCATCCATGCGATTGAAGCATCGAGATGGTCACCTGGAGGTGAAGGAGAAGTACCTCTGGAGATCCTGCCAGGAGCAACAGATCGTCCAGATATGGTAATAGTCAGATCCCCTGCAGCCGCAGCTGGGACTCCATCACTGCCATGATTTTTGTAAATACCCGAGGAGCCGTAGATAAGCCAAAGGGCAACGCCTGAAACTGGAAGTTCTGCTGTTGCACAGCGAAACTGAGAAACCGTTGATGCGAAGACACAATCGGGATATGCAGATAGGCATCCTTAATGTCCAGGGATACAATGAAATCCCCCGGTTCCATAGCCAGTATGATAGTAAGTAGCGTCTCCATCCGGAAACGAGGAACCCTGAGAAACCTGTTTAGGCACCTGAGGTTCAGGATAGGGCGGTAGGTCTCATTGGGCTTTTTCACCAAAAACAAGTTGGAATAAAAACCCCTGCCCCGCTGAGACTCTGGTACTGGGACAATCACACCTGCCTTGCGCAGAGAACATACCGCCTCCTGTATTAATAAGGCTTTGTCCTTGTTGGAGACGTCCGAATTGAAGAACTGATGAGGGGGTCGGCTGCGAAACGAGAGGGCATAACCCCGAGAGACCACCTCTCTTACCCAGGCATCCGTTGTGGGTTGATGCCAGTACTGGGCAAACTGAAGAAGTCGGCCTCCCACTGTGGGGTCCCCCAAAGGGAGGCCCGCCCCGTCATGCTGTGGACTTGTCATCCGGTTTAGAGGCTGGACGCCTAGTACTCCAAGCTTGCTTTTTAGGCCTGCTAGTCTTCCTAACCGCCATCTGCTTGGGAAACGACTGGTTTTTAAACCTATTCTGTGCTCTGTAGGGCCGAAAGGATGGAGTTCGGTAAACAGAGGGGACTGAGGCTGATGGCAGCCGAGCCGACTTGGCTGCTGCCAAAGTGTCCATGATCTTGTCTAAATCTGGACCAAATAATACCTTCCCATTGTAGGGTAAAACCTCCAGACCCTTTTTAGAGTCCGCATCCGCCCTCCATGACCGGAGCCATAAGGACCTGCGCGCTGTGACAGCTGCGGCTGATACTCTGGAGTATAACAAGCTGACATCCAAAGCTGCCTCATTCATATAGGTACCGAGTCCCTTATCTTGCCCACCAGCGACAGCTGGTCCTCTGAAGCATCAGGAGACAGGGACTCCTCCAACAAATCCGCCCAGGATTCCACGGCCCTGGCTACCCAAGAGATAGCCATAGACGGTCTGGCCACTGCTCCTGACAAGGAGTAGATAGACTTTAGGCAATTTTCCACCTTCCGGTTGAGTCCTTTAAGGACGCAATGGAAGGCATACGCAAGGTCGCAATTCTGACTAAGCGTGTTACATGGGAATCCACTACAGGAGGTGAAACCCATTTCTTGAAGCACTCCTCAGGAAAGGGGTATGTATTAACCAGACGCTTTTGCGGCTGGAACCGCCTTGCCGGAGTCTTCCACGCCTCCTCCAGACGATCCACTAGCTGATCTGACAGAGGGAAAATGGCTGTAGAACTTTTAATCCTCTTAAACAAGGGTTGTTGAGATTTAACAGCCGGAGGATTATCTTCCTCCTCAATGACCAAAACCTCTTTTACTGCACGGACAAGGCCCGGAATGTAAATACTGGACTTGTGCTGCTCATCCCTTGGGGATAGTTCCGAGTCAGACTCTGGAAGTACCCCATCATCTTCGGACGACCCCTCACCCTCGTCCACATAAGGATGCCGAGGAGATACAGATAGCCTTTTTGCCAGCACCCTAGGGGTCCTAGAGTCAGGGTCAGAGCCTGCAGACAGGATGACCTGAGACCCCTGAAGTACATTAACCACCTACGGTACCAACTAGTTCTGTGGCATAGGAGCTAGAACCAGTGGTTGTTGTGAAGACCCCACTTGGGGGATTATAGGGGGCACAGTCATGCGAACCATAAGCGTCTGCAGTGCCTGAGCAAAGCACGCCCACGGAGGTTCTTGCACAGTCCCGAGGACTGAAGAGGGACCCGGAAGTACATAACACCTACCACATAAGCCCTCACGCAGCACATCAGTCTCCCCAATGCCAGCAGCACAACGCACACAGGACTGCAAGGCGGGGATAGACACCCGGGTATTATCCTCACCGCTGGACATGGTGAAGGATATATACAGATATATATAGGTGTGTAAATAAGGGTACAAGTGTACACCAAAACTGCTTGTGACTAAAACAGCAACTCAGAGGATAACAGAAAAACAGTGTACAGCAATAACTTTTAGTAGAAAGCAAAGCAGACACATTCAGATGTTAGCAAACAGTCACAAACAATGCAGGAGGAAAAACTCTGCACTACCTGGCACTTTAAATCAACCATAAAGCCAATGAAGACTGACAGGGTTAAAAGTGCTGCAAATCTACTTCAAAACTAAAATGGGGTTACTGAAGGCTGCAACTACATACCGAACCCGCGAATCAGTATGCAGGGGAACACAGGACACCAGCTACTCACCGCTGCCTGGGGAAAATGGCCACCAAACGCTTGCTGGGGTGTGGTGCCTGCAGGAGGATTCCACTGTAGCATGGTATGAGAGCGGAACAAAGCCGCGCTGAGTGGTGGGGAGGGGCCGGCTGCTGTGCAGGCGTGCCATCTCACCCGACCAGGCTAAGATCCGCTGGGGACGCCGTGCCCTTCCTCCTCCAGAGTCCGGCGGTTATGTGTCCCTGATGGTCTAGTGGGCGCCAGGGTATGGGGGCCGAGCGCCACTGCTGGCCGGCGCCGGGCGTTACCTACCCGGCGCTAATAGGCTGCCTTGCGCAGGTTCCCTTACTCAGGGATACCGCCCGCTTCCACCTCCCCCCGCTGTGCAGCCCTAGGAGCCGGTGTTACGTGCTAGCAGGGACACTCCGCTCCCTGCCGAGACACTCGGCTCTATGCCGGGACGCGGCTCCGGCGGGGGGAGGTGTAGGAGCGGCAGTCCTGACTTCCACTGGACTGTCAGGGCCGCCGCTCACCCCGCTGACTCCAGTCAGCAGAGTCTTTAATCTTCAGGGGCTTCTTCTACAGCCCCTCTTTAATTGATGTCCGGTGCTCCCCAACCTCTCCGGCCGGGGCACCACACTAAACTGAATATTGCCCTGGCTGGGAGGCAGGGTATGGAGGGGGACCAGTGCATCCTGGGAGGAAAATAATTTGATTGCATGGTGCCCGATGCCTACATCATCACCTATACCCCAAGGTCACCTGTGGACCCTAAGGAACCCGTAGTAGAAATAGCAAATAGCTATCATGTACTGTTGGATAGGAATCAATACTTCAGTACTTCCACATAGTGGTCTCACAACATGAATTAGTCCCCTACTAAATGTAACAGAATAATGGTGGTGTAATAATGGTCATAATGTTGTCCTAAAGGAATATAAAATAATAGTATATAAAAATGAAGACATTTCCTACATCCATTTATAAATTAAGTTCTTGATGAAACAGATTTGACATTATTTCTTCCTATTTTCTCGCATTGGTAATGTAAATTTTCCACTACACTTACCTCTTGATTTAGAAAGTAAAGCTTTATTATTCTCAATGTTTGAAACAATTTGTTCTACAAAAGCAGTCTTTCCAGAACTTTGCCTTCTTTGTTTTGATTGTGTATCTTCTGGCATTTTTTCGGTTACATTAGAGTCTTCTTGAGATAAATTTTCTCCAAATAAAGGCTCTTGGGCATTATCACTTTCAGCTTGTAAACTTCTCGCAGCTTTTGTCTTGCCAGGACGTGGCAGAATGATCTGTTTCTTCAAGTTTGAGATGTCTACAATGTCAACCTCTTCATCATCACTCTCAGTCACAGCTAGATTAACAGAAGGATCGGAGATGACAGTAAAAGGCATTTACACTTTTTTGTTTTTCAATTTCAACAATCTGACATTATTTCTTCCTGTTTTCTCTCACTTACCTCTTGATTTAGAAAGTAAAGCTTTATTATTCTCAAGGTTTGAAACAATTTGTTCTATCAAAGCAGTCTTTCTAGAACTTTGCCTTTTTTGTTTTGATCGTGGATCTTCTGGCATTTTGTTGGTTAAGTTTGGGTCTTTTTGAGATAAATGCTCTCCAAATAAAGGTTCTTGTGCAACATCTCGTAGAAAAGCACCATTTTTTAAATGTTCTTCTGCTTTGCACTCAGTGTAAATTGGTCTTGGATCATCCTGATTTTCTATTCCCTCTAAAAAGTCTTCCTCAACTAAGAAATTTACTGTTGCCATTTCTTCTGGGGAAAAATCCTCATCCAACTGCACATTTTTTTCAAGACTTTCCTTTTGAGGCATTACAGTTTTGAACTGAACATTATGCTTGTGTACAGAAATTTCTGAACTCTCTGTCGAACGTATGTTGCTCCCAACTTTTGACTTAATCAATGGCAGAATTACGTGTTGCTTAAAATCTGAAATGTTGTCAATTTGTAAATCTGCATCTACAGGCTCAACGGCAACTGAAGTAGAAGGTTCAGAGACAATCGATGAAAACCTATTTTTTTTTTTTTTTAAAAACACAAATATAAAAGTCATTTTATCAAGCGGCAGCACAGATAGCAATTTTACAATATCATATACTACCTGTGCTGATAACAAAACACAATGTTAATTAACATGTATTATAAGCTCTCTTAGGGGTATATTTACTTAAGGTCGATTTTGGGGTTTTGAGCGATTTTTTTGTCGGTTTCCAAAATGACCATTTACTTTAGGCAAAACCGAGCAAATGCCCAACTTTAGAACATCGGACAACCAATCGATTAAAAAAAAAAAAAAAAAAAAAAAAAGAAGAGGAGCTTGGGGTCGCCCCCCAAATAAGTAATAAGCCCGGGATCTCTCATCCTGGGTTGGTACTGGGAAATAGGAAGAAAAAATGGTGTGGGGTTCTCAGTATTTTCCAATAACCAACACAAGGCTGAACAAGCCGGGGGATAATGCCATAGAAGAGAGACACAGCCTAGGGGTATGGATATGAAATACCGGCAGAAGGGGTGCCAGCTGTCAAAATACCAACAGCGGCATCCCGATGCTCAGTTTCCCAACAAAGGTATGTAGCTATGCTAACCCTCCCCCTTCTAACCCTAACTCACCCAACCCTGCACCCTAACCATCCCCATTAGTGCCTAAACCTAACCCTCCCCTCTTGGTGCCTGAACCTAACCCCCATGGTGCCTATACCTAACCCTCCCACGCGGCTAACACCTAACCCGGCACCGCTATACTTGCGCTCGGGATGACGGATGTCAGTATCTAAACTGGTGTCAGGTTTTAGGCGCCTATATTTAGTCCTGGGTCGGGATTCTGTCGCGGGGATTCCAACACCCGGCATCCCGTCCGTAGGCAACTTAACTATATCCCGCGTGGGGTTCTCCTACCATAACATTAACTAGTCAAAAGCTGGCCAGACCAGGGCTGTAATTCCTTCGAATTGTGAGGACCCAAAAATAAAACTGGGTCCTCCCTGCCTACATGGAACGAAGGGGAGGATTTGGTAAAATGAGAGTTATGGAAAAACTTACCTTTGTTAATTCGCTTTCTTCGAAGTCCATAGGGTCCACAGGGAGACCTTGGGGTGTAGGTGGTGGATAGAAATCCGGGCACCACGCAGTTAAAGCTTTCAGCTCAGCTCCCAGGATGCACAGGTCCAATCTCCCTATACCCTGCCCCCTAGCCAGATGCACTTCAGTTTGTGACAAGCCAAAAGGTGGATAAAAGAGAGAAGGAAGACTAGTACACACAAGATTCACAATCTTACAGAGAAGGAGATAGAAAAACGGTGACCAGAAACAAAGCCCCACTGAAGCCAGCTGCGTCAGGGCAGGTCTCCTGTGGACTTTGAATAAAGAGTTAACAAAGGTACAGTACCAGTCAAAAGTTTGGACACACCTTCTCATTCAATGTTTTTTTTTTACTATGTTGAAAATTATTTAAATAGATTAATATGAAGACATCAAAACTATGAAAGAACACATATGGAATATCGTAAACAAAATAGTGTTAAACAAATCAAAATATGTTTGATTCCTCAAAGTAGCCCCCATTTGCTTGGATGACATCTTTGCACACTCCTGGCATTCTCTCAATCAGCTTCATGAGGTAGTCTCCTGGAATGGTTTTCCAACAGTCTTGAAGGAGTTCCCAGAGGTGCTGAGCACTTGTTGGCTGCTTTTCCTTCACTCTGCGGTCCAACTCATCCCAAACCAGCTCAATTGGGTTTAGGTCAGGTAATTGTGGAGGCCAGGTCATCTGACGCAGCACTCGATCACTTTCCTTCTTGGTCAAGTAGCCCTTACATAGCCTGGAGCTGTGTTTTGGTCATTGTCTTGTTGAAAAGCAAATAATTGTCCCAGTAAGCGCAAACCAGATGGGATAGCATGGCGCTGCAGAATGCTGTGGTAGACATGCTGGTTAAGTGTGCCTTGAATTTTGGATAAATCACCAACAATATCACCAGCAAAGCACACCCACACCATCACACCTCCTCCTCCATGCTTCACAGTGGGAACCACACATGCAGAAACCATCCGCTTACCTTCTCTGAGTCTCAAAGACACGGCGGTTGGAACCAAAAACTCAACTTTGGCCTCATCAAACCAAAGTACAGATTTCCACTGGTCTAATGTCCATTCCTTGTGTTTCTTGGCCCAAACAATTCTCTTCTTCTTCTTGTTCATCCTCAGTAATGGCTTCTTCGCAGCAATACGACCATGAAGGCCTGATTCACGCATTCTCCTCTGAACAGTTGATGTTGAGATTTGTCTGCTACTTGAACTCTGTGAAGACTTTATGTGGTCTCTAATCTGAGGTGCTGTTAAGTAGCTGTTCTTGAGGCTGGTAACTCTAATGAACTTATGATCTGCAGCAGAGGTAACTCTTGGTCTTCCTTTCCTTGGGCGGTCCTCACGACAGCCAGTTTCATCATAGCGTTTAATGGTTTTTGCAACTGCACTTGAGGACACATTCAAAGTTCTTGAAATTTTCCATATCGACTGACCTTCATGTCTTAAAGTAATGATGGACTGTCGTTTCTTTTTACTGAGTTGAGTGGTTGGTGCCATAATATGGATTACAACAGTAGTCAAATAGTGGTGTCCACTGTGTACTAACCCTACCTCTGCACAACACAACTGATGGTCTCAAACACATTAAGAAGGCAAGTAATTCCACAGATGTTAAATTCAAAACCGTTCCAGGAGACTACCTCATGAAGCTGATTGAGAGAATGCCAAGAGTGTGCAAAGCTGTCATCCAAGCAAAATGGGGCTTACTTTGAGGAATCTAAAATAGAAAACATATTTTGATTTAACCCTTTTTTGTTTACAACATAATTCCATGTGTTCTTTCATAGTTTTGAGGTCTTCAGCATTAGTCTACTATGTTGAAAATAATTTAAATACACAAAAACCATTGAA
This sequence comes from Taudactylus pleione, assembly GCA_031769625.1. Taxonomy (NCBI): domain Eukaryota; kingdom Metazoa; phylum Chordata; class Amphibia; order Anura; family Myobatrachidae; genus Taudactylus; species Taudactylus pleione. The sequence goes on from JAUIMM010001336.1 coordinate 2,988,156, forward strand.
TAAGAAGGTGTGTCCAAACTTTTGATTGGTACTGCAAGTTTTACCATAACTCATTTTCCTCTTCAGGGTCCATAGGCTCCACAGGGAGACCTTGGGGATGTCCCAAAGCAGTCCTTTAAGGGTGGGGATGCTCCTGTGCTGAGAGGAGAATCCGGCGCCCAAAGGAAGCATCCTGAGAGGCGAAGGTATCAAATACATAGAACCTCAGAAGACCACGTGGCCGTCTTACAAAGCTGAACAGCAGAAGCGCCACGGCGAGCTGCCCATGAGGGACCGACAGACCGAGTAGAATGAGCAGTCACAGAAGCCGGAACATGAAGGCCTGCCTGCGTGTAAGCCTGTGAGATAGTCATATGAAGCCATCTAGCCAATGTTTGTTTATTGGCTGGCCATTCCTTCTAGTGAAATCCATAGAGCACAAATAAGTAGTCCGATTTCCCGAAGGGTACGGTAAGGGAAAGCTACGGTCTACATACATTCTGAGGGCGCAGACCACATCCAAAGAGGCCTCACCTGCCGATAGGTCTGGTGATTGAAAGGCCGGGACTATAATTTCCTCATTAATGTGGAAACTAGAAACTACATTAGGAAGAAACTCAGGGCGAGTCCGAAGCACAGCCCTGTCCTGGTGAAATATCAGAATAGAGAAGCGACAAGAAAGCGCCCCTAACATTGACACCCTCCTAGCGGAGGCAATAGCCAGAAGAAAAAGAGTCTTTGCTGGTAACCACTTGAGTTTCACCGAATCTAGGGGTTCAAATGGGAGGACCCTGGAGGGCCCAAAGAACTACTGCCAAATCCCAAGGAACCACTGGGAGGGTGAATAAGGAGGACACCCTGTAGGAAGGTGTGTATATCCGGTATCGGAGCAATCCTACGTTGGAACCATACTGCCAGAGCCGAGACATGCACTTTCAGTGAGGCCAGGCAGAGGCCAAGATCCAATCCAGCTTGAAGGAAGGCCTGGACTCTGGAATTCCTAAATACCTGGGGGGTCGTAATTTCTGGGACAACACCATTGGAAATATGTATGCCACACCCTGTGGTAGATCCTAGCAGAAGCTGTCTTATGCACTCGAAGCATCGTGCTGATGACAGAGCTAGAGAATCCTTTGGACCATAGGAGGGATGTCTCAAGAGCCACGCTGTCAAAGATAGACGATCCAGGTCCGGGTAAAGGCAAGGACCCCGAAACAACAGGTCTGGATGTTGAGGTAACAGGAACGGAGTGGCGATGGAGAGACTCTGAAGTTCTGGAGTACCAATGACACCTGGGCCAGGCTTGGGCCACCAGCAGGAGTGTTCCTCCATCTTGTTTGAACTTCTGAATAACTCGAGGAAGAAGGGAGACTGGAGGAAACAGGTACGCAAACTGGACGGTCCACTTCACTGACAGAGCATCCACCAAGATTGCATCGGCATCTCTTGTTCTGGACTCATACACTGGCAGTTTGCGATTGTGTCGGGAGGCCAAGAGGTCCACCTCTGGGAGGCCCCATCTGCTCACTAAGAGTTGAAACACCTCTTGGTGAAGAGACCATTCCCCGGGATGTACATCGTGACGGCTGAGGAAGTCTGCTTCCCAATTGAGAACTCCCGGTATGAACACTGCAGAAATGGCCGGGAGATAACACTCTGCCCATGTCAGAATGCGCGACACTTAGGTCATTGCTGCCCGACTTCAAGTGCCTCCTTGATGGATTATGTAAGACACCATTGTGGCGTTGGACTAAACTTGCACGGGTTTCCCCTGAAGTATGTTTGGCCAGTTTGAGGGCCCCGTAAACAGCCCGAAGTTCCAATATGTTGATTGGTAGAGTTGCTTCGATTGCTGTCCAACAGCCCTGAAAGGAGTGCAGACCACTCACTGCGCCCAGGCCCGGAGATTGGCATCCGTTTTTATGAGTATCCAGTCCGGGATCCAGAAGGGGTGACCCTTGGTTAGATGAGATGTCAGTAGCCACCAAGACAGAGACAGACGCACCTCCGAAGAGAGCACCATTGTCTGGGCTTTGATCCGATGGGGTAATCTGTTACACCTGGAAAGGATCAGCCATTGCAGAGGCCTGTAATGAAACGGAGTGTATTCCACCATGATGAAGGTGGAAACCATGGATCCCAGCAACTGCATCGCTGAGTGGATTGACACCCTGCGACTGTGGAGGCATCTGTGTACTCGTAGTTGCAATGTGGAGATCTTGTCTGATGTCAGAAAGATTCTCTTCTGTTGATGATCCAGCAGGGCTCCCAGATGCATCATACTCTGTGAGGGATTCAGGGAGGACTATTTCCAATTGAGTAACCACCCATGTGCTTGTAGAGAAGCAATTGTTAGTTGCAGATGGCGGTGGAGCACTTCTTGAGTACCCGTTAATAGAATGAGGTCGTCTAGATATGGTAGCAGCCGGACACCCTGACTCCGCAGATGGGCCGCCATGACGGCCATAACTTGGGTAAATACACATGGAGCTGTGGATAGGCCAAAGGTTAGAGCCCGAAACTCTAAGTGTTGTTTGTAGTATAGCAAACCGGAGAGAACGCTGGTGAGAGGGCATTATAGGTACATGTAGGTATGCGTCCTGTATATCCAGCGATACCATAAAATTCCCAGGTTCCATAGCCAGTATGATGGAGCAGAGGGTTTCCATCTTGAACCTTGGCACCCTGAGGAATTTGTTCAGGGATTTGCGGTTGATAGGCCGATGGGACCCATTTGACTTCTGAACCAGAAAAAGAATAGAATAATAACCAGTCCCTCGCTGAGATAGCGGGACTGGTACAATTACTCCTGCTTGCAGCAAGGACTGTAAGGCTTTCTGAATTTGTAAGGCCTTGTTCAGGTAAGGAGGGCCTGTGTAGAAAAACTGGTGGGGTGGACATCGAAGAAATGAGAGGGCATACCCGTGAGAGACCACTTCTCTTACCCAAGCATCCGTGGTGGTTTGACCCCAGCACTGGGTGAACTGAAAAAGTTGACCTCCGACTCTGGGATCTCCCAGAGGGAGGCCCGCCCCGTCAGGCTGAGGGCTTATCCTCTGACTTTCCAGCAGCAGGGCGTCTTGTGCTCCAGGCCTGATACTTGGGTTTGGCGACCTTGTTGGAAGCTGACTGTCTAGGAAAGGACTGTCCCTTGGGCTTTCCTTGGGGACGAAAGGACCTAAAAGAAGAGGTTTGAGGCTTTGATCTGTGTAGTGCTTCACCTCCGCAGTAGATTAACGGAGGGTTTGCCGTCAGTTCTGCTGCGGTATAGGGGTTTGAAGTCCGACAGGTAACGACATTGGATGTCAAATGACAGTCAAAACCGATGCATAATAAATGCTGTTGGACTGCAATCCAAAGGCGATACCCATTGTTGACAGTCTGTTATGAAATGGAGTCAAAACCAACGATTAGAAGATATACCTCTTAGTATTAACTAATACTCTTATATTGTATAAACTTTGTGAAAGTGACTGCCTTATTTCATGGAAGAATATGTATATATTAATCCACTTCAACTGTGCAACTAATCTGGTCTACGTAACTTTAAAATTACTGGAATATGTCAGATAGTGCTCTAATAAATCGTACCTGTGTTGTACATGTCGAGGTGTAGCTGTATTTATGAAGACTTTTGGATCGAGCAAATTCCCTGTATGGGTCTCCTTTTGTCTGTAGCTGTTTCTACATAATTTATATAAAAGAAAAACAGGTGTACAATGAGATATTATGTATACATTAATGAGATATTAATGATATATGTGTGTGTGAACATACATATACTGTACGCACTCGTACACTACCAGCTAAACTATATATATTTCAGTTGTAAGGAAAGGCCTTTTCCATGGATATAATGGGTTAAGAACAGCTGTTCTGCGGCACTGGAAGTACGTTAAGCATTAAACATTTCCTACAGGTGTCCCAACTTCTGTAACATCTGTATAAAAGTAATGTTGGAACAGATTGTTAAATACATTAAATGCATACATATATGCTTACAGATATAGGCGGCACAACGAAGTTCAGTAAAAGCCTTTATTTCAGCGCTTTTATCAGGAACAACAAGGAATTATAAAACACACACCTGTTATAACCCCAACCACTTTCCATGCTCCCATCTCTGCCACACTAGGCCATCGCAGGGAGGCGACATCAGCACTGTGCACCACATTACCAAGACAACTCTTCCCAAATGCACAACAATAACACACTGCCATGCAGAGCAGCACACAAGTGTAATGGAAAAACCTACAATTCTCAGCAATAGAATACAACCAAATGATACAATAGAGGAGATGTAGCAAGAAGTGTAAAGAGTAATGAAGTGGACCAGTAGAGAGGCTGACCATAGTAACCATTCAGCTTCCAACTGTTACTTTATAGAATATACTTGATAATGATAAATGCTACCTCAAAGCTGATCGATTGCTATGAGCAACTTCTCCACTGGTTCACTTCTCCACTCTTTACATCTTGATACATCTCCCCTAATATATCTTCAGACCACATGAAATATCACAATAGCCCTGCACAAATAATAGGAATTTTGGTCAACTTACAGTCGATTCCTTTTCTCTTAAGCAAGCTGGAGAACACTCAACAATGGGATTGTAGGTTGGGGCTGGAGCTTAAATTAAACTGTAGCTTTAAATCCTCCTCCGCCCTGCAATACCACAATTCCAGTACTTCTTTAAAACAGTCCAGAGAAGAGTAGCAGGAACCACGTGAAACTGTTAGAACAACCAAACAAACCAGTAGGAAAAAAACCGTCAAGAACCAAAACCTCACACGACTCAGCGTGAGGGAGGGATCGCAGTGTTCCCCAGCCTGCTTAAGAGAAAAGGATTCAACGGTAAGTTTACCAATTTTCCTATTTTCTCTTGCAGCAAGGTTGGAGAACACTGGACAATGGGACGTTCAAAACCGCCCCCTGGGGAGGGAACGCTCAGACTGCCTGACTGGAGAACTGTACACCCAAAGTGGGTACCGCCAGAAGTAAAAAACATTAGGACAGGGGAGCAGAGAGCCGCATGACAGATCTGTGCCGCCAAAGTCCTGTGTCACGCTGCCCAGAAGATCGCCACCGCCCTAGAGGTATGCGCCAACACCCGGTCTGTAGTGAAGGCCGAGCGGATCCAATGCACAAAAGGTCTGCTGAGCAGCCGGCCAACCCTGTTCATGTGTGTTATGAAGAACCCGCAGAGAAACAGTGCGGCATTCCAAAGAATTCTTGTCCAAGGACATCTGCAGAACTCAGCACATCTAGCAAAGCCAGATCATTCCAGTCCCTGGAAGTCGCCGAAGGAGGAAGGACCACAAGACAATATCCTGGTGCTAGCGAGAGCCCGAAAAAAGTGTCGGCTGGAACACAAAAAATGTATCATCATAGAAGCAGAGAAGAGGAGACTTGCAAACACTAAACACGGAACCACTCCGAGTTGAAGCTATAGCCATAAGGAAGACCAAGTGCCAAGTAACTAACTGAAGCTCCGCTGAACGTTAAGACTCCAATAGAGTCCGTGTGAAAGCCAACAGAACAGAACTACATTAAGATTCCACGGCACCACCTGCGGATGAAACTGTGGTTGAATACGCACCACCCCTCGTAAAAGGGTATGGACCCTCACAAGAAAAGTTAAACACAGCTAGAAATAAAGGCCGAAACCTATACAGTCACAGAATTAAGTTGTAAATCGGCCTCCAAACCCCTTAGAAGGAAAGCCAAGAGACGTGAAAGGCAAAACTTGGGAGGTATGAACCTATACCTGTTCTCAACACAAGAGGTAGAGTTTCCAAACTCTGAGGTAAATCGCTAGACGAAAACTGGAGTCTGGTCTCACAACATAGAGCGGACCACAGAGAGAGAAAAACCATTCACTGTCCAATGTTCGGTCACAAAAAGCTGGTCGTGAAAACCAACCAAGCAATATCCTTGCATAGAAACCGACCCTGTCGCAACCGGTTTGGTCGAATTGGAAGATGCCACCCAGGACCTACTGATCTCTTGAGAACGTTTGCGTGCCACAAGCAGCGTGACCAGCCTAGAAGCACTAGGATTAGCATCACTTATTAATTTTTGACACGCCTGGACCTGTGGCAACAGTGGGGTAGGTGAAAATAGACACACTAGATAACCTCCACGTAACAGTCATGGCATCCCCTGCGTACGCCAGCGGATACCTGGATCTGGTACAAAACTATGGACCCCGGAACTTGTGTTGAGAGGCCATGAAATCCACCCGCGAAAGTCCCCACATCCCAACGAATGGTTGGGAGACCACTGGATGGAGATACCACACCCCCTAAGAGTGCAGCATCCAGGCATGATCCTGATGTACTAGAGCTGGGCTCTCTAGGTGTTTAGTAACTGTGAAGCTAAATCGACCATCATGAGGAGAGCGTCTAAATACGATATGATGGTGATAACGTCTCTACACAGTAAGTTCGCCATGACTGACGTGAGCTTGATGAACACTCGCAGAGCAGTGACTACACAAATGTTAGAATTGAAAAGGACCGGATCCAACTGTAAAACGGAGGAGAACATGATGACCTGTCCAACTTAGAACGTGAAGACACTTGTTCCTGACATTCAGGGAGGCCAAAAACATGTTAGCTCCCAGGCTGTAGATCACTGATCTGAGAGATTCTTGTCGCAAATGATCCCTACACAATCTGGTGTTCAAGGTGCAAAGATTCAAGATTGGCCCGAAGGAGCTGATCAGTTCCGTACCAGGAACAAGGCGAAGTAAAATTCCAGTTTCTTGTCCCACGGCGGAATTGGGAGCAATGATGCCCTCTGGGAGGAGAGACACGATAGCCTCGGCCCAATTAACTTCTCCGTGTCCCAAGGAAGAGTGGTGGCAACAAAACAAATGCCCTGATGGCGGACCCCTGAGGTCGATAATGTAGCCCCTGAAAATGATATCCAGCATCCAGGGGTCCGAAGGCGACTCCACCCCATAATACCTGAACTGGAGCACTTGGTAGGCGCCAGACTGGACAGAGAATAACCCCGTCAGGAGCTGGGCCTCTCCTAAGCCGTGGCCCCCTTACAAAGATTGGCACCAGAATATTGGCCCCTTGGAGGCGAACCCCTGCTGGGGAAAAAGCGGCCTCTGGCAGACTGACATCTAGCCGATGATCCGGAAGAAAGTTATTTTCCCACCCGGTAGCCTGGGCGATAATAATTAGAGTTACGATAAACTTAACTTTGATAACTTTTTCTTCGAGGTCCAAATGGTCTTCAGGGATACCATGGGGATAATGTGGTTGGTGATCCAGACACCAAACAGTTAAGCTTTCAGCTCCGAGGATGCCTCAGGTCCTCCTCCACATATACCCCGCCCCGGCCACAGGCATTCAGTTCTGTAAACAAGCCCAAGGCAGAAAAAGGAAAAAGGAGAAGGAAGAACAATCGTACACCAGAAACTCTCAGAAAATGAGGTAATCTGTGCCCGAAATAAAAATTACACAATGCAGCCAGGTGCGTCAGGTTGGGTGGCCTGTGGACCCTATGGACTTAGAAGAAAAAAGGGTTAGCAATGGTAAGTCTACCATAACGCTTATTATCTTCTTCAGGGTCCATAGGGATCCACAGGGATACCATGGGATGTTCTAAAGCAGTTCCCCTAAAGGGTGGAGATGCTCCTGAGCAGAAAGGAGAACTCGTCACCCAAAGGAAGTATCCTGAGATGCAAAAGTATCAAAGGCACGAAACCTTAGAAAAGTGTGACCGGGTAGAAAGTGCCGTCGCCGTGTTTGGGACAGGGAGATCAGCCTGTGTGAACACCTGAGAGATAGTCATACGTAACCATCGTGCCAGAGTCTTTTTGTTAGCTGGCCATCCTCTTTTGTGAAAACCATATAGCACAAAGAGAGAATCTGCTTTTCGAGTTGGTACGCTCCACATAGATATGGAGAGCACGAACAACATCCAGGGAGGCCCCACCTACAGAAATGTCTGAAGACTGAAAAGCTAGAACCACAATCTCTTCATTCACATGAAAATGGGACACTATAAAAGGCAAGCCTCCCTTGTACGGAGAAACAGCACTATTCTGGTGAAAAATAAATGGGGAGCGACAAGAGAGCGCTGCCAAATCAGAGACTCTGCGTGCAGAAGAGATAGCGAGGAGAAAAAGTGTCTTTGCTGTCAACCATTTCAAATCTACAAAGTCTAGAGGTTCAAGTGGGGGAGCTTGTAGTCCCTTGAGAACCGACAAATCCCACAGTGCTACCTAAAATCCTTAGGGTCATGCTTTCTGGGGGAACACCATTTACCAAAAGAATGACAAACTCTGTAATAGATGTAGACAGAGGAAGGTTTTCGTGCCCTAAGCATCGTTTGAATCACAGAGCTGGAGAAACCTTTGGCTCATAAGATGGAAGACTCAAGAACCACGCCGTCAAAGACAGATGGGCTAAGTCCGGATGTTAGCAGGGATCGTGTGCGAACAGATCTGGCCATAGAGGAAGAGGAAACGGAATGTCTATGGATAGATTCTATATGTCGGTGAACCAATGATGTCTGGGCCAAGCAGCAGCCACTAATATTACTGTTCCGCCTTCCTGCTTGAATTTCCTGAGGACCCATGGGAGGAGGGAAATCGGAGGAAAGACATACGCCAGCTTCAAGTCCTATCTTACTGCCAGTGCACTAAGGCGGCTGAGGGGTTCTCTGGTCCTGGACCCGTACCTGGAAACTTGTGTTTGTGACGTGATGCCATGTAGGCCCTATTGTTCACTAGGAGTTGCAAAAACCCCGGGTGGAGAGTGCACTCTCCGGAGTGTATGTCCTGACGACTTAGGAAGTCCGCTTCCCAATTGAAGACTCTCGGGATGAATATTGCAGAGATAGCCAGATTATGACGTTCTGTCCAAGCCAGAATGTTTGTTACTTGCCTCATGGCTGCATGACTTTGCGTGCCTCCCTGATGATTGAGATAGGCTACTGTGGTCGCGTTGTCGGACCGGATCTGGACCGGCCTGCCCTAGAGCAGGTCCTGTGCCATGATGAGTGCTTTGTATACTGCTCTAAGCTCAGAATATTTATGGGCAGACGACTTTCCTCATTTGTCCATCTTCCCTGAAAGGTGTGATGACCTGTCACTGCTCCCCATCCGCAATTTGGAATCCAGAATTTGCGACCTTTGTCTAGATGATCCTTTTGTAGCCATGAGAGAGAGAGAGACGAACCTCCGGGACCTTATTAGAGGATACTCTCAGTTCCAACGTGAGAGAATCAATCGTTGCAGAGGCCTGGAGTGGAACTGAGCATATTCCACCATGTCGAAGTTGGATACCATTGACCCCAGGACCTGCATTACTGGTAGAATGGATACCCTTCGATTGAGTAGCATTTTGCGAATTCGCAATGATAGGGCCGCAATCTTATCCTCTGGCAGAAACACCCTTTGTGCCTGCGAATCCAGAAAGCCCCCAGATGTACCATCCGCTGTGTTGGAGAAAGATGGGATTTCTTCCAATTGATGATCCAGCCGTGCATCTGTAGACAGGCCATGGTCAATTGGAGATGGTGCTGTAGAACAGCTGGAGGCTGTTCCAATATCAGAAGGTCGTCCAGATATGGTAGTATTCCCTGACGCCTGAGGTAGACCATCATACCCGACATTATTTTGGTGAAGGCCCGAGGGGTTGTTGGTAGACCAAAGGTCAGTGCTAAAAATTGGTAATATTATTTCAGGACAGCAAACCATAGAAATTGTTTGTGGGATGGTGTAATAGGTACATGCAGATACGTATCCTGAATGTCCACGGAAGCCATAAAATCCCCAGGTTCCATTGCCAAAATAATTGACCAAAGAGTCTCCATATGGAACTTGGGTACACGGATGAACTTGTTGAGTGTTTTCAGATTTAGAATAGAGCTATGAGACCCATTCGGTTTCTGAACCAAAAATAGATTGGAATAATAACCCCTTCCTTGTTGACCCACAGGAACTGGGATTATCACCCCAGCCCCTAGCAGGGAGGAAACAGCCTCCTGGAGGGCCAAGGCCTTGATAGAATCTGATGGGAGAGTTGTGCAATAAAACGTCTAGGGAGGATGCCTTCGGAAAGTGAGGGCATACCCCTGAGAGACCACTTCTCGGACCCAGGCGTCTGTTGTTGTTTGATGCCAGTAGTCTGGCGCCCCACCATGGGATGCCCCATCAGGCAGAGGGTTTGTCCTTCGGCTTAGAAGCTAGACATCTGGCTGGCCAGGACCTCTTAGTTTGCTGATTTGTTGTCCTGCAATAACTAGACGGCCTGGAGGAAAACTGTCTTTTTGCTCATCCCTGAGGACGAAGGATCGAAATGAAGAGTTCAATGTAGCTGATGATGGCAGAGCTGCAGATTTTGAAGCTGACGGAGTAGCTATTATCTTATCTAATTCTGCTCCAAAAAGTATATTCCCAAAAAAGGTAAGTATTCCAGAGCCTTCATTGACCCTGTATCTGCTTTTAAAGACCTTAACCAATGGACTCTACGAGCCACAAATGAGGCTGCCGATGCTTTAGAAGCTAGGAGCTTAACATTTATTGCAGCTTCTCCCAAGCAGGAGGCCGCTTCCCGTATATGGGAGATATATGTCAGCTGTTCTCTGGTAGCATTTGGTAGAGGATCTTCCAATGCCCCCGTCCATTCTTCAACAGTCTTGGCTGCCCAAGCCCCAGCTGGCCGATTAACATCTCCAGATGATGAAAATACTGCTTTAAGACATGTTTCAATTTTTCTATCTTTAGGATCTTTAAGAGAAGATGCTATGGAATAGGCAACGTAGCATTAATCTACAGTAGGAGGGGTTTCCCACTTATTACATTCAGAAGCTGGAAAAGGATACAACGATGCTAATCTTTTCATAAAATGTAACCGTTTATCTGGGTTACTCCATGCCTCTTCTATAACTTCAGTGAGCTGCTCAGAATTAGGAAACTCAGCTTTTGTCACCTTCTGGTGTTTAAACACTGGAGCCTTCTTTCTAGGAGCCGGTTCATCATCCTGTATATTTAGGATTGATATAACCGCCCCCAAAGAAGGAACATCCATTGTAGAAGGATGGTCCTCCTCTCCCGAGCTAGACCCTGGAGAAGAACCCAGCGCAGTATATGACTCTGATGATGCGTCTGAATCTACATGCTGAGCAGAATGCTAAAAAGATAACCTCCAATTAGGCGTCGGAGCCATACTCGAGGGGGCATAAACATTCACGCAGGAAAGATGTATAGGAGGGTCAAACATAGCATGCTGTGGGTATCCCATTAAAGGAGGCAGTGTGGGAGTAGCCAAACGATCCACTAGCTGCGACATCACCTGAGACAAGGAGGACACCCAAGATGGCTCCTGTACAGGGGCTGGTATACTGGACTGATGAGGTGGTTCTTTATAACAGACAGCACACAAACCATTTATAAAGTCCCGAGGGGACAAGCTTACCAAACAGAATTTACATGAAACCAGCACAGGGGCCTCCACCTCCTGTTTTCCTTTACCTTTTGACATATCAAGTATAAAGATAACAATGCAATGTAATGGCGACAGCCTTCACAAATAACAATTAAATGTGAAGTACAAAGGAAAACTCCCACACACCTGTAACAGAGGGATGAGGAGAACAATTAAGAGTTATGGTATAACACACCTTTGTTAACTCTTTTTCTTTGAGGTCCACAGAAGTTACCTTGGGGTATGTGGTTGGAGTGATCTAGGCACCAAACAGTTAAGCGCTTTAGCTCCCAGGATGCACTGGGTCCTCCTCCATAAATACCCAGCCCCTGGCTACAGGGATTTAGATTGTTACAAAGCCCAAAGCAGGAAAAGGAAAAGATGAGAAGGACAATTGTACCTCAGAAACTCTCTCTAGGAAGATGGAATCATAGAAATACAAAAGAAAGGATTACCCAATAACATCAGGTGCATTAGGGTGGGTGTCCTGTGGACCCTATGGACCTCAAAGAAAAAAAGTTAACAAAAGGTATGTTATACCATAACTTTTAATTTTTTCTTTGAGCTCCATAGGGTCCACAGAAGTTACCTTGGGGAAGTCCCAAAGCAGTTCCTTTAAGGGTGGGGACGCTCGTGTTTAGTAGAAAGGAGAATCTGACTCCCAAAAGAACCATCCTGAGAGGCAAATGTATGAAATGCGTAAAATTTGACAAAAGTGTGGATGGAAGACCACGTGACTGCCATGCGCAATTGTTCAGCAGAGGCACCATGACGAAACGCCCACGATTATCCCACAGATCGAGTAAAATGTGCCGTCACTGTGCTTGGAACAGAGAGATCAGCTTGTGTGTACGCTTGAGAAATTGTCATATGAAGCCACCTAGCCAGAGTTTGTTTGTTAGGTGGCCAGCCTCGCTTATGACAGTCATACAGTTTCCGATTTCCTAATGGAGATGGTGCGTTCCACGTAAATACGTAGGGCGTGTACAACATCCAGAGAAGCTTCACCCCTAGAAAGGCATGAAGACTGGAAGGCTGGAACCACAATCTCTTCATTCACAAGAAAGCGGGATACAACCTTAGGAAGGTAACCCGCCCTGGTACGAAGAACAGCTCTATCCTGTTGCAAAACCAAAAAGGGAGAGGGACAAGAGATTTATCCTCTCACTGCCACTTTGTTACTTTCTCTTCTCCTATTACCTTTCAGATCATACTGACAGAGCTGGATGAATAGGATTTTTTTCATTGTTCCTTATACATGCCTTATATCACACTATGAAGACTTATTAACTTATACATTTTGTAGGGTTTAACCCTTTCGTTACTATAGTGTTTATATAGATATGGCATTAACCATGTGACTGCTAGCACACTGTATTTCCTGCCAGTTATTTATACATATACCAATGGGGGTTTCTTATACATACCTATTACATCATGAAAATGTATCAGATTGTGCATGTTGTTTAACCACTTGCCTGGCACAGTCGTATCAGATGTGACCATGCCAGACTGGGCTTTCCCTGACATGGTCGTATCTGATACGACCAGTCAGAGAAACACAGTGGGCGGCATGCTGGAAGTTAACTGCCAACAGCCACCCACCTCAGAGGGACCTGCTGGTCCCTCTACACCTGTGCCTCCTCCTCCTTTGTGTCCTGATCACTGCTGGCCACAGTGATCGGGCCCCGGCGGCACCCCCCTAGAAGCAGCAGCCACGGCTCATGTAGCCGCTGCTGCTGTGACCCGATCACTGTGGCCAGCAGTGATCGGGCAGACATTTCAGTAACAGGCAGTAGCGGCGGCTCTGGTAGACCCTCCCGCTGCGGCTCCGGATCACAGTGATCAGTGTGATCACTGTGTGAGAGAAGCAGCAGCGGCTCTGGTAGCCGCCGCTGCCGCTATGTAGCCGGGCCGCTAGCGGGAGACCCTCCCGCTGCGGCTCCGGATCACAGTGAGATCACTGTGTTAGAGAAGCAGCAACGGCGGCTCTGGTAGCCGCCGCTGCTATGTACCACGGCAGCCCCTCCCACTCCTGTCCGGCCTCAGCTCCACCTCCCCAAGTCCCGATCACTGCTGGCCACAGTGATCGGGCAAAATATAATGTTAGTAATAAAATATGTGTGTGTGTATATTATATATATATACGGTATATATGCATATATATATACACACACATACACACACACATATGCATGTATATATATATAACATATGTGTGTGTGTATGTAATATATATATATATATATATATATATATATATATAACTATAGAACATATATGTGTGTATATATATATATATATATATATATAGAACATATATATATATATGTGTGTATATATATGTACACACACACACACACATATGCATATATATAGGCATATATATATATATATATATGCATATGGATGTGTGTGTGTATGTATATATATATATATATATATATACACACACACACACATATATATATATATATATATATACACACACACACATATGTTCTATATATATATATATATATAGATATCGCAGAGCCTCTGTTTAGGCATGGTAACAAACCATCGATGGTTTGCAAACATCGATGGTCTGACTGAAAACAAGTGGGTTGCCATCAATGTTGCACCAGTGATGGTAGCCAACAATCGATGTTTAGGGAACATCGATAGTTGTGGTCTACACAGATCTTGACCAATCGCTAAACAATTGATGGCTTCTAACGATGGTTGAACCATCAATGGTACAGCTGTCAATGGCCATCACTACAGTATAACATAAAAATAGCTATTTTTATGGTATACTGGGTTTTAAAAAAAAAAAAAATTTTTCAAATAAAATAGTGATGGATAAGTTTAAAATTATGTTCTTGACCTAATTCAATCATAAAAGAAACCGACAATTTTGGAGCGGTTTTTGGAAAAAGAATTACAGTTAAGTGGTTAAACTTTTTATGGCTATAATGTCTGTTATTTTCTCGGATACATCTGTTATGGCATTAACCATATGACTGCTAACATAATGTATTGATTGTCATGTGTTAACCCCTTCCTTTCTGGCATTTCATGCCACAGGCATACCACTATGCTTGGTTGTACATGTTACCACAAATTTCTAATTTTTCCGTTCTATTAAGAGCGTATGCAGGACACTCTACTTACAAAACTATTTTTAGGAATTATCTGAACTGCAGGAGATGGTGTCAATATTACTATGTTCTCTCTATTTCACAATATTTCTCAAATATGTGGTCCCACATGATGAATATAGATATTGCATAGATTAATGATAGCAACTATTAAGTAATATTTATCTCTATATCTCTAGCAGCTTTATATCAACCTGAGGATTCTCTCATTGGTTGTCCAAGGCCCTGTGGGATGAAAAACAACAGCAGAAATTGGGGTTGAAAATTCAAACTGCTCTCAACTATATTTTCATGAGACTACCTTACTAGCAGATCTCTCACTTTTTCTCCTCTACATAAGTGTATGAGATTGAGCAGCAGAGCCTAGTAGTGGAATCTTTAGTCCCTGCTTATCTCATTCATGTTCTGGTATTAACTATTGTGGCGTCATATTTCGTATAATACATCTGAGAAATGTATTATCTATTTGATACGGACATTACGCCTTATACTTTTTCTGTCTTTTCGCAGTGGCTCCCATACCAACCTAATAATTCACTCATTTGTTGCCCTATGCCATTTGGTAAGACAACCAATAGCAGCAATTGGGGTTGATGACGAGAGCCACTGCTGACTATGTAATTTTTCCTTAGAGGTTACCATACTAGCAGATCTCTCACTCCGTTTCCTCCACTTTTTAGTGTGAAAGGAGCAGCAGAGCCTAGTTTGGATCTTATACCCCTACTTTCCTATTCATTTTTTCTACTATAATAGGATAGAAGCTTATTATATGGCATTTTTCCATCAGATGCAATTTTCTAAAATCTCCTGACCTGATGTTTTTTATTATTATTATACATGTTACATGTTGTATTGTCTAATTTGTTTTCTTTTATATTTCGCCTACTCTATCTTGGTTTATATAACCGAATAAATATAATAATTTTCGTTAGATACAAATGGTATCTATGTTAGTCTTTTTATACGTGGGTCATTATAGATATAATAAAAGTTAAGTTCTATTTTATATGACTTTGGCTAATAGAGTGCACCCTTCTAGAGTTCTTGGGTTGAAGTCCTAGGACTGACACCCTGTTTTTCTGACTGCAATATACATTTAACTCTGGGTAGCACCACCACCCTCATCATTGTTGGTTAACACCTACTTTATATTTTTCAGAGGTGGCCATAGCATGAACAATATATAATTTTGATATTTATAGCTACACTTCAGATCAGTGCGGTTTCTTTATCCCTTTCTTTTTTTCCCCCTTCCCCCTGTTTTTTCATGACACCATAAAATCCGCCGGTTCCATTGCCAACACAATTGATCGAAGGGTTTCCATACGGAACCTGGGCAACCGGATAAATGTGTTGAGACTTTTTAGATTCAGAATAGGCCGGTGAGATCCAAATTAGGTTGGAATAAAAACCCTTTCCTAGTTGATTCACCGGAACCTTGATTATTACCCCTGACTCCAACAGGGAATGAATGGGAATGAATGGCCTGCTGGAGGGCCAAGGCCTTTGCAGACACCTCTGAAGGAGTTGACTTCTCCAGAAAGTAAGGGCGTACCCCTGAGAGACCACCACCCGAACCCAAGCGTCGGTTGTCGTGCGAGGCCAGGTGTCCAAAAACTGAAGTAGTCTGCCTCCTACCCTGGGATTCCCCAGGGGGAGTCCCGCCCCATCAGACCGCGGGTTAGTCGTCAGACTTGGAAGCCGGACGTCTGTTTGGCCAAGGTTTCTTAGACTCTTACGAGAACTGGTTCTAGAGAAAGACTGGCCCTTGCTTTTCCTTGTGGCCGAGGCTCGAAAGGGCGACTGCCTAGGTCTAGGAGTAGATATTGAAGGCAGACCAGCCGACTTGGAGGCTGCTACCATAGCTACAATCTTATCCAATTCTGTGCCAAACAGAATGCCTCCCGTAAAAGGAAGGGATTCCAGGACCTTCTTGAACCCTGCATCTGCTTTCCAGTCCCTTAACCATAGGGCTCTGCGAGCCACAACTGAGGCAGCTGAAACCTTAGAGGACAAAATACCGGCGTACAATGCTGCCTCTCCTAGATAGGAGTCAGCCTCCTTAATATAGGAGATAATTGTCAGCTCTTCTCTGGAAGCCTCTGGAAGTGTATTTTCCAGTGCCTTTGTCCATTCCTCAATGGCCTTAGAAATCCAGGCCATAGTCATGGCCGGGCGGGCAACAGCTCCTGACAGAGAAAAGACAGCCTTGAGACAGGCTTCAAGTCTCCTATATGTGGAATCCCTAAGGGAGGATGCAGATGGTATGGGCAATGTGGTGCTCCTGACCAGATGTGCCACATGCGCATCTACCTTTGGTGAAACTTCCCACTTATTGCACTCATCTGGCGGAAGGCAGTATAAGGCTGTAACCTTCTTTGTAACATGGAATCGTTTATCTGGAGAACTCCATGCTTCTCCCATAAGTTCAGAGAGGTGCTCAGATTTGGGAAATTCAGCTTTTACCACTTTCTGGCGTTTACACACTGGAGCCTTTCTTTGTTCTGGCTTCTCATTATCCATGTTTAAGCACAGCTTTGCCCTAATCAAGGAGGGGACATCTGCTGTTGGAAAATGGTCCTCCTCTCCTCAGAGAAACCCTGTGTATCATCACACTCATCAGAAGATGCACCAAAGTTTACAGGCTTGACAAAATGATATGAAGAAGCCGACCGCCTTCTGTTTTAGGATGTACCGGCCTAGCTGCTTGCAGCACTTGCTGAAATGCAGCAGGGGACGAAGTCATACTCTGACCTGAGTGGGCATAAATGTCCATCCAGGATGGATGCATAGGGGGCATAAACATAGTAGGTTGTAGCTGCTAAAAGTACCCAATAGTAGGGGCCAGCCTAGGAGCAGATAACCGGTCTACAACCTGTGCCATGATCTGGGAAATGGAAGTTCAAGGAGGTTCCTGCCCAGGAGCTGGTACATTTGACTGATGTGGTGACTCCTTATAACAGTGACCGCATAAACCATTCTGCATGAAATCCTGAGTGGAGAACCCCGCTTTACAGGCCATGCATGACACCAGCGCAGGGGCTTCAGCCACCTGCTTCTCAATTTCTTTAGAGAAAACAATATCCTTAATGTTATGCAAAGTAATACACAATGTGACAATGTTTCACACCCACAATAACCCACACTCCTGTAGCAAAGGGCTAATCAGGAGAAACAGCAGTGATAGCTATAACTGACAGTCATTCAGGAATAACTCACAGCAGTTTTCACAAGCCGCAAACAATGCAAATAATATCTAAAATATATATATGCAATAAGTTCTTAGTCAACTACGAACAGCACACAAGGCTAAGTAGGATATGGAGCGCTGTATAACCTGCCCACCTAAGGAGAGGTATACAGGGAGACTGACCAAACCTCCTGAGATTGCAGCCACCAAAAGCACCCGAGAGTGGTCTCTGGCCATGTCATATACAGGGAGGCTGGGCGGGGCAACCCAGACGCGGGAAAAGAAAACTCGCCTCTGGACCAGCATCTGGGTTGGGGGAGGGTCTGCCGGGGAGAGCGTACCTCCCCTCTGCTGTATGGATTCACCGGGCACACTGACATATCATGGCCGCCGCCGTTATCACCCCCAGCTGTCAGGATCCCTCATGTCCCGGTGGTATAGTGTGGGAGGCAGTTTACCTGGCTCCTTTCTACATCGTCCCCCGGGAAGTCTCCACCGCTGAAGGCACGGACTGCCATGTCAGTGGCCACGGGGAACGACCTTATTTGCATCCCCGATGTTTCCAGTTGCAGTCCTGGGATCAGCGTCACTCTGCTGACCTCCGTCAAAATAACCAGTTCCCGCACCAGCGTTGCGGCGCCAGCGGGGGTAGACGGAACAGCAGCACGGGCATCCATTCGGACGCCTGGTGCTGCTTACTCATAATAAAAAAATAAACAAAAAAAAACTGGCTTGGAACTGCTGAGGCAGTCCCCTGTTCAGTATGGTGCACTTCTGTGCATAAAATAAAAAACTAAAATGCCTTTAGCCAGGGGCAGGGTATATATGGAGGAGGACCCAGTTCATCCTGAGAGCTAAAGTTTTTAACTGTTTGGTGTTCCGAAGAAGAAAATAGTGATAGTTATAACTGATAGTCAGAAAATAAAAAGGCAGTATCAATAGAGCAGCTACCAAATAGTCACATACAAAGCATATGTAATTTAGTTGCCATAGACACTCTATCAACTACTCAAACACGAGGCATGGTAGAACATAGAGCACTATATACCTTACTCGGGGGAGAGGTACACAGGGAGACTGGTTCAAAACCTCCTGAGACTAAACCGCTTCAGCAGAGCACAGATAGTGGACTGTGAGCATCTCATATGCACGAGGAGGGCAGGAAAAGCGACCCAGACGCGGCAAAACCTTTCACGGAACTGCATCTGGATCGGGGGTGCAGCTGCAAGGTGAGAGCCTACCTCCCCTAAGCTGCTGGACTCACGGGAGCAGCAGCAACTGCTGCCAATCCCCGATGTCAGACAATAAGGCCCCAGTGGTCTAGTGGGGGAGCGGACGGCCCAACACCCTCACTGCAGCGGAGTCGCACTGCATGCATCTTAATTCAGACACTCAGCACTGCTAACTCAAAAACATAGTAAAAAAATAAAACATATAATAAAAGCTTGGGACTGCCTGAGCAGTCCCGTTACAAAGGTGCGTCTGAGTCCTGCCGCACCAAACGAACAACGGAATGCCTGTGGCGGAGTATATGTGGAGGAGGACCTCAGGCATCCTGGGAGCTGAAAGCTTAAACTGTTTGGTGCCTGGATCACTCCAACCACATTATCCCCATGGTATCCCTGTGGATCCCTATGGACCCTTAAATACCAGCCCCGATACGTTAAACGGATTTTTTACGAAAAAGTTTGACCAACATTTTAGCGGTCGTTTTTCAAACAAAGTGCGCAACTTACGATTTTTTTTCCACTAAAGTATATTTAGAGGGGCTGTCCAAAGGGTTCTGAAGGAAATCCCCACATTTTTAGCCAAAAATAGGGATTTTGCATTTTTTTTCCGCCTGATCTGAGATGGAGAAAACTTTTCTCCAGTTTTTTATTCTCCAATTGCGTTTTCGCCTGTTTTTTGGTAAAAAACGCCCATTTCCACCTATGGCGAGAAAACGGCCGTTTTTGCAGCTAATTGAATACGGCCCTAATTGGGTAATTGCACCGCCAGGAGTAGGCGATTCAAGACCACACAGCTGGTACTCTAGACTGGACCGCTTGCTAAAGGGACACCAGCTTCACTATGTAATAGACTGACCGACCAAGAGCCTGTGCCAACGCCCCCGGACAAGTCGCTGTGGCCCGGACGCTTGCGCACCATTAGACATTACAGTCCGCGCACAACTACCCGGAGTCCACTTGCACACACTGCAATTCAACGTTACACGTAGCACAAGTAAAAACAAAACCATAGTAAAGCCCTTTTCCTTGTCTGCCATTGTTCATAAAAGTCTCAGCCACAGGAAAATAACACTGAGCAACTGCACACACAGCATAGCCAACTAAGGCCCTCATTCAGAGCCGTACGCTCTGAGCAGAGCGCACGCTCTGAATGAGGGCCGCCCTCCATAACTATGGAGCGTCCTCCTGGACGCTCGTATAGCTGTGGGTCACCACCCACAGCCTATACAAGCGTGCAGTTTGATGGCCGCGATGGTCTTGACCATCGCGACCATCGAAACTGCGAGCCGGAGCCTGCGGTTGAGGTTTTCAACCGCAAGGCCCGGAGTGATTTTGGCTCTATCAGAGCCAAAATCACTCCCACTGACATCACTAGTGATGTCAGTGGGCCAGCCTCTGACGGAAGGCGTTCCCTTAGGAACGCCCCCGTCAGGGAGGCACGCCCCCGGCACGCCCACCAAAGGGGGCGTGTTGTCAATCAACATCGACAGCACGCCCCCTTTGATCAGACACAACGAGCGAAGGAAAGTCCTCCCTCCGTCGTGCGCATGCTCAGTGCAGAACATCGACCCACTTGCGAGCGGACAGCCGCTCGCGAGTGGGTCTGAATCAGGCCCTAAGACAATACCAAAAAAGCAAATATACTTAGCGTTCCTGAGAGGTAATCTGCCACAGAGGAGAGGAGCTGAGAAGAGGACTGCACGAGCTAAGGATCGCAGCCTGCAGATCCAGAAACTACAGCAGCTGCCCTGTCTTCACTGCCTACACAGCAGCCAGGACTGTCTTCTACTACTGCAGCCGAGTCCAGTGGCTTCGACCCCGCTCCTTAGCTTCCTTCCCTGTGTTACAAGTGCTATTCCCTCTCATAAGGGGAAAGCACTTATCATGCTTCATCCAGGAGCTGCCTGTGAGGTGCATACTCCCTATGAGGGAGCGGCTCATAGTAAAACTGGCAAAATGGCGCGGCAAACCGGGACAGCGCTGCCATCCAGCACCATCTAAAAAGGATGAGAGTGCGCACTGTCCCCGGGTCAAAACGGTATCTCACAGACCGGAGTGCTCTGTGGGGAATTGTGCTCCCCCCGCAGCTGCATACCGGGTAGCCGTAATTGCCAGTACAATGCCTAACCTCAGTTCCGACTGTGAGCTATTCAGAGCTCCTGTTACTTACTTGTATCCAGTTGGTGCAGTTTTGCTTCCTTCTGCTATACAGATTCCTGCAAGTGATCTACAACTTGGGCAGCTATCCAAATGACTGCACAGAGAATCTCAACTGGTTCCTGATAGCCGAACCTGCAACTCGCCTGTGTATACTATTCTCACTGCGTGGTGAGTGTTCCTGGTTCCTGCTATCAACCACTATCCATTCCGGTGTCCGGTCTACATCAGGTTCAGTCTATAACTGAGGCAGCTATCCCACTGGCTGCACAGAGAACCTTCATCTGTTCCGGTTATACGAACCTACAACTCGCCTGTGTATACATTCTCCCTGCATGGTGAGTGTTTCTGATATCATCACCTACTATCCACTCTGGTGTTTGGTCTGCATCCGTTCCTGCTACCATCTGAGTGCTCCTGGATCCTGGACTACAGCGACAACCCAGTTCCAGCCTGGTGAATACGTTGCCAAGATCTACCACTCCAAGCATTCCGGTTTACAGAAAGAAGAGTGTTATTTTATCTTTCTACAGTATTAACCCAGTATCAGCCTGGTCAATCTACTGCCACACTCTCCACTGATTACACATACCAACTTGTCTCCAACACCGATGTCCCTGGTGGTCTAGTGGGTACGATATTGCATCTCTCCGCCGAGACCCGGGTTCAATTCCCGGTCAGGGCAGTGGTCTATATTTCATGCCAGGAGGTCTCCTTAGGCCTGCCAGCTTTCGTTACACATCTCCAGACACCCATACAGATGAATATCAGACACCGGGTTCACAAACAAACATGAATCTAACAATCACTAGTTATGCTTAACTTTCTCAAAATTTGAGAATACAGTAAACCTGCTTTGAGTGGGTTCAGGATGAGCACTAATAGCTAGTAATAGTTAATTACTATTGATTTCGAATATAAAGATGTTTTCAATGACTTGCCAATTGTAGTTATAGAAACCTCTAGAAAATTTACTGTATTGTAATCAACCTGGTATGGAAATTTGACTGGACTGTATGTCTTATTGTGGTTCTCAATTACATCACAAAATTTAATTTTAGACCCTGTCACAGAAATATAAGATCATCTATGCATTTGCGAAAGATGGGGGCACATTGCACACAGGTTTGGAGTTAACCTACATTGTATTAAAAATGATTTGTGTTAACACTAACTCTAAAAGTGCATGAACAAATTAGGGTCAGGACCTTTAAAGTGGGGATTATTGTTAATTAACATCCTAGTTGTCGTCAATCCTAATGTGTGTGGAGATTACATCTACTGAATATAATAAACAATTCTTTGGTATTGTTTGCAGGTCAAGCTAATTTTAGAAGAATATTAGTGTCCTTGAGATATGTCAGAACGTGTTCCATAGATGTTGGTGTTCGGATATGACATCACAATTTAAAAGTGAACTGGACCAGCTGTTATCTAAAGCATGTGAAGATTTAATCATTTCAGAACAGGTCTCGAAGGCTTTACAAGTGATCAATCCCATAATACCATTACTGTACACAATACCTAAAGATTACAAATATCCCGTACCACCACCAGGTCAGGCCATAATATCAGCTAAGGGATCTTTATTCCAGCCGATCTCTGTATATATAGTAAGAACTTACCTTTGTTATCTCTGTTTCTACGAAGTCCATAGGGTCCACAGGGTTGACCTTGGGGCATAGCTGGTTCTGCATCCACGGGCACCACACAGTTAAAGCTTTTGTTGCTCCCAGGATGCACTTGGGTTCATCCGCCTCTATACCCCGCCCCTGAGCCACAGGCACCTCAGTTGGTAAGCAGCCAAGGCTGGAGTAGGAGACGAAACAGAGAGAAGGAAGACTGGAACACACAAGAAACCATACTCACAGAAATGGTAGACGGAAAACCGGTGACCAGCCACACAGCCCATATGAAGCCAGGTGCGTCAGGGCGGGTGCCCTGTGGACCCTATGGACTTCGTAGAAACAGAGATAACAAAGGTAAGTTCTTACCATATCTCTTGTTTTCTACTTCAGGGTCCATAGGGGGTCCACAGGGTGGACCTTGGGGATGTCCCAAAGCAGTTCAACTAAGGGAGGGGACGCTCCTGTGCAGAAAGGAGAATCCGGCGCCTGAAGGATGCATCCTGAGAGGCAAAAGG
The DNA here is from genome assembly GCA_031769625.1 of Taudactylus pleione. Taxonomy (NCBI): domain Eukaryota; kingdom Metazoa; phylum Chordata; class Amphibia; order Anura; family Myobatrachidae; genus Taudactylus; species Taudactylus pleione. The sequence goes on from JAUIMM010001336.1 coordinate 3,011,448, forward strand.
TGTCAAAGGCATAGAACTTCAAAAATGCCTGAAGGGAAGACCAGGTGGCCGCCTTACATAGCTGAACAGCAGAGGTGCCACGTCTAGCAGCCCAAGAGGGACCCACAGACCGAGTGGAATGAGCCTTAACGGAGGCTGGAACAGGTAAACCCTCCTGAGTATAAGCTTCACAAATAACGGAACAAAGCCAACGGGCTAACGTTTGTTTGTTGGCAGGCCAACCCCTCCTGTGAAAACCAAATAGGACAAACAAGGCATCAGAACTTCCTAACGGAATCAGTCCGGTCCACATAGATTCCGAGAGCACGGACTACATTCAAGGAAGCCTCACCAGCTGAAAGATCAGGTGACTGAAAGGCTGGCACAACAAGTTCCTGATTAATGTGGAACTTGGAAACTACTTTAGGCAGAAACTCAGGACAAGTGCGAAGCACCGCTCTGTCCTGGTGAAAAATGGGACGACAGGAAAGCGCCCCCAATTCTGACACCCTCCTGGCAGAAGCAAATCGCCAGGAGAAAAAAAAAGTGTCTTAAAAGTTAACCACTTGAGTTCCCCCGACTCAAGAGGCTAAAAAGGAGAACTCTGCAGGGCCCGAAAAACCACGCCAAGTCCCAAGGAGCCACTGGAGGCACAAAGGGAGGCTGGATTCGAAGAACACCTTAGAAAAAAAAGTGTGAACAACTGGCAGTGTAGCAATCCTACGTTGGAACCACACAGAGTGCGGACACATGAGGCAAGAAGTAAGCCTAGGTCCAATCCTGACTGAAGAAAAGCCAAAGTCCTAGAAAATCGGAACACCTGAGGATAATAGTTTCTCCACTCACACCACTGAAAGTGTGCCACACTCTGTGGTAAATCCGTGCGGAAGCAGGCTTGCGTGCCCTGAGCATGGTACTAATAACCGAACCTGAGAAAACCAGGGACCTTAAGACGGCTGTCTCAAGAGCCATGCCATCAAAGGCAGCCGACCCAGATCCGGGTAAAGGCAGGGCCCTTGAGACAACAGGTCCAGACGCTGAGGAAGAAGATACGGAGCGTCGATGGAGAGGCTCCTCAGATCGGAGTACCAAGGACGTCTGGGCCACGCTGGAGCCACCAGCACAAGCGTGCCGCCGTCCTGCTTGAATTTCCGCAGGACCCGAGGCAGCAGGGATATTGGAGGAAATAGATACGCCAGGTGAAACGTCCATTTCACCGACAGTGCTTCCACCAGACTTGCGCTTGCATCTCTTGTCCTTGACCCGTACACGGGCAACTTGTGATTGTGACGGGAGGCCATCAGGTCCAGCTCCGGCAGCCCCCATCTGTCCACGAGTAGTTGAAATACCTCTGGGTGAAGCGACCATTCCCCGGGATGCACGTCGTGACGGCTGAGGAAGTCCACCTCCCAATTGAGGACTCCGGGGATGAAGACTGCAGAGATTGCTGGAATGTGGCACTCCACCCAAGCAAGGATGCGAGACACCTCCAAAATCACAGCACAACTGCGAGTTCCTCCCTGGTGGTTGATGTATGCCACCGTGGCGGCATTGTCGGATTGAACTTGAACTGCCCTTCCGTGAAGAGCGGTGCGGACGACTGTACACGGCCCATAGTTCCAGAATGTTGATGGGGAGAACCACTTCCTTCGCAGTCCAACGGCCCTGAAGTGACAACGAGCCTGTCACTGCCCCCCAACCCCGGAGACTAGCATCTGTTGTGAGCAGAACCCAGTCCGGGATCCAAAAGGGGTGCACCTCGACTAGATGAGCCGTCTGAAGCCACCAAGCTAGAGACTGCCGAACCTCCGGGGACAACACCAGCATCCGAGAGCGGATCCGGTGAGGTAATCCGTTCCATTCCGATAGAATCAGCCCTTGCAGGGGCCTGGAATGGAACTGGGCAAATTCCACCATGTCGAATGCCGACACCATGGACCCCAGAACTCTCATTGCCGAGTGGACCGACAGTCGGCAACTGCTCAGTCAACTGTGTATCCGCAGCTGCAGGGAGGAGACCTTTTCCGGAGTCAGGAAGATCCTTTGCTGACGAGAATCTAGCAGGGCTCCCAAATGAACAATCCGCTGCGATGGAATTAGGGAGGACTTTTTCCAATTTATCAACCACCCGTGCGCTTGCAGACAAGCGATCGTCAGGTGGAGACGTTGAAGCAGTACCTCCGGAGAGCTTGCCAGCAAAAGAAGGTAGTCTAGATACGGTAGCAGCCGTACATTCTGGCTCCGAAGGTGGGTGGCCATGATCGCCATCATTTTGGTGAACACCCTTGGTGCCGTGGAGAGGCCAAAGGGTAAAGCCCGAAACTGGTAGTGAGGTTGAAGGATAGCAAACCTCAGATACCGCTGGTGTGAAGGTGCTACAGGAACATGAAGGTAGGCGTCCTGGGTATCCAGGGAGACCATGTAATCCCCAGGTTCCATCGCCAGAATGATGGAACGTAACGTTTCCATCCTGAACTTGGGAACTCTTGGGAATTTGTTCAGAGACTTCAAATTGAGGATAGGGCGATGAGAACCATTTGGTTTCTGCACCAGAAAGAGTAGGTTTAGTACCCCATCCCCCGTTGTGACTGAGGAACGGGAACAATGACCCCTGCTTTCAGCAAGGACTCTATAGCTTCCTGAATCTGCAAAGCCTTGGTTTTGTCCTGAGAAGGACACCATGCAGAAAAACTGGTGGGGCGGTCTGTGCCGAAAAGACAGGACGTACCCCTGGGAGACCACTTCTCGAACCCAGGCATCCGTGGTGGTATTGTGCCAGCACTGGGCAAATTGAAGAAGTCAGCCTCCCACTCTGGGGTCCCCCAGAGGGAGGCCCATCCCATCAGGCAGAAGGTTTATCTTCCTGTTTGGAAGAAGGGCGTCTAGCACTCCAGGCTTGCTTCTTGGGCTTAGAGGCGGCCTTGGTCGCCGACTGCCTCGGGAAGGACTGACCTTTGGCCTTACCCTGAACCCGAAAGAACGGAAAGGCAGAGCTCCAGACCTTAGGATGCGTTGTAGTCGAAGGGAGGAAAGTGGACTTGGATTTAGCCAGAGTATCCACTATTTTGTCCAAGTCTGGACCAAATAACAACTTCCCATTAAAGAGTAAAGCCTCCAGGCCCTTCTTAGAATCTGAGTCTGCTCTCCAGGACATCAGCCACAAGGACCGACGAGCAGACACTGTTGCCGCCGAAACTCTAGAGGTCAGCAGACTAACGACGCTTCCCCAATATAGGACGCTGCATCTCTCATCTGTCCAATTAACGCTCTCTGAACATCCGGAGCCTCGTCTGGAAAGGTATCCTCTAATGTGTTGGCCCAGGTCTCAATGGCTTTAGCCACCCAGGAGATGGCCATAGACGGACGGGCACTGCCCCTGAGAGAGAGTAGATAGACTTTAAACAAGTCTCCACCTTCCTGTCCGTGGGATCCTTGAGGGAGGAGATAGACGGTAAGGGCAATGTAGCGCTTTTGATTAAGCGGGTGACATGGGAATCCACCGCCGTTGGGGTTTCACATTTCCTACAATGAGCATCAGGTAACGGATAATTGGATGCCAGACGTTTTTGTGGCTGGAATCTTACTAGGCAACTGCCAGGCCCCCGCCATATGATCCGTCAACTGGTCAGACAGGGGAAAAACCATCAAAGTTACCTTAGCCTTCTTAAAATTAGGATACTTTGACCTAGGGGCCGGTGCATCATCCTCTATGTGCAGGTTGGCCCACACCGCCCTAACCAATGCCGGCACATTAAATGGAGGACTTAGTCTCTACCTCTTGGGCCATGGCGTCCGAGTCAGAGTCCTCATGTACCTCCCCGTCATCTGAAGACACATCAGTGTCCGGTAAATGCGCAGCCAGCACTGGACGCTTAGACGCTTTTGAAGGCATGTCACCCTGCAACATCGACTGAACAGCCGAAGACGAGGCCGCCAAACTCTGGATAGAGCTGGAGAGTACATCCACCCAGGGTGGAGTAGCCGCCTGAGGAAAACCCTGAAAAGACACCACAGACTGCTGCATCACTGGGGTAGACTGAACATACATAGGCAACCCCGTATACTGACCAACAGTCTGAGACCCGGGGGGAGACTGCAATAACTGCGGAATAACCGGGGAATGGGGGATAGTCGGCTGGAGCAACGCCCTAGTAGGGACAGCAATCGGGACCGCTAGACGATTGACACCAGCACCTGTGAAAACATCGCCCAAGGAGGGTCCTGCGACGTAGGGGGTTGAGAGGGACCAGGCAATAGCTGGCACCACCCGCACAGATCGTCCTGTGGTAAATCCTCCCTCTCACAGCGTCTGCAGGAGAACACAGGAGCAACAGAGCGCTCGATCTCCTCATCAGACACGACAGAATATAATATTATATATATATATATATATATATATATATATATATATATATAATAATCACAATAGAGAAGTATGGTGTTAAACACCTGTGCACTCACAACTATGTAACACAACAGCCCATAGGAGAAGGAAAGGGGTAGGTATAAGCTGACAGTAAGTAGAAAAAATAGCACAGACAGGCAGCACTAGCAAAAGTCACATACCATGCAGAAAAGGCAATACTCACTGCACCTTTCACTACAATCAACCGCCTAGATTCAGTGTCTGGGAGGGCTATAGCGCTGTATACACTGTCCTTTAGCGGGGGAGAGGTACACAGAGGGACCTGTCCACGCACCGCCTGGGAGATATGCGCTGCTGCCAGTAGAAGATGGCCGCCGGAGACCTCAGAGGAGGAGTGGCTGCAGGAGGAGAGCAGCACAGCGACGCCAGTACACGTGAGAAAAGGCGCACTGAGCTGAGGGGAGGAGCCGCTAGACAGGGAAGGCTGCCTCCCCTGGCTAGCAATTAACCCCAGGGTTGCCGGTTCCCGCTCCCGGCATATCACCCTGGTGGTCTAGCTGTCACGCGGGGTATGCCTCTACAGAGGGGGAGCCCGCCGCCGCTGCTAGCGCCGCTGGTCTGCCCCCAGAGACCGGCGACTTAAGACTGCATTTCCCCGCGAGCAACACAAGTTTGCGCTGCTCACGGCTTACCTGTTCCCCGGCGCTTCGGGCAGCAGTCATGGGAGTCCCCAGAGCCCGGCTAGTACAGACTCTGGGGTCCCGCCGCGATCCCCAGATCTGTACTGGCGTCGCGGCGCCAGCGGGGTGTAGGAGGAGCAGCGTGGCCATCCTAGTGGACAGTCTGATGCTGCCGCTCTGAAGAGTGAAAAATAAATAAAATTATTTTCTTCTTTAAAAAAAATAAGCTCCATTGCGCAAAGGTGACCCGACTCCGGCCGGGCACCAACTAAAACTGAGGTGTCTGTGGCTCGGGGGCGGGGTATAGAGGAGGATGGACCCAAGTGCATCCGGAGCAACAAAAGCTTTAACTGCGTGGTGCTCGTGGATCCAGAACCAGCTATACCCCAATACCCCTATGGACCCTTAAGTAGAAAGTTGCTTGAGGTGCAAACAATACCAAAGAGTGGTTTATTATGCTCAGCAGATTTATGAAATCTCTACACTTGTATTCTACACACATATGATGTCAACTAGGATATTCATTAACAATAATCCTCACTTTAACGGTCCTGACCCTAATCTGTTTTTTTAGATTGAGTGTGTTCTCCTTCAGCGCTTTCGTCAGGAACAACAAGATAAAATAGGACGCTGAAATGTTGAATTTACGTTAAATTGCCCTCTTTTCAAAACCGAAGTGCCACAGATATCTGTATCAATTCTACAGCACAAGCCGCTAGATTAGGGGTGTGCAATAAGTGGCCTCTCCGCTGTTGTAGGACTACACATCCCAGCATGCCCTGCTACAATTTTGCTATTTGGCTATGCTGGGATGGAGGGCACCCAATAAATAAACATTAAAGATCCTCTGAGTGCCGAAGTTTAGTAAAGTTGAACGCATATACTCTCCAGAGCAGCAGAGTGCATGGTCCAACAAATTTCATCTTCACCACAACTAAATAGACATCCAGCAAACCAAAAAATTTTGTAAAAATGCACTTTATTTTACATCACAGAATCTAAAAGATTACTCATTCGAACCATCCCATGCCATAGTGATATAGAACACGACAGCAGTTGTTTAGGCTAATTTAGTAGTGTAGTTAATCTTTTGTGTTTTGCTTGTTTTTTTCATATTGTTTGGTATGTGGAACATGTATACGATTGCTTTATTTCTATTCAGATGTTTCCTGCTACATCTCTGTCGATCGCACTACGAATGAGCGCACGCATCGCGTCATGCAATTACCTGCAGCAGCAAAGGCTACACTATGGCGTGCACTGCGATCGCACCATGCATTCCTATGTTGGTCCAGGTGTAAACGCAGTGCATGTATCCGCTCGCGGTCACGCGGCGCGATTTGCTGTTTACGCAGCAAAGATGCAGAGGGACACATTTGTATTACACTTACATCTTTTTTTTTTTTTTTTTACACGCAGCAATTAAAGGTTTATTAAACATAATGGTTTAAACTGCAGAGTGTTTCCCATGTGGGTGTAATACACTGCAGTTGGGCATGCCATATACAAAAAGCTGTAGTGGAGATGTGTAGTAGCTGCTTCACAATTGTAGGATACCCTCCCCCTCTTTGACAAGATGACAGGTCTGTCCAGACATCGATCATCAAGCCATTGGGAACTTGGCAATGGTGGAGTGAGGTGATTTGGGGATGATTACATACAGGTGAGTGAACAGGTACTTGTTTCTGATTTTGTTTGACTTGTGGGTGCATTGATCCCTTAAGGTACAGCAGGCAACGAAATGGCTGCTGTCGGGTTCTATACCACTATGTCACTAGCTGGTTCTGATGTGTAAACCTTTATATTCTGTGAGATAAAACAAAGTGCTTTTTTACTGCATTTTTTTGGTGTGCTGGTTTTAAGCTGGATAGCTATCTATTTGAGGTGAAAATAGCATCTCCAAAAAGGCAGGTACAAGGACAACCAATGAGCTTGCGACAGGGTCATGGGCGCCCAAGGCTCATTGATGTGTTTGGGGAGCTACTGAAGAATAAATTGCTGAAAAAGTTAATGCTGGCTATGAAAGAAAAGTGTCAGAGCTCAAAGTGCATCACAACTTGCTGCATATGGGGCTGTATAGCTGCAGATCGGTCAGAGTGCCCATGCTGTCCCCTGTCCACTGCCAAAAGCACCTACAGTAAGCAAGTTAGCGTAAGAACTGTACCATGTAGCAATGGAAGAAGGTGACCTGGTCTGATGAATTACGTTTTATTTTATATCATGTAGACGGCCGGGTGTGTGTACATTGTTTACTTGGCAAAGAGATGGCACCAGGATGCACTATAGGAAGAAGGCAAGCCGGCAAGGATTTTAACCTAAATCATGATCTCAAGTGTGCTAACAGAGAAACACTTAGCCTGCAGGATCATAGCTCCAAAAGACTCTGAATTAACAGGTCTGGTCTTAGAGGCAGACAACCACAGCAGGCCCTTTGCCCGGTTAAAAAAGGAGAGTTATGGTAAAACTTACCTTTGTTAACTCTTTTTTTCGAAGTCCATAGGGTCCGCAGGGAGACAATGGGGTGTAGGTGGTACCTGGAGGAGCGGGCACCAACAGCAAAGCTTATTCTATCCCAAGATGCTCAGGTCCTTCCCCCTATACCCCGCCTACAGCCTGAAGGCAACTCAGTTTTGTCAACAAGCCCATGGCAGGAGCAGGATAGGAGAGAAAGAAGGCTGGTACACTGAAGAATCACACTCTCACACAGAGAAGGAAACAAGTGACCAAGAGAAGAAACCCATAGAAGTCAGGTACGTCAGGGCGGATGCCTTGTGGCCCCTATGGACTTTGAATAAAGAGAGCTAACAAAGGTAAGTTTTAGCATAACTCTCCTTTTCTTCTTCAGGGTCCATAGTGCTTCACAGGGAGACAATGGAGATGTCCCAAAGCAGTTGTTCAAGGGCAGGGTCGCTCCTGAGCTGAGAGGAGAACCCGGCGTCCAAAGGAAGCATCCTGAGAAGCAAAAGTATCAAAGGCAAAGAATCTAAGAAAAGTGTGGACAGAAGACCACGTAGCCACCTTGCATAGTTGTTCAGCAGACGCACCACGGCAGGCTGCCCACGAGGGTCCCACAGAGCGAGTAGAATGAGCAGATACTGTAGCCAGCACAGGAAGTCCAGCCTGAGTGTAAGCCTGTGAAATAGTCATGCGAAGTCATCTGGCCAGAGTCACTTTGTTAGCTGGCTATCCATTCTTGTGTAATCCATATAGGACAAAGAGGGAATCTGTTCTCCTGATGGAACCAGTACGGTCCACGTAGATCTTCAGAGCACAGACCACATCCAAGGAGGTCTCACCTGCCAAGAGGTCTGGTGAGTGAAAGGCCGGAACTACAATGTCCTCATTAAAGGTGGAAACGAGTTGCCACCTTGAGAAGGAAGCCAGGGCGGTTCGAAGGACAGCCGAGCCCTGTGCTGGTGAAAGATCAGAAATGGGGAGCAACAGGAGAGCGCCCCTAAATCCGATACCCTACGGGTAGACGCTATAGTCAGAAGAAAAAGATTTTGCAGTGAGCCATTTGAAGTCTACTGAGTCCAGGGGTTTAAATGGAGGTTCCTGAAGTGAGTGAAGAACCACTGACAAATCCCACGGAGCCACAGTAGGGACAAAGGGCGAACACCCTGCAGGAAGGTGTGAACAATCGACAGTGGAGCAATTCTGTGCTGGAACCAGATGGACAGAGCAGAGATGTGCACTTTCAGAGAGGCCAGGAGTCCAAGATCCAATCCAGCTTGAAGAAAAGCAAGGATTCTAGAAACCCTAAAAACCTGAGGGTCATAGTTTCTAGTAGCACACCATGGAAATATGTATGCCACATCCGGTAATAAATCCGGTCAGAGGCCGGCTTAGGCGCTCAGAGAATGGTCTGGACCACAGAGCTAGAAAATTCTTAAGACCATAGGAGGGATGTCTCAAGAGATAATTTATTAAAGTCAGACGGGCAAGGTCTGGATGTAGACAGGGACCCTGAGATAACAGAACCGGTTGTTGAGGAAGTTGGAGAGGAGTGTCTATGGAGAGACTTTGAAGATCAGAGTACCAATGGTGTCTGGGCCAAGCCAGAGCTACCAACAGGACCGTACCCCCCTTCTTGCTTGAACTTCCAAAGAACCAGAGGAAGAAGGGAGACTAGAGGGAAGAGGTACGCGAAATGGAAGGTTCACTTCACTGACAATGCGTCCACGAAGGCTGCTTCGAGGTCCCTAGTCCTGGACCCGTACACTGGAAGCTTGTGGTTGTATCGTGAGGCCATGAGGTCCACGTCTGGTAGACCCCATTTGTCCAGCAGGAGCTGAAAGACTTCTAGGTGTAGAGACTACTCCCCTGCCTGCACGTCGTGACGGCTGAGAAAATCCGCTTCTCAATTGGGAATCCCCACTATGAACATTACGGAGATGGCTGGGAGATAGAGTTCGACCCATGTGAGAATGCGTGACACTTCTGCCATTGCTGACCGACTTCCGAGTGTCTCCCTGGTGATTGTGGTAGGCCGCTGCCGTGGCGTTGTCGTGCTGTACTTATACTGGCCTGCCCTGAAGAATATCCTGAGTGAGGGCTCTGTAGATGGCTCGGAGTTCTAGGACGTTGATTGGTAAGAACGCCTCGGCTGGTGTCCAACGTCCTTGGAAGGAGTGCTGGCTAGTCACTGCGCCCCACCCGCGGAGGCTTGCATCCGTGGTGAGGAGTACCCATTCCAAAAGGGGCGACACTTGTTTAAGTGGGACATCTGTAGCCACCAGGAGAGGGACAGGCGAACCTCCGGAGAGAGGCGCATCGTCTGGGAACTGATCAGATGGGACAGCCCATTCCACCTGGAGAGGATTTGTGTTGTAGGGGCCTGGAGAGGAAATGACCGAACTCCACCATGTCGAAGGTGGACACCATCGATTCTAAGGTCTGCATTGCAGAGTGAATTGACACTCTGAGCCTGAGAATCCAGGAAGGCTCCCAAATGTACCATTCTTTGAGAAGGGGTCAGGGAGGACTTTATCCAGTTGATCAGCCAGCCGTGCGTTTGTAGAAAGGCAGTGGTTACCTGTAGATGGCGGTGAGGGACCCCTGGAGAGCTTGCCAAGGGCAAGAGGTCGTCCAAGTATGGGAGCAGTCTGATCCCCTGACGACGAAGATGGGCCGCCATAACTGCCATGATCTTGGTAAAGACCCGTGGAGCTGTAGAAAGCCCAAAAGGCAGTGCTTGAAATTGGTAATATTGCTGTAGGACAGCAAACCGGAGATATTGCTGATGAGAGGGCGCTATAGGTACGTATAGGTAAGCATCCTGAATGTCCAAAGACACCATAAAGTCTCCAGGCCCCATAGCCAGGACATTAGAGCGTAGGGTTTCCATACGAAACCTGGGCACCCTGATAAACTTGTTCAGAGACCTGGAGGTGGAGGATAGGCCGATGAGACCCGATGGGCTTCTGAACCAAGAAAAGGGTAGAGTAATAACCCATCCCTCGCTGTGATGACGGGACCCGAATTATTACCGAGTGCAGCAAGGACGGAATGGCCTTCTGGAGGAGCAGGCTTTGCTAGGGTCCGATGGCCTATGCAAAACAACTGCTGGGGGGGCGCCTCAGGAATGAGAGGGTGTACCCTTGAGAGACCACTTCTTGTACCCAGGCGTGGTGGTCTGACATCAGAACTGGGCGAACTGCGAAAAAAGTTGGGCTCCCAACCTGGGAGCCCCCAGGAGGCGGACCACCCCGTCAGGCTGAAGGCTTGTTCTCATATTTGGTAGCTGGACGTCTAGTAGCCCAGACCTGTTTGGTCCTAGGCTTGGAGGCCTTTGTGGATGCCAACTGCCTTGGAAAGGACTGACCTTTAGCCTTTCACTGGGGATGAAAGGATGACATCTGAGGCCTCGTAGTAGATGCAGAGGGCAAGAAAGCCATCTTAGAAGCTGCCAAGGTAGTCACAATCTTGTCCAATTTTGGGCCAAACAGGATCTTCCCAGAGTAAGGCAGAGACTCCAAAGACTTTTCAGAGTCCGAATCTGCCTTCCATGACCGTAGCAAAATGATACAGCGGGCTACCACCGAAGTAACACATGCTTTTGAAGTATCCAAACCTACGTCTCCTAAATAGGAGGCTGCATCCCTAATGTGAGAGATGTAGGACAGCTGTTCCCGAGAAGCATCGGAGGGAGATGTGTCTTCTAGGGCCTCAGTCCAGCTCTCAATGGCTTTTGCCACCCAGGTCGTAGCCATGGCAGGACGAGCAATAGCTCCTGTAAGAGAAGGATTGAAGCTTGCCTGAAGTCTAAATACTCTATCTGAGGTCTCCTTCAAGGAGGTTGCTGTATGGATAGGTATGGTAGCGTTCTTAACCAGGCGTGTCACGTGGGAATCTACGGCTGGGGGAACTTCCCATTTAGCGCAATCACTAGCTAGAATAGGGTAAAAAATAAATCAAGCGTTTGGCAGCTGAAACTTTTTATTTGGCATATTCCATGCTCCACTCATTAGATCAGAAAGCTGATCAGAGTGAGGAAACTCTGGCAAAACTACCTTCTGTTGTTTAAAGAGTCACTCTTTTGGAGTGGGTTCTGTATCTACTATTTGGAGAACTGATTTTACAGCTCTCACTAGTGCAGGTATATTCAATTTAGACGGAGGCGCCTTCTCCCCAGAGAAGGGGGGGGGGTGTCAGAGTGAGAGAGGTCTGCGTCTTCTGTCTCCCCTGACGATAACTCAATCGGAGTTGAGCTGGGTGGGCTTGGAAGATAGCACAGCACGCTTAGTAGCTTTATTGGGTAAGTGCCTCTCCTTTTGCCACGTGTTGAAAAGCTGAAGAGGTAGCCACCAAACTCTGTACTGAAGTAGAAAGTATGTCTAGCCAGGGAGGGGGACAAAGGAGGTACGTGCAATGCAGTGAGTACCTGATGTGGCAAGCCCATAGGAGGAGCAACCACAGGGGCCGCTAGGCGGTCTGCAATCTTTGCCAACACCTGTGAATAGGAAGCCCAGGGGGAGTTCGTGAGGGGGCTGCAGGGGCCGACGGGCCAGGTGCAGTATAACAAGATGAACATTGACCATCTTGAAGTGAATCCTCTGGGGATAAACCTACCAAACAAACAGGACTTACAGGAAACCAGGGTAGGAGCAGTAGCCTGCTTGTTACTCTTGCCTTGGCTAGACATAGCTGCAAGGATAATATAGCACACAATATGGCACAGTGCAGTGAGCAACACAGATATATGCACAATATGGCACAGTGCAACACAGGTATACAGTATGTGACAGCCTTCACAAATACAAGTAGATGTGAAGTACAGTGAGCCCCCTATACACTAATATTCCATGGTTAATTGTGAAAGAAATAGGGAAAGGTATAAGCTGACAGTAGAAAGCCAGACAACAGAACTAGCATAGGTCACATACAATGCAGAAAATACATCTCACAGCTCAGAGGCGGCAAGACCACAGTGGAATGGCACTCTGAGCTGGGGGAGGGGCGAAGGGAGAGAGCTGACCTCCCATGTGCTGACATTAACCACCAGTTCCCTGGCATCTATGCGCCAGTAATATATGCCCTGGTGTTCTAGTGGAGTCCTGGACGGAACTGTGTCCACATCAGCGCCTCCGGTCTATCTCCAGAGGCCGGAGGGAACACAATACGCGGGAACCCGCCTTACCTGTTCCCTTGCGTCCCGGCTGCAGTCTGGGGACCGAGGAGCCACACTAGCCAGGTCCCACGGTCCCCCGCCGAGAGTACCTAGCCTGTGGCTGGAGCCGCGAAGGAGTGATGGAGCAGCAGCGCAGATGTCCATAGGACAGTCTAGTGCCGCTTGCTCTGTTACAGTAAAGTAAAATAAAAGAAAATCATAAAAATAAAGCTTGGGCTGCTTAAAAGCAGCCCCTCTGTTCTAGCATTGATCCAGCTCCTGCCTGACACCAACAAAACTGAGTTGCCTTCAGGCTGTGGGTGGGGTATAGGGGGAAGGACCTGAGCATCCTGGGATAGAAAAGGCTTTGCTGTTGGTGTCCGGTACTCCAAGTACCACCTATTGTCTCCCTGTGGAACCCTATGGACCCTAAAGAAGAAACACAGTTTTCCCAACTCTCTTGGTCAGTATAATGCTTCCTGAATCAAATGCCTTTGCCTTGTTCTGGATTAGAAGTGCTTGACCCTGTGGTTCAACCAAGATTGCACCATGCAGACATCTCGCTTGCCCCATCTATCCACAAAATGAAAGACTTCCCACTATGCAAGAGATGACTGCTGAAAAAAATTGGCTCCCAGTTTTCCAGCACATGGAAGACTTCCACCAGAGGAGGTCAAGCATTCAGCCTCGCATAACATATTATCCTGTATGTATCTTTCATTGATCGATAGGGTATGTCACTGCTGTGGCATTCTCCGACAGACCTCCACACAAAACTGGTATCCTCTGATTAGAATAAATGCCCACCTGATTTCCAGCCCTTTCATCTGGAACTTTGACTCCTCTGACAAGTGGCCTGAATGGTAACAGATCCAGAGTCCAGAAGGCTGACATTATTTGTCCCATTTTTTTCAGACCCATACCCATAAATCTTTTGACGCAGTTGCCCCTCAATATTCAGTGGAGAAACGTATGCACCCCTGGAGATACTCTGATGGACTAACTGAATCAATGATGGATGCGGTCAATCAGAAGCTCCCTCAAGAGAAACAGTGAAAACTGCACTACCACAAAAGGTTGGGACAAACTTCTCCAAGACCTTGCTGCATAAAATTGATGTCTGGATGTGAGCTAAAATTGGGCCTGATTCAGACCAGCTCGCGAGCGCTATGCGCTCGCAAGTGGGTCGATGGTGGCCCAGTGCGCATGACCGAGACCCGGATAGCGATGGGCAAACAGTCGCTCCGGGTCTCGTACCAAAGGGGGCGTGCTGTAGATGTTGAGTGACAGCACACCCACTTTGGTGGGCGGGCCGGGGGAGTGGCTGCCCAAACGGAGGCGTTCCCATGTGAACGCCTCCGTTTGGGGGTGGCCCCACTGACATCACGAGTGATGTCAGTGGGAGAGATTTCGGCTCTGAGAGAGCCTAAATCTCTCTGGGACTTGCGGCAACGAGACACTACCACAAGGGTCTCGTCGCAAGCCCGATGGTTGCAATGGTCTTGACCACCACGACCATCTTCCTGGCCGCTCGCTATAGCTGTGGGTGGTGACCCACAGCTATGCGAGCGGCCAGGAGGCCGCTCTAAAAAACCAGAAGGCTGGCCCTGATTCAGAGCGTCCGGCTCGGAATCAGGGCCATAGACCACACTACATCCTGTAATAAAAAAGGTTCATGACATATGACGAGAACACTAATGTCGGGCATAGAACAGCAAGAAACATCCGCTGATATGGTGGCAAATTAAACTTCGTATAGTTGATTGTTCATCTCGAAGAATCTAAGGTCTGGGATTTCTCTTACACATGGACCTGAAGACAAGCTTTGAAATCTTGCTATGATTAGCAGATTATTCAAGCAGAATATGACAGTAACCCACCTGGACAGAAGGGCAGCCATAACCTCCATGAACAGTCTCAGCACTGTAGCTAGACCAAATGGTAGAGCCAAGATCAGGCTGAACAGCAAAATTAAATAAGCAATGTCCTTCTCATTTAGGAACATTCATGTACAAGCCAATGATGTCCAGTACTCCTAACAATTCAAAAGTTCAGCCACCTTCCTCCAGGGCAGACTATACAGAGTGATATGCCAAAGTCTAAAGTGCAGGAGTCTGACAATTATGGATTTGGTGGCAGAAGTGGATTCCCTCATCCTTTTCTAGGCTTAGCCTCAGACACATTCCCTTATAACATGAGGGGACAGCTGCAGTACACAAAAGACAAAATGCAAAAAACCACAAAGAATCCAGAACACAGTGACTAAGAAGATTTCCCAATCGCAACTATGACTTCTAATATAATACTTCCCTACAAAAGGGCAGAAAGAAGGAGTTGCTAGCTATGGGCTTAATAGCACAGCACCTCAGTCCAGCACCAAAGGCAGTGTGTTCTCCCCAAAGCTGGACATCACCATTAGACTGCCAGGGAAGGGGGAGGAGGGAATTGCAGATCGAACCCCATCACAAAAAACAAGTAGCAGCCCACAGCACACCCTCTTCCCCCACTCCAACATACCACATACTGCCCAGTGGGCTCAGAGCAGGAGAGGGGAAGGCTGCAACTACACAATATCTGCAGCTCGGCTCTAGTGCAGGGTAGGCCAGGGCCTCCAGCGGGGGCAGCCTTGCTCAGTGAATACATCTACTGCCCACAGCGCCAGTGCACTCCGCAAGCAGGGATGGTCCCTTGCGCTGGGCAGTGTAAGAAAAAAGCCGGACGGAGCGACCATTAAAACTGGAGAACACTGAAAGGGACTGGTGACATCAAAAAGGAGAGAGCCTCTTCAAACTCCCATTGCCTAGTGTGGGGCTGCCAAGATTGGCGAACTTCAACCTGATTTTCGTGCTGGCACTGGGGACACTGCACCCTTAAACACAAATGGGAAAATGGTTTCCTCTCAAAGAGTAGAGAAGAGTCATATGCCATTACAACCACACCTCCAGTGTGTGATCTAATGCTGGCTGCCGCTGCCGGATTGCGCAGAGTTCCTGATCCCATTGAGAGTTTACAATTTAAAGTGTTTTTTTTGTGCGTGGGATAAATGTTTGCACCTTCTCGGATCACATAAACTCTATGAAAATGAAGTTATTTGGCTATCATTAAATTTATGAGCTTTAATGTCATTATTTAGCTTAATGCCAGCGGTTAATATAATATAACCTTTCTATTGCCTTTACTTTATTGTATTTTATACAGTATAATGTATATACTTTACTGTACATAGTTTAAGTGAACATCTTAAGACAAAAAAAAACACTTTAGAGCAGGTGTGGGCAATAGCCAGCCGTCCGGCTGCTGTGGGAATATACATCCAGCATGCCCTACCAAAATTTTGCAATGACGGCATGTTAAAATTGTGGCAGGGCATGCTAGGATGCGTATTTACACAGCATCTTGAGGGCCGCTTATTGTCCAGCCCTGCTTTAGAGCATAATGGTAGGAAATAAACATACATTATAAGCTTGTAATTTATCTGTTCAGACTACATTCCTCAAAAAGACTAGGAAGTCAAACACATGTGAATTTATTCATGCTAATAGATTTAAAAAAATGGACAATAATTACAGCATTTCCATTTACAAGACAATATAAACATTCTTACCTTCTATTCACAGAAAGATCGATTGCGCATTCCCGTATAATCTCAGATTTTTGCCTCTGAAAATCAATACGCTTTCCAAGATTAACTTTTGGTTCTTAAAAGGGAGATCAAAAGTGAGCAGAAACTAAATTAAAATTGTGTTCAACTGTATTATAAATTAAGGTTTAATGATTTGTTTCAGTTGATTGGTAAAGCATTAACATGTTTACTTCTTTCTGCAACAGACAAAACCAGTGCTGGTGCCTGCAAATCATAAAATGTGAACAAACCCTGTGCACCACAACATAGCTGAACCTAAGGATGACAGGTAAGCACAATTGACTTAATTGAATAATTTTTTCTGAATAAGAAACTTTTGGCCTAGGGATGCTGTTAAAAAAATGCTGATACTCTAGGGTGCCATCATTCAAGAAAGTTTGGGAACCACTGCATTAAGGTATAGAAATACATCAAAATAATTGTGTTGCTTTGAAGTTAATTTTACTGTCATGTCCTTGCTTGCTGCATCCTAAATTTTAACATAAACAGGTAGTGCTATGAATGGTCTGTCTCACCTGTAGATATTAATTTCTCTCTCTCTGGTCTTTGTCGAGGTGCTTTTGTATTTTTCGGGGTTGTAACCCAGGACTTTAAATTACAGTTGGATTCCTCACTTATTACAAACTCTTCATCTTCCTCTCTGAAAATATAAAATATTAGTTTATACAATTAAAAAAAAAATAATCAAAACAGCAATTTAATTTTAGACAAAGAAAAACAAAAACACCAGTTGTGGGTTGTAGGGAGCATTGTAAATAAACATCTTGCACACCAAAAAGATGACAATATACCTAAAGGAGAATAAAAGATTGTCAAATGTGATGCCCATACACTAAATATAAAAAATTAAAACATAGCTTTTGCCATGTGTGTAATAAACAGAAAGATTAAAAATTGACTGTGCACTTGTATCCGCCTCCTAGTTCATGTTGTAAATTAGCGTATTTTACATGAAAAATGGGAGAGAAACATCCCTTATATAAGATTGTGGAATAAAAGGTAGTATTACAGCGCAAACTGAGTTGCAGCTCCATGACCTTGGGTGGTCACCTTCATCTCTTAAAACAAGTCTTGGAAATAAAATATGGTCAGAGCGCTACTCATGCTGAGGCAGTTCTTATAGCCTTGATGAAATATGAAACACAAGAGAGGAAAAAAAACACACAATTCTGTGTGGTAATCACTGAATACCATAAAAAGGTATATATAGTCCTACTCAAAAGATAAGTGCTTGTATCACTGCATGTAATAGACCTTTTAGGGTCCCATTAGCTGCCCCCAGTTGTATCGGCTGGATATAGTGACATGCAGAGTCTGAGCCACTGATGTAATAGATAACCATCTGTCGTGGGTATTTTTCAGACGTTAAACAAGGGTTTCCTTCACTGGTCCACCTTATCACAGTCCTGTTCCCCAGCCACATCCACCGACCTGGATGAATGTTTGCGATAAGGTGGACTAGAGAGGTGTACCCTTGTTTGACCATCTGAAAAATACCTAAGACTCTGCATGTCACTATATCCAGCAAGCAAATGTGAGATGGAGCTAATGGACCCTGAAAGGCCTTTTACATGCAAGGATACAAGCACTAATCTTTCATGGCATTCAGTGATTACAGAAACTAAATTGTGTGGGTTTTTTTTTCTCTTTGGTTTCATATTTCGTCAAGGCTATAAACAACCATCTCAACAGGAGTAGCGCTCTGAACATATTTTATTTCCTTTATATAAGATGTTACATGTTTACATAGGTAGGGGTCAGAATAAAGAGTCAACGCAGGGAATAAGAAGTACAATTAAAAAGAGGGGTATCTGTGGTATCTCTCTCTACCAACAACCCCCACTCTACTCCAGTAGAGAAAAATGCACTCTCCAAATTGTTTCCATTTGTTTAAGATTTATTGTAGGAGGTCTTAATAACATGCCATCATGCTGACGTTTCAATTCTTTTAAGAATCTTTATCAAGGCTGTATCATAGGCAACATTCACAATGGGCGTGTTCACCTGTAGTCAGTCTTCGCATGCTAGTGAAATACACATATAAGCATCTCAAAAAATAATTTCTATTTTCTTAATTTCTTTATTTTTATCCCTTAATATATTAATGTATTCTGTATTGAAAAAACTGAATCACATCTCTTACATACCACATATATTTACATAGCACAGTAGGAAAAATAAATGTGGAAATACCCAATATCAGCATTTTCTGTATATGAGGTCATTGGGACTTTTGTGGCATCAAGCTTCCCAACACTTGGCTTTTCAGCTTTATGCAGTCTTGACGCTTGAGTATTATTTTCCAAATCATCTATAGATATTTTAGACGGCAACTTCTCTTCAGATGTTTTGGAAGCCATCCTTGTGAAGACATTGTTATTTTCGGTTAATGTTGCATCTTTGAAACTTAAACTGCAATTAAAAAGGATAATTTTAAACAATTTAGACAATTGGAAACATAGCACTCACATATATTTAAATACTAAAAAAACATACACATAATAAAAAAATTAGAAAGTGAAATGAATCACTGTATCTAGGAGACCTGGATCCTGTTACTAAACCATAAAGTAACAATGAGAGATATGGTAAGAACTTACCTTTGTTATCTCTCTTTCTTCAAAGTCCATAGGGTCCACAGGGAGACCTTGGAGTATAGGTTGGGAATCAAATCCGGGCACCACATAGTTAAAGCTTTCAGCTCCCAGGATGCACTGGGTCCACTCTCCCTATAACCCTGCCCCCAAACCAGAGGCACCTCAGTTTGTAAGTAGCCGGAGGAGGAAAGAGAGAGAGAACAAAAGACTGGAACACAAGAACCACACTCACAGAGAAGGAGACTGGAAACCGGTGACCAGTAACATAGTCCATATGAAGCCAGGTGCGTGAGGGCGGGTGCCCTGTGAACCCTATGGACCACAGGGATAACAAAGGTAAGTTCTTACCATATCTCTCATTTTCTTCTTCAGGGTCCATAGGCTCCACAGGGAGACCTTGGGGACGTCCTAAAGCAGTCCTTTAAAAGGGTGGGGACGACTTCTGCGCTGAGAGGAGAATTATTGGCAGGCCATCCTTTCTTGTGAAATCCATAGAGCACAAATTAGGAGTCAAATTTCCCTAAGGAACTGGTACGGTCCACGTAAATCCTGAGAGCACGGACCACAGCCAAAAGAGGCCCCACCTGCAGAGACGACAGGTGACTGAAAGGCCGGTACCAAAAGTTCCTGAATAAAAAGGAATTCAGAAACCACCCTAGGAAGAAACACAAGGCTAGTGCGACTCACAGCCCTGTCTAGGTGAAATATCCAGAAGAGGGAACCACAGGAAAGCGCCCCCATTCTGACACTCTCCTAGCAGACGCACCCGTCTTAAGAAAGAGAGTCTTAGTAATAAACCACGTAAGGTTTACCGAAACCAGTGGTTCAAATGGAGGCCCTTGGAGGGCCCGATGAACTACTGCCAAATCCCAAGGACCCCTAGGGGGACAAAGGGAAGTAGAATCCAGAGGACACCCTTAAGGAAGGTCTAGATACCAGGAGTGGAACAATTCTACGCTGGAACCATACTGACAATGCCGAGACCTGCACTTACAGGGAAGCCAGGCGGAAGGCTAGACCCAATCCAGCTAGATGGAATGCCAGGACTCTGGAAATCCTAAACACTTGAGGATCTTAGCTACTGGTACGATACCATTAGAAAGATGTATGCCACACTCTGTGGCAGATTCCAGCAGAAGCTGGCTTACGCGCTCTAAGCATCCTGATGAAAACAGAGCCAGATAATCCTTTGGACCTTAGTAGGGAGGCAGTCAAAGACGGACGATCCAGGTCCGAGGAAAGGCAAGGACCCTGAGACAACAGGTCCAGATGGTGAGGTAGCATGAACAGAGTGCCGATGGAGAGACTCCGAAAAACTAAGCACTAGTTACATCCAAGTTAAGCTGGAGCCACCAGCAGTACAGTACCTCCGTCTTGATTGAACTTCCGAAGAACTTGAGGAAGAAGGGAGACCAGAAAGAACAGGTACGCAAATTGGAAGGTCCACTTCACTGACAATGCATTTCCGAAGGTTGCTTCGGTATCTCCAGATCGTACACCGGCAGTTTGCGAATGTGTCGGGAGGCCATGAGGTCCACCTCTGGGAGGCCCCATCTGCTCACTAGGAGTTGAAACACCTCTTGGTGAAGAGACCAGTCCACAGGATGCACGTCGTGATGGCTAAGGAAGTCGGCTTCCCAATTGAGAACTCCCAGAATGAACACTGCAGAGATGGCCGGGAGGTGACCCTCTGCCCATGACAGAATGTGTGACACTTCTGTCATTGCTGCCCGACTTCGGGTGCCTCCTTGATGTAAGCCACTGTTGTGACATTGCCGGACTGAACCTGTACAGGTTTACCGTGGAGTATGTGTTGGGCCAGTGTGAGGGCCCTTAGACAGCTCGAAGTTCCAATATGTTGATTGGTAGGGTTAAATCGACCGATGTCCAACGGCCCTGAAAGAAGTGCGGACCGCTCACTGCGCACCAGCCCCGGAGACTGGCATCCGTTGTAAGGATTACCCAGTCCGGGCTCCAAAAGGGGGCAACCCTTGGTTAGATGAAATGGCTATAGCCAACCATATAGAGACAGACGCGCCTCCGGAGAGAGCATTATCGTATTGACATTGATCAGAGTGAGAAACCCGTTCCACCTAGAGGATCAGTTTTTGCAAAGGCCTGGAATGGAACTAAGCATATTCCATCATGTCGAAGGTGGACACCATGGATTCCAGAACCAGCATTACTGAGTGTATGGACACTCGTCGACTGTGGAAACATCTGTGCACTCGTAGTTGAATAGTGGAGATCTTGTCTGACGTCAGAAAGATTCCCGGATTCTGAGAATCCAGCAGGGTTCCCAGATGAATCATTGTTTGTGAGGGATTCAGGGAGGACTTTTTCCCAGTTGATTAACAATCCGTGCTTGTGAAGGAAAGCCATGGTTAACTGGAAATGGCTTTGAAGCACCTCTGGGGATTCTGCTAAGAGCAGGAAGCCGTCCAGAAACAGTCTGAGAAATGAGAGGGCGTACCCCTGAGAGACCCTATCTCTTACCCAAGCATGGTGGTTTGACACCAGCACTGGGCGAACTGAAGAAGTCGGCCTCTCACTCTGGGATCCCCCAGATGAAGGCCAGTCCAGTCAGGCTGAGGGTTATCCTCAGGTTTAGAAGCAGGGCGTCTGGTGTACCAGGTCTGCTTGGTTCTGGGTATGGCGGCCCTCATGGAGACAGAATGCCTATGAAAAGAACTGGCCCTTAGGCTTTCCTTGAGGACAAAAGGACTTAACAGATGTAGCCCGAAGCCGTGTAGTGGAAGTAGCTGAAGGCAGAAATGCAGTTTGTGATGCTGCCAACGTTGCTACAATCAAGGTCAGGGCCAAACAAGATCTCCCCCGGATAACATTGCGGTCGAAACCATGGAGGTTAGGAGACTGGCATCCAATGTTGCTCCACCAACATAGTAAACTGCATCTTGAATGTGAGCAACAAAAGACATCTGATCCCCAGGAGCTTCTGAGGGAAAAAAAAAAAAAAAAGTCTTCAAACGCACCAGCTCTCTATAGCATTAGCCACCCATTCAATAGCCATGGTTGGACGGGCAACAGCCCCTGAAAGAGAATACATCGATTTCAGGCAAGCTTCCACCTTCCTATCCATAGAATCCTTCACGGAAGGAATGGGAGGCGTAGAAGCGCTCTTTATCAAGCGAGTAATCTGAGAATCCACCGCAGGAGGTGATTCCTATTACTTGCAACATGAGGCCAAACGTTTTTGTGACACCGCTTATCTGGCAATTGCCAGACCTCCACCATGTGATCCACCCGCTTTTCAGAGAATTGGATAACAGCCAAAGACACTTTAACTTGCTTAAACTGAGGGTGATTTGATTTAGGTGCAGGTCCGACATCCTTTATAACTAAGATGGAACTGACCGCCAGCACCAAAGCAGGGATATCAGTACTTGATTTAGGCTCCCACTCGTGATGAAGGAATAGGAGCCAGACACATCATCCATCCCTACCTTGTCTGACAATCTGTGTTAGACAGCCGTGCAGACTGGGAAGACACCACAGGGCGTTTAGACGCCTTCTTAGGTTTGTGCTTCTCTAACATGGTCTAAAAGGCCGTAGTTTAGGAAAGACATCCACCCAGGGTGGCTGTTGTGATAATCCCTGCAAGGGAAATGACAGACTGTTGTGGTACCTGAGGGGATTGCATGTACTTGAATAGCCCTGGTAGGGAGCGTGTGTCACAGGGGTAGACTGCAAGAACTGTGAGATACCCTGAGGGGGAAGGATGGTATGTTGAGGTAACCCCAAGTGGGTTACAACTGTGGGGGCCGCCAGGCGATCCACAATGGAGGCCAAGGTCTGAAAAAAATAAAAAAACGCCTAAGGGGGTCCTTTAAGGGGCCCAGCACCTGATGGCACCTAATACATAACCCTTCCTGAGTCAAATCCTCCTTACTCACACCTGCAGAACATAACTTGCAGGATAGCAAAATGGGTGCAGTATTATCCATTTCCTGGTCAGACATATCTGACTAACAATCATTGTGGAAATATCAAGCAGCACTATACTGGTCTTGACTGACACTAGGACTAGCTGCAGGGACCCACTATCAGCGTATGCAACACACAGTTCCACTAATATATGGCAACGTGCTGCAGGCAACAGTATGTGACCAACCTCACAAATATTGACAAAGTATATGTGAGGTCTCCGAACCACCCTAAGTACACCTGTATTAGGGCAGATTGTAAAGAAAAGGGATAGATATAAACTGACAGTTGAGAGAAAAAGCACAGACAGCCAGCGCTAGCATAAGTCACATATATAAACATTACATACAATATACTGCAAATGGCACTAGAATCAACTGCCCAGATTCAGTGTCTGGGAAGGCTATAGCGCTGTGTACACTGATCCAAAGGCGAGGTACGCAGGGGGACTGGACCAAACGTTGACCTAGGAGATCTGCGATGTACCACAGAGATAAAATGGCCACTGGAGACCTCAGAGGAAGCATGGCCCAAGGAGGAAGCAGCTCAGCAAAGCCAGACCGTAGACTGGAAAGGCGTGCTGAGCTGAGGGGAGGAGCCGCTACAACAGGGGAGGCTGTCTCCCCTGGCTGACAATTAACCCCCGGGATGCCGGCTTCCCGCACCGATATTGTCCCTGGTAGTCTAGTGGAAGCGCAGGGTATGGGGGGCCTGCGTCCACCTCAGCACCTCCGGTCTGTCCCGAGACCAGAGGCAATGACTGCTCATACGCGGGTCACCGAAAGCTGTGACCCGCCATACCTTGTCCCCGTTGATCCGGCCGCAGTCAGGGAAGTCCACGGGGCCCGGCTAGCACGGACCCAGTGGTCCTGCCAAGATCCCCAGATCAGTACTGGCACTGCGGCGTCGGCGGGGTGATGGAGCAGCAGCACAGATGTCCAATGGACAGTCTGTTGCTGCGCGCTCAGGAGATAAGTAAAACTACCACAAAATCATAAAAATAAAATGAAATAAGATGGCCTCTCTGCGATAACTGTGACCCGACTCCGGCCGGGCACCTACTCAAACTGTGGTGCCTCTGGCTTGGGGGCGGGGTTATAGGGAGAGTGAACACAGTGCATCCTGAGAGCTGAAAGCTTTAACTGTGTGTGGTGCCCGGACTTGGTACCTCATTCAGAGGCGCTCGCAAAAAGCGCTTTTTTTTTTTTAACCCAGCCTTCTGGCCGCTCACTAAGCTATGGGTGACCACCCACAGCTTTTGCGAGCGGCCAGGTGATGGTCGCGATCATCGCGACCATCGGGCTTGCGACGAGACCCTTGTGGTAGGGTCTCGTCTGCCGCAAGCCCCAGTGAGCTTCCTGCTCAAATAGAGCAGGAAGATCACTACTGACATCACGAGTGATGTCAGTAGGGCCGCCCACAAACGGCAGGCGTTCCTTCAGGAACGCCTCCGTTTAACCAGCCACCCCCCCTCCCCGTTTGTAGCGAGCCCCGGAGCGTGTGAACTTCTCACTCGCTACGGGGCTTGCGCGCGCAGTGCCCCACCATCGGCCTGTTTGCGAGCGGGTCTAAATGAGGTCCTTGGTTCCCAAACTAAACCCCAAGGTCTCCCTGTGGAGCCTATGGACCCTGAAGAAATTACTATTTTCGTATATGTCCTTGTGACCACTTTTACTTCCTGCTGGCTGTGCCTTTATATATTTGGGAAGAAACTTCTGTGATCCTCAATTGCTATGAATATAAACTATAAAACCTTACCACTTTCTCGCATGAAGGTTAGAAGTTGGGATTGGGGGTTCCTGCACAACTGAACTGTCAGAACTGTACAGCCGTTCTCTGGATTTTGCTGGACTTTTGGTGGACAGGCTGTCTGATTCACTGGCCGCTTCATTCAAACCTTCAATCAGCGAGGGTATTACATCATAAGCATCATCTTCTGACTCTTCAGAAAAGAGTTTTTCATCACAGTTGTTTACATCAGGAGGGTGTTCCGTTTCTGAATCTGCACTCATCAAAATATCTGCAAGCTTATGAGTTAGTACATTTGTCTCTCCTACAAAAGATAAAACAGAATATGGGGAAAAAAAAACAATAATCAATCAGAAATGTAAATACATTTTAGTGCTTAGTATTTCTATGACATTAGTACAACTCTTTCAATGTGCCATCTAGTGGCAGAAAAGTTAACTACAGGGAATTTCAATATTATGGTTTAGAAAACACATTGGAGCCACATAAGACTATTTTTCTGTATGCCTTTCTGCAGATGGACCATCTATGCATGAGCTTGGTTTCATAGACATCATCTTTATCAGTGCGCACGTGTACTATCCCAATACTAGGTAAAAAGATCTGTCTTTCAACAGGTGTATTTACACATTCACACAACTCTGTATAGCCCATCATTCTGTTCCATGCTCTTGCTAAAGTTTACTTAAACGCGAACACCCCAGTACAAAAGAGTTACACCACTACAGCCTACCCTGGCACCTACACATTCAGGGAACCCACATTACAAAGAAAGGGATCTCCTCTTTCAAATGATGTGCCCACTCCGTTTTTATCTGGTGCTCGCTATACAGTAACATACTATACAGAAAATGTTTTAAAGAAATCCAGAGATGGAGGAGTTCTTATACCCAAATCTTCCCATCCTGGCATTAATAAACACAGGTGGCCTCATTTCATGCAGTAGAAAGTGTACTTTTCAAATTGCTAAGCTATGCTATATTATTCGTGAACATTTTATTCAACCTTAACAAAAAGAAAAAACAAAATTATTCATTAAAAACCTTTGTATAGGATCCTGATTTATGCCATTTTGGAATGGTGAATTTATCGCTAAGCAAAAACAATTAAAAACTATTTTGGTGATGGATAGAAAAAAAAAAAAAAAAAGTAATAAAAGTCAACAATATATAAAACATTACATTTATTTTTTATCAGTAAAATGTCTAAAAAAGACAAGTGAAACATTAGACAAATGAAACAAAAATGTTATTACGTGTGGCTAAATGAAAAAAAAAAAAAAAAAAAAAAAAAAAACAAGCTGTTTCATTTATATTAGAACTTGAAGAGCATACAATAAATGATATCACTAGAGTGATTAAAAATTGATTTTGCATACAACAAAGCTGCTATATATATATATATAGCATATATACACACATACACAAACATGTGTCCCGATCACTGCCCACTTCTATTGAGAACACGGCTGCTTGCAGCCGCGCCAGGAGGGGTTCCCGCCGGGTGCTCGGGTACACTGTGGCCAACAGTGATCGGGACACACTAGAGGGGAATCCGAGGGTGCAGATGGACCAGCTGGTCCCTCTGATATAGACGGCTGAAGGAAGTTAAGCTTCCCACAGCCGCCTAGTGGTCATTTTTGGTTGTGGTCGCATCTGTTGCGACCATGCCAGGCAAGTGGTTAACGTAACCTATCAGTACATACTCCAATGGCAAATAATTATACTCAGATTTACTTGATCAACAGTAGAGGGGGTAATATATATTATACACAACGTTGTTACGTATTATCTACAATTTAGCATTATCATTTGGCATGTTTATTCATATGTAGATGTTTCAACTAAGATCTGTGCACAGAGGGAAACACTCTATTTCATGTGCCCCCAGAGAAGTTATTCCTATAACCATGCAAAAATCTCTACACTGCAGAAAAGTAATACAGTCTAGTAATGGGAGATCTCCCCTAAATGTGCTTTCAATAATTAAGGAGCAACCATATTAGAAAGAGGGGGTCCTGTTTTTCAGAATACGGGGACTCCTAAAACTTGTATTGTGATCACCAGACAATGTCACTCTGTACTACACAAAACATATATTTTCCATATATAGGAGGGAGCGGACACTACGTGTTCTACCCTTATTTCAACTTACGCGGCCCCCTAATAGCAATTGTGTAGTGATCCCAAGAGAACTGCAGTGTATTACACAGTGCTATGGAAAAATTAGGTTTTCCATAGATATGGGGGGGGCACCACGTTGTGTCCTATCTCCCCCATACTGATCAACACACATTGGGCAGACTTAAACAGGTCTTCCTCATATTGTACCAATTAAGAAAAAGGAGTCCCTCCAATACTGAAGTAGGTTTCCTAGTTTTTAAAAATGGTATACCTTGTTGGGCTGTGATATTATATTGTACATCCATATGGTTAGCATGCAAACCAAAACAGCAAAAGCCTATACATAGAATCATGCATGTTTGCGATTTTGGAATGGTGAATTAATGTCGAAGAATAAAATCAGGTTTGCTTTCGGGACTCTCTCTTAAAATTTCAATTAAAAAAACAACACTTTTTAGGCCATTTGAGTCACAGTTTATTTGAGCAAGTCACATATATTGCCAAAACAACCCCACATCTACCATCTGTGAACAAAGATTCCCCCCAGTGCAGTTATACACTGCAGAGATAGCCCCTGGTGCTAACCATATAGTACAGAGACACCCCCCATCCCCTAGTCAGTGTTCTCCCCAGAAATTTTTTCCAGCCGGATGGCATCAAGAAGTAGCCGAGTGGGGGGCCTTCGCAATTATGCACACGGCGGGAAAAAGGGTGTCTCCCTTACCATTCCAGCCCGACAGGTCTCAGGCTGCTCCCCCATTGGCTCTCAATCAAAAGTGTCCATTATGCAGTGCACCCTGTAGTTATTCCCAAATGCAGTGCCCCCTGTATTTGTGCCCTTTATACAGTGTCCCCTGTAGTTATCCCCTTTATACATTACCCCCTGTAGTTTTGCTTTGCCCTTATGCAGTGCCCCCAGGCTGAAGTAGTGCCCCTATTCAATGCCTCCAGGCTGTTCCCTAATGCAGTGCCCCCAGGCTTAAATAGTGCCCCTTATGCAGTGCCACCAGACTGGCCCCTTATGCAGTGCCCCCAGTCTTAAATAGTGTCCATTATGTAGTGCCCCCAGGCTGGTCCCAGCCCAGAACTTACCTTAACATTCCCGGTGCTCGCGCTCCCACTCCCGCTGACTCACTCTGACTGGATCTAATGGATCCAGCAGGCATGCAGGGCAGGCTCCACACGTCGCGGGTGATGCCATGACGTCACCCGCACAGTGCATCACTGGGAATGCTTGCTTCTGAAGCAATCGGAGGCTTCTTTAGCCTCTGGTCGCTTCAGAGGCCAGCGTTAAACAGCAGGGGTCGGCGAGGGTGACCGGGAATGTGGCGGGGGAAAGTGCTGTCCGGTAGACTGTTTCTGCCGGGCGATGAGCCGGCAGAAAACAGCCTGGGGAGAACACTGCTAGTGCCAACAATATACTGCAGATGTTCTCGCTCCTGCCTTTCTGTGCAAATATTGCACAGAAACTTCACTTGTGCTGACCAAAAACTGGAAT
Source organism: Taudactylus pleione (assembly GCA_031769625.1). Classification (NCBI taxonomy): domain Eukaryota; kingdom Metazoa; phylum Chordata; class Amphibia; order Anura; family Myobatrachidae; genus Taudactylus; species Taudactylus pleione. The sequence goes on from JAUIMM010001336.1 coordinate 3,039,637, forward strand.
GGGTATGATATCCCGGCTGTCGGGATGCCGCTGGTCACAATACGAACAGCGGCATCCCGACAGCCAGAATCCCGACACACATAGCAAGTAATGGTGAGTATTTTCCCCACCCTAACCCTCCCTCCCCGGGTGCCTAAACTTAACTCCCCCCCCCTTCCTAGTGCCTAAACCTAACTTCCCCCTCCCCGCACCCTAACCCTCCCTCTCGATGCCTAACCATAACCCTCCCCCTAATGCTTAAACCTAACCCCGCTACCTTACGCTTCCCTCCCCCTGTACCCCGATACCCTTCGGGATGCCGACAGTCGGAATATAGGTGCCGGGATCCCGACTTGTCGGGATTTCGGCGCCGGTATTTAGACCGTTGGGTCCCGTACGCCGGGATGCTGACTACATCCCCCAAAAACCTTGTGTCAGGCATGTATTGCAGAAACAAACCATCAGCTATACACTACACTGATATCCCCATTATGCACATAACAAATTCCCCATGCCTGCCATATTTTCTCCTGCTCAACCATACAATGCACAAATTACTATCCAAGTCAATTAAAAGTACATGATTTTGACAGCCATACACTGCAGAACCCTAATGTGCCAGCCATACACTGCACAGATACTACCTCCTCGTGTCACCCATCCATGCACGTTACCTTCCCCCCTTGTGCCTGCCATTAACATTAATACTGCAGAAATAGAAGCTCCATGTCATCAAAACATTTCAGAAACAGTACCACTCCTGAGTCAACACAGGACATACAATTCATAGATCCTCTAGCACCACAAAAAATTGCAGACACCCGGTGGTCCCCATTACTAGGTAAGTACTAGACTCACAGCAATCCCTATGGCACTTAAGATTGCTCTCTATTTCCTTAAATTCATGCTGCTTCATTAAAGTCACCAAAAAAGCTTGTACCTATGAGAACGTCTCAAGATCTTTTACTGCTTGAGCTCTGCATTAGAATGGTAAGAAAGCATTGTGGACTTAGGTCCGGATCCAGACCCGCTCGCGAGCGGGTCGATGTTTCCCCACTGCTCATGCGGCCCCTCCGGCGTGCGCATACACGAGCCCCAGCGAGTGATGGCAGCTCCATCGCTCACTACAAGACCATCACCAGGCCGCTCGCACTAGCTGTGGGTGGTCACCCACAGCTTTGCGAGCGGCCTGAGGGCCGGAACAAAAAAAAAAAACGCCCTGATTCAGAGCGAGCGCTCGCAAAAGCGAGCGCCTGTGAAGCAGGTCCTTAGGGCCTGAATGCTATGGCAACTGCAATCTCTTACAGATCGTAATTGCTAAAACATACTAATGCCTTCCAAAGCTTAGCCGAACATAGGGACGCCCACTGCTGCCCTCTCATATACGTCTGATAATGTACAACAGCGTAAAATAAGAGATATGGTAAGACCTTACCTTTGTTATCTCTATTTCAACAAAGTCCATAGGGTCCACAGGAGACCTTGGGGTATAGGCGATGGCTCTGCTGTCGAGCACCACATAGTTAAATTCTTTGCCTCCCAGGATGCATCATGGGCCCCCTCCTATACCCCGCCCCAGACCAAGTCACCTTCAGTTAAGTAACAAGCCCATGGCCGGAGGAGGAGAAACAGAGAGCGCGACAGTCTGGAACACACAAGGATCACATACTCACACGGAAGGAGACAGAAAACCGGTGACCAGTACACAACCCAGCTGAAGCACAGAGACGTCAGGGTGGGAGTCCTGTGGACCCTATGGACTTCATTGAAATAGAGATAACAAAGGTAAGGTCTTTCCATATCTCTTATTTTCAACTGCAGGGTCCATAGGGCTCCACAGGAGACCTTGGGGATGTCCCAAAGCAGTCCCTTCAAGGGTGGGGACGCTCCTGTGCAGAAAGAAGAATCCGCCGCCCGAAGGAAGCATCCTGAGAGGCAAAGGTGTCAAATGCGAAATAACGCACAAAAGGTATGGACAGAGGAACTGTCGAGGCGCCACGGCAAGCTGCCAACGAAGGACCCACAGACCGAGTCGAATGAGCAGTAACAGAGGGCAGTGCTGGAATGCCCTCACGAGCATAAGCCTCAGAAATAGATCCACCTAGCCAAAGTTTGCTTCTTGGCCGGCCAACCCTTCTTGTGGAACCCATACAGGACGAACAAAGAGTCCGACTTCTGAAGAGATCTAGTGTGGTCCACATAATCCTGAGCGCCCGTACCACATCCAAAGAAGCCTCACCAGCAGAGAAGTCTGGGGATTAAAGACCGGAACCACAATTTCCTCATTAATGTGGAAATTAGATACCTTCGAGAAGGAAGCCAGGTCAGGTCTGAAGCACGGCCCTGTCCTGATGAAAGATCAGAAATGGAGGGCGATACAAGAGAGCCCATGAATCTGACACCCTCCTGGCTGAAGCAATAGCCAGAATGAAGACAGTCTTAACTGTTAGCCATTTGATATCCACTGAGCCCAGTGGTTCAAATGGAGGTCCTTGGGAGAGCCCTCAGGACCACTGCCAGATCCCAAGGAGCCACTGGAAGAACGAAGGGATGCTGAATACGAAGAACACCTTGCATAAAGTTACGGATATCAGGAAGTGGAGCAATCCTATGCTGAAACCAAACAGAAAGGGCAGAAACATGCACCTTCAGCGAAGCCAGGCGGAGACAAAGATCCAATCCTGCCTGCAGGAAAGCCAACACTCTAGATACCCGAAAAACCTGGGGATCGTAACCTCTAGGCTGACACCAAGCAAAGTAGGTATATCATATCGTATGGTAAATCCTGGCTGAAGCCGGCATCCATGTTCTGAGCATAGTATTGACCAAAGAGCTAGAAAAACCTTTCGACCTTAGGAGGGATGTCTCAAGAGCCACGCCGTCAAAGACAGACACCCCAGGTCCGGGTAAAGGCAAGGACCTTGAGACAACAGGTCCGGACGTTGAGGCAACAGCCATGGAGTGTCGATGGAAAGACACTGAAGATCCGAGTACCAGTGACACCTAGGCCATGCCGGAGCCATGAGCGTCTACCAGAAGAGCCTCGGAGTCTCTTGTTCTGGACCCGAACCTTGGTACCTTGCGGATGTGCCGAGATGCCATGAGGTCTATTTCTGGAAGACCTCACCTGTCCACCAGGAGTTGAAATACCTCCTGGTGAAGAGACCCTGGATGCACTTTGTGACGGCTGATGAAGTCCGCTTCCCAGTTTAGTACTCCTGGTATGATACAGCTGATATGGCAGGAAGATAGTCTTCCGTCCATGACAGAATGCGGGACACTTCCGCTAGTGCTGCTCGACTTCGAGTTCCTCCTTGACTGTAGATGTAAGCCACCGTCGTGGCGCTGTCCGACTGAACCTGCACAGGCTTTCCGTGTAGCAGGATTCCGGCTTGTTCTAGAGCCTTGGAGACCACCCGAAGTTCCAATATGTTTATCGGAAGGGCGGACTCATCGTCTGTCCATCTTCCCTGGAAGAAGTGTGGTCCTATCACTGCACCCCAACCTCGGAAACAGGCGTCTGTCGTTAGAAGGACCCAGTCCGGGATCCAGAAGGGGCGACCCTTGGTGAGGTGATCCCTCTGAAGCCACCAGGACAGAGACAGACGCACCCCGCCGCGAGAGAGAACAAAAGTTTGCTTCCGAATCTGATGAGAAGATCCGTCCCACTTGGATAGGATCAGAATCTGTAGAGGCCGGGAATGAAACTGGGCAAACTCCACCATGTCAAACGTCGACACCATGAAGCCCAGCAGCTGCATTGCCGAGTGAACAGACACTCGACGATTGTGCAAGCATGTGCGTACCCGCGTCTGCAAGGTGGAGATCTTGTCCCTGGTCAGAAAGATCCTCTGCTGCTGCGAATCCAACAGTGCCCTGAGATGGAGCATACTCTGTGAGGGGGTCAGAGAGGACTTCTTCCAGTTGATTATCCACCCGTGAGACTGGAGTACCAAAATTGTCAGCTGGAGATGGTGAAGTACCTCTTGAGACCTGGCCAGGAGTAAAAGGTCGTCCAGGTAAGGCAACAGGCGGACCCCTTGCAACCGCAGATGGGCTGCCATTATCGCCATGATCTTGGTAAACACCCTTGGTGCGGTAGACAGGCCAAACGGAAGGGCCTGAAACTGGTAGTGTTGCTGCAGCACATCGAACCTGAGAAACTTCTAGTGAGCAAAAGCAATTGGGATATGCAGGTATGCATCCTGAATATCCAGGCAACCATAAAGTCCCCAGGTTCCATAGCTAGTATAATAGACCGCAGGGTTTCCATTTTGAACCGAGGTACCCTGAGAAATTTGTTAATGGACTTGAGGTTGAGGATAGCCCAGTAAGAACCATTTGGTTTGGAACCAGAAAGAGGTTTGAATAATAGCCCGTTCCCCTCTGTGGGTCCGGTACCAGAACTATGACACCCGCCTGGAGCATAGAGCATATAACTTTCTGGATATCCGAGGCCATGCCCTTGTGTGCCTGAAGTCCCGCAGTGAAGAACCGGTGAGGAGGTCTGCTGCGGAAGGAGAGGGCGTACCTGTGAGAGATCACTTCCCTTAACCAAGTGTCTGTGGTGGTCTGGCACCAGCACTAGGCAAACTGAAGAAGTCGTACCCCCACCTTGGGATCCCCCAAGAGGAGGCCCGTCCCGTCAGGCTGAGGGCTTATCGTCAGGCTTGGCAGCCAGACGTCTGGTGCTCCAAGCCTGTTTCTTAGGCTTTGCAACCTTCTTGGTTCCTGCAGGCCTAGGAAAGGACTAAACCTTAGGTTTTCCCTGAGGACAATAGGTCCGAAAGGACGAGGTCCTCGATCCTGAAGTAGTCGGGGCTAAACGGAGACAGGCAGACTTTGCAGCTGCCAAGGTATCCACAATCTTGTCCAGATCTGGACCAAAAAAAACTTTTCTATTGAAAGGTAAACATTCCAACCCTTTCTTAGACTCCACGTCAGCCCACCAAGACCGTAGCCAAAGAGAGCGACGCACCGAAACAGCCGCCACTGAAATTCTCGATGCTAGGAGGCTAACATCCAAAGCAGCCTCCTTGACATATGTAGCTGAATCCCTGAGATAACCTACCAGTTTGATCTGCTCACTGGTAGCATCCAACGGTAAGGACTTCTCTATAGATTTCGCCCAACAGTCCATGGCCCTGGCCATCCAGCAGATGGCCATAACTGGTCTTGAAGCCCCTCCTGAAAGGGAATAAATTGATTTTAAGCACACCTCCACTTTTCTATCCGTAACATCTGTTAAGGATGACATGGACGGTATAGGTAGTGTAGCACTTTTCACCAGGCGTGTAATGTTAGAATGCACCTGCAGAGAGGCTTCCCATTTAGAGAAATAATTTTCTTCAAACGGATAAGCATAAGTCAACCTCTTTTGAGGCTGAAACAGTTTACCTGGGGATTTCCAAGCCTCCTCCAAATGCTCCACCAATTGATCAGACAGAGGAAAAACTGTAGCAGTACTTTTTACCTCCTTGAAATAAGCATGTTTAGATTTGGCTGCCGGGGGGTCCTCATCCCCAATCTCCATGGCCACACGTACTGCACGTATAAGGCCTTGTACATACATTTTTTACTTAGGTTCAGTATCCCTCTGAGGGGGCTAAAGAGTCCGATAAGTTATGTATCTCCCCATCATCTTACGTCTTCTCAGTCAACACATTATGAGGATGATGACGTGACAACAGATTTTTCTTTGCAGGGCGCAGAGGAGATTCACTCTGCAACATTTCCGTCAGGTTGTGCACCGTACACCGTAGTGGAAAAATAATTAACCCACATAGGCTCTGGCGACACCTGAGCAGGCGATGGCTGAGTAGCCACTACCATCTGTCTGGATACGCCCTGAACGGGAGATGGAGCCACCACCTGCTGTATAAACCCCATAGAAGGGTACACTGTGGGAGGTGCCAAACGTCCTACCAGGGCATTTAATGCTTGTGCAAAGCAAGCCCAGGGATGCTCCTGTGCAGCACTAGTGCCAGCAGAGGGACCTGCCAATGGAGAACAGGCAGTACACAATCCTCCAATAATAATATCCCCCTCTCCAAAGCTTGCCCTGCACCTACAGCAGGACTGCAGGAGGGGAGCATCAATCTATCCAGATTCACTCCCAGATATATCAAAAACAGTTGTATGTGACCCACGACACAGAAGAAAATAATGTATATTTTAAAAACTGTGAAGTGCACATCCACCCTGACAGTACTGACACCAAGAGGGCTGTGAGAAGGTAGGTACAGGGATAGTAAAATGGCTGACAGTTTAGAAAAAAAAGAATACAGTCAGACACCGCTAGCATAAGCCACACACAATGCAGGAATTCCTGCACTACAAAAGCACCACACTCAACTACGCAGACCTAAAGTCTGGTAGGAAACAGTGATACATACTCTGACCTGCTTGGAAGAGAGGTATGTAGGGGAACCAGGCTCCGCAACGCATGAAGAGACAAGAGTCTGTGCCTAAAAAAATGGCCGCCGGAGCTCAGAAGAGGCGGGCCTGAAGGAGGAGAACTGCAACAGCGCGCCAAACCGCTGAGGAAAGGCGCCTGATATAGCGAGGGAGGAGCCGGCTGTGCTATACAGGGAAGGCTTCCTCCCCTGGCATGTGTTTAACCCCTAGGACGCCGGCGCCTATTTGAAAGCATCTGCCCGTCGGCCATGGTGGTCCAGTGGTAGCGCAGGCTATATGCCTGGCTCCACTGTGCGGCCGTCCTCAGGGAACACCCAAACCCGAGGACCACCGGACTGTGTATTAGTGGACGCCTACTGCGCAGCGCCCTTGCAGTGACGCGATTCCGGCCAGGCACCTACGAAACTGAAGGTGTCTTGGCCTGGGGGCGGGGTATAGGAGGGGGCCCATGATGCATCCTGGGAGGCAAAGAATTTAACTATGTGGTGCCCGACAACAGAGCCATCGCCTATACCCAAGGGCTCCTGTAGAGCCCTATGGACCCTGCAGTTGAAACATCAGCAACATCGACGCAGATCGACAGCCACGCTGCTTGTAAGTCAAGTCTGACCTCCCTCAAACACTGCGGCTCTCCTGACACGCAGAGTGCTCTCATGCTGTGAAGGAGATCGCAATGGCTAATTTATGCACACCCATGAAACGGCGTTTAAACGGTCCAACATGCCTGCGTTTCCTTAGCCACAAAAAAAAGCTGATTCACTTTGCAAGGAAATACTTTGTGCAAGCGTGAATGCAATACAATCTCTGTGCGTGCGCAATGGCTAACAATCGCTTGATCTGCGTAAATGTTGGCATTGCGTCAATCCCGGAATCAGGCCCTTCGTAAAACGGCAGTTATTTAATGTATATTATTCCGCTAAGAAGTACACAAACATTTGACATATATTAAAATCTAATTTTGGCTCTATCATTTTCTGGTGATATTTTCTGCTCCTATTTAATTTATACAGTATGTTTATGAACAATGTCTAAAATTATTTGAGAATTTCTATAAAAACATACTAAAGTAAGAAAAACACTAAAATACAAACACATCACTTAAAAAAAAAAAATTAAATATTAGGAAAATTAAACAATTATATAATATATCTTACCTAAGTCACCAAAATAATTCTGTATGGCAGAAAACATTTTATTTCCACGTTGAAGATCAGGTAAATCTTCTGATCTATCAAGACAAATATGTAGTATGAAAGTACATGCTAACACAGTGATTTTCAACTCACGGCAAACCGATCAAGATTTTAATACTGCCAAAGCACACCAGTCCCCCGCGGAGAAAAACAAGCACATTGGTCCCCATGGGGGAAAAAAACAAAAACACACACATTGGCCTCCACAGAAAACAAAAATAAAACACATCGGGTCCCATTTAAAAAAAAACTAAAATCACACTTGCCCTCACAGAAGGCAAAATAATACACATGGTACCCACATAAAAACACAATTACACTGATCCCCACCACCACCCCCACAAAGCAAAATAAAACATATAGTACTGGCTCACAAATGAGAAAAAAAAAAAATCACACTATCCTCCACAAAAAATGATATTCTGTACATTGCCCCCACATAAAAAACAAGAGATATGGTAAGAACTTACCTTTGTTATCTCTGTTTCTACGAAGTCCATAGGGTCCACAGGGTTGACCTTGGGGTATAGCTGGATCTGGATCCACGGGCACCACGCAGTTAAAGCTTTGCTGCTCCCAGGATGCACTTGGGTCCGTCCTCCTCTATATCCCGCCCCCGGCCACAGGCACCTCAGTTGGTAAGCAGCTAAGGCCGGAGGAGAGACAGAGAGAAGGAAGACTGGAACACACAAGAAACCATACTCACAGAAATGGGAGACGGAAAACCGGTGACCAGCCACACAGCCCATTTGAAGCCAGGTGCGTCAGGGCGGGTGCCCTGTGGACCCTATGGACTTCGTAGAAACAGAGATAACAAAGGTAAGTTCTTACCATATCTCTTGTTTTCTACTTCAGGGTCCATAGGGGGTCCACAGGGTTGACCTTGGGGATGTCCCAAAGCAGTTCAACTAAGGGCGGGGACGCTCCTGTGCTGAAAGGAGTACCCGGCGTCCAAAGGATGCATCCTGAGAGGCGAAGGTGTCAAACGCATAAAACATCAAAAACGTCTGAATTGAAGACCAAGTAGCCGCCTTACACAGCTGAACAGCGGAGGCGCCACGTCTAGCAGCCCAAGAGGGACCCACAGAACGAGTGGAATGAGCCTTAACAGAGGCTGGCACAGGTAAACCCTCCTGTGCATAAGCCTCACAAATAACTGAACAAAGCCAACGGGCTAACTTTTGCTTGTTGGCAGGCCAACCCCTCTTGTGAAAACCGAAGAGGACAAACAAAGAATCCGACTTCCTAACCGAAGCAGTCCGGTCCACGTAGATTCTAAGTGCCCGGACTACATCTAAGGAAGCCTCACCAGCGGAAAGATCAGGTGACTGAAAAGCTGGCACAACAAGTTCCTGATTAATGGGGAACTTTGAGACCACTTTGGGCAAAAACTCAGGACGAGTGCGGAGCACCGCCCTGTCCTGGTGAAAAATCAGAAAAGGGGGGCGACAGGAAAGCGCCTCCAATTCTGAAACCCTCCTGGCAGAAGCAATTGCCAGGAGAAAAATGGTCTTAAACGTCAGCCACTTGAGCTCCACCGACTCAAGCGGCTCAAAAGGAGGACCCTGCAAGACTCGCAGTACCACCGCCAAGTCCCACGGAGCCACGAAGGAAGGCTGGATCCTGAGAACACCTTGGAAAAAGGTTTGAACGTCTGGCAGTGTAGCAATCCGTCGCTGAAACCACACGGACAAAGCAGACACATGAACCTTCAGAGAGGCCAGGCGTAAGCCGAGGTCCAAACCCGATTGAAGGAACTCCAAGATTCTGGAAACCCGGAACACATGCGGATCATAGTTTCTGGATTCACACCACTGAAAATAAGTGCGCCACACCCTGTGGTAAATCCGTGCGGAAGCAGGCTTGCGTGCCCTAAGCAGGGTACCAATGACCGAACTGGAGAAACCCCTAGACCTCAAGACGGCTGTCTCAAGAGCCACGCCGTCAAAGACAGCCGACCCAGACCCGGGTAAAGGCAGGGCCCTTGAGACAACAGGTCCCGACGCTGAGGAAGAAGGTACGGAGCGTCGATGGGAGAGGCACCTCAGATTGGAGTACCAAGGACGTCTGGGCCACGCCGGAGCCACCAGCACGAGCGTGCCGCCGTCCTGCTTGAATTTCCGCAGAACCCGAGGAAGCAGGGATATCGGAGGAAACAGATACGCCAGGTGAAACGTCCATTTCACCGACAGAGCGTCTACCAGACAGGCGCCTGCGTCTCTTGTCCTTGACCCGTAAACGGGCAACTTGTGATTGTGACGGGAGGCCATCAAGTCCAGCTCCGGCAGCCCCCACCTGTCTACGAGTAGCTGAAACACCTCTGGGTGAAGCGACCATTCCCCGGGATGCACGTCGTGACGGCTGAGGAAGTCCGCCTCCCAATTGAGGACTCCGGGAATGAAGACTGCCGAGATCGCTGGAACGTGACACTCCGCCCAAGCAAGAATGCAAGACACCTCCCACATTGCTGCCCGACTGCGAGTTCCCCCTTGGTGGTTGATGTACGCCACCGTGGTGGCGTTGTCGGACTGCACCTGAACCGCCCTTCCGTGAAGAGCGGGACCGGACGACTGCAGGGCCCTGTATACTGCCCGCAGTTCCAGGACGTTGATGGGGAGAAGTGCTTCTTCCGCGGATCAACGACCCTGAAGCGATAATGAGCCGGTCACTGCCCCCCAACCCCGGAGACTGGCATCCGTCGTGAGCAGGACCCAGTCCAGGATCCAAAAGGGGCGCCCCTCGACCAGATGTGCCGTCTGAAGCCACCAAACCAAA